>OY728165.1:2017529627-2018729627 GCA_963277665.1 Viscum album
AAATTACCTTACCGAACTAGGATCAATCCTCATTCTAGTCCCGTTTGTCTCATGAGATTCCAATATTTACTTAATTCTTTGTAGGGACATATAGGTTCCACTCGTCTTTGTTATAACATAACCACCATCTATGGATATAATGTAACTACCATCCTTTGTTATAATGTGACCACCATAAAATAAGAAAAATATTACACATGTGTGAAAAAAGGATTATAAAACATTCTTAATATCCTTCCCCAACAAAAGATATTGGTTTCATAAAATTTTTAGCATATCATAACTTGTATAAAAGAAATCGGCTTCATAATCATTTCATCATGTCATCAAAGCATACCCAATGGAAAATGTAAGTGGGTTTCATAGTAATTTTATCATCTATAATATATGATAGAGGAATAGGTTTCATAAACATATTATGATGCTAAATATAAAAATTCTATAGAAAAAATAGTATTTTTATTCTTGGATCATGTCCCTACTAATGAATATGAAACATCAAAGGATATCAACATAACTGAAATAATATTTGGAATGATCACTTAGAACATTTCATAGTGAAAATATCCTTTGGATATAATAAAACTAAAAAAAATTCAAAACAATATTCTTTAAAAACACCCTTACAAACATATATTAGAAGTTTTATAAATCCTTAAAATCATTTCTTGAGGTACATATACTTTCTAATTTGGAAATAAAATTCCTAGGAACTAAATATTCATAATAAATTTTTGAAACCCATTTAAATGAAAATAAATATCGAAAATTATACTGGTTTTGTCAAAAACAATATGTTTTTCATGATAGAAAACAACATTTATTTCACATGCTAAAAAAATATTCAGTTCTTATTTTTTGTAAAACAAAAACATAAATTTTTTGAAGAAAAAAAACATAAAAATTCTTTTCAAAATATTTTTTAAAATGTCACACATTCGTAAATTTGTCAATAATAAATAATTTTCATGATTTTAAAAAAATCGAAATCATTTTTAGAAATCATTATATTGGATAAAAAAGGGTTTTTGATAAATAAGGTAAATTAAGACGGTTTTCCATAAAAACAATCATTTGAACACTTTAATAAAAAAGGGTGGAAATGAATGAAAATTGTATATTATAAATTAATAAATAGTGTATAACAGTATTCTTTATTTTCATAGTATATGGATCATATAATTTCATCATTACAAGTTAATCATCAACAATCTCGATTAATGAATAGATTTTAACACAAAACCCTTACCACATTGGTATGTTTGAATCATAATCCCCCTGAAATAATACAATTAAATGAAAAATTTATAAATTATTTGAATATGAATTCATTATATTACATTTCAATATGTTTGTATATACACCTCGTAAATGATGATTTATGGGTAACATAATGAATGTATCAAAGATGTCAAATTGAGACGATATCTCCTAACCTAATTGGTAATCACTTCAATTAAAATACCCATTAAAAATAATAATAAATGAAACATTAAATATCATGAAAATATTTATATTCATGATATAACATTTCAAAGGGGCATTATATACATGAATCAAAATAATTGAGTGGTTAATATGGAATAAGTCTCCTAGAAATAAAAGCGAGGCTAGAAACCCCATACCGTAAGTCACAACTACCATTTTACCTGTTCAAAAATAATATTTAATAAATTAATTTTTATTGTATATTCATTAAAGAACCATATTTATATATATCATACCCTATATGATTTAATAATTACATTTTATTTTATTTTTATTAATAAATTCATTGTTAAAATTACATTTCAAGTAATAATTTATTTATTTTTCACATATGTTTTTGTATGATATTTATAGTCCTATTGAATAGATTACGGTTTTATTATGTAGTTAATTTTTACCTTCATATATATAATATAAATTAATTATATATGTATTTATTGTTATCCATTAATGTTAGAGGAAAAAAATAAAATAGATCATTTATGGAGATAGTAGGTCGTATGTAGGCATGAACGTTGATTCAATTTTCTCATTGGATGATATTATTTAATTGTAAATAATATATTAATATAAAAAATAAATGATATGTCATATATATCAAATATATTCATTAAATATATCCCATATTTTCTTCCGTAAAAACGTAAGTGAATGAAAACATCGCATTAGTATAAGATGTAGTAGTTACTTATATCGACCCAATATTATCATACATAGATATTACTTATTTTTAGATTCATATTAAATACATTAAAAATCATATTCTTGGGGTCCATTATAGTTTAGTTCAATTTGAAATGTGGAACCCATAAGGATTTTCAATGTTTCCCACAAACACCTTCCCCCTTTAAAACTATTCATTAGAAAAAATATTACTAAGAAAATTATTCATAATCTAGGTAAATAAAACATAAGAAAGAGTGACATCACATGGCCATTAAGTGTAAAATATGGAGTTACATAAGCCTAAAACGTGAATAAGGGTATAATAAAATTTACCAAACATTGGAAAACCATTCCATACATATCCAAAAAATAATCTTGTTTCATAAAATAAAGATTGGACGTTTGTTAGACATGAATCGTAAGATAATCAAAGAACATGCGTCATGATAGAATAACATTGGAACAATACACAGATTTTTGGAATACATATATGCATAAAAAATCAGTTCCACGATAGTCAAGGATCACCCAAAATACCATCATATAGGACAAGGTCCCTTACTAGACTAGGTTCACGCATCGTTCTAGTTTTATATAAACAAACTAGGTTCACTCCATTTTCTATGACTATCTTACTAAACTAGGTTCACTCACCATACCATTCAGTTATGTATCATTAGATAAAAATAATAACATAATTCATTGGAGGGAGATATAGATCCCATATATCACATAATGAGAACCATATTTACATGTTTCACAATATCATAAACATTCATCATATGGTAACTCAAGAAATGAAATGGGTATTATAAAAATTTCATCATATTATAGACTATGGAATAGAGACAAGATTAAAATAAATTCATCATATAATAAACCTTGAAAACAACTGGGTATAATAAACATTTTCTTTTTTGTGTAACCTATAGAAGAAAAACATGATTTATAAAAATAATCCCATAAAAACATAAACCATTCTGATAAGGAATATGAATGGTATCCTTAGACTGTATCCCCAGTAATGAATAATTATCACCAACATGTATAATATTACATGGAAAATTTTGGGAAGATCATTTAAAATATTTCATGGAGAAAATATCCTTTCCATTTCTAAGAACTCATTAAAAAACATTAAAAATAATTTTTTTATTGATATATATTTATTATTTTTAAAAAATCACAAATATTAAGGTAAAAAATGAAAATAAATTTTAATTCAATTAATGGAACATGAAATCACTTCGTAGTATTGACAATGATAAATAATATTCATATTGTTCATGTTAAAAATAATATACTTCTCATATTGTTAATTAAAACCAAATGGGAGTTACTTTGGAAAATGACATGAATATTCTTTTAAATTATTTTCAAAATCACAAATAGGATAAAATTTCATTTAAAATTTATAGGATAATAGTAAAATCTTTGTTTAATTTTTCATTAAAATATATGGTTTGCGATGAAATCATATTTCTAATAAATATAGAACTAAAGGCGAATTTAAAAAAACATTTTCCATGACTATTTGAAGAACGAAATAGTGGTTAATGTTACTATTACATGAAGACAATAGCAATAACCATATTATAAGAAATTTTGGAGTATCTAAATAGAGGGATAAAAATATTATACCATCAGGAACATAATCATATACAATCATGACTAACAGTGAGATTTTATATAAATTATTTGGAAATTTGGAAACATTAAATCCAAATCCTCTTGAAGGAAGAAACGCTACCACAAAACAGGGCAAGGGAAGCGCTGCCCTTTATCAGTGCTAAAGAGAAATCACTGATAAATTGGTATGCCTTTATCAGTTCTAGTTCAATGAGATGATAAATATAACATTTATGAGTGCTAAAATAAGTGCTGATAAAGGTATACCCTTTATCAGCACATTTTTTAGCACTAATAAAAGGGAACATTTATCAGTGTTTATTTGAGCGCTGATAAAAGTTTTTATTCTTAATTTATATAAAACTATAATATTTATCAGCGCTCAAATAAAAGTGCTGATAAAACATACCTTTATTAGCGATTTTAACAAGAACTTATAAAGGTTCCAACAGTTTCTATTTAATAACCCTAACAGGCCCTCCTCACTCGTATGCGGTAAAGCTTTCGCGAAAGGTCAACCAGGACCCTCTTTCATCGTGACTTCTCCTCCTCGTCTGCATCGCGCCCTCATCTTCCTCCTCCTCCTCCTCGTCATCCTCCTCCTTCTCCTCCTCCGACTCCACCATTGGGGTTTTATCCACCACCGCTTCCTCCGTGTCGTTGGTTTTTCTCCTCCGCCGCGCCCACCGCTGTCTCTGCCGCCGCGACCGCCGCTGCCTCTGCAGCCACGACCGCCTCTGCCTCCACCGCTGCTGCCTCCGCCGCCACCGCTGGTTAGTTTAGGAGTATTTTTCCTTCTCTTGGGTTAATGTAAATGATAAATTATATTCCTTCAATGATTATGATGACTTATAGTTTTTTTATAAGTGAGTTGAACCAATGTATGGGTAGTTGGGAAAGAGTGAGATCCCAGGTGGTGAGACACTTGTATTGTTTGTTTTTCTAGATAGCGGGTGTGTGAGAACGTATAGTAGGTGGTTGTTTTGGTTCACTAGATTATGTGTGTTTTGATGTGGGGACAAGAGTGGCACCCATGGGCTAAGGATTGTGTAGGAATTGATGTAAGGGGTTTGTGTGAGATCCTAGTGGTCGTTAGCATGTGACTCAGGATAGTAGCGAGTTAGTGAGTTTTTTTGGTTGGGGAAGAATAATGAGTGGGGTTATCTTGGTGTTATGAATACCTTAGATACACAAATCTAGGGTAGATTCTTTGACGTGAGGTATTGATGCATATTAGGTGTTATCAATTTTATATTGAAGGAATGTTCATGGCTTGGATTTTTATATATGAAGCAATCTCTATTCTTGAGTTTTGGTGTTATGACTGGGTTGAGGGACATGATCATTTTGATTCATAACCTTATTGATTTATAGAATGGTTTTAATTTTACCATCACTATTGAACTAAGATGGATGGGTTTAGGGTAATGAATCATTGGTATATTCCTTTGGTCTGGGAATAATGTTGGGTAACTGGTGATCATGTGGTGAGGTTTGGCATGGTGTGATGTGAAGATTGGAATAGAGTACCAGGGGTGTCCCATTATAAATATGTTCATTGCCCCTAATTTTTGTAAATATGTACAGGTAGGCTCAATGAGTTTGAATATGGATATGATCCTACTCACTAGATACCACGTGTTGTGTTGAAAAGATTGTACCATGAAGTTTAAAGTCATGCGATTAGGATGTATGTGTCGTGAAATGTGTGATAACAGAGGATTGATTAGGGCTTACTCATTTGGGATATTCTATCTAGAATAAACATGGGGATTATACCTAGTAAAGAGGACCTATTGGTTAGGGCTTACCCATTATTTGTTCATCTTTAATATTTTAAAAAGTCTGTTGAACTTGTTCTATCAAAGGTGGGTTCTATAATTTTTTGTTATCTTAAGGTGTGTTTAACCATGGTGTGGGTTGACATCAGTTTTAGTGGGTTCATGGGGTTTATGGGATTTGGTGAATGGTGTAATCGGTTTTAGATTATTTTATTCTCATGAGTTTCCCCTATTTTATGTTATCTTTTCAGTTGGAAATATCCTCTGTTCTGTGCCTCTCCTATGCCACGAACACACCTTTTCCATGTGATTAACGACACTTTCGCGGTTAGGTTTCTCCTATTACTCATTGGTTTCCTCTATTTCGCGTGTTATTACTGTTTAATATGGATGGTTATAATGTGAAATGCAAGGGCTAAACGCCCTGTAGAAATTTGTGGTCGTTTGTGGTCCTTGTTTGTGCAATAAGTGAATTGCATGTTGGTTGGTTCTTGTTGAAAATTTGAAAATAAAAATTGGAAATTTACATATACTTTACATATCAATAAACTCCCCACGATGATAAAACTTTTGTGATAACCCCTGAATTAACAAACAAAATTGAATGAGGGATGCTTTGTAAAATATAAAATTAAGATTGCTTGGTTTGTATGGTGTTGCTATTGTGAGCACAATTGTGTTTTTGTATGATGTTGTGGTTGTTGGAATGATTGATATGCCATTTTCTTCCATGCTGTAGTTCTTTCACCATTGAATATCAATCCAAACTTTACCCATTTCAATGGCACCACCACTTTGTTACTAGTGAAATTCCACTGAATCCTAAAAAACCACTTCTAGAGGACTCTATGAGACACTTTATGTGGTGAAGATGATTTTTTTCAGATTCTATATATTTTCAATATACATGGTATGTAGTCTTGTTAAAACGAAACATGCTTCACCATACACGGATTTCATATAGATTTTAAGGCCAGACAACAGTTATCTCCAAAATTTACACCACATGAATCATCTTCTGAATCAAACTTGGAATAAGTTTTATTTTAAATGTTACTTGTCATGTGAACGCAGGTCACACACAATGTATCTCCAAGACATATACTTCAGCATGAAACCATGTACATGCCATGAAATAATGGTAGGACCATATGATATGTGTTTTAATTCACTCACACCATGTATAGATACCATGGAAACTTGATGTGTATAGAATATACAACCCTAGTGGTCATGTAAGGACTACCCACCGTGTATTCCACAAAAATGTGATGCAAAGCCGGTGAAGTGACTCATTTTTTTTCTAAAGTACACGCCTTTAGCTCAAGATGTTCTATATGTCATGTATTTTCAAATACATCATACAGTCTTTGTAAGAATAACTTGGAATTAATTTGATATATGTCAAATTAAATCAGGTATCTTATCCTTAGACGATGTTCACTCTACTAGACACAACATGTATATGGATTTCACATGAGTTTAGAAATGGTAGTATACAACCAACCTTGACTGAGAACCCTACACATTGTATATCCATTGAAAAAATTTAATGCTGTGTTAATTTCATTATTATATTTTATTTTTCACTTAGATGATAATATTTCATGTATGGGTATCCCATTATAAATATCTTCTCATGTATATCAAAATATTATGATTCCCTCATTCATTGGAAATTTCACATGATGTGGTTTGGATATTTTAATTATCATTACACGGCATGAGAGTTGACAAGTGACAAGTGAAATGTTAGGAGAAAATATGGAGTATGGTACTCCCCCATGTTTCAGTGAAGAGTAATACATGTATAGGTTTTAGGTACTCCATGGATATATACAAAAGATAGGGCACAATCCCCCATATATAGATAGAGTTCAAGTAGTTTCACATGTTTTAGGTTAGGTTCCTCTACTTCATTGTTGAGGAATTTGTACCCTGATGATTTTTATAAAACCCAAACAATGATACCTGATTAATTAAAACATAATATTAGGCAAGTTAGAGATTGAACCCATAAAGATGATGAATATGAATCAAGAATGGATGAATGCCAATCAGTTGAAAAAAGAGAATGAAGATGGTGTGAAAGGGTTTGTCATGTTGGCAGGTGATCAAGCATGTGACCCTTCTCAAATCCTATGTCCTTGTTTATGCTATTGTTATTCACGAAAAATTAGTCCAGAGGAGTTGGAAGAACACCTGATTCTTCATGGAATAGATCAAAGTTATACATGTTGGAATAAACATGGGGAAAACAAATGTAGGCAGTGGCTCGGATAACATGACAATTTATCGAAGATCTGATATGATTACAAGCGTGAACAATGAAGAAGATCGTATGGAGGGTGTGATTACAGATGTGAATGATGATGAAGATTATATAGTGGAAATGACAAGGGCAGTTGAAGATGAAATTCGTGATTGCCCAAAATTGTTTGAGAAGTTAATGATCTATGCAAAAATGCCATTGTATGCTGGTTGTACAAAATATATAGCATTTTCAGCCATACTGAAGCTGTATAATTTGAAAGCAGTAAACGGGTTGAGTGATTCCAGTTTTACGGAACTACTTGCTCTCCTAAATGACATGCTCCCAAGAGATAATGAACTACCGAGCCGAACATACGATGCTAAACGAATGCTACAATCGATGGGTATGATCTTTGAAAGGATACACGCCTACCCGAATGACTGTATATTGTTTCGCAAGGACCACAAATCACTTAAATAATTCCCAAAGTGTGGTTCTTCTTGATACAAGAAAGATGATTCTAATCCTACGAAATTTTTATGGTACATTCGAATCATTCCAAGGTTTAGGCGCCTATATGGAATTGAGGAGATTGTAGGACAATTGACATAGCATGCAGAAGCAAGAATTAAAGCTGAGAAACTACGTCACCCGGCAGACTCTCCTTAGTGGAAGAGAATTGATCACAAGTATCCTGAATTTGGAAACGAGATGAGAAACCTTCTTCTAGCATTATCTACAGATGGGGTGAATCCTTTTGGTTTTTAGAGAAGCAGTCATAATACTTGGCCGGTTATGTTGGTAAATTATAACTTACCACAATGGTTATGCATGAAAGGAAAATAAATCAAGTTATCTATACTTATATCAGGACCAAAACATCCAGGTAATGATATTGATGTTTATTTGGCTCCATTGATCGTGGATTTGAAAATATTGATGGATTCAGGTGTTACGTTGTATGATTCTTACAAAAAATAATATTTCACTTTGAAAGACATGTTGTTCGGGATGATAAATGACTTTCCTGCTTATGGAAATTTGTCAGGATATAGCATTAAAATAACTCAAGGGTGTCCCATTTGCGAACAAGGTACACAGTCAATTAGGTTGAAACATTCATCAAAACCGTGTTTTTAGGACATCACATATTTCTACCCCAACGGCATAAGTACTAATCTTGGACGACACCATTCGAAGGAAGTTCATAAGAACATACAACACCGTATCCACTAACAAGTGATCAATTGTTTTAGAAGGTAAAAGATTTGAACACTACTTTTTTTTAATCCATTTTCAAAAAACCTTAAGAAAATTTGTTGGAAAAAGAGATCGGTTTTTTTTTGAATTACCATACTGGAATTTTTTGTATGTCCGACATTTTCTTGATGTTATGCATATTGAAGAAAATGTATGTGATAGTGTCATCGGCACGTTGCTAAATGCACCCGGAAAAACAAAGGATGGAATTAAGGCTAGATTGGACGTGTTTGAGATAGGAATATGAGAAGAGTTGGAACCAGTGAAGGGTGAAAAACAAACATTTATTCCTCCAACTTCTTACACTCTATCCAGGCAGTAGAGATAGAAGTTTTTCAACTTCTTGAATGATTTAAAGGTTCCAGAAGGGTATTAATCAAATATCAAGAACATCGTGTCAATGAACGATTTAAAATTAATGGGTCTAAAATCATATGACTGCAATGTTTTGAGGCAAGATCTAATTCCTATAGCTTTATGTTGAATTTTTTCCAAGAATGTTCACCATACATTAATGAAGCTCTGTTTCTTCTTCAGAGCTATATGCAAAAAAGTTATAGACCTGGCGAAATTGCCAACTATGGAAAGAGAAATTGCCGTCATATTATTTGAATTGGAAATTTTCTTCCTGCCGGATTTTTTTTATATGATAGTTCATTTGATGGTTCATTTGGTGAGAGAGTTTCGACTATGTGGTCCGGTACATTATAGATGGATGTACCCCATTGAACGGTATATGAATATTTTTAAAGGGTATGTCAAAAATCGAAGTCGGCCAGAGGGTTGTATTGCAGAGAAATATATTGTTGAGGATGCCATTGAATTTTGTACTGAATACCTGTCTGGTGTGGAAAATGTCGGCATACTAAAATCTCATCACACTGAGTGACTTGAGGGTGAAGTAATTTCTGGAAGAGAGGTTGTCACAATCATTTTTACAGATCGGGAGCAGGCTCACCTTTACGTTTTCCATAACATTTTCGACATTGACCCATATGTTCAAACCCACAAAAAATTCGTAGGTGTTAGAATCTATCTGGGGCTGAAAAATTGATATTAGATACACATAATAGACATATTATAGGATGGTTTCAGGACCATATTTAGATGTAGTTAGATTAAATCCAGACTCAATTTTAGAACAACTTCGATGGCTAGCTGGAGGAGAATGTATGTTTGTATTATCTTACAAAGCTTATGCAGTTAATGGTTATAAATTCTATACTAATGAACATGATGAAGATCGTACCGTGCAGAATAGTGGGTTTACAATTGTGGATGAGGCGATGCATGTTTCTAGTGCTAAGGACAAAAATCCAATTTATGTGAATATGTCAAACTTTGGTATCGTCAAACGAATATAGGAGTTGGATTATACGAAATTCAAAGTGCCGATTTTTCAATGCAAGTGGGTATATAATAGGAGTTCTTTTAAAATAAATGAATTAGGATTCGTGAAAGTTTCTTTCAGTAAGGAAGGGGAGTTAAACGAACCATTTATAATGGCATCACATGTAGTACAAATTTTTTATGTTCCCGACCCCACATACCGAAATTGGTCAATTTTTCTGTTATCGACCAAAACAACTGAAGGGTCAGATGAATGTTCAACGGAGGATGATCCTTTTATAGGGACTTCATAATCATTTTGCAGAGGACCTAATGTAGAAGATGTTTTGTATGTAAGAGGAGACCACAATGAAGGGATATACATAGTCGATAGAAGAGTAAAATCTCTTCAGCCTTTTGAGAAAAAAAGAGAGTACAATAATCTTGTTATTTGTTTATTGTAATATACATTGTTTTACATAATGTTATTATCTGTCTGCTGCTTCTTTTATGTAATATAAATTAAATGTTAAACCACTTCTGTAGATAATGACTTCTGCACCTGCTGATGCACCCAATCCCAAGCCACAAAAGGTCTCTCAAAAACTTGCTGGTGGTCCCAGTGCAGAGCAACAAAAATTTTCTCAACCAGCTGCTGGTGGTCCTAGTGCAGAGCAACAACAAGTTTCTCAACCTGTTGTTGCTGGTCCCAGTGCAGAGAAACAACAATTTTCTCAACCTATTGCTATTGGTCCCAGTGATGATGCTAGTGATTTGAAGAAATATATTGATGATACTTTTGAGTAAATGGTAGGAAATGAAACGATGAAAGCACAAAGAAAACAAGAGTGTCGTAGTTTGACAATGTTATCCAAAATCTTTAAGGAAAAAAGAAAAAGGCATCAAATTTGAGGTGGGATTGAATAAGTAAGGCCAACATGTTAAACCCAAAAAATCCATCTATAGTAGAAATATTGGAATCATTACTCAGAAACATGTTCCGATTGATGTATAGTCGTGGCACCATGTTGTCACCGGTCTTAAGACACTAATGTGGGAAGAGATTACGGTAGCATTATGATATCGTTTTTTTAATTTATTAATATAAAATACCAAAAGAGTGACTTACTCTTAATAATTCATTGTAGAGTGCATTTATTGTAGATGCCTCGCCCAAGGAATATTTATTAAGAGTTTAAGGAAGGATTCATAGAGGTTTCCGCACAATTTTAACGAAATATCATCTTAAAGATGATGATGGGAAATTCAAGCTGCACCCACCTACTCTTTATGCAAACTTGATATCCCAGGAGAGTGGGAAGCGTTTATCAACCATCGTGGGGAGTATAATTTTTAGGTACATTGTGTGGGGTAATACGCTGTTTGATGTTTCTTGTATTCATCACTTTGATTGACAGTTTTTTAATTATGAAACAACAACTGAGTGAAGAAAATAAAAAACATGTAGCAGAACCAGCGTACCCTTACCGTAAAGCATTGTTGGGGTATGCTTTACTTGAGAAAAGATTGGTACGTCTTTTAAATCTACCGTACAACTTATATGTGACATAACACAACACCACATCCATGTTTCTCTGTTTATATAAATATTGATGAATCGAAATCGAAATCCAAATCCATTCCACACTATGTGCTATAGAATGAGTCTCGTGAAAATAAAGAGGGAATTATGATAGATGAAAACACACAAAAATTGTGGGAAACATGGGTAAGTATGAAATAATATTAATATTTTTTTTAATTCACTATTGCATTACAATGACTAATTACTTTTCAATATTTTCTATCTGACATAGTCACAGGAATAAACAAAACCCACACCAAATGAAAACATACTCTCAGTAGCCTTGAAGCGGCCAGACCATTATGGCCGTGTCAGAGGTATGGGTTTTGGGGTGACACCCCAAACATATTTTCAAAAACAAAAACAAGCGGATAATGAAAATGAAAAAAATAGAAAAGCTGCAAGAAATTAGCTATTTTTCAAGAACAATTACAATACCAGGGAGAGATGATAGAAACATTGATGAGGTATAGGTAAAGAGAAGAAAAAACTCAACAACAACCTTTGCATGACGATCCCGCCCCACCCCAACCAGCTTTGAGGAAAAGCCATTCCCCTAAAAACATGAGTTAGCTGAGGTAATAAATGTTTTAATAATTGTTTATGTGAAATGTGATTCATATAGACACAGATACCTTTTCTGTACAAATACTCTACAGGGTGAAAATGATTGTGATTTGTATCTAGAAACTCCCATCTATCGCCTTGTAGCAAGGGATACAGTGTTCAATACGCAAAACGACACGCTACACAACAGAAAGATTCCAACAGATCATTTCAGAGTGTCAATTAACATAGCTAATGACCCGAGTGACTAGCAACCTATTCCAAATGACGAAGACGACATTCATATGGTTGAACATGATGTTGTAAAATTCATCGCATGGCCTCCGGTTCATGTAATAAAACATGTTGACAAGGAGGTATCCATTTACAAGTTATTTTTCAAGATGGACCTTTAACATTTAATTAAAAAAGGTCTGAACCGATAAATGTTATTACAAAACAACAATGAGAAGTGGGTGAAACGAAATATCAGCTCAAAAATATATCAAGGATAAGACAACCGATTTAAATGGTATACTGAGAGCACATTCACCCCACCCATTCTATATCCACTGTTAATATCATTGTAGGCTCATGTGGATACAAAGTTGATAGACAGAAATGCTCATATAGTTTAAAAAAAATATGTATAGAGAGGAAACATCATATTTCATTAGTGCTAAAAATGTAAATGAAATACTCAAGTATGAATGGCTAGCCACCTCAATTGTAAATCTATACATGCGGTATGTTTTCAAGATTTGATTTTACAAAAGATGATATACTCTGATAATAATGACTTTATATATTTTATATTTTTCGCATGCGTATATATGAAAAACAATTGAAGGGATTTCCCTTGAACAAAAATTTTGACTCGTTAGTCCTCACACAACCTCTTCAAAAGAAGAAATACATTCTGATAGAGGCTGCAATAATGTCATCCCTGCTCAAATCGTTTAAAAACAAAATTACGGATGACATACACTTTTTAATACCAGCGATGCAGGGGTAAAACTCTACAATTTAATAATATCAACTATATTTTCATATATTCATTTACTTTTTCCATTTTGTATTTTTAGGGATCGTTAGATGCTTATTGCAGTCAATTTAGATACTCCAAATATTTATTTTATGGATTCAACGCATGGATATCAACAAACCAACCATGCATGATGGCGTTTTTTAATTTGTAATACACTAGATCCAACATTTTAAAACTAATCATCTAGTTATATAATTTATGATATCTTTTAATGAGTATTTTTTTATCATACGGTGGTGCATCAATATCGTCTCATGCATGGAATAAATCCAGGGCATAAGGATGAGCAAGCCTACAAGATCTAAAACTGAAAAAGTATCCGGGTATATATAATAACATTTCACTATCCGAACACATATCAAAACAAATTACTTATTATTTTCAATGTTTCTATAGTGTCCAAAAAAACAAACGGAAAGGTATGTGGTTATTATGTTTGTAAATTTATGAAAGAGATCATATTTCATCAACAAACTAGCATCCCTGAAGAGGTATTTAAAAAAATAATTATGAGTTCATTTAAAATATTTATTAATCCTTTGTGTATTTATATTTTTTCAGTACTACCATGACTGTAGAAAAAACTCATATTCAGAAGATGATACATATGTGTTTAGAAATGAATGGGCAACATACGTGATGGAGGATTGTACACAAATAGGATGAAGGTGAATTCCTACAATTGTTATCCATATATGATCATTGATATCTCCCTTTCTTACACTTACTAAGCAAATATGATCATCCTTTATTGTGTTTTATATCCTTAGGTTATGAAGAATGATTTCAGATATGATTTGACTTTCTAGTAAAGCATATCTCATTGGACTACACTTGTATGACTAAAAGTGTCTGATACCAGTTCCAAATTGACATTAACATTAGAAATCAATACTACTGGAAAATGGAAAAATGATCAAATGCATTTGTATTGTTTTGATACTTTAAGAAAACGATCCATGAGTAATTTGTGATGTGAAAGAATTGACCGCACCTCAATCCGACGCACGGTGTGACCGGTATGCCTAAAAGCATCTGACACCAGTTTCAAATTGACATTAACTTTACAAAACAACACAAGTGACATACATAAAACCGATCAAATGTGTTATGATTGTTTTGATACATTAGGAAAATGATCCATGAGTCATTTTTGATGTTTATGAATCGACCGCACCTCAATCCGACGCACGGTGTGATCGGTATGGCTAAAAGTGTCTGATAACAGTTTCAAATTGACATTAACATTAGAAAACAAAACTACAGACATACGGAAAACCGAGAAAATGTGTTCAGATTGTTTTGAACCTTTAGGAAAATGATCCATGATTCATTTGTGAGGTGTACGAATCACCCACACCTCAATCTGATGCACGGTGTGACCGGTACGGCTAAATGTGTGTGACATCATTTCAAAATTGACATTAACTTTAAAAAACAACAAAAATGACATATGGAAAACTAAGAAAACACATTCAGATTGTTTTTATACTTTAGGAATACGATCCATGAGTCATTTTTGATGTGTACAAATCAACCACACCTTAATCCGATGCACGGTGTGACTAGTATTGCTAAAAGTTTCTGATACTAGTTTCAAATAGAAATAAATATTAGAAAACAACAGTACTGACATACGAAATAATGGGAAAATTTGTTCCGATTGTTTTGATTCTTTTGGAAAACGATCCGTGAGTCATTTGGGAGATGTAAGAATCAACCACAGCTCAATCCAATACACTGTGTGACCGGTATGGCTAAAATTGTATGATACTAGTTTCAAGTTGGCGTTAACTTTAGAAAAAAACACAAATAACATTCAAAAAATTAAGAAAACATGTTCTAGTTGTTTTGATACTTTAGGAAAATGATACATGAGTCATTTGTGACATGTACGAATCAACCTCACCTCAATCTGACACACTGTGTGATCGGTATGGCTAAAAGTTCCTGATACCAGTTTCAAATTGACATTAACTTTAAAAAAACACTACTGACATAAAAAAACCAAGAAAACGCATTTGGATTGTTTTGAATTGTTATAACAACGATCCATGAGTCATTTGGGAGGTGTATGAATTGAACGCACCTCAATCCGATGCACGTTGTGGCCTGTTTGGCTAAAAGTGTCTGATATCAGTTTAAAATTTACATTAACTTTAAAAAACAACAAAAATGACATACTGAAAACCGATAAAATGTGTTCGGATTGTTTTGATACTTTAGGAAAATGATCAATGAGTTATTTGTGACATGTATGAATTGACTACACCTCAATCCGATACACGGTGTGACCGGTATGGCTAAAAGTATCTGATATCAGTTTGAAATTGACATTAACTTTAGAAAGCAACACAAATGACATATAGAAAACCGAGAAAACACATTTTAATTGTTTTGATATATTAGGACAACAATCCATGAATCATTTGTGATATGTAAAAATATACCACACCTCAATCCGACGCACTTTGCGACCAGTATGACTAAAAGTGTCGGATACCTGTTTCAAATTGACATTAACGTTAGAAAACAACACTACTGACATACGGAATACTGAGAAAACGGGTTTTGATTGTTTTGATTCTTTAGGAAAACGATCCATGTGTAATTTTTGAGGTGTAAGAATTTACCGCACCTCAATACGACGTACTGTGTGACGGGTGTGGCTAAAAGTGTCAGATATCAGTTTGAAATTTACATTAACTTTAGAAAATAACACAAATGACATATAGAAAACTGAGCAAACGTGTTTGGATTGTTTTCATACTTTAGGAAAATGATCCATGAGTCATTTTTGACCTGTAAAAATCAACCTCACCTCAATCTGATACATAGTGTGACCGGTATGGATAAAAGTGTTTGATACCAGTTTCAAATTGACATTAACTTTAAAAAACAACACTACTGGAATATTAAAAAGCAAGAAAACGCATTCGGATTGTTTTGATACATTATAAAAACGATCCATGTTTCATTTGTGAGGTGTAAAAATTGACCGCACCACAATCCACTGCACGGTGTGACCGGTATGGCTAAAAGTGTCTGATATCAGTTTGAAATATACATTAACTTTAGAAAACAACACAAATGAAATATGGAAAGCTAGGAAAATGCAATCGGATTGTTTTGATAATTTAGAAAAACGATCCATGAGTCATTTTTAATGTGTAAGAATTGACCTCACCTCAATCCAACGCATGGTGGGATTGGTATGGTAAAAGTGTCTGATACCAGTTTCAAACTGACATTGAATTTATAAAACCACACTACTAACATACATAATACCGATCAAAAAAGTACTTATTTCTTAGATACTTTAGGAAAACGAACCATGAGTCATTTTTGAGGTGTACGAATCGACCGCACCTCAATCTGATGCACGTTGTGACCGGTATGGCTAAAAGTGTCTGATATCAGTTTGAAATTGACATTAACATTAGAAAACAACACAAATGACATACGGAAAACTGAGAAAATGCACTCAGATTGTTTTGGTACTTTAGGAAAATGATCCATGAGTCATTTTTTACATGTGCGTATCGACTGCATCTCAATTCGACGCACGGTGTGACCAGTATGGCTAAAAGTGTCTGATACCAGTTTCAAATTGACATAAACTTTAGAATAAAACACTACTGACATAAATAATACTGAGAAAACATGTTATGATTGTTTTGATACATTAAGAAAATAATCCATGAGTCATTTTTGAGGTGTAAGAATTGACCGCACCTTAATCTGATGCACGGTGTGACTGAGATGGCTAAAAGTGTCTGATACCAGTTTCAAATTGACATTAAATTTAGAAAACAACACAAGTTACATAAGGAAAACTAATAAAATAAATCCAGATTGTTTTGATACTTTAGGAAAACGTTCCATGAGTTATTTTTGACGTTTACAAATCGACCACACCTCAATCCGGCGCACGGTGTGACCAGTATGGCTAAAAGTGTCTGATATCAGTTTCAAATTGACGATAACTTTAGAAAACGACACAAATTACATATGAAATACTGATGAAACGTGTTCATATTGTTTTGATACTTTAGGAAAACGATCCCTGAGTCATTTTTGAGGTGTAGGAATTGACCGCACCTCAATCTGACGCATGGTGTGACCGGTATGGCAAAACGATTCTGATTCCAGTTTCAAATTGACATTAACTTTAGAAAACAACACTACTGACATACAGAAAACCAAGAAAACGTGTTCTGATTGTTTTGATAATTTAGGAAAATGATCCATGAGTCATTTATAATGTCTACAAATCGACCTCACCTCAATCCAAAGCACTGTGGGACCAGTATGGCTAAATGTGTCTGATATCAATTTCAAATTGACAATAACTTTATAAATCAACACTACTGACATACAGAGTACTGAGAAAAATGTTTTGGATTGTTTTGATACTTTAGGAAAAAGATCCTTGAGTCATTTTTTGAGGTGTACGAATCGACCACACCTCAATCTAATGCACGTTGTGATCGGTATGGCTAAAAGTGTATGATATTAGTTTGAAATTGACATTAACTTTAGAAAACAACACTACTGACATATGGAAAACTGAGAAAACGCATTTGGATTGTTTTTATACATTAGGAAAATGATCCTTGAGTCATTTTTGAGGTGTAAGAATCTACCAAACCTCAATCTGATGCACGGTGTGATCAGTAAATCTTTTCATTAGATAAAGAATCAGTATTTATTAAATGAGATAAATCATCCAAAAACATATTGATTTTACATTATTCCCTTTCATTGTTATCAAAATGAAAACATTTGAGTATATCATTTACATATTTTAGTTTGAAATTTCCATATTAATGTATTCTTTCATATTAATTTTTTAATTTATTTAATTATTGTATTACTAACATAATATTTTTTTTCTTATATAGGTGAATTTTTTCCTTGAGTTCAGATGCTTTGTTCGGCAACAAATACCATGGATGAAAATTTTTGAGAGAGGATCATGGATATCAAAGGATGAAACATTAATGTTTATAACTATTATTGGATAATTGTAATTGTAACCATGTAAAACATTGTCTGAAATGTATATAGAAGTGTGTTTTTTTGTATTCATGATTTTAAGTAAATGCATATAGGATTTTTCATCAACATATTTTGTGTGGGTGCTGTTTTGAGTAGGCGTTGAGGTGCTGTTTTGTATAGGTGTAGGTGATGGTTTCTGCAGGTGTTGGTTCTACAGGTGCAGTTAAAGAAGCCATTATCAGTGATATATTTAGCACTGATAATAGGGACCCTTAGAAACACTATCATGAGCACTGATAATATGACCCTTTATTAGTGCTCAAGAGATAGCTGATAAAGGAACCCCTTTATCAATGCTAGAAAAGCGCTATAAATTCTGGTGAAGATAAAGGGGGGAACCCTTTATCAATGCTCTAAAAAGCACTGATAAAGGCTACCATTATCACCGATAAAAAAATCAGTGATAAAGGGATACCTTTATCACCACTTTTTTTAGCACTGATAAAGGCGACACCCCCTATCTTTGCCGGAATTTACAGTGCTTTTCTAGCGCTGTTAATGTCGGTTTTTAGCACTAATAAAGGGCCAATTTGTAGTAGTGAAAAAATTAAACCTAAAATATCATGAGGATGTTTAAAATCATTATATTTCATATAAATTTTTTTGTATATAGATTTTGTTATATAATGTAGGTGCTTAACATATCATATGTTTCAAAGAATGAAAATTGAGACATAAATCGCTTAGATATTTAGTAAGGTTTTAATCATAAGTGTCGTTAATGAATAATATAAATATAAAAATAAATTATAATTAAATGAATTTTATTAATTATATCTAACTTAATATGTAATTATATACACCACACAAAATAAATGACTAGCGAATATGGTATTATTCTCTCGGAAATTAAAGTTACATTATAAATCTCTTCAACATAAATCATGAAATAATTCAAGTCATTAAAACCTTTTATATAATATATTTAATATTATCAAAAATATATTATAGAATCAAAATATTTTATAATATATGATATATTATTTTTTCTAACTTTTTAGTAACCATTTATTTACAATCCCATGATATAATTATGTTTCAGGTAATAACTGTTTTATTTTTCGTATAATTTTTGGTTTGTTATTTTTATGGTCCTGTTACACTGTTCATGGTTACATAATATCTACAATGATAAATGTGATATTAATATTATATACCTTCAGTATAAATTTGATTATATTAATCCATAATATTTTGTGATTGGAAATGAAATACATCATTCATTGAGAGATTATTTTATTTATAGGCATGAACATCGTTTCCGTTTTATTATGTATTTAAAGAATAAAAATTAATTGAAATATATATATATATATTATCATCATATTATCATTTTACAACATATATATAACATATTTTTTATTAAACCCATCCTGAATACATTTCATGTAAAGGGTGAGTGAATCACACCACTTCATGATGCGGTAGTCTACTGTATGCACAAATGACACTATTGTATTCCATTTTATTGGAAAATAAGGATGATTCATGTGATATTACATTAATAGAGGAATAATTAAATCATAAATACCATATATACTATATATAAGTTATATATACATTATTATTTCCTACCTTGAATGGTGATAATGGAAATCTGAATGCCATCGGTTCTTGAGGTGGTTGTCCATTGTACACCTGGATAATGACTCCCTAACACATTTTATGGAAGTGCGTGAGGTTTTAGGTCTCACCAATATCATAAAAAAATATAATTATATTTATTATACTAATATTATTATATAATCAAGGTATAATAATAATTTAAGGACGTGGAGGAAGAATTAAAATTAAAATTCTCACGAATAAATGTTACCTCTTCTTTTGTTATCCTCCCAAGGTATAAACTAAATCCATACATTGATGGATTTATGTACAATTTATATCTTCCAAGATGATTTTTTGGATGTTTAAATTTTATTTGGAAATAGAATAGTCTATCCAAATGGCTTGTGATATGTGAATAAGTTGGGAGAGTGAGTTCCCTTTTATTTGTAAGGAGGAGTGGAATTCTTGTAAATACTCAAAATTATTCACTCTTAGGAGGTAAATCATAAATCAAGTTACCCCAAAAAATGATTTAATAATGTTTTTTAAAGATTAAACTATCTAATGGAACCACTACAATGCAATTAAACAATTTTTTTAAACTCCTCATTTCAAAACTTCTATATTTCACATTTTTTTGTTTTTTTTTTGTTTTTTTTGTTTTTTCATTACTTCAACTCTATTTTTAGCCATTGTAATTTATAATTTGGTATAAATTATATTGAGAATTATTAGATAAAATATATTTCATGATATTAAATTTCATATATAATTTATAAAATATAAATCCAATGAATGCTGTAAATTAATTTTAACACAACCACCTGAAACATGAAAAAATACTTCATTAATTATAACAACTCTAACTAATTTTCGACTATTTAACATTAAATAGTGTCACTAAAATAAAATAATTGGCCAATTTATTGATCATATATGATATTAATTTGAATTTGAAAATATCATAGAAGATTATAATATTTTTAGTAATTTTTAATCATTTAATAAAATATAATTTATACAAAAATAACATTAATTTCAATTTTGACATTATTAAATTAAATTGAATTTAATAAATTTCAAGATAATTATGGATTAAAAATCTATTATATTAACACCTTTTTAACAAGATATGTTCTGCTAAAAATAATGTAACACACCAATTCATTCAATTTAATTCACTTTTATTATTATTTATAATCATTTATTTTCATTAATTGTTAACTAAATAATTACTATGTTGTAATTTCTTTAGAATTTAATTTGATTATTTCTTCTAAAAAAATTAGTGATAAATTATTAAAACAAAAAAACTAATTTATATTTCAAAAGGATATATATAACCAAAATAAATATTATTTTCCACTATCCCAAGGCTTTATTGATATTAAATGTTATGAATGATTTTTTTTGTATTTTTCTTACAAAACTTATTATATGGGTCATATTTAAAGGCACGTGGAATGAACATATCATATTTCAAATAATATTATGGTAGAAGTTGGAAAAATAACATAAAAAATTTTATATAATTTTATGTATTATTATCACTCTTATCATTATACTTTAAACCACTATAAATCTTTTTTTACTTAATATATAGTATTTTAATTATTTCATTATTCATAATTAATAGTGGGCCAATATTTGAGATTTTTATCACTCATATCAGATATTGTCTATGTTCCAAACTATTTTTGCACAATTATTATTACTTATTAATTAATTTAACATCTACCAAAAGGGTTTATGCTAGAATTTGTTCCTTGATCTCTTAGTCTTAAGAAAGCTTAGTTTTACTCGCAATTTTCATCCCCTTTATAGCATGTTTAATGTTTTGGGAAATAAACTTTTTTAGAGTGGATTAAAATCAATAAAAATGATTCTCGAAGTGGTTATCTAGGTCCTTTGGGTTAGGTTTCTATTTTCATAAAACCCCATTGAGATTCTTTTGGTTTTATTTATATTTTATTTGGGTTTTAACCCTCTCTTGATGTTGATATATTGGGTTTCATTGAGGCCATTGAACATAATTGACTTCTTGGTTGTGTTATGATTTAGTTGGAATGTCACTCATCTATTATTGTTCATGACATCTAGGAATGTTATAAGCACATTTAATAGAGGTCAACATCATGGTGGATTATTTTCATAGATTATATCTCATATTTTGACAATATCATAACTCATGTATTTAGAGAGGCCAACTCTATTTTAGATAGTATAGTAAATATGGGTGCAGATGGAAATTTTTTGGCTTAGTCTAATCCAGATCCTGATGGTCTCTTACCTATTATGTATAGGGACAAGTGTAAATTTCAATTTTTATACTTTTATAATATGAATTATCATTTAATAATATAAGATATTTTATCTTCTAATAAATTTATCATCTTTCATTAAATCAATCAAATAAATTTAACTTAATTTCAAAATAATAAAAATAATAATATTATGTCACATTCTACCCCCTTACAATGAATTTCACCCAGGAAATTCATCTCGATCATCAACAGTTTAGCAATTGAAAATTTTATCATTGAAACCCAAATACTACAAATGAATAATAAAACCCCATATAAAATTTTAAATCTTGAAACATAATAGCTTCCCAATGTAACCCATGACTAGTTTTTTTCATTGGAGAAGATATGTGGGATGTGATGATTTGGACTTGGAAGAAGTGCATAAATAATTATAAAGAGTGATACAAATTAATTATCACAAGAAAGCAGGTGATCCAAAAAAAATAAACCAAATGGAATGAAAATTTCATCAATATCATAAAAAATTATGATAATAATATTTTATTTTATTCCAAGATATTTTTAATAAAGGAAAATTATTTCCAATAGAAGATAAACTTACTTGACTCTAGTACATTTCCAAAGAACATTCCCTCCCTTTGATTGTTCCTTGATTAGTTTCAACTTCATCCCATACTCCATGAAATGATGGTGATTTTTTGGATGAATAATTAATATATCATTAGAATCATAGTTATAATGATATGCCATTTCATCAAGGATTAGTTATCATCACAATAAAATTGTTAGCACTGTTTTTCAAATATACCTATTTATTTATATGTTGGAACCCTACATTAATATCTAAATCCTCTTTCATATTTCAATATAAACCATTAAATAAATAGTGAAACTTATAACACATCCAAAATTTTGAATTTATAAATAATTTCACGTGATTTTCAAAAAATTACATAACATTAATCTTCCAAATATCATTATAAATATTTTAGTAGTCACATTCAAAATATGTGAATGTATTGGTAATATAATCTCATGAATCTTGATAGTAAGCAATATTAAAATAAAATATCAAAGAATAATATACATTATTACTCATTTATTGAGTAAATACATTCATTATTCATTATATTCCATAGATCTAATAATGTTGTAAACTCCATCAATGATAACATATATGCCTTTTTCAACAAATCCTTCATCGGTTCTGAGGTCATCAATACTATTCAAGTGAAATTATATGTATAAATAAACTCTATATCCAAAATAAACACCATTATCTCATCCTTACGAACATGTTATTAATTATCTTCCCACACTCATTAGTTTTTTCATAAATAATATAACATTTACATTTAATCAATTTTATATGTCATTATCACCATTCAACATATTAATGAAAATCTAAAATGAAAAATACACATTATAAAATTGTTATATAATTAATAATTTAAAAATTCTAGTACAAAAACATTTCAATTATCCCACCTCATAACTATGTAATTAACTTGGATTCCTCCTCTTGTTACGTAATACTACATTCCTTTTCCACATCATTTGAAGTATCTTCATTGTTAGTAGTGAAACCATTAATAATTCTACCTTTCTGATTCTATTCATGATATTTCTCTAAAGAACATAGATTTTCATAATTACCATAGTTTAAAAACTGAAATAATTTAACATTCATTGGTATCTCATAGATTTAATAAATCTACTGTTTTCTATTAATTGGACATTACATTTCCACTTTTAAATTACATTTTTAGTGTTATTATCATCCAGAGTCAATAGATATTATTGTTCTTATAATACATCCATATTGCTGTCTATTCCAACAATATATACATAATGGAAACTACATCTTATTTCATCCATGTTTACCATCACCCAAACTCATAGAAAACTATTTTCTTATAATTTTTGGTGATTCTGAATGTTGGTTAGGGTATACGTTTTCAATCATGTTCCATTAAATCTTATTAGATACAATAAAAAAATACTTTACGAAAATCACTATACCATATAAAAAATAATCAATAAATCATCCATCAAATTCAATTTTATCAGTTTTCCTCCTGGTTCCCACATATTTAATAAACCCCATAAATAATAGTGTTAGAATCTCTAATCATAACGGGAAGACAAAAAACATGAAAATAAATTATTGGATGTCTAAATAATGAACCCTTATTCATTAATCTATGAAACCATAGGATTATATAAGGTAATTCATTGTTATCACCTATCTAAATCCTTTATGATGGTTAATAATGATTTTATAAATTTCCAATGTATATCCACTGAGGGTGTCAAACCAAGTGTTTAATGAGACTTATATTCATGCACTAGTTCTGGATTGATTCTAGCACAATATTATATTTTTGGGGTTATTACACCTTGGTATATATGTTTCATAGCCACATCTACATGTAGTATTTAGATAGATATTTGTTGCTAATAAATTACTCTCTATATCCTTTATAAAAATTCCATGACATTTTCTTTTACATTGAATCATCTATAGACACATCCTTAGAGATGTCCCAAGAATTCCATTAGAAATATCCCTAGTTATATCACTAAACGGTAGTCATCTATTATTCCCATGGGTAACTAAAACATTCCTTTAATACAAATGATAATTTCTCATTCTTCTAATATTGTGAATGTTCTTAAATTTTTATAATAAAGATCATATCTATATAGTAGTTTTTAGAAACATACTCTACTTAAGAAAATTTCTTCATAACCTATAGAAAAGAAACATATGAAAGGGTGATATAAAATTCTTATCAAAGTTAAACATGGGAGATATGTAGTAATAACATGTTCCAAATGGTAATATATCATTAACATGAAATTTGAAAACGAACCCCTTCATATCAAATATAATAATATTGGGCCACAGAATAAATATTGACAGATAAAGATATAATATTCATAAGATAATAAAAGAACAATGGTCAAAAGAGCATAAAATTTGAATAATACATGGATTTTTAGAATAAACATAATAATATGAAGTCATTACTATTTTAGTCGTGGTTTACTCCCATGACCATCATAGAGGTCAATGTACCTTACTGAATATGATTCAATCCCCATTCCACCCTTGTCTAACTAAACCATTATCACTTCCCATTCTAGAACTCTCATACTAAATAGGGTCCACTCCCCATTCTAGTCCAATATATCTCTTGAGATATAAATATTTACCTAATTAATTTGAGATAGATATTGGTCCCACTAATCACATAATGAAAACCATATTTCTGTGGTGTATAATATCATAAAAATTTATTATATTAGAACCCATGAAATCAAATTTGACTGATAAAAATTTCATCATATAATAAACTATGGAACATAAATAGGATTCATAATCATTTCATAATATAATAACCTATGAAAAGAACAGAGTTCCATAAGCATTTACAAATGGTCTAACCTATTAAAGAGTTATAGGTTTCATAAATACTATTCCATAAAAATATAAATCATTCATAGAGATAATATGAATGGAATCATTGGACAATATACTTATTAATGAGTTGGTAAGACCTTAACATGTCATATTATATGGAAAATAAATTTAAAATATCATTCAAAATATTTTGTGAGGAAAGTATCCTTTTAACTTTGAAAAGTTCTTTAAAAATAGAAAACATTTTCGAAATCATATCCTTTTGAAATAATTTATTTAAAGTGTATGAAAACATAGATATATTAGGTAAATTATTTTATTTGAAATTAAAATTGAAACCATGTATATAATGTTTTAAATTATGTATAGTTATTGATTGATATAAATACTATTCATATTATAATTTTTAAAATGAAATATTTCTTTCAAATTTTTAGTAAATTTCAAATAAGTAATATTTGGAAAAATACGTGAAGATTCCATTAAATAATTTCAACAAAATTTAATCACATGTAAAAAATTATTTTAAATTTTTTTGATAACGGTACTAAATTTCGGTTTTGTGGAAGAACATTTTTTATAAGAAAACTTATTTTTGGCCAAACAATGAAATAACATAAGATTTTATAAAAAAAATCCCAACTATTTCGAGTAACATAGAGTATAAAATGGAAGTATTTCATGAATATATCATGAAAAACTATAGGACAATAAAATTAATTATTTTCTCAAGATAGTTATCATATTGTATTTTCATTAGGAACATAATCATATATGATCCTGTTAAACGATGTGATTATACATAAAATATATACCACTTTTGTAACATTGAGTCACATGCAACTTGTAGGGATAACATAATATGAAACAAAAAATATCATTATTTGGATTAAATTCTTGATATTTAATGTATATATGAATTTATATACAACTCATACAATAATATATGTTTGTAACATAACATATGATTCAATAAATGAAAATTGACAAAACATATCATACTATGTGAGTAAATATTGAATCATATTCTCTAGGAAATTGAAACATAAATTTAAACCTAAATTATCATGAAATGATATAAATTACTAATACATGATTTCATATTTATTTACCCACCCCACATGAAATAAACATGTTTTGAATATTGAAAAAATCTCTCAGAAATAAAAGTGACACTATAAATCACCTTACCTTAAGTCTAGACTTCTGTCATCCTCATTAAAACATCTTATATAAAAAATTTAATTTCATTATTAATATTTTAAGGAACATTATTAATGTATAACATATAATTTATGGTTTTCTTATGACCATTTACTACCATTTTTAACTATTCCATGTTAATGATATGATTCCGGAATAGAAGCTTTATTTTTTATATATGTTTTGTTTTGATAAATTTTTTTTCCTATTACTTTGGACATGGATACATCATATACATAATTATAAACATCATATATGTATAATATTTATTCATTTATTATGTATTTATAGTAATATATAATATTTATTTATTTGATGTTAAATACATTTTTCATGGAGATGGTAGGTCGTACGAACACATGAACACTACTTCCATTTTCATGGAAAATTGAATGAAAGTAAAGTAATGGATATATATTTATATTATAATTCTATTATAAATTTTATTTCATATATACATAACATATTTTTATTAAACACATCATTAATACATTCTATGTAAAGCCTGAATGGATCACATCATTTTGCGAGGTGGAAGTCTACCATACACATGAATGAAGACATTGTACTACGAAAAATGGAATGAATGATTTGATGTTTGATATAATAAATCCATATTAAAATTAACATCATAAATATCATATATATATATATATATATTATAAACTATAAATCTATCAGAATTCCAAAAACATTAAGGGTGGAAATGAAAAAACTAATGATATTGGTTCTTGAGATAGTAGTCCTCTATAAATAATAATTAAATGTGTGGATGGATTATATTTTTTAGAAAACCTAAATAACAATAAAATATAAGTTTTTACCATTATGTATATTAAATTATATGTTACCCAGTTTTTACCAATTTGATTTATTCATTATTGTAAATAGAATTCTAATATTGGTAATTTTTAATTAAGGATAAATTATGTTGAAAATTATTATATTAATTGAACCCACTAATTTTAAAAAAGATATATAATTTATAATATATAAATATTATTAATGTTGGAAAATAATTTTTCACAAAATCACAAGTAATGTGCAAAAATATTTCTTTAACCATAACTGTGCTAACCGAGATTTAACTATTTTATCAGTGATATAGCTTTCATAAGTGAAAAATTATTCCATTAAAGGAAGATAGTTTCTTTATTTTAATTTAAAAATCAATATGAAGAATATATTATTCTTATTAATATGAAATAGTTTATTAAAAAATAATATATAAAAAATAAAATAAAAGTCAAATTTGATATTATTAATTTAAATTGAATATATAAAATTTCAAAGTAATGATAAAATAATAATATATTATATTAGTGACTATGTTAAATGATATATTCATCTACAAAATTAATACACCATAATAATTTTTTCAATTTAATCCACTTTTAAAATTATTAGTATCCTATATTTTACCTAATTTTCAATTAAATAATGACTCGGTAAGCATTTCATAATAATTTAAAGTAATTATTTTATCTTTAAAAATTAAAGATAAAATATTATATATATAAAAAATTTATCTTTTAAAAGGATATATTTAACTAAACATATGTTTTTCTATATCTTATGGATTTATAGTTAATTAAAGTAAGAACAATATCTTTTTTGGTCTTATTCATTGCACAACATATTATATGGGTGACATTCAAAAGTATGTGATAATAAATTTCCATATTTTCGAGAATTCAATGAAAAAGGATTAAGTAAACTTATTTAATAAAATTTAGATGTTATATAAGGACATTTTCACTGTTATTAATCTAGTTTAGCCCGTGGTAAATCCATTTTTACCATAACCATTATAATTTAGTTTTTTATACATTCACTACACATTTTTTTTCAAAAAATTATGGTAAAATTATTATAAACTATAAGTAATTGTGGTTCTTGTTATGGAATCTATTTTTAAAAATTTCATCATCATAATTTTAAAAATTCAACATAAAATTTATTTCAATGTCATGATGAGATCATAAGTTTTTAGTGAAAAATGGTTCAAATTTTTGAAATGATTTATATCCAAATTTGATTAAAAATGGATTTATATGACCTAAATTGGATTAATGGATAATTTTTATTACTAATTTTACAATAAATATTCTAAAAAAATAAAATTTGTATGTATTTAAGAATATATTAAATGGTAGTTTTCAAATAAAATTTTTTATTTTTTAATATTCATAAAAATGATTTTTTTCATAAAAATCCAAAGAAATCACCTGAAGTTAATTTAAAAATTGAGAATTAATAAAAAATTTAGTTTATTAAAATTATTTTATAAATGTACAAGAATTTAATTTAATTACTGTTCTTGAATATTAATAAATAGAATAGTTTTTGTAGAAATAGTATTTTTGCAAAATATTATGACTTTCTTGAAAAAAGTAATTATTTTTCAAATAATCTATTTTATTTATATAAAGACATTATAAATAGTATTTAATTTTTTTACTATTCATATCATAATGTTTACAGTCTAGGTTATAACAATTGATTATATATAAATATATTAATTACATAACTTGGTTTTTTTAAAATTTAATGTTGTGTGTGATGCAAGGTATGCCAGTGTTGTGTGTAGTGTAAACATACCATGATGTTTCATATAACATAATCCATAAATGAAATTTAATTTATTAATATAAAATAAAAATAAAAATTTATAAAATCTCAGGGTGTTATATCCACTATACACACAAGTGGCATCATTTTTTTCCAATGGGATGGGAGGGTCAACATTAAGCCCATACTCAATGGCTTGGGAATTGAAGGGTCTTAAACTATAATTATGTGAAATCCAAAAGACACTAAAATATAAAAAAATGAAAAGGGATTAAAAAATTTGTGTGTGTTTCTACCTATGATAATAAAAAACTAAACCATAAGACGAAACAAAAAACATCTATACAATAGATGAGTATAATGAAGTAAAACTGAATGAGTAACCAACCAAAAAAAATTTAATATTACAGTTTAGAATCCCAAACCAAAAAAACTCAGACACTAAATACCTAAATTCGTAAAATCCAAACATTATTTACTCTCTAAATCAACACGAAACTCCAAAGGAATGAAGAAGTATCATTAAAAAATTAGATATCTTGACTTTACATGTGTCCAGATAAATGACAACTGAAAATTCACAAACGTTTGCAAGAAGGGGGTGAGTTTAAACTCAATAGTATTTCCCTATTAACTTCCATAATCACACCACTAGGAAATAACATGTTATATAATTTATATTAAAAAATTTAAAATCAATTCCAAGAATTTTATATCAAAACTGATTAACTATCCAAGATAACACACTTATAAATTGAAATAAATAAAAATACTCTTCAAAACATTTATCATGTCCATTTTTCATACTAATTAAACACATGGACACATCTACACATTCATTCTCATGTTAAAGTTCCATACTCATGAGTTGTATCCCATTGATCTACCAAGTTATCCTAGAGGTACCATATCTAGGTTCTATAATGGAACATTCCCCTTCTAGAGGGTCACCTCCAATGAAAATAAAATAACTCTAACCATGTATTAAAAATTCCTTTAAAAGAACACATTTCATATCCATTTAAATATAAAATTTATATTATTGAAAATATTTTCCAAAAAATGTTTTCCTAAAAAAAGAAATATATAATTTTTAAATCATTATTATATAATCATGAACAAAAAATTTCTTTTCCAAAACCAACCAATTTTTAAAATATCAAGGAAACACCACTATGGTGGTTTACAAAAAAAACACTCAAGGGTTTCACAATAATTCAATGAAATCCAATCAATATTAAAATAATACATCAAGTCCTAATCATGTGAAAATGAGAAAAATACACATACCTATCAACTATTGGTGAAAAAAAAGAAAAGAAAAATTACATTAAAAGAACATCATGGAACTCCAAAAAACATCTTTAGATCATGTTCCCTTTAGTAAAAACAATATTATATCATCATGGTATTCATAAAATATCATGAAACTATCCTAAATAGATTAGATCCATAATTCAAATAGAGTATAGCATAATATAATTAAGGAAAATGATGGATAATGATAACATACATAATAATCCAATCCTCCAACACTCATTGATACTCCATGGAATCACCCCTATATTAAAAAAAAAATACCCCATAGCATAGGGAGGAGGATTAATTAATGTAATATCATATTTAGGGTAAATTTAGGGAAAAGTTGGTAAATTTAGATACTTCCAATTTTTTGGATAATTGTTTTCATGGTTCACAGTTAGGGAACATGGTTTGGAAAATAGTGTTTGAATTGTGCATGATCTACTACATTCAAACATAATTTCTAAATTTGACTTTCATAATTATAAAAAACAAGAAAAACTATATTATTACAATCTATCCAATCTTCGATAGTTTTTCCTAGGAATCTATATAGTTTGATTAAGTGCGATCCTACATATTTAATAATCCACTAACTTCAGTATCATACGATCTGTAAACACTGTAAATTTCTCACCAAAGTGGTAAAGATAAAATGACTTTAGATCATGGACCACATCACATATTTCCAATTCATGTGTTGGGTAGTTCATAAAATTAATTTGTAACTACTATGATCATTAAGAAACAACATGATCTTTCTGAATGAGTAAAAACCCCATCTGAGATCCTAAAGAATCACAATACACAAAAAAATCCATGTCATTATTATGGAAATATCAAGATTTGTGATGAATTGAATCAAATTTTAATCTCTCAGAAAACATCATAAATTCATTGTTCCATTATAATGAAACATTTTTCAATTTAAAATATTTTATTAGTTGTTCTAGTTGTGAAAATTGATGAATAGATCTTTCATTATAAACTGACAGACCAAAGAAACTATATACCTAAAAGAAATTATTTAGTTATATCTAATCGATCATAAACTATATCTTTTATTGATCCAAATAAAAACCTATTTAAAAGAAAAAATTCCATGTGAAAATATATATTGTGTCCAAAAAGAACACATTGAAATTTTGGAATATAGATGATAATCACAAAAGATTCCCAACATTGAGACCCTGTGATGATCATGCTCATCCTTTTCCCTAGAATACACATGTATCTCATTCAAAAAAATCAAAAGAGAATGATAATACCATTGAAATATTTGATAAATAATTTACATAAAGAAAACTAATCAATTTATAATGCCAAAAAGAATAAGAAAATACTCATAATGGCTATATATACTTCAGAAAGACATGTTCTGAATATCCTCTTTCTGAAACTGCAGTTAGTGATATCCGGAAAATATTCAATCTTATATAACCACTAAGATTCCTTAAATTGATCAAATAAATAACCAATCTATAGGAGAGGATATTGATTCATTATCTTAACTTTTTTATTCCTACAATATCCATTCAATGCTGAAGACTTCCATATCCATTTTAATAATCAAATTTATAGTTTCACATGGATATATGCTCGAACAAATGATCCATTTTCATTCCATCTCTTCCAAATATACCATACATTACCCAATTTATATTGGTTCTATATGATATGACTAATGTGAGATATGACTAGTCCTTAGTAATATATCATTCATAATGGCCACATCTCTTGTGGGTGAAAACCCTGAGAAATTTTCAGAAAAAACATGAAGAAACTTGTCAATTATTTATGGAGAAAGGTTATTTGTGATCCCATCTACAGATTCTGAGCTCAAAGCTAAAACTGGTATGAGAGAGTTCCATATTATTTTTATAAAAATCATACTACACTTTAAAATACATTATTATCTCCTCTAATGAAATTCATGATGCCATTATCAGTCATAAAATTTACAGTTTTGGAGTAACAATTGATGCGATCTATTGAAATTTTCAAATAATCCATAAAAAAGATAATGTCATAAAAATCCATGTCAATAATATATTACTCCTAAAATATAGTCCCATAAATAGTTATAGACAATGATTATAAAATAATCAATTCACATTATTTTTAAATAAGAAGAGTTTAATGTTTCAAAACCAAAGGAATCAAATAAATAAGAAACCCAAAAGATAAAATTCATGATAGGAAATAAAAAAATAGGTTTCACTTGTATCAAAAATGGAATTCATGAGGATATAGTTAAAAAATAATGCCTCTAAATATCTGTGGTCTAGATTAATCATCCTTGGTCATTTTTTTAACTCCATACAATTTATTACTTATTGGATGTTTATTTTTATTACCATGTTGAGATAGAAATGTTAGAGGAGTCATGGAATTCCAAGAATCACCATGGGTTCCTTAGAACTTCTGAGGAGAGCTATTCCGAATCACTCAACTCATCAAATCATTTGATGCAGGAGACGAATGAGTTTTTCCCATAGCACCCAATATTGGACCACTACACCAATAGTCCCGAAGATGTCCCATCTAGTTGAAATTGTGCATTTATCACTACCAAAAAACTGGGCAAGGCCAGCACCACCCCTTTATCAGCGCTAATGAAAAAGCGTTGATAAAGGGGGGGGGGACCCTTATCAGAGCTCAAAAAAGAACTGATAAAGGGTGCCTTTATCAGTGATAAAAAAGTGCCGATAAAAGTACCCCTTTATCAGCGCTTTGTTTAGCACTGATAAAGCCCCCCCCTTTATCAGTGCTCGTTTAGTAGCAATGATAAAGGGGGGGGGGCTTTATCAGCGCTTTTTTTAAAAGTGCTGATAAATGGTCGACATCAAAAAAAAATTAACAAAAAAATTAATATATAAATATAGTTATATAGTTATATTGATATAAATATAATATATAATTTTTAAATATATTTTAGATAAGCATAAATGTACATTTACAGTTATTATATTTAATATATAAGATATTTAGTGAAAATTCCTTATATAAAAATGAAAAAAAATTATTTTTAATTAATAAATTTATAATTATTATGGATTAATAGTAATTTAATAACAATTTGAAGACTAAAAAATAAAAAAATTAAAAAACGATCCAAAATATGTTGAAAACGCAACTCGAACTTCAAACGGCCATAACTTTTGATCCGGGTGTCAGTTTGAGCTCTAACGCATATCAAATCAAAGCCTGCGATGAGCTCTACGTCACTATTATCTAGTGGGAACCCGGAAAAGAACTTTTCGAGGCTGAAATGGGCCTAGAAGGCCTCAAAAACTGAGTTTTTAGTCGGGGTACCTAGATTTTTTAACATTTTGTGGATTTTCAGACTCGTTTAAAGAGGTATTATTGGATTTTTTTGGTGGGGAATGAATTTATTTCAAGGTATTACATTCATATTGATATTATGTTCTTCAAATTTCATTCTTTTTTACAATACACTACTATTTATAATCAAATATATAACTATATGTACATATTTTTTTATATATTCACACCTAAAAATTAAATTTTTTAAATAAATAATTAAAAATATTTACATATAAAATATATTAGCATTATATAATTAATAACTAATATCCATATTATTTAATATACCAGTATATTAATATTTATATAACTACTATATATTAATATAATTATACATATATTAATATAACTATATATATATTAATATAACTATATATATTAATATTAATATATATTACTATACGAATAAATATAACTAAATATATATATAAATAAATAGATATATAATGAATAAGAGAAAAAATCAATATAGGGTAGTGGAAAAGGCTTTAGGTGCGCAGGGGGGAGGTCTCGAGATCAAATCCGGGGGGAGTCACGGGTGCGTGCGCAAGCGTGATTTAAAGGGCTAGCGCTGATAAAGAGTATAAGCGGTGTGGGCGGGTGCTGGAGGTGCAGGAAAGCACTGATAAAGGGGGGACTAAACGCTGTAAAAAGCACCCCCCTCGAGATTGGCAATATTTTTTTAATTTTTTTAATTTTTATCATCGCTAAAAACAAGCGCTGATAAAAGTGGTCTTTTATCAGCACTAAAAAGAAAGTGCTGATAAAATACCCTTTTATCAGCTCTTCGTTTTAGCGCTAATAAAAGAACCCTTTTATCAATGCTTTTTTCGCGCTGACAAAATGGGTCTTTATGAGCGCTTTGTAGAGCGCTGATAAAGGGGACCCCCCTCTATTTTCGCCGGCATTAATAGAGCTTTTTCTAGCTTTGTTAATGGCCATTTTTAGTGCTGATAAAATCCATATTTATAGTAGTGTATATAGGTGGTTCAATATAATCACTCATCATATTCTCAAAATATTCACATTGAAAACATCCAATATTATTATTCAGTATATGATGTAAATTTATCAATCCAATAGTCTAATTATTACCTACAACACTTTCTAAAAAAACATTTTTATCCTCTTATTGTTTCCATCATTAGAGAACGCACATGTTCCCATTGTAATAAAAATTCTTCATCCGAAGCTGTTTCCAATGATGTCTCCTTCCACCATAGTCTCTCGATTGACCATCATTGTATAATATGTTATTTAGTGAATTAAAATCAACAAGTGGGTTTTGTATTTTATCCCTTATTCAATAATTCATGCCTTTAAGGATGCACTAAAAGGAACATCTGTTGTAGAAAAGACGTAATTACTTAATTTAGATTCATACTCCATTACCGAGAGATTATATTTCTTCAAACTGAAAAATCTTGTGGTTCTAGGAAATAAGAATATGTGATGATAGTGTTTTTGTTTAAATATTATATCAAATACTCCCATGAAATTCCTAGGTGATATTTATCCTAAACTAATACCCCATAAAAACTTTATGATTTATCTTCTAGTATATAGGTTTCCTATATTACCTTCATCTCATATGGTTTTATGATGAAATCAATGATTTTATTCATCAAATATTTCAAACATTCAATTTCTCCAGATATGAATCACTTAGAAAAATGATTGTATTCTTATTTTAAAACTAAACTAAATGGTCCAATTTATAAGTATAATTCTACTTATATCCTTTATCTAAAACATGAAACAATTGAAATTACATTAATGATGTTGTTGGTTCACCGGTGGAGTAGGAAAAACCACATTTTCAATTTCCTCTTCTATAATGTTTCTCCAAAAAAAACATGGTGCCATTCCCTATAACAAAAAAAACTCTATTTAGTGTAAATTAGAAGTAACTAAAGTCTTTAAAATTTCAAATTTACCACATCAATCAAACCACAAAATGGATTTACAAAAAATCATCAATTTATGTTTTCAAACTATTTTTGAAAAATCCACCATTATTTTTAAAAATCGAATAATATTAACCTATATTCCATAAATTATCAACTGTGGGATGTTTTAACATTTGAAAATAAAATATCCCAACCATAGTACAAAAGCAAAAAAAATGAGTATATTATAGAAGAGTAAAAATAAATACAAAGCAAAGAGTAACAAAACAACAACAATATTATAGTATAAAGTGGAAACAAAATCCAATAAAACACAAAGAAACCAATGATATCAACATAGAGAGTATACAGATCATCCAAGATCCAAATCAAAAAGAAACTCCCAATGATTAATTAATCAACACTAATGTTTTTTGATACCAAGACTTTACCTTTGTCCTAAAAATTCCATATGTTCACATGAAATAGTACCAAAGGGGTGAGTCTAATCTCAGTAGTATTTACCCAATTACATCCAAAACCATTCCACTAGGAAATGAAATTTTGATAAATTTATATGAATCATCTAAAAATAAATTTAATTTATTTTTATCAAAACCAAACAACTCTCAAATCCAAAATAGTTTTCTGTGGAATGAAATAAATAAACTCATTAAAATATTAGTAAAATTCATTTGAAAAACTAATTATACACTTCCACACATACAAAGATGCATTATCAAGTTATAGTTATATACTCATGGGAAGTCTCTTATCTATATACCATGTCAGTACAAGGTAACCATATACCTGGAACCCTAATGGAACATGCCCCTTCTATAGGGACACATAAAATGAAAATGAAATCATTGCGACCATGTATGCCAAATACCATTTCAAACAAAAAATTGCATTCAATTTTGAAATTTTATTTATTGAAATCATTTTCCTAAAGAATTTTTCCATGTAAAAATTCCAACTATAATTTTTAAATCATCTTTTTAAAATCATAAACTAAAACTGTTTTAAATAAACCATAAATTTCTACCATTTCATAGAAACATAACTAAACATGCTTCTAAAAAACCAGACTAGGATTTTATAACAATTCAAATAAATCCAATAAATTTTAAACCAGGCCTAACAGTTTTAATCATTGGGAAATTAAAGGCAAGATACCTATGTCTAAAAATTTGGTGATAATGAAGAAAGGAATAATAACCTCAATAACTTAGCAAGAAACTCAAAAAACTACAATTAGATATTTTTACCTTCATAAAAATAATCCTAAATAACCATGAATGATTTCGAATATCATGAATATATCCAAAATAGATTATATCCTTGATTCCAATAGAGTAATGGGGTGATGTCTAAGGGAAATAATGAATAACGAGAACTTACCGACTAATCTTAACCTATTACACTCTTTGATTCACCTTTGAATTTATCTCATATTGAAAGTAATTGTCTCTATATCCGAGGGAAAATATGAATTATTTTTATGGATTTTTCATTGAAAATAATGTACTAATGATTTAAATCGTGATAGATCAAACAAAATAGATCTAATTATTTACAGTGTGCATTTAGGGATCGCAATTTGTTAAACTTTGCAATAACCATACATGTGACACTATTTCCGAACACACATCCCATAGTTTGATAAACAAAGAACAAACTATTATATTCCCCTATTTCTAATATTTCATGGTTTATCTTTTTCATATCTATTTTTTCTCTAAACTATCTTCCTAAAATTACACGCAACCAGTGCCCATTATTTCAGTTTCATGGTTTCTTAGGATGGTTCAAGAGTTGTTACTATCTTTTCCCAATAAATTAACCACAAAAATGATTATATTAATCCTTATATCAAGTTATGATGCCTTGTGCTTGAAAAAGAATAAAATTTGTTCATGGGGAAGAAGTCCATCATACACAGAAATGATGATTTTGTATCCCATTTGATGGAATATTAGATATATTTAGGTTATTCATTAAACATTATGACATCTTAATGTATTGAGTATAATGAGGACATATTATTATAGTGTTTTAGTAATAATTTACAGAGGAGTAGAAATAAATATAATAAAACAATCGGTTAGGGATAATAACTATTCTTGAGAAAACTTTTATCATGTTACACTAAAAGGATTATTAAACTGGAATTATAGAAAAAATAATATTTCAAGATGGTATCAAGGATGCAACAATTTTAATTTTGGAAACATAATGTGTTCCCAAATTTATATCAATATAAAAGGCCCCAAATGGTGCATTATCAATATTAAGTGGGTATAAAAAAGAAATATGACTTTAAAATGGGATTTGTAAAAGTTTCTAGTTCATTCTACTCCATATCATTTGATTTTAACCCCCTAAATAAACTGATTTAGTCTTTAATTAGTGAAACTAATTTTTTTTTAATTTTACAATTTTTAATGGTGAAAAATTAAGTTGAGATTATTATATAATATAAATTAATCTTATTCTAAAAATAGAATCCATTTTTCCATATTCTATTCATATATTTGGAAATTCCTAATCATAATTAATCCTACATACCCAAATAAATGTTGGTTTTCAATGGGAAAAGTTTCAGAAGGATAAAACATTTTTACATTAAAATTAAATATTATACTGATTTCAATAACCTAAATTAGAATAATAGAAATATACTTTAACTAATATCCTTTTTAATAACATATAAAAAACTTTTATGGTTTATAAATTCTATAAAGGAAATGATTTTGATTGATAAAACCCATTATTTCTGACTATTCATCGAAAAAATTTTATTTTAGAAAATTAAAAAACATTTACTCTAGTATAATTATGAAATTATTATTTTAAAATATATAAGTATATTAATATATATACTTTCTAAATCTGTTAAAAAATATATAGAAAAAATATTTTTTCAAAAGTTGACAACATCTTTCTAGAAAATGTATAGTTGTAAGTGTTAAATTGGATTTTTTATTATATCTAGTTTAAATGAAAAATAATATGAATATTAAAAAATTTTAATTTACATATATCATATTATTAAAATTAAAATTAATGAGAAAAATTATTTTCCCTATTTATTAATGTAAAAACAAATTCGTACAAATATAGATTTTCAGAAAAAGATTTCATTTTTTATCAAATCGTTTTTTTGATTTATAATTAATTGTTCACTATATAATTTATTATATATACATGTGTAAAAAATATATTTTAAAATTTTATTTAATCACTTCAATAAATTCAATAAAAATGGTTATATGGTGATTACCATATAAAATAATAAAATTTTAATCGTATGTCGCTTTTCATTTGAAATCTGTGTTATGTGTAACACAAGATACACTCAGTGTTTCTTATACCACAATATAATATATTAATTTTCATAAATAAATATATACAAGATTTTGGGTGTAATTAAAAGTATTTAGAAGGTAAATATTATTTGAAAAATTTTATTAAAAAAATGTATATGTGTTACATTCTTCTCTCTTATATAAATTTCACACGCAAAATTGGAACTTTTTATTATTAACAAATGGTTTAAAAATTTGAAATATTTTTTTGGGAAACCAATAATGTAAAAAGGAATGATAAAAATTCTTCTTAAAATTAATGAAATGGATATGTGATGTTTATTTGGAGTAACACATTCTATGCTTCAAAATAAGAGAACATTGGTGGGAAGTGAAGTTTAGGACATGGAAAAACTTTTAACGTCCAAATAATACTGCAAAGTGATAGAGATCATTAATCACAAGAATATGAATGATCATGTTTTAATAAAAAACAACAAAAGCATATGTATCATCGTAATTAATTACAAATTTTTCTAGGTTTTATAAAAAAAGTAAATTGTTATCACATGTTATCAAATAACAATAGATGTTCACCATAATATCGTAAAAATTAATTACAACTTTCTATAGGTTTTGTAAAAAAGTGAATTGTTAGCACATGTTATCAAATAAAATTTGATGTTCACAATAATCTATTTCATGAATAGTTATCCCTATGAACCTTCCATAAATCAAAAAATATAAATAAGGTCACTGAATTTCCCAACAACAACTTCTCATTAATACCGAAAAATATCACTAAGTGGATTTTAATTTTCAGATATAAAATATTTTAATTCCTTTGTTATATAGTTTCCTGAAAAATTGAAATAACAATAATTACAATAAAAAATAATTGAAATCATGCATTCTTCCACATACATTAAAGGAAACCATATATTGATTAATTCACTCAATACATCCCATAAACTTGTAAATTCCATCAATAATAACATAATCGACTCTCTGAAAAAATCATTAACCAATTCTAAAGTAATAAATAATATAAATTTAATTAATTCATATAAATCATATAATAATCCAAAAATCATTATCTCTACATCAAGAATATATTAATTGTTATTTTCTGTTAATCATTATTTTAAATTTTTATTTATGTTTAATCCCATGTCAAGGTTATCGGTCATATTCGACAAATTCATTAAAATACTTAATGTAAAAATTATACTAAAAATTATTATAAATTTCATAATTATTTAATACTAATAAATAAACACATCGATTATTAAACATCATTCACAAACCGTTAACTGGGTTTATTTATCTTATTTTTTATTACATCATTCCAAAAATATGAAATATAAATAATGTAATAACGTTAATCATCCTCAATTTAAAATGTCTTCTAACATTTAACTTATAAAAATATTATTATTATAATCCATACCATTCATTTTTCATTCATAGTCTCTACACCATTAACAGTATAATAATTATTCTCATCACCTTTTTAATTCTATTTAGGATCCCATGTAGGACACTGGTTTTTATAATTCTCATACCTTCCACTTTTATAACATTCAACCACTGATGACTACTTAGGTATACCATAATTATCAACAATTTAATTAGATGCAAATTTAATTTTTCTAGGCAAATTATATATTGTATTATGTTTTTCCCCACACATAATATGTATTCTCATCACATTGATACATTCCCTTGAGTGATTATTCCAATATTCTCGACATGTAGTAAACTTAATATTCCTTATTACATTGTATCTACCATAAGAACACTCATAAATCTTATAACTCTTTTATTTGGACAGTCTTAGATTTGGTTAAGGTATAATTTTTTAATAATATATCATGATAATTTATTAGGAATAATCATAATACCCTTCATTCTATCCATTATCCCATTTGTTTCCCCATAAACACATTTTCTAACACATTCAACTTTATCCCAGTTCTTTCTAGTTATTTCCATTGACTAAAACCAAAATACATCATCTATGAAAAAAAATTTCATAGTGGGAAACTACATAACCGAGAAAATTATATTATTGAATGTGTAAATAAGGACACCTTCATTTAAATCTATGGAACCTTTTCTTAACCAAATACATTCATTGTCATTATTTAAATCGTTCCTCATGGTTAATAAATAGTTTGTGAATTTACAATGTATATAAACTTGGATTATCAATCAAGGTGGGAATAAAGGCCCATTTTCATTCACTAGGGTATTAATGAGTCTCACTCAATATAACCTTTTCAGAGTTATTAACCTTTGGTACCTCTGTGTTTGAACAACTTACAATTGTATCCCGATATGAAAGTAATTTCTTGGAAGAAACTCTCTTTATCCCATACCAAAATTCATATAATGTTTACTATAAATTAACTCATACTTAAATATATCCATAGAAAGATCCCAAGAGATATTTATAGAATTATATATAGGGATCTCACTAAATATTTCTCATGAATGATTCCAATGGATAATTAAACCTTTCTCTCATACAAATTATGGAGACCTAATAATATCATACATAAATATTTCATTATTATAGTTAAATATTCATTACATAAAAGTATTATCCATTCCAGAATCATCTACATCTTGTTCCATTAGAAAAATATACATATAAACAAGTTATAAGTGATTTTTGTAATCTCCTACTATGTTCGTTAAAACAATAACCCTTTTTAGACATATCATACATAATAAATTTCGTCATAACTTATGAAAAGGAAACATAAGAAAGGGTTACATCAGATTCCATGTAAGGTTAAAAAATGTAGACTTCAACATATCATGAGCATTAGTAAATGAGAAAATGTGAATAACATTTTAATACCATACCCCATATATCAAATATTTTAAACATGAGTCATGAAGGAACCATAGATGTTATAAAGAATCAAATCATAATATAATCAATTAACGTGAGGCATGATAACACAACATTGGAATAAAAAAATAGATTTTTGGAATCCACATAAGCATATATAACCATTTCCTTGGTAGGTTAAGTCAAATTTCCAAAAACAATCAATATAGAATGTGTAAACTCCATAAAACATTGTAGTAGTCATGTTTCACTCCCTAGGCTATCATAGTGGAAAATGTATGATATTGAACTAGGCTCACTAACAATTCCAATATTATTTATCTCATGATATATCAATATTTAAAAATTCAATTAAGATAGATATAGGTCCCACCCATCATGGTAATATTTAATCCATTGTCCTTAGTTATTACACAACCACAATCCTTGGTTATAACATAACAACCATCACATAATGAAAATCATACATATTTGTTCCACAAAAGAATAAATTATTCATCATATAAGAAGCCATTAAATTAAATGGGTTTTTAAAAAAATTCATTATAACATTTAATGTAGAAAAGAACCATGATTCATAATGATTTAATGATTTCATAAAAATCATATCCTGTGTTAAAATAAGTTGGTTTCATATGCATTTTATCAATCTATAACAAGTAAAGGAGGAATATATTTCAAAAAATCATATCATAAAAAATATAAACTATCATAATAATGAATAAGAATAATATCCTTGAATAATATCTCCATTAAGCATAAGAAACACCAAATGATTTCATCATACTTGGAAAATGATTCGGAAATATCAACTGGATTTTTTTAGGAAAATAGCATTTCAAATACAGAAGCACTAGTTAATAGGTAAATAGTTTTTAAAAAATATTTATATTTTAAAATACCCTTGGAATAAAATAAAATAATATTTGAAATTCATTTTAGAATTTTCTTTAAAAAAAGGTATTATTTTATGAAAATAATTTTTTTAAACCAATAATTCAATAAAAATTTAAATTATTTTTATTGAAAATAAAAATCAAAACTTATAAATTAAACATAAATAATGATTAGGTTATGACTATAGAAAATATAATTTCGATCATTCATGTCAAAACCATGATTCATTTCCCTTTTTTGAAATCACAATTAGAATTATCGGTTAAATAACATGTATATTAATTTTTAATCATTTTTTGAAAATAAATATATGTGTAAAAATGAATTTAATAGATCAATTTTGGAATTTTAAATACATTTTTGGGAACATTTTCATAAGAAATTATTCTGGGAGAAAACTGGTTTTCCACTAAAGAGAAAAATAATAATTATTTTTCTTAAAAATATTCTTTTGAATTATTGAGTAGATTGTGAATTGAAAATGAATTGAAAAAAATCTAGAAGAATCACAATATTGGAATAAAGTTATTGTGTTTCATTAGAGATAGATAATATGAATTCACTATTGACACAATAATTATATAAAATCATGAAAAATGAATAAATTATAAAATAAAACCTTTACCACATTTGTTACATTGATTCATAGTCCCCATGTGCGAATAAAAAAATAAAACATATAATTTCATGAGAATAACATAACTCTTGATATTATATTTCAAATGGGATATATAGTTTTCTCACAAGATATGATAGGTGAATAACATAACATTTTCCTCCAAGAATGGAAATTTATACAAATGTCTATTAATTCTTTGGTAATCTATTGAATTGTAAGACACTTTAAATAGTAACATCAAATAAAACATTAACTATAAGTAGAGGAAGTACATGGATGATATAAAATGTAAAATTGGATTTATGTACAATAGGCAAAATAAATGAGTGGTGAATATGTAATAAGTCCCCCAGAAATAATAGAGAGTCTAGAAATCTATTACCTTATGTTTCAACTTCATTCATACATGTTCGAACCCCCAGTATAATTAATATAATAATATTATATATATATATATATTATATAACCATATTATATATTTATATATATCATAACATAATGGTTTACATATGATATTCTATTACATTTTTATCAATAATTCATTGTTAAAATTATGTTTTGGGTAATACCTACTTAGTTTTTCATGCATGCTTTGGTTTGGTATCTTCTATTATTTTACATTGATCATGGTTCCATCATATCTAGAATATTAATGATGACCTATATATATATCATATATATTAATTATATATTTATTCATATTAATTCATAAAATTTATATATGAAAATGAAATACATTATTCACAGAGATGGCATATCGTCCATATGCACGAATGTTGAATCAATTTTCAAAAGGATAATATATAAATGTAAATAATATATTTCCATTCCAGAGTAATTTTTATGTCATATACATCACATATATTAATTAAATGTATCCCTTATTACCTTTAATTGAAAATTCATGTGAAAAATTATCACAACACTTCCCGAGGTGGTAGTCCTCCCTACAACGGATTGATGTTGCCGTATCACCCACAAAATATAATGTAAGAATGCATATGTGAATTCATCATTTTAGAAGTATTATTAAATTAATGACATCATATGTATTCATTTAATATATCTTTATTTTTTATAAACCATCCAAAATACCATGGCACCCTAATTTCAGAGCCAAATCTGACATATCCTAAAGGGAGATCCCAATCCCAGTAGGTGGGAAACTCCAAAATCTCATCATTGAAGATAAACAACTGAATTAATTATTAGAAAAATATAGGAAGAAAACGGATATAGGTCATTATTATTTCTACTCAAAGAGGATAATGTACTTGTATAAACTGGGTGTAACTGTACCCTATAGAAAGCTAAACATCCCAAACGAATTTTATCCCAATATGACTAAATCAACCAAAAAAGCCCCTAATTATTCATTTTATGAAGTGAATAATAGATCCAGTGGTTTCTATAAAAACTCCACGGCCGAGTGGATAAATAATAACAACAACCTCTATGTGGGTATTTTCCTTTTATCATACATGGCATAATATAATATAAAAAATCTTGGAGGAAATTGTAGAGTGTGAGTTATAAATCCTTATAGTGTATCATCAAGTTTAATATAATCAATAAAAAACAATTAACCATTTATAAAACAATATTTCATTAAAAATAACTGAATTTCATTTTTATAATATTAAAATATAAAAAAATCATGCATTAAAACATTTTGGAGATATATCAATAAACATATTTGAAACAATATTATGATCATTTTATATAAAAAAATTTATAAAAATTTGTTGGTAAAAATAAAATAGCCCCACAAAGAAGTGAAATGGATTATCAAATAAATAAATAAATCAGAATTATAATGAGAGAGACATTATTTTAGTTTCTTAGAAATAAAATCGTCATACTAATAATTTATAAACATTGATCTCTAAATTTTTACACACTCAAGTCATCACTCCATTCGAGGAGAAAAAATAGGAAATCCAGTTACATCATGATAGGGGAGACACTGCATGAATTCAATACAATCTTTGTTTAATTAGTGTTGTTATTATAAGTTCATTTTCTTGAGTATAATGACACTACCTTTCTAGTCCCTATCACCCACTAAAAACATAGGCTTTTTTGTGATTTAATTAATCCATAAATCTATCAAACGGGAAATCAATTAGTTCAAGTCATTTAAAATCATAATATTCTATTTCCAATTTTCAACATGCCTCTCTCATATCAAAACAATTTAATTGGTCATAATATTTTAATTACATTATAAATTTTCATTTAATTTATTTCTTTTAATGAAGATCAACATGAAATAATTTTTTAAAAATATTTTCAAATCAATCCATCATTATCAAATATTCCCCGAATAATTTCTATCCTAATAAATTTTTTATTTTTCTGAATTCACATGCCCACTTAAAAATAATTGATCAATTCATATGAAATAAAATTTTTAATCATTTTTTAACTCATCAATCAATAAATATAGTGTTTATATTTAAATTAAAACACTTATTGAACCAATAACCTTTAAATCAATGGATCATAATGCCCTACAACCATAATGGAGAACCCCAACAAATAATAAAGGATATGAATATTGTGGAACACAACCTAGAATAACGATATATAAAATAGAGTATATATCTATAAATTACATTTTGATATTATAAAATCTATAGTGGATTTGTAGAGAGATCATAAGAAAACACAAAAGAGGGGATCTACTTTTCCGAAGGAGATTTGTTGAGATAAATTATGCTTTGATATTCCTTGAAAATGATTTTGAGGAGTCAATTTCACCTCTTGAGAGCCTCTAATATCCCTGAAAATGTATTTAGAACAAATACGGGGATTATGCATCTAAAACGTGGGTGTTACGGATTTTTCAAAAAAAATCAACAAAATCATGTGTAAATGGTTTGATTGGTATGGACGCATTGGTAAGAAAACCATGTGCCAGACAATGTTCCCCTAGTATCTACGGTGCATTGTTTTTTTTTCAATGGGTGAACTTTTTGGTTAATCATGAGGAAACCATGCATGTTATTACTCCCTAAGGCTGTGTGGTTTCATGGTTCTAGATGTATTGTTCATGAAAAATGTGAACATCCCTCAAGAGTACCATCAATGTGTAGTTGGTTAGTAGGGCCATGCCTCAAGATTTTCCCTAAAAATGAACAAACTATATACACAATAAAAGTGGCCTAAAAAATTCACCATATTTTGCGACAATAAAAAAAATAACTACTATAAATAATATCAAAACAGGTGTCAAGGAAATCATGATGTAAGGTACCAAGATGTTACAGCCTCCCAACTATAAAATTTTTTCCTCCAAAATCTAATCAAGAAAGATCCATATTTATGAGGTGATTCAATTTCTATCTCATTGGTACATCATGATCCCACGGGTCATTTGAATCGTAACCATGTTTCGATAGCACATAGGCAAAACGTATCATCCTTATATGAAGTACTTTTTTCTAAAAATACAAAACATATACTTGATGCCCAGTAATGGATAAATCAATCAAAACATTAATATCCTCCTTGACCAAGATATGAGATGGGTCAAAATTTTACTTCTAAATATGTAATATATGGAACACATTATGTATCAATGTCAACTGTGGTAGATGTTCTAAATTGTAAGCTACCTTCCCCATCTTCTAAAAAAACTAAAACGGTCCAACAAAACGTGGTATAGGATTTCCCTATTTTCTAAGCTATCGATGAGCTAAAAAAGGGGAGGATCTCAAAAACCTATGAAAAAATGGAAACTCAAAAGGATTATTATGATGGTTAGAAACCTCTATTTACTATCTCTATACCATCAATATACATTGGTGAATCAACTGAATCTTGATGTAATTTCTTGGACCAAACATTGTTCAACCAAGGATGCATGAACAATCACCAACCTACACAATGAATATTTTCCTGGATGACCATAAATATACTCAAAAGGATCCATCCAAATTGTAGACTATTATGTATTATTATAAGAAAACATAACCCATCCCAAATAGATTTTAATCGTTTTAGCTTGTCCTTTCTTGCTATCCATCAATACATGATATGTTGTTCTCAAACATACCTAAGAACCCATTTATTCCTAGAGACCTATCTAAAAGGCATTAGAAAATCAAGGATATCTATTAAAATCTCTAACATAATGGACTCCATGTATTCTAAAAATCATATGCACATAGTGGCACCCCAAGTCCTCAAATTTGGTCGCATCATTAATGAGTATGAAGTTGGTTGATTTGGACAGCCGATCAATTAAAATCCATATTACATGCTCATTTCTATGGGTAAATGGAAACCTTACCAATAAATATGTTATATATCTCATAACACAACCTTTATATCTTTGGATGTATCTGAAGAAAACCCCAAATGTTTCAAGTGCTTAGATTATACCTTCTAATAGGTATAATAATTTGAATCAATGTTGTTGAGGTCCCATCCCAAACATGGACACCCCAATCATTTCTAAATATCATAAAACATAATTTTGAATCTTGGGTGTACTGTACATTGAGAATTTTGGAAATCCCTCATCCTAGCGTTTCTTATGAATAATGGTATAACAAACTAATTCCAAAAAAATAGGTTCCCCCGAAAAGAGATAATCCATTAATCCTTGGTCACCCAACCATAAAGAGTGCCCCTAATTGCATGAAAAAATTAATCATGATAATATTCTAAAAGAATATCTTTTTGATTACTTGAAAAAAAAATTATTTAACTATTTATTAAATATTTAATCAATTGAGACATTATAATTATTTTAAAACAAAATTGTATTTTGAAAATACATGAAAAAATATAGTTTTAAATAAAAACCATTATATTTAACTATTTATTAAATATTTAATCATTTCTTAATAACATAAAAAACACATAAAATCCATTTTTGGACAAAATGGATTAAAAATAGTTAAATTTTATAAAACAAAATTGCTAATAGTTATTTAAATTAAATATAATATTCACTCACATAAATAATTTAAAATCTTATTGATGAAAACGTACTGTTGATGCATAAAATAAAATTAATGAAAATTTGAGTTCTAATTTTCTTTAAAATAATCAATAAATTTTTATTAAATATGAACAATGTATATTTCATATTGTTATTAATCCAATTCATACCGTCTTATTCAATGAATATGATATAATTATTATATTTAAATAATAATATTTGTTAGTTCATTTAAACATGGATTTGTATATCATGTGTGTTATCAAAACAACCATCTTTTCAAATCATCAAATTTTAAATTAACCCCATTTTAATAAATTGGATAATCATAATTTCTAGTTAACTTTGATAATGAAGTGTTTGAAATGTAAAAACACATTTTTTAAAAAAATAACATCATAAAAAGGGTTAAAAAAATTCCTGTTAAAAATATTGAAAAATAAATACAAGGGTTATCTAAAATAACATATAAGTATGTTTATAAATATAAGACCACTAGTGGAAAGAGAAAATATGGAAATAATTGAAACCTGTAATGTTTAAATAATTACTAAGAGTGATAGAGAGTACTTATGACAAGAAAGTTAAATATATTTAGAATGTTAATGACCCAAAACCCAAAATAAATTTTGTGTTAAAATAACATTGATTCCTTAAAAATGAAGTAAATAAGATAAAATTTGAGTTCTAAGAGTGTTTTACTAGAAATGAATAATTCCATTAACATATAGAATAAGAACATATGTAAATATATGTACTTAACATGTATAATTTCTTCATTTGATTAATTCTTCCCACAATATTATATTTTTCTTCAAATTATTTGTATTCAAGATGATATTTTCAAGGCTAAATCATTAAAATAAACTTCCAATAGATCTCATAACCTACAAAATAATAATAGCCTATTCCCAATGTCTTTAAACATCAACCAAAAACCAATAAGTTTCTCACATGGTAAGATAATCAAAAAAATCAATAGAAATTTATATAATGAAATAAAACACTAGTCACCAAAGGCTCAATAATTAAATGAAAATTTCATCATAGATCACTAAATAAATTACAACAATTAAAATTATTCAAAATGTTTATTATCTTTTTTAGAAACTAAAAAATAGATGGATTTTATTACATTTTTTACTAAGAATAATTTTGTATTTATCTCTAATAAACATAAGTTAATTATAGAGTAATTTACCCAAAAATGTATCTTCCCTAGTCCTATAATCTCTAAAATAAACTCAACATTTCCATAAATAACCTAAATCATTGTAATGCTACTATATATTTTATTTCCAAACTAAGGATTTTTTAATATTTATTTCTCAAATCCAATATTATAATATTAAATTTACTTTAATCATATAAAGTTCCAACAAAATAATAGTGATGTTATTCTAAAATAACATTAATCGCTTAATCACTATAACAATTTTCAATACCATAGTAATCTATTTGGTAAAAAGCATATTTCAAAGATAAAAATAATCTTCATCTAGAAAATAATTTATATTAAAAATACAATATCATACAAAAAATTACATCACATAGGCATGTTTTTTACACTACAACCTTTCTTACCTTAGGTTGTGAGTTCAAAACCCAAACCTTTCTTGGTGTTCTAGGTTATTTTCCATCCTATGGATTCTACATTAACTGAAATTATATTAAAATAATTAACATAAAATTCCATAAAATATTATGGAATGTCTCAGGAATAACACCAATCACTTGATCATTAATTCATTTTTGAACCACAATTATTATCTCATAAATTTCAGTTTACATTAATAAATGTTTAATAACCTTATTACGAAATTACCCTTAAGATGAAAGCTATGTGTTATGTATTACTCAACCAAGTTAAAATTCCCACAAAATATATTAAATTTCCTAAAAATATCATAACCCAAAAACTCATCATTTTTGTATAAATCATTTTACATTTAATCAAATGTAAACATATAAAATAATTATTGTATCTAAAACACTTAAGTTAACAACACATGAAAAAATCCTAATGCACAATTTCATCTTAACAATTAACTTAACCAAAACTATAATATCTGCAAACCTGTACTCTTGGATCTAAGATTATAAGCCTAATCATTACATTTCTGGACTGATACCAATAAATATAACCTTAGTTCAACCCTAAAAAACTTATAGAAAATTAAATAAGTGATCACTTATATAACGAATTCTCATTTAGGGTTAGCATTATAGAAATTTAATAAAAAATATTTTAAGTTTGATATTTATATAGATTATCTATTTTCCCACAAACCACATTATTTATTAAGATAATATGACTATGCTCAAAGAATAATCTATATCTTGATCTCTCACATTATAAGCATTTCTCCTCAGAATAAAACTTTGTGAAAAAATATTAAAATCATTGGAAGATCACAAAACCATAGTAAGGGGATTTTTAGAATCCTCAATTTTGGGTAATTAATAATTTTTATGTATTTAATGTATATATGTTTATTAGGTTATGTGATTGGATATTTAGAAAATTTATTACAAGTTTTGGGTGATTTTTAAGAGGATAATTGTTTGATTACTTTTTGTTCACCCCATGAAACACCTTCCTTGAAACCATGCAACAAAAATAGTGGGATCTAGGTAGAAGAATAGTTAAGTTCATTGTTTGTCCTAACCATGAATCCTCCAATAAAAAACCACGAAAAGGATAATATAGTGGTTTATTATAGTAGATGCATTATTTGTCTAATCGTGCAATAAAATCATGCAAGAGGTGTTTAGAGGCATGATACGGTGTATAGTTTGTGAACATTTTTACTTATCATGCGCACTAATCAAGACCCCTTAAAAACAAAATTCTAAAATCATTGAACAAATTCGTATTAACTCTATGTTGTATTTTTTCCATTAATAATACCATAATATGATTTCCTCTCCTCTAAACGTCTATGGAGACACATCCCCTTGATCCAGGAGAAATCCATTGTTTATTCCTTCTACGTTGGAGTCCAAGATTAATTGGCAACTATAATTTCTTTGTATTAAATGAGCTCATATTATATATATAATTCCATTAAAGAGTTAGTGAATTATATATGGATTTATTGACATCAAATCCATTGGGTGGATCCCCCTTTAATTTAGGTAATGTCTACACTTTTGGAATCCCATAGATTAATTCCAAGTATTCTTAAGGGATATCCCTATTTTATTATATTGGATGTGCTCCCAAGATTAAAATGAATTTCTATTAGCATAAAATTCCATGGGTTATAACCTTATATTATAATATATCCATTCCATTTAACATCATGTGTTGTACCTTATGCTTATAATTATCAAAATTATCTTTATAGGATTTGTAAAAAAGTTATTTTGTGTTCATTCATGTAGATTTTTTTGGGTTACATAATTTTGGTTTCCTAGACAATTAAGATTAGAACCATATTTAACCATGATAGATCCTAGGTTTTTAGATACTAGTATAAGGCAAATCATTAATAATCATCTCTCATTTTATCCTAGAGACCACATTCTCAACATCATTATTTTATTTCGTAATGTTTATTATTAATTTTAATTATTCACTTATATATAAATAGTACACACCATAATTAGTTAAAAATATAGGATGTATTTTAATTAGACACTATTTGTGGGGGCCTTCTGATTTAAACTAACATCCAACTTGGGCCTCTATTTGGTACCATAAAAAACACTATAGATAAATGAAGTGATAAGGTAGTTCCCAATACAATAGATGCTTAATGTTTTGAAATATATTGGAGTTGGGTGTGGGAGATGATCTAGAGCTTGATACTCTTATGAACTTATATCTTTTGGGTTTTTCTCTTTTGATTACATTTTATGCTAGTTTTAAATGAATTGGAAATTATTTATATATTCCTATTCTATTGGTGGACTAAATTTGATATTTTATGTGTTTTGAATTATTTTAACAGTATTTTTTTATTTTATTTTGATTTTATGTATATTATATTTCCATTATTTCAATTATGTTGATATTTGAGTAGAGGTTATAGTCACCCCACCTTAAACCCTAATCAGCCTCACAGATTATTGATAGTTTCTATCATAAGGGTAGTCTCACTTGAGGCCATATAGAACACAAAATATTGGAACCAATTTAGTGGAATATGGATTATGATGTTTCATGAACTGTGATTAAATTGATAATTAGAATTTTTTGTTATGTGGTTTCATAAAATCATAATATTTCTCACTCCAATCCTTATCCCCTTATGTTTTTTGTTACAATTTTGGAATTTTAAATAAAATCCACTGTTAACTTGGTTCCATGGGGTACAAAAAAAATTAATACCAAAACACTTAACATGTGTAGTTATAATTATAATAAAATTATCATTAAAACCCATTTGAAATCATAAAATCAAGATGAATTTATTAATTATTATATTATTTTAGCCTATCATTTTTTATACTAAACTTGTATCAGACTCTATTCAACTTATGTCACTCTCAGTTTACACTATAAGATTCCTTAATCATTATTGGTAAAATTATGTTTGGTTCTCTCATAATTATTAGGCTAGTCTTTAAAATAGAGAACACATATTACCATGATCTTTCTTAAAGAATTTTATACCCAAAAATCATTTAAATATATTCTTTTACAAACTAAAGTCTACATTATATCAAAATATAATTTAATATGAACATCAACTTATGAATATCTACATTTAGATGTATGTTATCCTTGATATGTTTCTTATTTGGTTATGTATCCTAATAATATTAAAATCCCTCATATTATTTAAAAAATAAAATGTGAATTAGTAAATGAATATCCCCCAGGAGTGTTAATCTAGGTATGCAGTTATATCTTTTTTGTGGACTAGGTAATTATAGAGTTAACAACGAATATTAACTTTGAGATGTCATCACCCCTATTAAATCTATGTTAGTTCCTGTATCTACTTGTATTATCAAAAAAGGATGAAATTTTAAGGAGAAAACACAATATCAATTTTACTAAAAGGATAGGATGTTATCCTATAAATTGAAATATCATGTAGATTTATCCAAAGGGGTTTAAATAATGATCTCTTATAATAATTCATCAATAAAAAACTAATTATTACATTATGTTTTAATCATACACTGTCAAAAAAACATTATCTATACCATTTAAATTTATGAGTGTCCCTTATTTATTGACTCTTAAATTATCCTCAACAAACATTCAATTCTCAAAATCTATCTAGACCATAATCTTATTGAAACTTCGATGACCCCTCCCTATAACCATAGATCCCATAAGAATAACACATACATTACTTATAGGATATGAGACCGACTATATATTCCTAGGAATAACAATAACATTATTATATGACTTGAGAAAACATACCATTACATGCATTCCCATGAACATATAGGTTTATATCATTGCTGAATTTGGAAAAAAAAATTACTAAAAATTCTTATATTATTTCTCAACTAAATGATCATTTTTACCAATCTAAGAAACTAATACTCCAAAACAAATCATTTTACATGTACAGAAAATTCTCCAAATTAATTGTTCTATTAGTCAAATTTTGTATAGTATATTTCATCACAGCCTTTGGAATTGGAAAAATTTGTAATTATGATATCATGTCCTCTCAAATAAAAAGACATAAAATTGAGGTAAGGATGATGTAATCATAGGATAAATATTATAGGAGTATGTAATCATAATAATTCAATAATCAACTAAAATTGAGATCATCATATATCCCCGGATAACAATGATATTAAATAGATCAAGCAGATAAAAATAACTTACTCTCCAACATTGAAATGTATAATTCTAAATAGTTATTTCCATACAATAATCCAATACCTAATGATCTTAGACATCAGGATAATATTGTCAGTGAAATAACATTATTCTTGGAAGGAACAAACCAAAATATCAAATCGTGTTTCTCACATTGAACCTACTAATGAATCTAGGTTCTATATAATATTGAGCATAACTTATTTAAGTCCAATTCATTCATTCTAAGACATATTTTGTAAATAATTCATTATTAACATTTCCAATAATAATCTAAATCACAATTTTTTTCCCAAATTCGAAAACTTTTACCCATTTCAATAAAAGGAATAACTTGATCATAACCGAACAATAAAAATATGGTGAATATTTATACAATTTATATTCAATGTGACAATAAGAATTGTATAAAAATAATAATATAAATAATACATAATAATTTTCCCCATGTTTGAAAAAAGATAACATGATCATAAACATCTAGAAAAATAAGGTGGATTGTCTAAAAAATATATTCAACATTCCCATAATCATATTAATTGTAATAAAATATACAGAACACCAATACATTTCTTTCTATTATTAAAATAACAGTAATCTGAAGTAAACAAAATTCAATCATAATTATACAAAATATGCTGGTCATAGTATATATAGAAATTATTATAAAACTAAATCAATATATGAATGAAATTATCACAATAAATCTACATAGAAATGGTGGATAGTTACAGAAGAGAATGAACCCAGTGTAAAATTGAAATCATATAAGGATGTTTACATAGTTGAAAAACATCCTTGTAAAAATAATTCATTAATGACCCTACTTAAGAAGGGATCCTAAATAGTACTCTTTGGTACCATAAATTCAAAACCAATATATATATATATATATATATATATTAGTATATAAATAGTGGAAAATAAAAAAAATTAGTGTTTATCCTTCTAATAATTAAAATGGAAATGAAAGTGAGAACAAAAAAGTTCTTTTGGAAAACATTTTTCATAATGATATAAAAGATGAGGGTAATGTCGCTTATACAAGGATTTTAAAAAGTCAAAGTGTAAACTCTTTAAAAAATATTAGTTTTAAAAATATTCATATCTAAAAGGGATTTGAATAGTCATGTGTTTTATATTGGATAAATATGGTTTTTGAGATAATACATATGAAAGTGAAAATAAAATTAAATTTCAATATTTGAAAAATACATCTATTCAAAACTGAAAATGTATCAAGAGTAAAAAAACAATTTTGTTTAAAAATATATTTTTCCTCAAAGATAAAAGAAATGTCAATAAAATAATATATTAGTCTTGTATAACCCAATCATATAATAAATAAGTAAATGGTGAAATAATATATCTCCATGAAAAGTGATTGGAGTAATGAATATCCATTTTGAGTAACATAATCCTTAATGTAAGAAATATTTAAAAAAATGTATATTATGTGGTATAAATTTAACTTCATAGATTGAAAACATGACACAACAAAATAAAATTACATTGTATAATTTACACACATTTTATGTCCATGATGCAAACCATAACTCAATAAATGAAAATTGGGATACCAAAATATTTTCAAATGGGGTAATGATAGAGTAAAAGAAATTTGACAACGGGACTGATTTGAAATTTTTCAAATTAATTAAAAATATATATTATAAATTACATATTTGTTAATTTAAAACAAAATTCAATGGAAAACATTGTGTTTAACATAAACATCTATAATGTAATTAATGATTATGAAAAACCCCTTGCGGATTATGTATCATTTAAATCAAAACCCCTTGAAACTATGGACATGTAATTGAACATAATATACTAGGATTAAAATATTATAAACTATATGATATATGAAATAGGTATAATATTCAACATATAAATGAAATTAGGTTTATAATACAGAACAAGTCTCAAATAGAGTAATTTGAGACGAAAACTCACACCCTATTAGAGATTTATTCTACTCATGTTCCTAAAATCATAAATAATAAAGTTATATATATTATATATAGTATTTGGAACCATATTATTCAAAATATTATTTAATATGAACTATTTATCATCATATTCAACTCAATTACTATATAGCTTTCTTTCCTATGTAAGTTACATTAAATAGTTCGGTCGATTTGTCTGTAAATACTTGTGTAAATTAACCATGATAAAAATGATCATAAAATAGTTGCATTGTATCCAAATTTTAATAGTTTTATGGAAAAAAATAATATATTAAAAAAAATTATCCATCCATATTACGTGGTTATAAAAATGAAACACAACGATCATGGAGGTGGTAGTCGCCTCATGCACAAGATTAATGTTTTCAATTATCTATAAATGAGGGGTAAATAATGTATATGATAATTTTATTTTACAAAATCATATCTTAATTTGACATATCATTTTTATTAATCAATATATTCAGTAAAAACAACCACAAATTTTGGTTACAAAAAAGTGATGATGTTGTTTCATGGAGGTGGTTGTTTACACGCACATACTAATAATGATTTTGTTCCATAGCAGATAAAGAAAAAATAATTATATTTACATTAATAAAATAAAAAATATATATAACTATCATAAAAATATAATTATATTTTTGTGTATTTAAGAGGTTTAAAATAGAAAGATAAAAAATAAATGATTAATAACTAGGTAAAAAAAATGGGGAACGATCCTCTCTTGGATATTTCCTTGGAGATGAATTCCATAGAATAACATCTCGACGTTAGGGACATAAAGATGAGAAAATTGATTTTCTCATGTGTAGTTTGAGACATATTTCTGGGGACATTTTAATGGTATATATAACATTAAATGGTTTTAATTTACCCCTAATAAAAGTGATGAAAATTAAAGTTTTGTTAATAAAATTTATTTTATAATGATATAATTACATTTTCCAATGGTAAGTGTCACCAAAAGTTTAAAACAATAGAGTTTATAGTGATATTCAGTTGAGATATCCACATAAATGTATTTATTGTCATGTTTTGAATATGGAAGATTTCATTTGTTCTTATATTTTTTAGATTTACTTTTTTTTAACATGGTTATTGGATTTCAACTAAGGCCCTTAGGAGTTGAAAAATATATAAAAAACCCTCTCTTAAAAATTTTATTAGTGATGAAAAAATTTATTTTCCATTTAATGTCATTCAATTTCTAAATATCATAGATCTATATTTTAGAATAATATTTTTGTAAATATTAAAAAATATTAGAGAGAAGTAATTTTTAACCATTATGTGTTCATAATATTATTTATCATTGGTTACTTATTAAATGTGTGATACTATAATTATTTATTTTCTTAGAAATAAAATTTTCTTCATGAATTTAATGAATTTAATTTTGTCATAACCCGTCCCCCGAGGCCCGTATCGTGACTACCCCAACACTACCTTCCATAGGCCAGGGGCTGTTGACTAGCACCAAAGGCATAAAATCCCTAAACTGGGAAGGCATTTCCATTATAAACTGTAAGAACACACAATCATAGTACAACTAGAAGCAATCACTGAGTAAAACCTGTTTACAAAAAGAGTGTTGGAAAGTAAAAAGGGGCTTGAAATACAAGTCGGACTGTAAAGTACAAGTACAACTTAAAAGTGACTAAACAAATGAATGGTTAAAGTAGCTCTTGGATCATCTACCATGGATCCTACATGAAGGGTATGTATAGATATCCTCCTCATCACTCCACATCTATCAGACTCCTCAGTGTACTGTCTCATCATAAGGTCCACCTCTGGGTACCGTCATGTCCTGGCGCTCTTAGTCTTCATCAGCACTGTTCGTTATCTACATCCAACACAACAAGGTGTGGGCATAACCCGTGCAGGGGCGAGTATAATGATGCTCAGTAGGGACCCTAAGACTCTCAAGGTCTCACAAAATCCAACAAGGATAAACCAGAATGTTTGAAATCGACAGATATCCCCACTTAGGTATATGCCCATACATATACATATACATATGTTATCAAGTAATCCACCTCATTCATAAGGAAACACAAGAGTTTTTGACTAATCTCACATAGGTATAAAACTTTTATAGAGTGATAGAGATGTTCAGATGTAGTCACTGATTCATCTAAGCTGTCAGACCCACACAGGATCCAAGAACAGCAATTGTAACTATCGAACCAACATAGGATCTAGGAACAGTAATCGAAGCTGTCAAACCCACATAGGATCCAAGACTAGCTAAGTTGTCAGACCCATGCAGGATCTAGGACCAATTATTCTGTCAGACCCTCACAGGATCCTATAACATAAGTCAGAACTATCGGACCCACACAGGATCTAGGAATAGTCATCAGTGAGCTGCTAGCCGCAGGGTTTCCAAAAGGTATGCTTGATTCCAGGAGGATCCGCTCCTCAATCCAAGTGTCGATACATAAACTACCTTGTTGCCCCAATTTGATGTATCCCGAAGTTCTGTCTCATCAAAAGAAACACAATGCAATAGATAATGTGTCAATCAGACGCCTGTTCTGAGAGTTATTGACATTTCTGTTCTGAGGGCCCAATTTGATTTAGGTTCAATCCAACCCTAATATAACTCAACTCATCCATACCACATGTGGGGTATTCCAAAAGAACTGTCTCGCTCCTAGATTTTCTTCGCCGCCGACGGTTCGCCAAACGAGCACCCATAGACCGAGTTATGGGTGAATAGGTGGAAAGAGGCCGAAATGGGTCTGGGTCTGGTCTGGCCTAGTCAGACCGACCCGGCCCGCCCTGGGTCCGGACTGGAATCTGACCTGGTCCGCGGGTCTGACCCTGTCCTCGGGTCCGACCCGGCCCAAGGGGGTGGCATGGACCGCACTCGGCGTCCAGGCCCGTGGGGTCTGGCCCGTGATGGGTCCATCCAGGTGCCTCGGCGGCCTGCCCTAGCCACGTCCAGGGGGGGTGTGCACCCCTCGGATTTAGGAATAGATAAATCGTTTGGGTGAGTGAAAAAATGACACCATGTGGCCTCGATCCAAGTCACGCAGGACCCAGCGGGGTCCCACTCCTCCCGGCTGGCTAAGCGTCCCGTTGTTCCGTTGCACCAGCAGCCGGCCAATAGGCCTCCTCTACTCCTCCGCCCCAGCTGGCCCTGGTCACGGCTCCTTCCTCCACAAGGTGCGATGGCGTCGCGCCCCTCCGGTAGTTTTTCGGTCGCCCGTGTACACAGCCACGACCAGGGGCTATGGCCTATTCTTCCATGCGACACGATGGTGTCACGCCCTCCCGGCTATCCGTCAGCCTTGAACCACCGGTTTCCTTTGTGGCCAGTTTCCTTCACAGCTGTCCCAATCATGGTCATCGTTGCTCTACTACCGTCATCAATAGGAGAGGAAAAATTAAGGGGGATGTTCAGGCCATGTTCGTGTGGCATGAGCACTCCACGTTATGGTTTTATCAATCAAAAAAACATTACCCAAGATTGAACGACATAGAACGGGAACAAATTCAAACTCAAATCCCCTACCTCGTATCAATTATCTTTGACGATGTCACAAAAAGAGAATGTCAATTCGACATTTTTGGGAAAGAAGAATCTGGGGATGGCACTATCGGCGTTCATCAAGAATGGCGCTCCATCCATTGTTCTGGTTGAAGAAGGAAGAAGGTGTCTGTAATTAGCAGATGAAGAGTCATTTGTTCTTCAGTGGTCGTTCATCATTGGAGAGCTCTTCTCCTCCCCAAGATCCTCCCAAATTCCAAGGTAAAAATAAAATAAGAAATTATTGTCTATTATTTGTTTTCACAACAATTCAAATTGAGGTGTTTAATTAAATGAGAAAACTCATTTAATTAATGGGGCAGATTTGGCTCAGTTAAGTGAAGAGGGTTGGCATAAATTAATTAAAGGGGAGTTGAAGAGTTCTTACACCTTGAAATGGGGGGTTCCAAGGGGTTACAAGCCTAGGTGGTCCCCACCAAAATTATCCTCCCAAGTGAGGTTATGTTTGGCTGGACCCCACCAACATAACCTCTCATGGAAGGTTTATGTGTGGTGGCCCCCCACCTCCAACCTCCACTTGGAGGTTTTAATCAACAAGAAATAAATATAAATCCCCCACTTTATTTTTATTTAATTTAAACATAAAAACCCAAAAAGTAACTCATAAACTCGACCCACTGTCATTGATGTCAAAGTCTTCTTAAGCGAATACTGGCGCTACAAGTTCAATGGTTCCCCCAGATTTCAATTCCGAGCAACGGTTCAAAAGTTATAATATCAATCTCATACATTTACTGAATGTACTCCAACAAAACTGTAGAAATTCATTTTGGGCACACCGGGCCTCAGAATCAAGCACCGTTAGTTTTTGAAGACTTGTAAAATTGTCATGTATTTAAGAAAAACCTTTCCACAAAAATTCTGGGTCTTTACATTCTCCCCACCCCAGGGAGTTACGTCCTCATATCCTACAACTTGAACTAAGGAATCAAATGAGGGTACTGAGCACGCATCTGAGCCTCCCACTCCCATGTTCTCTCCTGGAGGTTCTCATGCCGCCAGCGAACGCGCACTAGTGGTATGGATCGATCATGTAGGACATGCTCCTAATGATCCTCAATCTTCATTGGAACCTCGGTAAAATTCTCCCCATTGTTGACGTCCAACTCTCAATGGTCAATGATGTGGGAAGGGTCATGCACGTATCTCCTTAGGTGAGATACGTGGAAGACTTTGTGCACTTGGTGAAATTGAGGTGGAAGATCTAAGTGGTAAGACACCTCACCTACTATGTTGGGGAATTTTAAAGGTCTGATGAATCTCAGAGATAACTTGTTGTCTTGGCCAAATCTCTATAGAACTCATCGAGATGAGACCCGTAGAAAGACATGGTTGCTATCCTTGAACACTAGAAGTCTCTGTCTCCTATCAGCATACAACTTCTGCCTACTCTATGTATTCTTCATCCTCTCCTGGATGATATGCACCTTATCTATAGTAGCTCATACCATCTCTAGTCCCACTAGTGCCAACTCCCCAGGGTCAGTCCAGTACATGGGCGATCTGCAAGGTCACCCATACAAGGCCTCAAAATTTTCCATCCCTATGGTGGAGTGATTGCTGTTGTTGTAAGAAAACTCCAAAAAAGTCAAGTGATCCTCCCCGCTACGACCGAAGTCTAGGACACATGCACGAAGCATGTCCATGAGGGTCTGAATGGTCCACTCAGTCTGGCCATCTGTTTGAGGATGGAAGGTGGTTCATAGATGAATATGCGTCCCGAAAGCCTCATGCAACCCCTTCTATAGCCGGGAAATAAACTATGTGTCACAGTCAGAGATATTAGAAGAAGGTACTACATGTAAATAAACAATCTCATGTACATAGAGTCATCCCAATCTCTCTACTGAACCCTACTCTCTGATCGGTAGGAAGTGGGCTGACTTGCTGAGTCAGTCAACGATCTCCCAAATCAAGTCATGACCCCTGGATGTACATGGAATACCCATCACTAAATCCATGGATATCTCATCCCACATCCACTTTTGTACCTCTAAATGATGTACCAAGCCTTCTGTAACCTGGTTCTATACCTTCACTTGCTGACAACTGAGGTATCGAGAGGCAAACTCTGCTACCGCCTTCTTCAAACCTGGCCACCAGTACTATCATCTAAGGGTCTGGTACATCTTCTACACTCCTAGATGTACCGTTAGAGGGGATGTGTGAAATTCCATCAACATTTTCTCCTAAAGTGACACTATCACTATAATACATCCTCGGAAGAGGATGACATGGTCCCCACCATCATAAAATCCATCAGGTGCTTGTCCTGTGGATATCTGAGCACATCTTGTCTCATAGTCAATGTACCCTCATTGTGCCTCCCTAACTCGCTGACGAAGTGGGGGATTGACTGTAAGAGAATTTAGAAAAGCCACTCCAACTCTATCCACAAAGGATATCTGCAAGGGAGAAAGTTGCTCAGTTGCCTCTCCTAGTAGCTGTATACCATCTATCTTATTGAGTGCATCCGCAACAACCTTCCCCTTCCCAGGAGTATATACTATCTCAATGTAATAGTCCTGTAGTAACTCAATCCATCCTGACTATCTCATGTTCAGGTCCTTCTGAGATAAGATATACCTGAGACTCTTGTGATCAGAGTACACGGTAAAACATTCGCCCATCAGATAGCGTCGCCACATCTTCAAGGAGAAGGCCACTACTTCTAACTCCAGGTCATGGGTAGCGTACTTCTACTCATGTTGTCTTAGCTGTCGAGAACCTTATGTGATCACTGCTCACTCCTGCATCATGATACATCTATGTCTGGTCCCTGATGCATCGCAGTAGACTACGTACCCTATGCCTTCCTCTGCAAGCCTCATTATAGGGGAACTAGTCATCCTCTACCTCAGCTTCACAAATCTCTGCTGGCATTTCTCCAACCACACAAAGGTTTTCCCCTTCTTTGTCATGGAAGATAGTGTAGGATCGAAATAACAATGTAGATGCTCAATATACAAGAGGGGGGGGGGTGAATTGTACACTTTTAAAAAATACTTTCCAACCTTTAAAGTTGGTTACAGATAACTATGTTTTCCTTAGACAAGGAAAATTCTAAGTTTAACAAAGTTAAACTAAGTAAATTTACAACACTTCTAATCGCCAACTAGAAATCTGGAACCAAGGTTTACAATATAAGATTCTACCATAAAGTGTATAGAATCCTAAACTAATCAGAGTACAAGTGTAAGGAAATAAAAGAATGTTATACTTTCCTTACAATACAATATGCAGCGGAAACATACAAGTAGAAAAACTACTAGTAACAAGATATAAGTCTTTTAAACCCAAGAGAAGGGTATCCAACATCCTTGGATAAAGGTCCCCTGATTTATACTCTCAAGAAAGTATGTTTTACCCACACTAGGGTAAGCCCTCGATACGAAGATCGGAATCTATGTCTTGTTATCCCCGCAATCCCTCAGCTTCAAGGTAGTTGGAACCTATGTCTTCCTCAGCAAGGAAGCCCTCGAACTTCAAGGTAGTCGGCACCTCTGTCTTCATATCCCCAGAAGTCCTCGAATGTAATCACCAACATCTAGAGTCTCACAAAGAAATCTGAACGAGCGGTTCAATACGCACAAGGCATGAAAAGATTCTCTCTCTAGAAATCACCTTAACATCGTGTGTTCTCTATATTGATCAACTTTTTCATATCTCTTCTATCTTTTGAGATCTTTCAAATGAGCTCCTATTTATAGGAAAATTTCCAATGGTCGGCTCCCTCTTCTAATGGTCATATTTTCCATGAAATTCAGAGGGACCTGTACATGTGTAACTCAACCAATGGTGAATTACAAACAGAATAGACGATATCGTTTTATAACAAACCATTTATAACTAAATGCACGACATCGTTTTGAAACAAAGAATATGTAAGTAAAAGCTACTCAATAGTTCGGAGTGTAATCAAATTAAAAATTCAGAGTCTAACCAAAAATAATTTCGGAGTCTTTGTTAAGAAATATTCAGATTCTATTTTATAGGAATTTGAAGTCTAGTTTCACCAGAAATTGGATTCTGAACTTTCAGAGTTCGGAGTCGAACAACTTAAGGAGTTCGAAGTCGAACTGCTTAAGAGTTCGGAGTCGAACTACTTGAGAGTTCAGAGTCGAACATCTTTAGAGTTCGTAGTCGAACCACTTGAGAGTTCGGAGTCGAACTTCATCAGAGTTTGGAGTCGAACCACTTAAGAGTTCGGAGTCAAACTTCTTCAGAGTTCGGAGTCGAACCACTTAAGGAGTTCAGAGTTGAACTGCTTAAGAGTTTGGAGTCGAACTACATGAGAGTTCGGAGTTGAACATCTTCAGAGTTCGGAGTCGAACTTCTTCAGAGTTCGGAGTCGAACTTCTTTAGAGTTCAGAGTCCAGAATTCGGATTAAAACTCCATTACAGATCACATCCAGAATTCAGATCCTAAAAACAGAATGCTCTAAATCTTTTCATTATATGGATCCTGAAATTTGGTTATGAATCAAGTTTTTTAATTTAATAATAATATTTCTATGTATAAGAAAGTCTAGGTTAAGGTAAATTTCCTTAAAGAAGAAAATTTTCCTTATGGGGTAAAAAATAATATTTTCTTAAGTATAAGGTGTTTGTGATTTTCAAAAGAAGAAGGAATGGAAAAGTTATAAGGAAAACCTTATTAACTCAACAGATAGTGGTGCTGCAACTCTGGAGAAGTCTGGTACGAACCTACGATAGTATCTAGCCAAACATAGGTAACTCCATACCTCTTTCACACTCCTGGGTGGCTACCAAGAAAGTACCACCTCAATATTTGCTGGATCCATAGAAAATACTATCTATGAGATGACATGCTGTAAGAAATTATCCTCTCAGATCCAGAAATGGAACATAGAGAGCTTATCATAAAGCTGGGGCTCTCAGAGTGTGTCCAGTACTACCCTCAAATGGTAGGAATGCTCCTCCTCAGTAGTCGAGCAGATCAGAATGTTGCCTTTGAAGACTACAAAAAAAGTGATCGAGGTATTGCTTGAAGATCATGTTCATGAGTCCCATGAACACTTCTAGAGCATAGGTCACCCCGAAGGGCATAACCAAGAACTCAGAGTGGCCATACCGACATCTTAAGGTCATCTTCTGCACATCCTTGTCCCGAACTCTGATCTGGTGATATCCTGATCTGAGGTCTATATTCGAGAACCACTGTGCACCCTTCAGCTGATCAAAGAGGTCATCAATCCTTGGTAGTGGATACTTGTTCTTCACGGTCACCTGAATCAGTCGACGGTAGTGAACATAGAGCCTCAAGCTTCCGTCTGCCTTTTTGGCGAACAGAATTGGGGCTTCTCATGGAGAAACACTAGGCTGGATGAATCACTTCCCCTACAAGTTCTCCAGCTATACCCATAGCTCACAAAGCTCAGTGGGAACCATCTGATATGCTGGAGTAGATATCAGTGTCATCAATGTAGAAGTTCACATCTCTGTGAGGTGGTTGTCCTAGAACATCATCAGGGAAAACATCTGCATTCATGTCCACCACTATAGGATAGATCAGACTGTCCACATCAACTACTCCGAGGGTAAGGCAATCCAACTCATGAGTGATCGGCTACACCCTCTTTTGAGTAAGTCTATCCTGCATTGCAAAGACACCCTTCTTGCTAGTGAAGGTGAACCTTGTCCCATCCGTGCAGACACACAACACATTTCACCTAATACAATAAATATGAGCATGTATTATAGATAAAAAATCCATACCAAATATGGAAACGTAATGCCTCGACTTCGCTACAAGGAGATCCCAGCCGAAGCTCTCACTTCCTAGTGTAAGCTCACACTACCGGCACTAGTGCGTAATCATCGAGTCTGCTCATGTAAGAGTATCTTGCCATAAGGATCGAGACAACGGCTCAATCAGAATCACTGATCTCCGAATGATGGAAGTGGAAATGAAAGAGTGATGAAACATGTGTCTATAATTACTATATCTATGGTGGAGTAGACACAGATCGTACCTCAAATCATCTCCAGAGCACCATGGTCGTATGCCTCAGCTGCATGGAGCTAAGATCTCCACTTTCCACCTGCTCCTTATGGTTATGGTGGACCTCCTGGCGGTTGTGGCGGTAACACCTAGAAACATTTCCCACTACCAGCTGCTCGACCAGCTCCTCTCCCACGTCTGCCCGCTCCATGTGGACCGCCTCGATCGAATCTCTACCTCTTCCTAGGAGGTCCCTCAAGTGTCTGTTGATCATTAGTACATCGGCTCAAAAATCACAAGCCGTGTGACCCTCCCTACCACATGAGAAACACCGAATGTTTCTCACATGACTGGATCTGTCTCATGTTCACCACACAACCGAACCTATGTCCTGAGGTCATCTACTGGATGGTCTGGTCCGCTTGGACCTCTGCGACATCTGTCTACTTCCTGCTATAGAAGACTCCGCTACGTGATTCCTAGTGGTGGGTCTCACTGCTGGTGACTACTCAGCATGGAAACTCCCTACTAGGAGGTCTCTCTCTAATGCCCCTGCCTGCATTAAGATGCTGAGTAAGATCATCGACGCTCTGATCTCCCATTTGAGCTCCTGCTCGATGGTTTGGGAACTGAAGAATTGGTCGTGCACCATATATTTAGAGTAACATGAGAGGTTGGTTAACCTCACTAAGTACTATGCCATTGTCATGCTACCCTGATGTAGATGCAGTAGATCCTTGATCTGCACTGCAGGTAGGGTGACTGTGAAAAATTCCACCTGAAATAGGCTCTTGGAGTTAGCCTAGAGTAGTGTCACCTCATCATGCACCTAGAGCATCAGGCTCCAGCACCTGCCTGTTGCTGCCTGAAGGAGACTTGCGACAAGGATCACCATGAAGTCTACTGGTGTCCCTACTAGCCAGAAGACACTCACCATAGCCTCCATCTAATCCTCAGCTACTTGCGGCTTCGTCTATCCCTGGAACCTATGTGGCCTCTGGTGCTGGAACTTGTGCGACGTGATCAAGCAGCGTGCATCATCTGCTGCTAGGGCTGGTAGTTTCGGTGGCCCAACGGGTAGTCGTACCACTGAAGCCTCCACTGTGATGGGTCCCTACACTAAGGCCTCGTCGCTTGGTGGGCTTCCATCTTGTTCAACTCTCGGAACCCTGGCTGCCTGTCTGTGTGGAGGCATCATTAAAGGAAACAGGTGATCCACGGTCAATAAGTTATACCTAGTGAGATGACTCAAAGAGTTCACAAGGAAGACTCTTGAAACACACACGCAATCAGTTTTTTCGTGTACTGAGTTGGAAATCAGAAATCATGGTCCTGGTGTATGGATACATCGGCTGCCGCACAAACAATGGAATCCTAGAACTGAAAGCCACACTCAGTACCCTTAAGACTATTTTTTCACATAAAAGTAAGATTAGAGTCCAAATTTCTGCAGTAGAACCGACTCCTCTGATACCTATTTGTCACGACCCGTCCCCTGGGACCCGTATCGTGACTACCCCAAGCCCGGCTTCCATTGGCCAGGGGATGGCAACTAGCACCAAAGAAGTAAAATCCCTTAAATAGGAAGGCATTTCCATTATAAACTGTAAATACACACAATCAGAGTACAACTGGAAGTAAACACTATGTAAAAATGTATACAAAAAGAGTGCTGGAAAGTAAAAAGGGGTCGGAAATACAATCTCAACTGTATAGTACAATCTCAACTATATAGTACAAGTAAAACTAAAAAAGGTACAAAAAAAATGAATGGTGAAAGAAGCTCCTGGATCATCCACCATGAATCCGACCTGGAGGGTAGGTATAGATAGCCTTCTCGTCAATCCAAGTCCGTCAGACTCCTCCGTGTACTACCTTGTCATAAGGTCCACCTCTGGGTACCGTCCAGTCTTGGTTCTCTCAGCCTCTGTCAGTGTTGTTCTTCGTCTGCATCCAACACAATGAGGTGTGGTCATAGCCCGTGCAATAGTGAGTATAAAGATACTCAGAAGGGACCCTGAGGCTCTTAAGGTCTCACAAAATTTCACTAGGATAAACCATAAAGTATTAAATCGTCAGATAGCCCCACATAAGTATATGCACATATATATACCTAAGTTATCATTTAATCCATATCGTTAATGGGGAAACACAATAGTTGCTGACTCAACTCACACATGTATACAACTTTTGTAGAGTGATAGAGATGATCAAATGTAGTCACTAATTCATCTAAGCTGTCGGACCCACACAAGATCCAGGACAAGCAGTTGGAACTATCAGACCCACATTATATCCAGGAACAATAGTCGATGCTGTCAGACCCACACAGGATGCAGGACCACCTATTCAATCAGACCCACACAGGATCTAGGAACAGATGTCTGAACTGTCCGACCCACACAGGATCCAGGAACAGTCGTCAGAGCGCAGTCAGCCGTAGGGTTTCCACAAAGTACACTTGATTCCGAGAGGATCTACCCCTCAAGCCAGGTTTTGATACATCAACTTCCACATCATTCCAAGTTGATGTATCCCGAAGTTCAATCACGTCAAAAGAAACGCAATGCGATAGATTGTGCGTCAATTGGACAGCCAGTATGAGAGTTATTGGAATTTCCATTCCGATGGCCTGGTTGGATTTAGGTTCAATCCAACATGACTGTACCAAAAAAATTTAGACTCCTCAAGTGAGGTATGCCAAATTAACTATCTTTATTTATTTTTTTTGTTCCCATAGACGGTTCACCAAATGGACACTCGTAGCCTGAGTTTTTGGTGAAAAGGTGGAAAGAGGCCAAAACGGGTCCGGGACCGGTCTGGCTCAGTAGGACCGACACGGCCCAACCTGGGTCTGGAAGGGAGTCTGACCTGATCTGTGAGTCTGACATGGTCTGTGGGTCTGACCTGGACCGAGGGGGCAGCCCGACCTGCTCTGGGTCTAGCCCGGCGTCCTGCCCTAGCTGCATCCAGGGGGGAGGCGCCCACCCCCTGGATTCCCGAACGGATAAACCGTTCGGGTGAGTGACAAACCGGCACTAGGTGGAACTGGTCCATGTCATGCGGGACCCATAGGGGTCCCGCTCCTCCCGTCTGGCCGAGCATTCGGTCACACCCGCTTCGCTGGCGGTCTGCCTAGAAGGCCGCCTCTACTCCTCCGCTACGGCCCGCCCTGGCTGTGGCTTCTTCCTCCATGTGGCGCGATGATGTTGTGACCCTCCGGCAGCCTGGTTGCAACCTGTGTACACCACCGTGGCAAGGGGCCACGACCTATTCTTGCACACAGCACGATGGTGTTGGACCCTCTCGCCTATCCATCAGCCTTGCGCCACCAGTTTCCTTCGTGGCAGGCCCAACGCCGGCACCCATTGCTCCTCCATCGTCGTTAGCAAGCGAAGAAAAACGAAGGGGGGGGGGGTCATACCATGTTTGTTCAGCCTAAGGCCTCCATGTTATGGTGTTATCAATCGACAAAACATTACCCAAAATTGAACGATGTATAACGGGAATAAATTCAATCTCAATTCCCTTACCACGTATCAATGATCATTGACGAAGTCGAAGAAAGCGAATGTCGATTCGATATTTTCAGAAAGGAAGAAGTCGAGGTTGGCATCGTTAGCATTATTCTAGGACGATGCTCCCTCCATTGTTTCAGTTGAGGAAGGAATAAGTTTTCCGTCATTGGTGGATGAAGCGTCCTTCATTATTCGGTGGTTATTCTTCGTTGGAGAGTTCTTCCCCTCCCCAAGATCCACCAAAATGCCATGGGAAAAATAATGGAAGAAAGCATTATCTATTATTTGTTTGCACAACATTTCAAATTGAGGTGTTTAATTAAATGAGACAACTTATTTAATTAATGGGGTTGAGTTGGCTCAATTAAGTGAAGAGGGTTGGCATAAATTAATTACATGGGAGTTGAAGAGTTCCCCCCACCTAAAATAAGGGGTTCCAAGGGGTTACAAGCTCGGGTGGTCCCCACCATAATTATCCTCCCAAGGGTGGTTATGTTCGGGTGTGCCCCACCACCATAACCCCTCATGGGAGGTTAAGGTGTGGTGTTCCTCCACCTACAACCTCCACTTGGAGGTTTTAACCACCAAGAAATAAAAATAAATCCCCACTTTTTATTTATTTAATTTAAACATAAAAACCCAAAAACTATCTTATATACTCGACGCACTGCCAACAATGTGAAAGTCTTCTTAAGTGAATACTGGTGCTGCATGTTCAACGGTTCCCTCATATTTCAATTCCAAGCACCGGTTCAAAAGTTATAAAATCTCGCTCATATGTTTACTGAACGTAACCGAACAAAACTTTAGAAATTGATTCCGGGCACACCGGGCCTCGGAATCAAGCCCCGTTAGTTTTCACAGACTCGTAAAATTCCCATGTTTTTAAGAAAGAATTTTCCACATAAATTCATGGTCTTTACAAATTTAATTGAACAATTTAAAAAAATAAAATATTAATAAAACAATTCAATGGAAATAGTTGTTTTACCATTTTCAGGGTCATTAACTATTATCTTAGTAGTCAAATTTTTTTACTGAAAATTCAAATTTTAGATACTATATAATATTATCATATTGATATAATATATGAAAATTATTTTTAAGTATATAATTTTTAGAAGTTATGTAAAATAATTATTAATATAAAATACTAAAAATAGTATTTGTAGTAAAATATTTCTTAGATTTCTCTAATGATATACATGGGTTGATACAAGAAACATATTCATATTGAATTATTTTTTAAATTATAGCTTGATATATTTTTTATAAAATGTTTTAACAATCATTTAATTCATTATTGTATTAGGATAATGTCATAAAAGAGTTATTTTTTAGAAAAATTGATATTTTATCCATAGTCACTTGAAACTGAGTTATTTCAAAAAATTCAAACAATCATCATATGAAAATATTGTTATGATTAATAAAATACAATATGATTATTTTCAACTTATTATTATAAAATTTATAAAATAATTTTTTCAATGAAAACATTAAATATAATGAAAAAAAATTATATGAATATTGAAATTTCAAATATTAACTATTTTTAGAATTTTTTCACTTCATTTAATAACTAATTTTTTTATAAAAACATTAAAGTAAAAAATATCATTATAAATCATAAATTTCTTGAAATAGTAAGTAATATTGTATAAATGGTATGTTTATTGAAAATTATTTTGTAAATAATAAATGATCGGATTTGAAATTTTAGGTTAACTAATTGAATTTTATTATTTTTTTGAAGGTTGGTGCCGTAGCCTCGTTTTATTATTAACGTAAAGCAAATACCTCTTTTAACTAGGTAGAGGGAGACCCATTACATAGCATGAAGGCCCAGTGGGAATGTACCCATTACATATCCCATAGGCCCAAATTTTTTGCCTAAGGCCCATTCTGTGAATAGTAACCCGGTAGCTACAGTACCCGTCGCTGCTATAGTACACTGCTGACGCTATAGTACCCACCGTTCAACAACACCACCACTACTACAGTACCGCTACAATATTGCTAAAGTCACCTCCGGCCCATGGGTTTTGAACCCCCATTATTATTATTAAATGATAAATTTATTTTATTTAAAAATATATTTAATAAAGTGTTAACTCTTATTAATTCTCTTAAATCAATGGTTGTGTGTTAACAATAATATTTAATTATTTATTTTTTATATAAAGATAAATTGGTTTCATTTATGTTTGGTTTCCTGTATTGAGAAATCTATCAAAAAAATTGTTTATTTAAAGTAATTTATATACTAAAATACCTGGGTTTTACATTTTTCACATCTTAAAAAAATATCCTAGAAATTTGAATAATATGATTAGAGTAGTTTCTATAGGAAACTTCTAATTAACTGGACATAGCTAGTTGGTCATGCGTTTATATAGAATGTGAAACTAGATTTATCTATATGAAAAAAAATTATTATATTTAATATATAAATATAAAAAAATATATTTTAACATGGAATTCAACTATGGGAATGCAATTTATATCCATCTGGAATAAATTCCCAAAACCATGAATATGATTTATTAGATAATCATAACACTATATATTTTTTCATCTCAATATACAAGTGTTACTAAAATCATATGTGACATATGGAATTATAGTATCTATAGTGTAGACTCAATTTTGAATAAATTAGCAATAATTTGATAGGAATTTTATTATTTAAATGGTTGTTATGAAGAATTTACCTCATTGGCCTTTTGATTGGTAAATCAGTTCAAATGATTCCCACCACTCTTGAAATTGGAGGAATAGTGTTTTGCAACATTTCTCATCCCCTTGAACATGTGTTTCTAATGGACTTAATCTTTATTGAGTTAGTATTTACCTATATTTTTAACGAAGTTTACCCCTTTATTATTAACATATTTCAAACATATAGAAAATTGAATATTCATTCCTTCATTATCATCTTCACATTAATTTCTATAACATTTCGTCTATTTATTTTTTAGTGTGTTTTGAATTTCAACTATACTCACAATTCTAATCATAATTATTTTCATCTTGTTTGGCATAATAAAAAGATATTTCACTCCTACCCCCATACACATTGATTTTTTATTAGGATATTTTATGAAATGTCCATGAAATTCCTTACTAACATAGTTTCTTCTGGCATCATTCTTTACTATAATGGAACTATTTAACATGAGTGATGATTAATATAAAACGTTGGAGAAAAATAACTATAGGAAACAATAAATTCATGATGTCACACATTACAACACTATAATGTTAGCATATGATTTTTATAACTCAATGTGGATTAAAATTGGTTCCACATATTTCAAGATCTGTGTTACCTATATCCATATTGGTTTAACCAAGTTCAAATTGATTATTAATATCTCTTACTTCATAATTTAATCCTCAAATTATTGATCCAAAATTTATCTTAAACATAAAAAATTATTCTAATCACATAAATCATTTAATTATGATATATGAAAATAAAACCTCTCCCTTATACACGAAAAAATGAATTCATTTGTACCTTTAAATATTTAATGACCAATTCATATTCAATGTTCCACATATTTCAGGCTATGTGTTACTTAATCCCCACCGATCAATTCTTTTAGTCCAATGTATTTAGCATATGAGATATTTAATGACCAATTCATATTCAATGTTTTTAATACTCCTCGGTATTGGAATAACAACGTATTGTAATCTAATACATTTACCCATGTAAATAAAAGGGATAACATGTTTATACCCCATCAAGATAAATAATATGTATGGTAAAAAAATAAGTATTCAACATGCCAATAATCATTCATATTATAATTAATATATAAAAATTTAAAATAGTTTCCCCATGATAACAAAATATAAAACATGATCATAACCCATTCGAAGAAAGAAGGAGGATAAAATTTTGGAACATTTTAAAAAATAGTTTTCAGATGGTGAAGTAGAATATATATGAAAAACATGAAATTTGAAAATAATATTCAATAATAGGGACATCAAAATACATAATATTTATATTCTAGAAAAGTGGGGAGGATGATAAAACATATTAAAGTGAAAGGATAAAATCATAAAATTTAGAACAATACCCCTATCAAAAATTGAAATTTTAATAAGGGTAATATAAATATTATATAAAGGGAATTTTTCGTATTTATGGGTAGAAAAATTACCATAAGATAATATATTAGGGTGGTATAACCCATGAATTGATGAATTAATTTCACGATGAATAAGTATAACTCAAATAAATGATATTTGATTTATTCATAACCTTTATGGGAATCATAATCCATAATGTAGGAAATATTTTAGGATTGTAATTTATATGGTATAAATATAAAAACAAAAAATGAATACCACATAATATAATCAATTTTATGAATTTATCTAATAATTAAGTCAAATATTAGGATCATTACTCGATGAATGAAAAATTGTATCCCAAAATATTTACTACCAAGGTAACAATTGAGTAACTTACATTTAAAGTGAAATGATTTGTATTAGTATTTCTTCTACATAACAAACTATTTGATAACGATACATACATGGGAATTGAATATTCTATTCAATGGAAAACATGGTGTGTAACATAGACATTTCTCAAGTAGTTGATATGTGTGACAAAGAACCCATATAACATGACTGACATCTTACTAAAAATCCTTTGAAATGGAAGAATATTAATTGAACATGAAATAAAATGAATAAAATAAAAATAATTATAATATAACTAAATTAAATAATATTAAAGCATTATTAATAAAACATGTTTCATATTAAAAATTATTTATCAATGAATAGATGTTGAGATGAAAACATTTACCCAATTCTAAATTTTTTATTTACGTGCACCTAAATTCCTAAACAACTAAATTAAATTTGTTATATATATTCTTATTAAACTTATTTATATATATTTAGTTTTTTTAAATATTTATTATCATATTATTTTTTATATGATACTATTTTCCTGTATATGTTTTCTACTTTGGGTTCTTCGACCAATTTTTCTGTAACTCTATATAGATGTTGACCATTGTATAAAGTAATGTAAAATACATTCATAGTATCCATAATATTAATTTTTTTATTTTATTTATTAATCTATATTAAATATATTTTAAATTCCATCCATGATTGAAGGTGAATAAGAAAGAAACTTTGTACTTGCAAAAGAGGAAGTCCGCCCATATACCAGATTGAAGTTTAATTTTATCAATTAATGTAAAGGAAATATTTTATAAGATTATAGTAATTTTTAAAAATATATTTATATTATTTATTTCATATTTATTCATCAATCACATTGTTGAAAATGAAAATGAGTGGAGGGATGGAAAATGGAAGACCTCGATTCATGTAGATTGTAGGACATGCACACACACTAATGATGTTTTGTATTCATTAGTGGATTGAGATTTATAAATAATGGTTTTTACATTAATTTGATAATTTTTCATTATAATAATCATACTAATTTCATTATATTTTTATGGATATAAGTGATTTGTAAGATGAAGATAATGAAAAATATACAAAACAATTGGTAATACGTAAATTAGAGACTCAATCTTCTTTAGAGATCTAATTGGAAATGAATTCCATATTATAACATATAGATATAAAGGTATTAAGGACGAAAAAGAACATATAGGATAGTTACTTCATAAATATATTCAATTTCAACTATAATGTTATGGGTTACATTGAATTGGTGAGAGTTATCCCATTTTATAAGTGATGAAAAGATATATTTTGTGGATACCCTTTAATTTTCAATGTTATCATTTAACTATTCATCTTTCTATAACCCAAAATTATATATATAATGGATGTTGGGGTGATATTTGTTTCTTAAAAACATAAACAATTATTTTTCCACATTTTTAAACATGTTTTTTGTTATTTGTCCTTATGTTTTTTACTTTAACCTATTTTTGTTTTCCCCAAGGAAACATGTTTTGAAAAACATAATTTAGGATTTATGAAAAATATGAAATAACCCCTATTATAAAATTTGGAAAATCAAAACCTAAATATCATTTATATTTAATTTAAATTTATTTCTAAATTATAGTAAATTAACTTTTATGTGAATACATTATATATATATAAATAACTATTTCTATAGAAAAATATTTTTAGAACATTATATCTTTTAATGGTATTTATCATTGGTCAACAATTTATTTTATATTAATATTATTATATATATCAATAAAAATCATATAAGTTCCATAAATTATAATAATTTAATTTAATTTATTAGATATATTTTATACAAAATTAATAAAATAATTCATTAAAAATAATTATCTTCACCTTGTCATGATCATTAAGTTTAATCATATTAATCAAAATTTTATGCAAAAAATTGAAATAGAAAATATAAAGTAATATGAACATGTTGGTATAAAATATGAATTACATTTTCATATATTTAATTTATACATTTAATGAAATGTACTTTTTGATATAAGTGAAAAGAAACATTTTTGAGTAACATTTTACGTGTGTTTCCAAAATGATATACTTGGGTAATATAAAATAATATTAATTTTAAGTAATTTATTTTATTCATATATATATATATATATATATTATTTAAAAATGTTTAAAATATTTTTAAGTCACTCTTTTATTACAATTATTCTATAAAATTCATAGTTTGTATAAAAATTAGTATTTTTCCGTATTCACCTAAAAACTAAATATTTATGAAAATCTACCCAAATTAAAATTTGGATAATATTGTTAATATAGATGAAAATAAGGTATTAATATTATAAAATAATTATTCTAAAATTTATATATTTAATTGTTTTATAAAATAAAAAAAATTAAAGAGATCTCATTATTTTGGATAGTGACATTTTAAAATTTTAATTGTTATTATTCTTATTTCATTACATTATCCAAAAAATTGGTGTTAAATAACTATTAATATAACATATATATTATATCTAATAATCATGCCTTTATAGAAATTGAAATGTTTACTACATAAAGTGGATTTTTTTGAAGAATACTTTTCTAGTAAATAATTCATTTTATTAGTTTTTTAGGTAAAATAATTGAATTATATTCATATTAAATGTTTCCATTATTTTGATTGTATATATATTCCATAAATGATTTAGTCTTATTCATTCTATCTAATTAAGAATCTAGATTATAATTATCATTCATAAATAATTAGTTTTCCAAAAGTATATCATGCATTTATTTTTGTTTTGTGTTGACTGTGGAGAATGATATCAAACATATATGGCTAATTAAAAGGAACTTATATATTAAAATATCTGGGTTACACATATGTGGTTGTTTTTTGGATTTTTTTTACATTATATATAATTTAATGATATGTAGATAATATGTTCGGAAATTGAAGGAAGATCTTTAAACAATCAATGGATATGTTTTTTGTTAACCCCATGTGAGAATATGGAGAAAACCAATAGTTCATGTGTTAGAATGATAAAAATGAGCATGTAAATGAGTAGCGTGGTTCCCTAAAACTAGTAACCCAAAGATAGTGGTAACATTATTATATTAGAATAATATATAACAGAAAACAACCCAAAAGATCAAATGGTTTAGTAGTATTAGAAGATATGATACATACATGATATCAATATTACATTGGAATCCTAAAAATTGGTCGTAATAAATATTTTTAAGGCATTGTTATTCCTTTTAGTAAATCATTGAATATACGAAATGACCCCTTCATGGTATACTAGTGAATGGAAACATTATAATGGGTGATATTTGATGATTTTTATGTGGAAGTATACAAAATATTCTATCATAAATAAAAATTTAATGTTGAGTGTGGAAGAGTGAATAATCAATAATGATTTATATGATCAATAACATGATCATTAAATATTTATATGCATAACATGGAAATTCAAATAATAAAATTGATGATAATACTAAATTTAGGGTGATAGAATTCATATTTTTTGACATCTTGATCTCACCACCACAAGATTATTCCAAGGAATTATATTTTACATAAATTCACTCACCAAGAAGTCATACATTCCTTTTGATGTCGAAATATGATCTAGGAAATTATCCTCAAAGGCCACAACCTATTGGAGGCCAATCCAAGCTTGCAAAAATCTAGAAAACTATCATATGAGTCTGATTTAGAAATCTATTTCCTTAAGTTCTATCAATACAATGATCATGATAGGCGCAAACAGATCTCTTGTGATACTGACACCATTCTACGACTATGCTAAGGAATTGACTAACGGATTCCGAAGTCCAACAGAGCTGCATCTCTTTTGCAGATCTTAATATTCACTTATAGGGAACTTCCAAGCTTTGTGATACCTCCTTAAATATAAATACCAAGCCCATTTCAACTTAATGTAATGACTACCCTGACCATTCAAATTTCAATCTCCCACTTTGCAATGAAAGTGATCACTGAAAACGAACCAAAAAACGAATCATTCATGGTACTAGAGAATCATGAAACCCCATTTAAAATGGTCCTAAAAATCTCCCCCTATATTGGGGATTCTTTTATCAAAGGTCGACTCCCTTCACGGAGGAATATGGACCTCCAGGGTATTTGAGGCTTCATTAAGCAATAGAACATCAGGAAGCACTCCTTTTAAAGGTTATGCCTTTATGATAAATAAAGGTAAACATGTTTCCAAAATCAATTTCATTTTTTCATTCTATGACCTCCATGAAGCACCTAATCTTCATGATGCACCTCTCACTGAGGCCCCATGCTTCACCTATTCAGGTTTCCTCCCTTATACTAACACCAATTTTTGAATGTTGAGTGCTTAATTCCTTCACACACATCCAATATTAGATCAACCTCACTTGAAATTCTTTTGAGACATGTTCTATCCATTATTGGGGACCACTCCCCCCCATGTGTGACCAAAGATTTGTGTTTAAATATTTATTTCTACCATAGGTTTGCTAATATCTATTTCTTTTTAGAATAGGTACACAAATTTGGACCTAAAAAGTGATCATTCCTCTAAACCATTACACATTGGAATATCTATCGACATCACCTCTAAAGGGTTGGGTGTACTAAGTTATATAATCCAAACAGGTGGGGAGTGAATCCACTACATCGGAGCAAGATTATGTAAAACATCATAGCACCACTGTCCTCAACAAATAATGTTAAACTATGATCTCTCTTTTAAGACACATGTAGGATGTCCCCATATATGTGTGACATATAATGAGTTCCTCCTTTCATGGTTTTAATTCCTCAACATAGGATCAAATAGGTAATGGGAACAATGAACCTCACACTTTTCACACTCTCAATCTATCATCCCTCTCCCTTTTGGATTTATTTCCATGTGTGCCTCAGGAAGTTTCTATAAGTATGAACTAGTGCACACTTGATAGGATACATTTTGAATGACTGACATTGAATGAGATCATACTTACAAAAAATGAGATCCTCCTATAAAATAATGACACTATCATTCGGAATGTTATATAAGTAATCACCACGCTATCTATCTTTGGCACATCTTTGGTCACACAGCACTAACATTTACATCATCCAATTTTTTATCACACCAAGAATGAATCATGTGGTATAAGAGGTTATCAATGATCTAGAATCAAAATCTATATATTCGGGAAACTTCCAAGAAACATCCCTAACATCCTCAAAGGGTCATCCAACCAAGTGTATGACCATCTCTTCATCTACTAATGGGATGCTTGCATGCATAAACCACATCCATATGCTCCACTACCAATGGGATACCTCTTTAAGGGTAATCCCCAATTCCACATCCATAAACACAAGTACATTGATTCACAATTGACTAGGATATGTAGGAATCATCCATAAGGTTCAAAACCAACACCCCCAAAAATTCATCAATTCAATCCCCTTAACCCAACACCTCATCGACATCCACCATGGTTTCACCGGAGCCACCACATCCTGATGAGATCATTCCACCCAAATAGCCCTCTCCTACATGTATGTCCCAATATCAACATCTCTTCACCTAGTATCACTTGTGAATATCCCATGAATAAGCACTATAAAATACAACACAATCCAACCAAGACAAGTCTTTTTTCCAAGTGTATATCTCATGCGTAAGCACCACACCATCCATAAAACTACATGGGTTTTGATCCCTTACCCCTTAAAATATAATGTAGGACACCTCCATGATGTCCAATCATGTCCAATGGTAAAACTTCACGTTCCCCACCTAGGGGTTCACCTCCCCAATCCTCCTCCATCGGTGTCCATATTAGCCTTCATGGTGAAACACATTCATTTTATAGGAAACACCTCCCTAGGGTTTCTCTCATTAGGGATTCTAACCCATCCAAATGATAATGCATGATTTTTCACTCCTATGGATGTTCCAATTCACACAATTACACATTTCATTTTTGGGATACACCTCTTCTAGTATACAATTGTTAGATGTTCTCACCCATCCATCTGAAAAACTTCCAGGTGCTCCCTCATAGGGACATACCTTCTTGGTCCGCTTCCTCTGGCCATTCTGATCAGCCTCTCTTCATCTCTATAAGATGTTAAACACATGACCTATCCCACAACTACAACATGTTAATCAAGGGTTTCCTAAGGAAACCCTTATAAGGTATTCCTTTTGCACAAAGAACCCCTTGATCAATATGGGATGATTTAGGTCTTGTGCCCAAGATGCCCCTATGAGATGCCATCCAATGAGGAAGAATATAGTTGAACAATGTTCCAGCGTCTGGACATTTCAGTGATTCCCAACATAATTACACCCCTAACCAAAGTATGCTTCCCTATCGATACCCCTTGAAATGTCTAGAAAATATGAATCCCAATTAACTAACATACATAATGAGATTACATTCGGAATGAGTTTCAAAAACATGTCTTATCTATGAGGGGGACCTAGACTAGGTGATGAGTTCCAAGGATAATTCCATGGAATGAGGAATTAAAATCCCATAATTCCATTTCAATAAATGATTATACGTCACCAAGAATTTTATTATTGTCACCTACCCTTTAAATGATGGAATGAAGGGTACAAATCAAGTCTATAAACAATAACACGCCAGGTGGTATGCCCCGACGGAATCATCCAAAATGAAATGGTGAACCCAACATGAAACATTCCTTATTCAACTATTGATATTTTCCATAATGCTTCTTAGTTTTATAGATAACAATTTCTTCAGATCCATCTATTTAGTTCCATAATCTACTATGAAATTAGTGGGACTAGCATTGAAGTCAACATATATTAGAGAAGTTGAACAATGGGTATTCCGATCTATAAAATTATTAGTGTGGATATCCCAATCTATCCAAGGATGATTGGATGAATTTGGGGAATTTGGAATTTCTTTATATCTATCAATAATTATATCATAATATTCCTACTTTGTAAAAAACAAGCTAAAATAACACGGTTAGCCAATTTCCTCTGATATAGAGGAAATAGAAAATCTCGGATTCTCATAGCAGTCTGATAGGCTGCTTTGATTCAAGAGGACCACTGCAACAACTATATTTTTGATTTTCAGATTCTGTGCTAAATTCGAGTTGATGAACTCTATGGACAACCTAAACACACCTTTTAAGTGTTCTAGAAAACTCTGATGCCATGATGGATCAAAGTGAAAATTGATGGTTCCTCAAAGGGAAATCTTGGTCTTACAGGCTGTGGTGTGATATTATGAGATTCTTTTTTCAAGTGTCATGGTTACATCTTTGGCACATGTGGTATGGATTCTTCATTTGAAGATTAAATCATGGGTTGAATTCATGCCATCAATTTTATCCTCCAAAAATGTTGGTGGAAGCTCTGCATTGAATGTAATTTTCCCACTATTGTCTATGAAAGTTGGAATGGTGTGATCCATCTGGCCTAGCCTTTTTATACACATTGGATGAAGTGCATGGATTCACTCCTAGAGATTAATTACATTTCCACTCATGCCTTTCATGACGAAAACACTATTTCTTATTCCCTTCCCAACAAAAATTTTCACTAGTATTTGACTTGGTTGAATAACCTTCCTCCAAGTTTATTTATGCTTTTTGAAAAAGATTGTAAAAAACATCCATCCTTTCAACTCCTGTAACTTTTTTTCTTTTTTATATTCAATAAAATGTCATTCGGTCTTTGACCAAGAAACTACCTTTTAAAAAAAAAACTGACACCACCACCCCCAATGGAATCATAGGGATCCACTACCCTCCAATCTAATGAAAATCAAATTCTATACCATCTACCTAGAGAGATCCTTTGACTCTCTCCACAAAGTTAATGTGGTTGGGGATTCCCAAGTCAACTAGGTAATAATCTCCACCCATGAGTTGCCTAATATGGATCCTATCATACCACATCAACACCACCATAAATTATCCCATTAGGACAATGGATAAGTGATATACACCCCTTCTCCATCATCCTTAGCTTGGATGACCTAAATCTAGGGTCGAGTGAAAGTCCAGGAGGATGTTTGTCAATGGGATTCATCATCAATAGGTCTGGTGGTACTTTAACCCTCATAACCTACTAATTATTATTTTTTTTCATTTTAAAAAGTCGGCTTATGGGTGCCCGGTTCCCAACATACAATGTTGAAGAAAAACAAAACATAAAATAACACCACAAACAGAGATTTATATATCATAATAACCGTAGTCATCACCGCAACCCAAACTGGATTTCTCTTCCCCTATGGATGATTCCCACTCCGAGCTCCTCCAAAAACTCACACTATGAACATGGTTTCTAAGTTGTTCTAGGGGAGCCGTGTCTGGTGGAGTCTTCTTGGTCCCGCTTCCCTTCTTAACTGCATGAACCACCTGGTTATTCTTTCTTGAGGTAGACCTAGTCTTCATTAGTCGTGGAAGATAGGAATAATCCTTCCTTGATATCTTTGTTGAAGTTGTAGCCAATCTACCCTCACCTGCATTATCTGTTTGAATGCCATTTTGAATAATCTCGCTGATAGAACGGCCAACTGGGGCACTCAAGATCTCCTTGACATTCCTAGAGTTTTCCTTCCCCACCCCAGGCTGTTTTGGACTACTGCCACCCTTTTGGTCCAGCGTTACATTATCTCTCAATGGAGGACGTTCGTCTTCCATAAGAAAATTCTCCACCACCGTGAGATGTGCCTCAATCCCTAATCCTCTAGCCCATTGAATTACAGACCTCTGGTCTTTACCTTCCACCAGAGAACCACTCCTGTCCATGCTGGAATTGTTCCCCATGTTTAGGATTGCATGCTTCTTCCCTAGATCATCCACTGGTTGAATCTCCAGAAGCTCCCTACCCTTCCTAGCCTGTTCATCTCCCAAGGCTTTCGCCCGCTGCTTTTCCAAGACCACCATTTCATCCCCCTTCCTTGCATTATCTTCCACCTCCATTTCTTTATCCAACAATGCCTCAAGAAATCCATTGAACCTGTTGATCAAGGAAATAAAAGGAGTAGCCAAAGTGTCCAAACTTGTAGAAATCCTATCACCTGACATGACAACCACTTCTTATGTATTTGATAACCTTTCAACCCCAGCCTACTCTAAAATCAAATCTACCATTAAACCAGAAGAAAAATAAACATTTTTTAGATCATCCTTATTGGTCCATTTTGTTTTACACTCTATAAATGCACCAGGCACACAAGAGACATCCCTTCTTTCACTAGGACCTGCCAGGGTCGATCCTCTGCCCATATTCATAGCTTCCCCCACTGCTTTGTTTCTGACATCGGCATCTGAGCTCAAATGAGCACCTTCCCTACAGTGATCCTTCCTCAACCGTGCTGAAAAACCACTACGAAAAACCTCAACCGAGTGTCCCAGCCTCTTGTAAGAGCTATATAAATTGGACCATTTCTCATATATAACATTTTTCTTGCAACGGTATTCATCACCAATTGTGATTCAGACAAAATAAAATGTGGTGTGAGAGGAATCAACCTCAACACAAACCCGAGAATTCACCGGGTGGCAAACAGCCTCAGTACGGCTATCAGAGCAATGATAACGACCCACCAGATTTCCCAATATACGGATTATCGAAGGATTTTGAAATGGTAGTGGAAGCTTAGGAAAACATACCCAAACCGCCATGGAAGGCGATTCAAGATTCATATGAATATCGAAGGACCACCGAAGAAGCATGAAACGAGATCCGTTGAAGATGCAAGGAGCTCTCGACCATGCTCGAATCAGATCTGCCTCCGTCTCGAACCGAATCATGATTTTCTTGCTATCCATCAAGCATACCACCACTCGTTCCTGGAGATCCCAAGAACTGAAGAAGAATCAATCGAAGGGATCAACTGATGGCCTCTTTTGAATGAAACGAGCCACCAGTGTGAGGTTTTACAAGCCTGAAGCTTCATAAAATTCAGAGTTGGAAAGCTGAAGATCTGGAACTCCGTCAACTAGATCCACAACCATAGGGTTGGGTACTATTTTTAGAAAGGAAGGGACGAAATACAGATTGGAGAAGGTCTGGAAGAATCTTGTGCTCTTATGCAATGACGATTCCCCCTCCCCCGCCACGGGGGGAGGAGCCGGCGTGGCGGCCGCCGTCATCACCGAAGGGGAAGACGCGTCGATGGTTCCTCAGAAAGTTCCCTCCACTCCTTTTAACCCTCATAACACTCCACCAGATCCTTGCTACTATAGAGAAGCTACCAATCAATGATTTGTTAGAATCGATACCTCATACACCCCATAGGCAATATGGTTTGACTCTTTTGACCAATGGCACTGCCAATAGTTGTAATGGGCCAACCCATGATGATGAGATTCAATATGGAGGTCCTCCCCCTAAAATCACAAGTCAGAGTGGAGGTTATCCCTTCTCTCACACTCATCTTGGAGGCCCTCCCCATAGTCCAAGGGTGGATAAATTTGGAGGAATTCCCAACAATGTTGACATCTATTAAAGAGTTCCTTCCCATTCCTATGGTTCCTAATATAGAGGTCCTCCCATAACATCAACCAGTCAAGCGAAGGCCCTCCTCACACCATCCTTAGATAAAGTGTAGGTCCTCCATGATCCAATGTTGATCCCAGAGGAGGACCTCCTCACTTTCTTGACAAACAGAATGGAGGGCCTCCACATACAACCATCATCCAACATAGAGGTCCTCCTTGTCCAATAGCCAACCAGTATGGAGTCCCTCTCTATGTTTCCAACTTCTAAAGTAGAGTTTTTCCCTACTCCAACACCTATAAAATTGGATTTCTTCCCTTCAAAATTAGTAATTAAACACAGAGTCCCTCCACTTGTCATGTTTGACAGTGAGAAGGTCCTCCTCATGCATCCACCCATTAGTACAAAGGCACTCCCCATGCTTTTTTCACTAGTAAAAATGTATATCCTAACCACATTTTCGCTAACAAAAGAACATCCACTCGTTTTAATGTAAACATACATAGTGGATGCCCTCCCAACTCTCAAATTAGTCCAAGAGGAGGTTTTCCCAATCCAGTAACAACTGATATGGTGGTCCTCCTTGTATATGAAAAGATCAATGTGATGTTCCTCCATATGCCAACATCCAACAACATGAAGGACCTCCTTTTTCAAAAAATGTTCCCTCCCCTAAAGAGTCATCTTAGGGAACAAGGGAAAAAATCCGTCATCGATAGGAAAATTAGGGGATACACCTGAAATTTTTCAATATCATTATCTTCTGATATTCTGATACCTAATTTGACTCAATGATCGATTATTCCCTCCAATAATCTACATTAGAGTCTCCGGATGGAGAAGGATATATGAGATTCACCATCATGGATATTGAGGTGCACATGATTTGTGTATCCCTTTAAAATTATATTTTTTTGGGGGAAATATTTCTCACTTTGAGGGTCTTGTGTTGAAGTCATCTATGTCATCTCCAACACCAATATCTACCTCTTCTTGAGATCAATGATAGTCATTGTGGGATATGATAGATCATGAAAACCTATTGGAACCATGTATGAAATCCACATCCCTTGAAAATGAGGCCAAGGATATTAATCAGTCCAATAGGAATGTGGTGATGTGGTCAGTAATATACTGTGAGAGATGATCCAGTGTGTATCAGTCAGTCGGCTCATGCAATGGCTTCTCCTCCAGCTATTTCACTGCCACATCATAATGAATCCATGTTTCCACTAGTTCCTTGTATATATCTAATAGGATATTGGGCTAACCAGGATCCAGGACCCTATTTTGAATAGGGGATCTTGTTGGGACACTCTTTCCACTGATCAGTTGTCTTTGATTACATGGAAAAATGTTGATCCCAACAATGAAATTCAAGAGTCCCTCACTCAGGACAGGGTCACATTATTTTTTCAGAAAATTTGGGAGATGCGATTTTGCCTCCATATTTGAAAATTCATTTACCTTAATAACCATGTACACATTGATGACATCGACCATTAATGCCTCATGGTTGAGTTGTAAGCACTCTCAGTGGCATAGCATCCTTCTCCCCTAGGTTACAATTAGACCCTTTGATATGGAAGCTTCAAAAGATTTACAGTGCTCCACAAAATAATTGTGTAATTTTCCCCACACATGAAGATTCATGGATGGAAAAAGTACCCCTCACTCCACTTTAGTACCATTAATCATGAACCTGATTCTCCTGGAGATATTGAGGATACATCCCAAGTATTTTCTTGGTGAACAAGGTTGAACTCACATTTCCCATAAATGGAGACACCATTGTAATACCCAGTGAAAGAGACCACCCTACTAGGGTATCATAGTATCATGCAGATCCTCACATGGGGGTCCTCAATCACTTATAATTAAATACTTGCATCCTTTGAGAACCCACTATATCATTTCCCGCCATCAAGAATCTCTATAATGGTATAGAGCTGATAGGAACCTCCAATACCTCTAATCCACTAGATATCATGTCAAAAATATGGAATGTTCTCACTATGTATGCCATGTGATTGTATATTGTGGAATAGAACCATATAACAATTGAGATACTTGCTGAGCGGTTATTGGACTATGGATCCCATTGACATGATATTTTTCCTCCTCCACCAGGGAAAAATGGGGAACTACAAGTCCTTCTTAGCCTATTTCCCCCCAAATAAATCTGATGATCTCGTGTATCTAGACAGGTTAGAGACAATGGTTATAGAGAGAAACTATTTTATATTTCACCAAATCCACCCCAAAAGAGTGAGAATATCCCTTGGGACCCATTTCAATTCACTCCACATGCCCCTCTACATGTAGATCCATGATCTATTGAGCCTTCCAATCATGGCGAAGATCCATTCAATGTCATTGTGGTCAGGAATTCTCACTGAGATATGATCCCCCACTAATAATATTTTGTAATTGTTCTCACTATTTATCTTGATGAATTTTAAATGAAAATGTTGAAACTCCACCTAATGGAAATATGTATCTAACATGGGTGGGTTACATGCAAGAACCCCCAAATTTCATGCATATGATCAATTTACCTTCAATTGGATGTGAGACCCACATTAGAATCTATCTCACTTTTCCTCCAAATGAGGACATTTGTCGGGGACCCCATTGATGTCAGATGAAGATAATATCTACTGTTTTTCTCGGACATTGGAAGGTACTACATTCATCTCTTACAAAAATTTACCCATTGGAACTATCATAGATTAGGAAGACCTTCAAAAGTAGTTTCATAACTAGTTCAGTCCCACTACATATAAGATAATTATTGTTGACCACATTAAATAAAAGAAATTTCCCGATGAGTGCATCGTATACTTCATCCCCAGCTAGATGGACCTCAACTAATATCTTTAATTTTCACTAAATCAAGAGAAATAGTTTGAAATATGAATGCAGAATGTCTAAACGAAATTGGTTCCCACCCTCATCACATAGAATTTTCCAAGTGGATTTTGGGATTTATATGACATCACCCAAATCCTATAGAAATCCATAAAAACCCCATATATGGAATGTAATATTCCACGTTTAGGTCCAATAGAAAGATTCACCAGGGAAGAAACTATCGATGCATTAGAGGTGGGGCTCTATAACTACGAGAGTAGTATATTGTATAGCCTCTCCAAGAACAAACTCATAAAAGGAAGAAACCTCATTAAGAGCTTCCTAACCAATCACAGAATTAGATGGTACCTCATCCAAAGGAAACACCGCCAAGTTGAGAGAATGTGGATCATATACTCATCCTCCTCAAGCCCTTGGTTTGGGCCAGGCTTCCATAGTTCCCCTTCCAAACAATAGAAAATTAACCTAATACTACAAAGAGGCCAAGGAACCCTATTATTTCCAATGTTCTCTAGAATAATGTATCTTTAAATTTTCAGAATGATGAAATCCCCATGATACTGAGCTCACTCGTCATATCCACCATTTCTCTTACCGTAGGATTATTGGACACACTGTCAAGAAATTAAATACATTTGAGGATGGGATCCCTGACCATGTGAATAATGGAATGTTCAGGCTAGGGGATGTCCCAACATAGGTAACACACATATCAGTTGATCCTAATAGTGGAAGTGAAAGACATGATGAATGAAAGCAATTCTCCCACCATGGGACACAGAAGTTTGATGATTGGTTGGATTGTAGGGTAGTTGCTTATGCCCAAGGCGTCAGCCTTACATGTTTGGCCAGACATGAACCACCATAAGTTGTTGCACCTTCTCCATCTTCCATTTATAAATTGGCTTCTCAGTCATCAAAATCTCAAAATTGTAGGTACTAATGGAACACGGGAAGTAAATGTCATGCGCCGATGTCAAGGCCTTTTAATACTCTCAGTGAAATCCTCCATCTAGTTTTGTGAATCACACATAGGGTCCAACAAACACTAGAGTGATTTTCTAAAAATAATCAAGAGTGTTCTTCTACGAATACAGTTGATTTATTGGACCCCTAAATAGACCCTGACCTTGGGGAATATCAAGGGAGCACTCAAAATGTTCCCAACTGACACCATAAATGAAGTAGTCGAGGATTTGAAATCCACTAGAATTCCCATTCCAATGATTAACGATAGACCATGCATACCACCAAGACTTGAAAACATGTATAGCATCGAGATTAGTACGAATAGTCCTTCTTTCCCACTATACCTGATTAACAACCACCCTTGACCTCGCTAATTGATCCGAAATAACGGATGTAGTCGCATCTTGTTTGACCACATCATGTTGGCCCTCAGTCAGCCCAAGGTCATCCAGTCGTGGTTTTGGGTAGTTTTTCTAATGAGTAGTGGAATGTTTCTCATACCAACAAGATTCCAATAGTTCTTCCATTAGTATTTTTTTAAATCCCTCATAGAGAAATCTCATATAGTAGAAATGTACGCCTAACATGGAAGTACAATGCGTTGAATCTCCAAGACAACATTCTTCACAATAACTTGATCCATGATGCCCTATGGATATCAGGAGAGATGATAGAATACATATATTAATCCTTAAAATGACCCTTTAGATTTGAAACAGATTTTGTAGCCATAAATACATTCTTTATTGTGGAGTTCGAGTTTTCTTATTTCCCAGCCATCAACTCTTTCTCTGGACAAGATGAAAGATCTATCGTGTAGGGGAACAATGTCCCATTGTATATCACATGTAATTCCAATGGTGTGGATGGTTTTAACTATATTTTTGACACAGGTTCTAGGATTAATATAATACCAACCAAGACTCTCTATAGGATGGGAGTCAATGATGTAGATTTGAGACCTTCTAACATGAAGATTTAGGGATACAACTGGACTGAACAGAGACAGTGTGGAAGTATACATTTAAAGACATCATTTGGTTGTTAGAAAGAAGAAACTGAATTCATGGTTGTCTTATAGGACCGCAATTACTCTGCATTTATGGTTTGGCCTTGGATCCATCTCTATGTATAAGTCCCCTCCTCGTATCAGCACTGCCTCATGTACTCCATCCACGGTAGAATATGCCTACTCCAAGGTGATGATTCTCCCTTTTCCTCTTGAAATACCATCTATATGGATGTGTCCTATTACTATAGTAAGGATAAATAGGATTAGGACAATGAGGTTGAGCACAACACAGTCACAACTATATTGTGGATAAATCTGGATGATGCATTTTTCCTCTCGATTCATAGTTCGGAGGCCACAATCCAAAAAATGGGGAATTGATTTTTCATTTATGAGAGGAAGGGAAAGAGAATCCCTAGGTATAAAGAAAATTATAGAATTACCATGTATGCTTACACAGTTCAGGCTTGGTTGATACCCCAACCCCTACTCATGTCATGTATCGAGATGCTCGTCCCATGTATACAGCAGTACATAAGACTTGCTTGTCTTTCCGAGCTAGGTTTAACCATCACAAGTCAAACTATCATCATTTATTTGACATAAATCATAGTTTATATTTTCAAATTTGTAATGGAATTTATACAACAATTTCTATCAACATTATTTTAGCACATTAGGAGTCTCCTAATGAGTATTCTATCACCGCCCAAACCGGCAATAGTGTTCCTTTAGAACCAGTTATCCCAGAATAATTAATTCCTCCGAATGATCCATCTACCTTAGATTATGAAGTATATTTGGAAGAGGTCCCAATTTAATTTGGGGAAGACGTCTCCACCATTGTTAATAATCTGTTTCAGGCCAATGTTGGTGTCGAGGTAGATCCAAAGACGATGCTGATTATTGTAGCCATGAGAGTAGAGGATCTATAATAGTACATGGATTTCTTGAATCAATGCCTTGTTGTTGTTTTTCTAGAGCTATGATTATATTCCCGGAATATACCCTTGGGTCATTATCCATTATCTTGGTCTCCCAATAAGCCATTGTGGGTTAAGAAGACTCCCAAAATGATGCACACATCCCATGGTTCCTTGGTCAAGGTTGAAGTTGACAATCTTATCAATCCATCCTCCTCAAATAAGTTCATTACTACATGTGTCTCTCCCAAATCATCCCATTTCAGAAGAATAACAGGAATATTAGTGTTTTTATCAACATACAAGGTCTCAACTACCATTATCCAATGCTTGATTTTCCCCTTCCAGTGAAAGATTAGTTTCTCAATTATATTATTGTGTTCCAAGATCTCTCTTTCGTGGATTGATACTTTGGGAACAACCAACTATATATTGACCAATTAGACGAGATGTATACCACCTTCATAGAATTTAAATGTACTTTTATCTCTCAGGAAATGCATTCTATTTGATGAATGTGGGAGATATGTATAAGTGATCCACGCATTGCATATTCAAACTGGTCCTTTTGATACTGGTGGAAGTCAAAATAAATTATTTTGTGGTCAAGTATTATTAGTGTCTAGATCATCTCAAATATCTAGATAAATTATTCTAGTTCACATGTTTTGGAATGTTGGAGAAAACCCCCTTGACCTGTGCTTTTAGCATGACCAATGGAATGTTTCTCAGTTTCATTAACAGATACAGAGGCATCAAAATATATCTAAATTAGATGATGGCCATCAACTAGATGCCACCTCTGAGAAATCTACATCATCCTTGAGGCCTTCAAGGACACTTATCATACATACACTGATTCAAAATGAATATAGATGTATAGTGTAATCCCACTTCTATGGTCAAGAAGAACGGTATCCTCTACCACTTGGATGTGGAGTACTAGACCTCCATCTAGGAAATCAAGAAATATATAATACATCCTCTGGTTCTAATTCCACCAGTTTCATGGAAGCCTCTAGTCCTTTATGTGACCACCTTGGAATGATCCATTTTCTCCTTGCACACTCAAAAGAACAATGAAGGGACACAGATAAAATCATATTATCTCAATCACATTCTCCTTGACACAGAGTTCATATACTCTCATATCATGAATAGATTCCTAACACAGGTTTTTTAAGTGTAAATATGTGTGACTGTTTGTAGAAGCATGAGATACAGTTTTTTGTCCCATGTGTATCAATTAAGGTGTATTCTGTATCTCCCAATGTTGAAAATATTCCTAGAACACTAGGTTGTGATCCTTCAGTAGTTATCCTTTAGGTTTGTTTCGTAGATGTTCGTCAAGAGTCAAGCACTAGAAGACTTCAAGGCCACTCATCCAAACCCTTCTGAAACACCTCAGGACATTAACATCCAAAATGAGGCTATCCTATCAATGGACCAATCTATACCATGTGGAAGATTTATTTTTAGGGGTTCTCCTAGAGTCTCACTAATATAATTATCAATGTTACCAACCTCAATAGAGTGGTTCTAGGAATATTCTTCAACACCACGAGCCATGTTGTTCTTCCGTACTCATTAATTCTATCTGAAGGTTATACAAAAAAATGAGTTGGAGTATTAGGATCCTATTAGTGGTCATCAGATACCTCTTGATATTGATGTTCCCTTATTTCATATGAAGGGGGAATCCAATTTAGTCATCAAACAATTCAATAGTGATTAAATTTTTAGGAATCTAGAGCTTGTTCCCTTGATCAATCACCCTCTCATCCTGATGGCCCAGTTTCCCTCTCAACAATATGTAACTCGTATTCCCTAGTCACTGAATGATCGAGTTGATTATATGGACAGTCTAGTTTCATATCTCAAGATTCTTGATCAATATGATCTATTGATTCATGTGGTGCATTTAAACGTAATCCCTAGATGAATATGAAAATTATATGGTAAACTAAATTACCTCTAGTTCATCCACATATGCACCCTCATATCCTTATACAACTAAATAATACACTGATTGGAAAACTCATATTCATTGATTATCTCTTTTATGGAACTCCTCCACCCGACTAAGCCTGATGTGAGAAAATTATTTCCTTCATAATGTTGTTCACCATCCAGTGTGGGCCTATCCATGTGTAGACTCTCTACAGATGTGGGTTCTAAGGAATTATCCTCTTCTACATTTAGTGAGTCAAGATTACAATGTTTATAAAGGATGTTCATATTAGGTCCAATGGTTTTCATTAGGAAGGGTTGAATATATCCTACTAGATTTGAATGCTAGAATACTTCTTCCCACTATGTTCTATAACTATATTGAGTATTAAAAAAGGTACGATGCATATTAGATTCATTCCAAATCCTTGCATCGACAGCATGATCCCATCCATGCTACGTATTATTCACTGCCCTTTAAATTATGGGAGTCGACATCATGAGAACATATCCATAAGATACATATCACTAGTTCAAGATCATTATAACTGCAATAGATTTATTTTCCAAGGGGGGAGAATTGATTCCTCTTAGGGAAGCCATGGCCCGGTTGATTATAGAATTAATGAGCTCCAATATCATCTATCAATTTGGAGTTCCTTAGTCCATTATTACGGACAACAACAGAAACATCCGAGCATCCAAAATGAAGATGTTTTACACCATGTACAACATATAGTCGAAAAATACTTCACACATTCATGCATAATAAAACCGATCGATAGATGCATTCAATAAAAAACTCTCCATCAATTTTCAGAAAACACTAGTCCAGAAAAAACATGTTTTTCATAAAATCTCCAAAATTATCTCATGGATTTTCAGATGAAAAAAAAATTCATCCTTGTTCACTCAATAATATATGGTGTATAGAATATATGTAGTCATGACCATCAAGATCCAGTTTCCATCACTGAAAATAGTTTTATATGATTAGTATATATGAGATAAGAAAGATGAGGTCCAGCTTGCTATGTTGGAATCCCTTTATGAGAATAGGATTTAATAATTTCAAAATCTAGAGAGGAACTAGAAAAAGATAGACATTGCCTTGAATAATATGTTTCACCTCTACCCTTTCCTCTAAGGTGGTATAGTGTTGTATTTTTTAACACTAATGATACTTGGTAGGAGGCCACCAAATTTAGAGTACATATGTGTAGGGTTTTATATCATTCATAAATTCTATCCCAATGGTTTATACTCTTTGGTCACCATGGATCAAGAGTTCATCACTCCTCTAACTAGTTCCAAGTTCCTTAAAAAGTACACTGCATTAATGGAACATCATCCTCACCATATGATGTTAAACTAAACGTTCATCATCTTAGTTGTACTATGCTAAATTTCACATCGTTGATTGTCATTTTTAGGAGCATAAAAGGAATGTATCCACATCCCAAGCAGAAGATATTATACTAGGAACCCTATTCGATGAATTGTGACTCTAAACTATGTTTATGTTTTCTATGAAGATTCATCATGATACACAATCCTCCTTTAACCCTCATTCATGTCATCTTATTCATGTCACACAACACACCTTCCCATTCAAGGATATCCCCTCTCTTACAGTCCAATAATCATGAAATTAAACCCTATTCACATTATTCTCATGAATATGTTAAGTGTATTTGGGCCTCTATGTCCCTCATTATTGTGGTGTTCTTCATGAGACTGCAACAAATATTTATTCTTTAGAAGAATCATTCAATTTTCTGAACTCTATGACCTTAAACAAAGATCTCATATGGTCTGATTTGCATGTCTTTAAAATTTTTAATAATTAGTGTATTAGTTGACCGATGGTAATCTATGTAACAAATAGTGTCCTAGTCACAAAATTATAAACTCTGAATCATCCATTGTCTTGTTTGTATGACGATAAACAAAACAGTTCCATAATGTCCTCTCCTGAGTAGAAATTCCTCCCCATGGCCTGACTTTTTGTTGGGAGTGCATGGTGTGGCATGAGATCTTCTTAGGTCCTCATTGAAATCAAGTATATAAAATATACCCCCTTTCACCTCTCATTTGAATAATACCCTTCCTTTACATCCTAGTTGCACGATGATAAACTACATATCAACTGATGTCCTTACCACATGATGTTAAACTTTACGAACTAGAATTATCATGTTACCTTAAACTACAACACCATTTCCCTTGATATCAGTCACCTACCATGAAATCATCAAGAACTATGTACCACATGATTCATGTCCATACCATATACATAGAGTATCCTGGGGCTTATATCCTATTCATTCTAATCTAAACTAAATGCTCTCATCTCTGTGTATGGGTCAGACCTACACAGTTATATTTCATCTTCAAGAACTATGAGTGGGTTGATTCCCATCCTTATGTGAGATGTAGCGCTGCTCAGACATGTTTTATTTGGTCTAAATAATAGATCCATGAATATGTAGTCCCCTTCACATTAACAAAATCCACTTTCCATGACATTAAAATATATGTGGGGTGTTTCTATAATTTTTAGTGTTGTTTTGGCCTCCTTATCCACATTAAAATCATTGTTGTGATAAAATTTCTTCATACATATGCATTTGAGACATTCCGTATATTGCTTCAGGCACCATGACCTTAAAAATGATGTTCATGTATATGAATTATGATTTTAAACTATATGTCGGCCACATCGGGGATTTTTTATATGGTAATGGGACTTATTTTCTTCATTCACATATGTTTGGTTGTAACACTACATTATAAAAGTCCATTTTGAATTTTCTCTAGGATTTGTGTTTGGATATTGGGACTCCTTGGCCTCATTCACATCAGGTCTACCAGGATGCCACACAACACACCCCCATTTCAAATACCTTCCTCCTTGGTATAAAAACTAAGACCACAATGAATCAATGTCCAAAATGGATGATGTTAAACATCAATCATACCCTGAGTGATTTTAGGATTCTACATGATAATTATAGGTTCCTCGGTTCCCCTCATCAGATAGTATTTTTCCTTTCCATTGTTTGACATCTATCATAATGTGTTAAAAAAATATGTGTGTGTTTATTATCATCATCATGGGATATGTAGCAACACTCAGACACTGCCTATTGGGGACCAACTAGATGCTCCATCAAAACTTCTCCCACCTGGCCTTGAATACGGTCCAAGAACTATGACCCTATACTATATTCATATCATTATAAGATAGCTATGTGAAATGGGATCCTCTTAGGTCCTCATTCACATCGTGTTTATTTTTTCAATTCAACAAAGATATCTTTGGAATATAAATTTCCACGGTCCATGCAACATTAATTTAAAGTATTGTTTAGGGTCCAGGAAGTAGAATCATAAACAATGTCCAACTTCCTAATCAAATGATGTTAAAATATACCAATCATCTTCCTTGTCATATGACGTTAAATTTCAAGGTCACCATCCTCATTTACACGTCATAAATCCTAAAATTGTCTTAAGAACTTATATGATAGGTCTTATCCTTCAAGGCTGGTTGTCTACCACACTCTATTCATCATCAACTATTACTACTCACCTGACATGACACTCCCTATAAATATAGGTTTCATATTTGTTCTGACCAATGTGCTTACACCAGTGTGATCATGTTCATGATAATCTGATTCCAGTAGTGTTGGAATTGGTTTGACTATTCCAACACACCACTCCCACACTTTACATTTCCATCATTTCGATCCTCATTGTCTCTCGGGATTAAAGGGACCCACTAATGGCCTGGTTTCATCCATCTTCATCTCACCTACATTCATTGGACAACATTCCTAAAGATTTAAGACAAAATTTGAGATAGGTTACATGTTTTTAACATTGTTAGCATCCAATCCTAATTTATTTGTCCCCATTTTGTGCTAGAAGTACAGATACTTTGTTTCGAACATGGTCAACAGTCATCCTCTACCCCCATTCAATTATCCCAATGCTATGAATTTTGGTAATTTTGATTCACACTTCTCATGCCCATTTTTTCTTATTGACTCTATCAACCTTGGCTTTATCCTTCTGTTAAACAAGAGAACATTGGGAAAAGAAATTTGGCTACTATGAGAGACCTATTCACCCACCACAACCTCTCTTAGCCTAAACTGTCTCTATTGTTAGTCAAAAATAGCATACCATGAGTGTTAAAAAATTATTTCACACTCTCATTATGAAGTGATTGAAAAGTTTTAATCCCTTGTTTCTCACATAATAGATGACCTATGTTGTCATAGGGATTTTTCCCTCTTCATTCGAATGTATAATTGAATCCTTATAGTTAATGTGATAAAAGAATTTTCCCGTTCACATAAAAAATATTCAAAATGAGCCATCATTATGGTGACATCAGGAAAAATCAACACTATGGAGCCCCACATAAGTCATGGAAAAGTACCATTATATCACTGCTCCAAGGAATAATCACTTCATCTTCAAAGAACATTGGTGTATGGCCTCTATAATCTGTTGTCTCTTCCTAAAATCTCTTTATACCACATCGTGTTCTAGATGAATCCCATCCGCTCTAATATGTGCCTAGTCATGGTCGGCTCTGAGATCAACCATTTTGAACAGTGTATACCTTATCTGCTACTCGACTACATTTATATGGGTCCTTATTTTTATAACAAGTTCCAATTGAGTGGAGATAAAGGAGGAACACTCATCTGATTCCTCTTCCAAGTGCTAAACAACATGTTTGGCCTCCAAAATCATCTAAAATATCTAAAAAATATCTCTATGATAATATATTTACAAGCGTTGAATAATTTCACATATCTTTTTACTGTGATAGTTATGGAGCAGCATGGGAAGACCTCGATCATCCACCCTTCAAGTGAACATGAGATGTAACTTGTGGTGAACTGACCCCATATATCTTACCCATTGAGGTTATAGAGTTTGTTCAATGAATCATTGGATACACATCCATGATCAGATATAGATGATGTGATTTTACTTGAACACATTAGAGTCACACTCATCCAACTCCTTGGGATATACAGGCTCACACTATTGAAATGTTTCCAATTGTTCTATAGAAAGATAATCATCTAGTATCATGTCAGATAGGATGTGTCCATGTGATGAGGCTGGTCATCCTCATTTAACCACACCCCGATAATGTTGTCCATGTCATCCATTGTCACTTCTACACTAGTGGAATTAACCACAAGCAATATTGTCGATTCACTAGAGGTCGTGGCTTGGTTAGCTCGAATGGACGGCTCCAAGTTGACTAGAGACCCTATTAAAAAATGAATTATAGATATTCCAACGATTTCTAATAGTAGAGAATCTTTAAATACCATCATTACTCAGATCGTAACATTCCAGTAAACCTAATCAATCGACAATGGACAGGGATCTATAATGTAAGAAACATAAATAAGTCGAGCAGTAGGGGATTGTTCTCTCGAGTTGTCACTATTGGGATACTAGGAGGTTTCCCCCGTACATGAATAATACATTTGGGTATTCTTGGGTAGATTTCCCAACTTTGGGAGACCCATAGGGTTACTCACTCCTAATCCTAGTTTCTATAGAATGCTTCCAAGAATCTATTGATTTTCCTTTATCCGCATCATTAGGGGTCACTTCTAACGGATCCACATAAACAAATCATATTTTAATCAATGAGTTTAGATGAAGTATGAGGGAAAGTATGATGTGAGTAATAGTATGTAAAATATTACCTCTAGGAATTATAAAAATTCTCCTAAGTATGTTTTTATTTCACTAGCCTCAAGAGGACTCCCCACATTGGCATAATATCCCTAAGATTAATATAATTTCTTTAGAAGAGGATAAATCATTGCTACTTGAGCAGAAAGTAATTGTTTGGGGGAAGGATCAGATCTAAATGTATCGACACCATGTCTGTCATTAGAGAAGTAGTTTTCTGAGAGTACACTATGTCCACCAATTCTTCAAGATATTTTTCTACCTCTTCTTAGGGCATGAGGAAGCCTACTTTTGAAAACCCAATCCCTGTAATTTTTATTTCATACGTATTGAGGTGGTCCCAAATCCTAATTTGATCATGAAAATATCTATTGAGATACCATGTTTCCCAAGACTTAGGTTTAAATGAATCCTCAAGAAATTTCATGCATCATAATCACTTCCTAATTTCATGGGAAGATTTCCTGAAGAACCCTCTTGATAGTTCAACTTCTTCCCAATTATACCTGACATGAAGAAATTGGCATGGTTCTTCCACTCTCCCTTCACTTCTATCTGGTGTTGAAATATTATTTAATGGATCTACTTCTAAGACTCTACCTCTGTGATGTACCCTATCCTCTCTTCTACTAAACTCTCTCCATTTTTCAGCCTTGGACCCAAGGTAGAAAATTTACTCCTTCAATGGATCAGATGGTTTGCTACCTCAACATTACTCCTGGGTAGGTGGCCTCCTGCCTCTTCATGTACACATAAGTCAGCTTGTACATATAATTGATTATAGGAATATCATTTTTCATATTTCTATATTCATTTGTGAAAAGGATCTACAACTTTCACATAAAATATGGGTAGTCTTCATTATGTACTCCCAAGGATACCTTTGGTGTTAGCCTCTATAGATAGAAAAAATACCTCACGATTCAGTGTGGGTTGTACACATCCTAGATTGGGTCTCAGTCCACCCTTCTCACTATAAATCCATCTCTAAATACCAAAATATATGACTGTTGATCAATTACCATGATGTTATCGGTTATTACCCCCATCAGTAGATGGAATGGATGATAGGTAATGTGGTCTCACAACCCGACACTATTCAACACCACCGTCAGGAAAAGATTTAATGGGATACTTACTACAATGTTTAGAATAATCATCCAAAAGTTTTTTATCATAGTGGAGATGGGTTTTGAATATTTTTATCCTTTTTTGGGTTCAGTCACACAACTATATAGAAAATTGAGCATTCCACACATGCGTAGTGACTTTTTTTCATCATTGATATGAAAAATTACATTATACATCTTTATCAGCACCATGATCCTATGGTTCGAATGCTTCCCAATTTCCAACATCACCACAATTATGAATGTGTTTAGCCACACCCTCATGTTTGTGTCCTCCATCAAATGAATCCACCCATAGATAAGCTCGACAGTGGATCCATCCAACTTCAATATGGGTTGAGACTCTATCTTGATGTTGTACCACAATATTCCCCCTTGGTTATCCTACAATATCAACTAGTACGTGCCCTAATTTCCTCCATGGATTTATATAGGGATGTTATGGGGCAATTTCAATACTTTCATGGAATCCTCTTCCACCTTAGAAGCCTCATGTGCTGAGAAGTTTAGAAAATAACTGAATCATTACTTGTTTTGTATGTCCCTAATCCCTTATTTTACTTTAGTTGTGCCTGAGACCAGATCTTGAAACACTTTTTCCAAATATGGAAGCTGCTCATCACCCTCCCACACATTCTCCCAAAGGGGGAATTAATTGTACAAGGACCCTATAATTGGGGTTCTAGAAATATGATGGAGATCCCAGGGGTTGATGATGACCTCCTCATGAGGAAGATGATACATGTTTATCCCTAGAGACCATATGCTCCGCAATTCAAGCATATTATCCTATGGTTAGTATATATAGATCTTGAAATCCCATAATGCTTCATACAACCGTACCCGCCATAGTTCTCCTCTAAAATTAGTGCAAGACGTAGATTTCTTGTAGGCCCAGGACCACTCCTCAGTGAAGTTACCGCTCTAACGCATATCCCAGTCAATAACCCATCACATTTTTAGGTTTCCTAGGTGAACATTAATGATTTTATGATATTTCATCATAGTTTCCTCATCCTATATCATTATCCCATTAATTTAGTTTACATGGTAGTAAAGACAGTCAGATGTTATGGCTATGTGATCCTTCAGGATATGAATTTAAGGGGACCTATACCATTGGTATTGATCTAGTAGTCCCCAAAACTAGTAAAATGGTTCTTCACGACTTACTGGCTGGATGAAGACTTCATCCCTCACCCAAAATCCATACAATGATATACTCTTTCATAGAGGATAATAATTATGATCTTATTATAGTATCACATGTAGTTAATCATGGTATGATATTCTTTGAACATACTCCCCAATCATAATATTGTCTTCCCTTTTATCCCTCTGCAAAATACCGTCAACGACTTACTAAGAATCTTCTTGAGTTTCTATTAGATCCATGAATTAAAGATTTTTCGATTATTTCTTTATATACATGTTCATGAAGCATGTTGTTAGCGAAACGGGTCCGAAAACCATTGGGTATCGACATGATTTTTGGAGTGACATTAGATCAATTTTTTTTTTTGATTATTTCATGGATAAAGGATCCGAGAAACCCAGTTTGAAATCAATGATTTTTCAGGGTGATGAATCATTGAAAAAAGTGGGCCATGCAGGTTTTTTCAAGAAGATCATATATAAATTTTCAACCAAGAATTATTTATAGGCATTGGATGACTAAGAATTGTGGCAGAATGTTTTTCAATGTGCATCATGAGCTAGGTCTGGGATTGGTTATATTTTTTATGATTTTCCATCATTGACCAAGCCACTATTTATTTTCAGCTCACATTCTATGGGGGAATTTTATGCCATCGATATACATGCTAAGAGATGACAAGAGAACGCCACAACCAATAGGATGCTAATCTGAGATCAAATAAAATAAAAAAACCATGATATCTATCTTACTTGAGAATCCTTTTATGGAGTTCCATCACCACCATGAACATTAAAGGTGCATAAAAAACTCCTTTGACTCATACTCCACTCTAAAACCCCGCTAATTCATTAGTGGATGGCCTCATGATTTTTAAAGAGACACAAACCTTTCATGGAGCTCCCATTTTCTTCACATCACACCTCCAAGCATCACAACACTTTGTTTATTATAAATTCTAAACTCATTTAACCTTTAAGGCATGGCTGCCGGGACATTTCGACATACAATCTCACAATTCATGAAGCACCCATGAACCGTGAAAAAACTAGAAAATGATTCATCAATGGTACTAGATCATATTGAAAACCCATTTCCCAGGCTTATAAATACCTCTACCCATGGTTGGGAAGCCTTCCAAAAAGTAATATCCCATTCACGGATAATTAAGGTCTTCTATGGTACTTGAGGTTTCACGGAGCACTACACCTTTGCGAAGCAACACTTTTCTAACTCCTGGAATTATAGCAAGGTTGGGTCACCATGTTTCAAAAATAATATTCCATATTGAATACCCTACCCTCAAAAAAGAACCTAATATTTTTGAAGCACCTCTCACTGAGGCCCCCCTGCTTCACCAGTCCATTTTTCTTTCTTTATGTTGACACATCTTCACGAAGGTTTAGTGGTCAAAGCCTCCACACCTATCCAAGATTAGTTCAACTGAAAAAAAATTCCTTGTGTGACCTATTCTATCCATTCCAGTGTCCCCCTCTACTCTAAGTGTGGATCAAAATTACTTTTTACCTGTTGATTGTTATTATATTGATGATCATTCCACTTGATTTTAAACACATGTATGCTAATGTGGACCTCTTGAGTGATCATCCCTCAATAAAATTAATTATTTTAATTTTTAAGGTCCTATCATATCAATGATTTATGAGATGTGGTTATGTAATCTAAAGGGGTGTGGAGTGAATCCCCCATATCAATGATTCATGATGTAAAACTAACTATCACCAACATCCTCAACCAATGAAATTACTCTATTATCTCAACTTGTATGGAAATACAAGGAGGTCCCCATGTGCGTGTGACAAGAAATGAGATTGTATTTACATGTATTTACACCCTACACATATGATATGATAGGGGATGGTCACTAGGAACCTATCTCTTTCCACTTTATCAACCCAAAATCCCTATCCCTTTGAGATTTTTTACCAAGTGTGCCTTGGTCAATTTACACAGATATGCCTCTACAGACCCCTAATAGTTTTCTTTGTGTATGAATGAAAAGGAAAAATAGCTTACTCACATAGAATTAGATCCTCCTTGCATAGGATGACATCATCCTTTGGAAACTTTGATGTTTAATCCCTAAACATCTCATGTTGTCAAATCTCTCCAGACAGGAGAATCATGTCTACTACATTCACTTGTTTGTCACACCAAGAATGAATCAAATTGTATTATAAGGTAGAAAGAACCACGAAACCTAGTCCCCATCATTGGGCCAGCTCCATGTGTATGACACGTCTTCCCCTACCAGGTATCCCTCCTACAATAATCCCCAGTCTTCATCTACTAATGGAAAGCTTCCATTCATAAACAATACCAAATTAACTACTTCCACTAGGATACCTCCTTAGGATTAAGTCCCAATGCACTATCTATTACAACATGGAATTTGGTTCCCAGTTATCTAGGATACATTGGAATCAGCCTGAGGGTCAATCACAACCCCCCAACAATCCTTCTATTCCATCCAATCCACCTAACATTTTATCCACATTTATCATAATTTTAAATAGGATTTCCCATCCTGATGAGATCATGCACCCTAACTTGGTAGTTCCTACACATAATATCCCACCAAATCATAGTTGTCCATAATAGTTGCTGGGAATATCCTATGCATAATTCCCATAAAAACCAAAAAAATTTAACATAGACAAATCGTCATGTGAAGAGGAGATCCCATGCGTAACCCCCACACGATCAATAAAAATACATGGGTATCGATACCTATCATCTAAATAGGGTACATAGGATCCATATACCAGGATCAATCTAGAAAAATGGTAAACCTTGGAGTTCCAATCTTAGGGGTATACCTCATTTTCCACATCCAGTGTTGTCTAGATTAGTCTTCATGGTGTGCCAGAGTTCCTTTGTGGGAAACAACTCCCATATTACACTCTTATTGGGAGTTGTAACCCATCTAACTAGTAAACCTTGGTTACTATCACATAGGAATGTACTCCTTAATGGGGTGACATGTTACCTTAATGAGAAAAACATCCGAAGATCCAATATCATTAGGTGTTCAGGCCCATCAATCAGTAAACCTTTTGAGTTCTCCATCCTAGGGATGCACCTTCTATATCCTCATTTAATGTGTGTTCTGATTAGCCACTCTTTTTCTTCACAAAATGTCAAACTCATGAAATATCACATTTATACCTTGTGTTTAACACGGTATTCTTGAGTAAAACCTTATAATATAAATCTTTGGAACCATATAACCAATGATTGACATGGGGAGCTTCAGGTTCCATGCCTGAAATTCCTCCTTGATATTCCCTCTTATGAAGAATAATACAGGTGAACAATATTCCATCGTCCAAACGTTCTAGTCATACCCAACATGAAAACTATCATTATAGAAGGTTTTCACCAAAATGATACCCCTGGGAATGTCCAGAAAAAACTGCGTAATTAACTGGCTTCCACAAATATATGGCACCAAGAATGAGTTTCAAAGACACATCTTAATAAATGAGTGATTCAAGGACTAGGAAATGACTTCCAAGGAGAAATCCATGTAAGGAGGAACTTAAATCCATTCATATCATCTTATTCAAGGATCATACTATGAAATAGTGGGTTCCCCAGACCCAACTATTCAGTTATTTTGATTACCATATCTTGTATATAGTTTTCTATACAAGATGTTATCTTACCATTATAATGTAGAATTTTCTACGTCCACTATTCAAATAGTAATATCTAATGGTTAATTGTTGTATCAAGAGGTTATAGCAGTTCCCAATCTATAATGAGAACCTTGAAATACTATGACATTAGTCATAAATATATGATCTATTGTCTAGATGAATCTTACAGATCAGACACATTAGATGATTGACAATCTGGTGTTGGGGGCTCATAAGCATTAAGACTTCATTTCATGGAGTTCACACTTTCTGTTCTCTAGTGGTGAGATCATGAGGACTGACCCACTAATAAGAACACCACATGTTTCGTGTGTCATTGGATGTTCCTATTTATGATCATGTGTAATTTTCTCCTAGCATGAGATCACTTCCAATGTAATTTATTTGATTGTGTACATTGATGCAAGATGATAACCATGAAAATGACGTCATTGGTGGCATGGAATTGGATGAATGGGAAATAAAGTATTTTTTGCTTTCAGGTAATGGAAAGAATATATCTCAGGACATGCTGATATGAATGGAAGTTTCATTATAAGACCATGGTTCTGGTAGTCAACGGTAAATCTATCTAGTTAAATCAACAAAAAATAATGAAAGAAAAGGGTGATGACACATGAGTGCATCCAACTTTATGAGATATTACAGATAAATATATTATATTACACAAAACGTTTTGTAGTTTAGTTTTTTTTATGTAAAAATCAATATCTATTTTGGAGATATGATGGGTTTCTAGATCCTGCTCTTGGTCTATGAATATTATTCACTACTATCAAGATAAAGTCCTAAAGGGTCACACACAATAGTGTATTAAAAAATCTTTCATTTTTATTTGAATAGATTTTTTGGACATGGTGGGTCCCACCACAAGGGTTCCTGAGTTGTCTAAGGTTAAAAAATCACCAATGAAATAAATATATTCATATTATTTGAGTTTTGTATAACGAGTATTGAATTTATTTATTAAATGTATTTACTAGTTTTAAGTAAATTCAAGGAAAATATTAATTGGTGATTATTAAATTATTCAAGGTTCAATTTATATTTATGCAAGAGAGGAGTCTAGTTAATGACTCAATTATTATTGCATAATATATTTTAATATATTAAAAGTGAGTGATTATAATATTTATGACTCATATTATTAGTAATAAAATGTCTCTAACAGTGCTTTGATTATTTGGGGGCCGGGTTGGAATTTCTGGGTAATTAAATTAAACTATATGTATTATAGAAGAAGACATTTACAAATAATATTCTTGGGGATTATCTCTCCTATCCTCTCACCCATGATCTAGAGAGATATGCATTATATCCAAGAATGTTGGATGTGGATCTCTCTCAGGCATCGCTAGCGAAGAGATGTGGTGATCATTGGAGCATCGAAGGTGTCATTGATATTCTACGCTAGAAACCCGTTTATGACAAACAATTCTCTAATGGATTGTAAAGACCCATAAATTTCAAGGAAAATTTTTTCATAAATAATTTGGAATTTTACGAGTATGCGGTCTCTGACGGCACTTGATTCTGAGGCCTGGTGTGCTCGAAATCAATTTCTGAAGTTTTGTTCAGGTCCATTCAGTAAACTAATGAGCGAGTTTTCTATCTTTTTAACCGCTGCTCGGAATTGAAATATGAGGGCACCGGAGAACTCGTAGTGCCGGTATTCCCTTAAGGGAACCTTTACTATAGTTGCTTTTTATGCGGGTTGAGAGTTAATAATTGGTGTTTTAGAATGAAATGAATAAAAATGTGGAACAAAATTTTATTTTAGTTGGGTGGTTATTTTCGCCCAAGGGGAGTTAATGGTGGGGACCACATGCACATAACATCCCATGGGAGGATATTTTTGAGGTGGGGCCCACACGATTTCCCAACCTTTCATCTCCCCCATAACTCCTCCCAACTCCCTTGAACTTCCCTTCATTAATTCTTTTTGACAACTCCTCCTCATTAATATGAGGAGACTCTCCATCACCCCCTCTCCCATTAATGTTTGCCTACACATTTAATTAATGGATTGATTCATTTAATTAATTTGAATAGGTTGACATTTCTTTAATGTGAGAGAAGATTTTATTTAATATTTTCATAGAAAATATTTGTGGTGAGGAACCTCTGAAGATTTAAAAGGGATACGTTCTTAAATGAAGAACGCCTCCGACGAAGACCGACATTCTCCCTCGATGAAGAATGTGTAGTCACCAACGCCTCTTCCTCCTCGGACACACCCCGAAATCCACGTATTAGACGTACGTTCTCCGTGAAACCATTCTATCTGACGCCATCTACTACGACGCTCGTCTTCCGCGGCTCGACGATGTGCGACGTCATTTAACGAGGTATGGTGGATTGGTTCAATATTATTTGAATAAAATTGTTATTAGTTCTTCGTGAACCATGTTTACCTTTGGCCACATGATACTGCCTAACGCGGAGGTCACGGGCCAAATGAAAACATCTCGATGACCCTCGGTTGATCCTTGTTTCTTTTGGATGGTGAAGTTGATGGAAAGAGTGATGGAGACTGGAGAAAAAGTGCTGGTCATATACTGGCCGCGTGGAGAGGAACCGCGACCCAAAACCGCGGGCCGCTCGACCGATGAAGAACCGACCGGGCAAGTGGAAGACCACCACTCCACAAGGGGCACCGCACAACGGAGATCTGCGACCCGCAACCCACGGGCCACATCGTTGGCTCGCCGGCCGGCCGAGAGAAGGAACTACAACACCTGAAGGTGCCGTGCAGCAAGACCTCAACCTCCCGAGTGGGCCACTTGCGCTAGGATGGTTGGACGGTATGGGAGGCCAGCACCGCTTGGCACCGCCAGTTCGGGAAGTCGCCCCCCCCCCCCCCCCCAAAATCAGACCAATCGACATTTGGGCCGAGCCGCTCGTCCAGCCGGCTGGGCCGAGGCCAGCCGGGCCACGCCTTGTCGGGTCGGGCCACACCGACCCGGGCCGCGCCGTGCCGGGCCGCGCCATGCTGTACGATGCCGCGCCCCTCCAGCCGGGTCACACAATTCACTGGGCCGGTCTGACGTATCCATACACGAGGACCAGGACCCCTGATTTCCGACTCAGTGCATGAAAATAGTGATTGCATGTGCGTTTAAAATGTTTTCTTTTTGATTACATTGTGTCTTCTCACCATGTATACTATTTTGACTGTGGCCCACCTGTTTCTTTTCAGGATGGCCCCACGAAGGCATCCAACTAGGATTCTGAGTTACCTGTGATATGGTAGCCCACAGAGCGACGAGGCCTCATATAGCATCCCATCTTTTTATAACATTACTTTTCATTCCATTACACGGAACTGAGGATCTTTAAGGTTTAGTGTCTTGGAAACAAGGAACATAAAACATGAAACAAAAAAAAACATTCTTCTTAAACACTTGAAAGGATTCTCCTCATGTTCACCCTAGGCTCATTACTGCATCTCATAACCTGGGGACATACATCAAAAAAAAGGGTGAGCAGAAGGTCCAGCAAGGGAAACAAGTGAAACATTTTACATATGAACTTGAGATACATCAATAAAGTCATGAAAAGAACTTTAATGCATGAAAATGAAATCATGAGGCATATCATAATAAAAATAAAACTTTTTCATAACATGAATATGTGGCTAAATCATTTAACATAGACAATCATGAACATATCACCAAGGTCCATCCCCAAGGTGTCATTTTAAAATTACCAAGGTTATTCACCAAGGTATCGTGAAAATTGTAATCTCTAGTGGTTACATCATTACCCAATGCATTGGAGTGCTATCAGGGTGCACCCTCAAATTTGCCTTTATTATCATGTGAGCCACATATATCATCATCAAACATTTCATAAATAACCCATATAGAATAAAGGAAATGGGTTTCATTTCATAATCATAACTTTTTAAAAACTGCTTTAAAGACATGATCTTTATATCACTTTAAAACCCACAGAAAAGGAAGGTGGGTCTCATGTATGTAAATCCCAGAATTTAAAATAGAACATTTTGGTATATATGTGAATACCCATTTAGAAGAAAGAGCTTTGAGTATTCACTTAATAAAATAAAAGGACTTTAGAAAAAGAGATAGACATTTTGAGACAGAAATTCTCCAGCATAACGGCAATGTTCCGAGGTTTTAGAAGACATTAAAAGAGAGGTAAATGGGTCAAACATTCATAAATGACCCATAAAATAGTACATGGAACGAATAAGAAGGATACATGATCATGGTAATGAAATTTCAAGGACATACCATTTGAAATGTAAATCATGGAAGGAAGAAAAAAAATTAGATTTCTCTTATGAAAGTTCGGCAGCCTAACGACGTTACTTAAACATCAACAAAAATGATTTGAAAAGATCAAATAGGATCTCTCATCATGTGAACATAAGAGTTCAGTATGATAGATATAGAGATAATTCCCTAACATAACAAAAAGGAAATTGAAAGAATTGACATGAAAGTAGAACTTCAAAACGAGAAGGGTGAAGAACCACTTAAAAATTCGGCAGCCTAACGGCGCCACTTAAAACATCAAAATACTGAATTGAAGAGATCAAATGGGGTCTCTCATCATATGAACATAAGAGTCCAGTATGATATATATAGAGATCATACCACAATATAACAAAAAGGAACTTGAAATAATTGACATGAAAGTAGAACTTCAAAACGAGAAGGGTGAAGAACCACTTAAAAATTCTGCAGCCTAACGGCGCCACTTAAAACATCAAAATACTGAATTGAAGAGATCAAATGGGGTCTCTAATCATATGAACATAAGAGTACAGTATGATATATATAGAGATAATACCCCAATAAAACAAAAAGGAACTTGAAATAATTGACATGAAAGTAGAACTTCAAAACGAGAAGGGTGAAGAACCACTTAAAAATTCGGCAGCCTAACGGCGCCACTTAAAACATCAAAATACTGAATTGAAGCGATCAAATGGTGTCTCTCATCATATGATCATAAAAGATCAGTATGATAATTTAGAGATCATACCCCAACATAATAAAAAGGAACATGAAAGACTTGAATGAAAATAGAACTTGAAAACGAGGAAGGTGAAAGAATCCCTTAAAAATTCGGCACCCTAACGGCGCCACTTAAACATTCTTAAAACGAATTGATGAGAGCAAGGGGGGTCTCTCATCATATGAACATGAAATAGGCAGTAGGATGAATATAAAAGAACATCCTCCAACATAAGAACATGGTGTATAAAAGAAAAGACATAAAAGAGATTACATGAAAAGAAAGAGAGAGGTCTGATCCCTTACCTTAAAATGTAACTCTTAAACCTCAAAGGTTGAGACCTTGAGGGCTTGGGGGCACCTTGGGAGGACTCCTTGGGAGGTAATGAGACCAGAAATTCGTTGGGAATGAGTGGGGAGTCGAATGGATGAGAGGAGGGCTTGGTATTTATAGGGAAAGTGAGGGGACAAGGCATTAATGGCCAAGGGACACCTCACATGTGCTTTTCTCAAACCCATGTGCTCTCCCTTGTAATTTATCATGGAGTTAGGCCACATGGGGCCCCCAAAACAATAATTAATCACCCTTGGCCGGCCAACCCTCAAAAGATCTCATGACATCATCATGACACCGTTATGATGTCATTAAACATACCGAAACCCTAAAACGGTATTTTTACTATTCACTGAAAATTCAACTTTCTCAGAAAAATCCCAAAATTTCACATTTACCAAATATCAATGCTCTGATTTCAAAAATGAAATCCATTTTAGAAAAATAATTTTCTAAATATTTTTAATTTAATTTTTAAATAAAAACACTATTCATCAAAAATTCATTTTTTTCAGAAAAAACCCCAAAAATTACCATAACATAATATTGATGCACTGAGTTCAAAAATAAAGTCATTTTTATAAAAATAATTTTCTAATTATTTTTAATTAAATTTTTAATTAAAAAACACTATTCACCCGAAAAAACTAATACTTGAATAATAATTAATGAAACCGTTATTTAACTATTTTATTGAATCACTTTACTTAATCAAGGTGCCTAGATTATTTTAAAACTTTCTTTAAGTGAGATTACTAATCCATTTGGTCATATTACTAATCCTAATCATAAAATCACTATTCATAATTTATTATTCATCAAAAATCAAGTTGATCTCATTAGACTCTAAATTTAGTACTGAACATAATTGCAGAAGACCATTTTTTGAAAATCATTACACATTTTTAATTATTTAGGGTTTACATAGACATATTTTAAAATATTCTTTTTCTAAAATTCATCAAAAATATGCATACTATATTTATCCGGTCATTTCAAAATTCATAAACTTCATCATAAGAAGAAATCCCAATTTTTATTTAAAACAAGGATTACAGAAGGTAGTTACGGTCTCGTTACATAACCCCTTATAATACCAGCATAGGACCTAAGAGTAAGGTGTGCTAGGGTGATAGAAGCTTGGGGCGGCTCAGTCAACATTGCCCGAGTAGTAATTTCTATCAGTTTGAACTTCTCACAATGGCGATTCCGTTCCAGCTTCACATGATGAAGTTCGGCTTGGATTTGATCCAGAGCAAAGCCCAGTGGTGCTACCTCCTTCCCAAGCTCTGTTAGATGGGATTCGATTGGTCCAAGACTACTAGGTGAGGCCATCGAATCGTTTTTCTATAATAATTAGCCAAGATTACTTATATTTAGAGACAATAATCAAAACATTTTGTTCACAACGATCATATTGACCGATGGTTATATAATAGTCAAAACCCACTGATCTCATTTTAATTATAATCATGTTTATCAAATAAAACATTTTTGTTGAGTATAACAATAACACATAAAATTAGGAAACAAAATTTATTTAAAAATTTCGGGTCGTTACAATCTTCCCCCCTTAAGAAATTGCGTCCTCGCAATTTTAAAATTGGGTTTTGAAATTTCATTGATAGTCCCACATCGGAAAAGGAGTCAGTAAAACTATTACTTTAAAATAAAGAAAGGGAAGTACAAAGGTCACCCGAGTTAACCCACACTAGGGTTCCATGTAGGAAAACATGGACATGGAGGAGAAAACAAAGGGTCAAGTTATGAGGGAGAGTGATAGAGAACATGATTAGGAGAAAGTTAACCATGAGAAAATCCCAAACTTATGATGTGTGTAAACGGTCTTTGATTACCTAGTAGGAAACGTAAATCAACAACATTTTTGTTTTACGTTTCTTTTCATAATTTTGAGGATTTCATTTTCTATATAGAACAAAAACATAAGAAAATATACCTACCTTCAAGTAGAGTTTCATCCTTTAACAAGTCCCTACCAACACTAATCATTTCTCCAAATGATGAGAATTCAAAAACACTTGGTCTCATAAAAGCACAAGAATCATCTTCTATAGAATCACATAATCTACAAAAGATTAACTATCTATTTCTTCTATCTTTAAACATTATCCCAAAAACAGAAAGGTTAAGGTAAAACAACTCTTCAAAAAGAAAGAATCCCATAGGAATGTAAACTACTTTTAAATCATCAAATTTCCATGGTACTACCCAAAGTTCATCATAGACCGTTCCATAAATAACGATCCTTAAAATTCCTCAAAACAAACCAAACTAAGATTGAAACCCAAATACAATAAGGATTTGATAACATAGTCTTCCAAAACAACTTCATTGTTCATCTCCAGACAACATCAACCACTCCTAACATCTTATAAAAAAAGTAGCTAACCTAAACATATTTTACCCAAGATAGGTTAGTCATTCCCATAAGTAACCTAAATTACTATAATTTCACCTTAAATTCCTCGATTCTTCAAAATATAAGTCAACCTTACTCCTCAATGAAAATACCGTAGTAATCTATTTACCTCGATCAAATATGGTTCCCAAAATAATGAACGTCTTCCAAAACAATAATCATATTTTAATCCCCTAATCATCCCTGTCATATTAATATGAAAATCGTCGCATTTCCTATCACATTGGTTGTCGGAACATGTTCTTCCATTTCCCACCATTAACTAAGAAGAGAAAGCATAATTAGGGGCTTAAGTACTTAGCTAATAATCATGAAGAGGAACTGAAAGCATATAAGGATAACTTGTATATGAAAGGTATACCCTAACTTGTGATCTCCTAGGTTCTCATCTAGGTTATGAATGATCATATATTCTTATGTGAACCTTTATTTTATTTTATCTTTGTTCCTTTAACAATGGTTCATACCAAGCTTATGAATTTACCAAAGCATATCCCCCGGGAGTGTCGTAACCAAGAGTGCAGCAAGGCCCGTTGTCGTGTACCAGTTCCCATTCGAGTCCAGCTCAAAGCGTTGTTTTCGGGTTTTACCCCTATGTACATCTGTGCCAGAGCCACCTCTACCTGCTCGTATCCAGACAGTGATGTATTTGCTTGGCAACCCGTTACTCAATACTCACCAAAATACCAGGAAGATTTCCTATATTAAACTTTTCTATAGGGTTCCTCCTAGAGTTTTCATATCCTAATTTCCACAAATAACTAAACCATCCTTTGATACCAACTATAGCATCCCGTCTTTTTATAACATAACTTTTCATTCCATTACACGGAACTGAGGATCTTTAAGGTTTAGTGTCTTGGAAACAAGGAACATAAAACAGGAAACAAAAAAAACATTCTTCTTAAACACTTGAAAGGATTCTCCTCATGTTCACCCTAGGCTCATTACTGCATCTCATAACCTGGGGACATACATCAAAAGGAAGGGTGAGAAGAAGGCCCAGCAAGGGAAACAAGTGAAACATTTTACATATGAACTTGAGATACATCAATAAAGTCATGAAAAGAACTTTAATGCATGAAAATGAAATCATGAGGCATATCATAATAAAAATAAAACTTTTTCATAACTTGAAGATGTGGCTACATCATTTAACATAGACAATCATGAACATATCACCAAGGTCCATCCCCAAGGTGTCATTTTAAAATTACCAAGGTTATTCACCAAGGTATCGTGAAAATTGTAATCTCTAGTGGTTACATCATTACCCAATGCATTGGAGCGCTATCAGGGCGCACTATTAAATTTTCCTTTATTATCACGTGAGCCACATATATCATCATCAAACATTTCATAAATAACCCATATAGCATAAAGGAAATGGGTTTCATTTCATAATCATAACATTTTAAAAACTGCTTTAAAGACATGATCTTTATATCACTTTAAAACCCACAGAAAAGGAAGGTGGGTCTCATGTATGTAAATCCCAGAATTTAAAATAGAACATTTTGGTATATATGTGAATACCCCTTTAGAATAAAGAGCTTTGAGTATTCACTTAATAAAATAAAAGGACTTTAGAAAAAGAGATAGACATTTTGAGACAGAAATTCTGCAGCATAACGGCAATGTTCCGAGGTTTTAGAAGACATTAAAAGAGAGGTAAATGGGTCAAACATTCATAAATGACCCATAAAATAGTACATGGACAGAATAAGAAGGATACATGATCATGGTAATGAAATTTCAAGGACATACCATTTGAAATGAAAAACATGGAAGGAAGAAAAAAAATTAGATTTCTCTTATGAAAGTTTGGCAGCCTAACGACGTTACTTAAACATCAACAAAAATGATTTGAAAAGATCAAATAGGATCTCTCATCATGTGAACATAAGAGTTCAGTATGATATATATAGAGATAATTCCCCAACATAACAAAAAAGAACTTGAAAGAATTGACATGAAAGTAGAACTTCAAAATGAGAAGGGTGAAGAACCAATTAAAAATTCGGCAGCCTAACGGCGCCACTTAAAACATCAAAATACTGAATTGAAGAGATCAAATGGGGTCTCTCATCATATGAACATAAGAGTCCAGTATTATATATAAAGAGATCATACCACAATATAACAAAAAGTAACTTGATATAATTGACATGAAAGTAGAACTTCAAAATTAGAAGGGTGAAGAACCACTTAAAAATTCGGCAGCCTAACGGCGCCACTTAAAACATCAAAATACTGAATTGAAGAGATCAAATGGGGTCTCTCATCATATGAACATAAGAGTACAGTATGATATATATAGAGATAATACCCCAATATAACAAAAAGGAACTTGAAATAATTGACATGAAAGTAGAACTTCAAAACGAGAAGGGTGAAGAACCACTTAAAAATTCGGCAGCCTAACGGCGCCACTTAAAACATCAAAATACTGAATTGAAGCGATCAAATGGGGTCTCTCATCATATGATCATAAAAGATCAGTATGATAATTTAGAGATCATACCTCAACATAATAAAAAGGAACATGAAAGACTTGAATGAAAATAGAACTTGAAAACGAGGAAGGTGAAAGAATCCCTTAAAAATTCGGCAGCCTAACGACGCCACTTAAACATTCTTAAAACGAATTGATGAGAGCAAGGGGGGGGGGGTATCTCATCATATGAACATGAAATAGGCAGTAGGATGAATATAAAAGAACATCCTCCAACATAAGAACATGGAGTATAAAAGAAAAGACATAAAATAGATTACTTGAAAAGAAAGAGAGAGGTCAGATCCCTTACCTTAAAATGTAACTCTTAAACCTCAAAGGTTGGGACCTTGAGGGATTGGGGGCACCTTGGGAGGACTCCTTGGGAGGTAATGAGACCATAAATTCGTTGGGAATGAGTGGGGAGTCGAATGGATGAGATGAGGGCTTGGTATTTATAGGGAAAGTGAGGGGACAAGGCATTAATGGCCAAGGGACACCTCACATGTGCTTTTCTCAAACCCATGTGCTCTCCCTTGTCATTTATCATGGAGTTAGGCCACATGGGGCCCCCAAAACAATAATTCATCACCCGTGGCCGGCCAACACTCAAAAGATCTCATGACATCATCATGACACCGTTATGATGTCATTAAACATACCGAAACCCGAAAACGGTATTTTTACTATTCACTGAAAATTCAACTTTCTCAGAAAAATCCCAAAATTTCACATTAACCAAATATCAATGCTCTGATTTCAAAAATGAAATCCATTTTAGAAAAATAATTTTCTAAATATTTTTAATTTAATTTTTAAATAAAAACACTATTCATCGAAAATTCATTTTTTTCAGAAAAAACCCCAAAAATTACCATAACATAATATCGATGCACTGAGTTCAAAAATAAAGTCATTTTTATAAAAATAATTTTCTAATTATTTTTAATTAAATTTTTAATTAAAAAACACTATTCACCCGAAAAAACTAATACTTGAATAATAATTAATGAAACCGTTATTTAACTATTTTATTGAATCACATTACTTAATCAAGGTGCCTAGATTATTTTAAAACTTTCTTTAAGTGAGATTACAAATCCATTTGGTCATATTACTAATCCTAATCATAAAATCACTATTCATAATTTATTATTCATCAAAAATCATGTTGATCTCATTAGACTCTAAATTTAGTACTAAACATAATTGCAGAAGACCATTTTTTGAAAATCATTACACATTTTTAATTATTTAGGGTTTACATAAACATATTTTAAAATATCCTTTTTCTAAAATTCATCAAAAATATGCATACTATATTTATCCGGTCATTTCAAAATTCATAAACTTCATCATAAGAAGAAATCCCAATTTTTATTTAAAACAAGGATTGCACAAGGTAGTTACGGTCTCATTACATAACCCCTTATAATACCAGCATAGGACCTAAGAGTAAGGTGTGCTAGGGTGATAGAAGCTTGGGGCGGCTCAGTCAACATTGCCCGAGTAGTAATTTCTATCAGTTTGAACTTCTCACAAAGGCGATTCCGTTCCAGCTTCACATGATGAAGTTCGACTTGGATTTGATCCAGAGCAAAGCCCAGTGGTGCTACCTCCTTCCCAAGCTCTGTTAGATGGGCTTCGATCGGTCCAAGACTACTAGGTGAGGCCATCGAATCTTCTTTCTATAATAATTAACCAAGATTACTTATATTTAGAGACAATAATCAAAACATTTTGTTCACAACGATCATATTGACCGATGGTTATATAATAGTCAAAACCCACTGATCTCATTTTAATTATAATCATGTTTATCAAATAAAACATTTTTGTTGAGTATAACAATAACACATAAAATTAGGAAACAAAATTTATTTAAAAATTTCGGGTCGTTACACCTCAGTGCAGGGCCCCATCACAACAGAGGCACCAGCGATACCACTACCTGCTGGGCCACCGATACGACTAGCCCCAACAGCATATAGTTCATGCTACCTGATTGTGTTTCATGAGTTTTATCCATAGAGGCCTCCTAGGTTCCAGAGAGAGACGAACCCTGAGGCAGCAGAGGATTGGCTAGAGGCTGTCGTCTTGTTTTTCAAATTAGTAGGGACACCAGCTGATCTTATGGTGATCCTTGCTGCGATTCTCCTACATTAAGAAGCTGGTAGATGGTGGAGCGTGATGCTCGATGTGCACGGCGAGGCATCCCTGCTTTGGATAGACTTCGAGAGTCTCTTCCGCTCAGATATTGTTCCAGCCACCCACCATGTGGTGCGCATCCAGGAGTTACTTCATCTGCAGTAGGGCAGCATGAGAGTATCTCAACACTTAGTGAGGTTTACTGACCTCTCGCGCTACTCCACAGACATGGTACGAGACCCATTCTTCAGGGCCGGGACCTTTGAGTAGGGACTGAGGCATTAGATTAGGGCTTAGATGATCTCCCTTAGCATTCCAGTGCAGGAGGGAGTGATGGAGCGAGCCCTTCCTGTGGAGAGATTTCTTACAACATCGACACAATCAGTGAGACCCAATATAGGGCGACACGTAGGAGAGTCTTCTACAGCCGACAATATACATATGTTGTAGAGGTCCAAGCGGACCAGTTCATCATGATAGTGACCTCAGGATACAGGTTTGGTTGTTTGGGGAACCCTAAACAGAGCCAACTATATGAGGAGTGGGAAATTTTATGCATGCGGTTGGCAGAGTCACATGGCTCGAGACTGCCCGAACCACCATGAAGATGAGAATCAGATAGTGGAGGGACCTCCCATGTAGAGGCATAGGTTCGACCGTGGAGGTCCACAAGGATCTTGTGGAGGTGACAGAGCATCTGGCTGAGCAACGGGTGGTGGACAACGTTTTGAGGCTCTACCACCACCACCACCACAAGGAGGTCCACACTGACAATAGGGAGTTGGCGAGTAGAGGTAGGCTCAGCTCACAGTAGTGGAGGCGTATGACCATGGAAAACCTAATATGATTTGAGTTACTATCTGTGTCTACTCCACCCTTGTTGCTGTACTTATAGATACAGGTGCGAGTCATTATTTCATTGTCGTTTCCCTTGTTCGGAGCTCGGAGATTACGACAGATCCGTTGGCTCGATCCTTAGGATTAGATACTCCTATGAGAGAAAACTCTATGATTACACACTGGTGATGGAAGTGTGAGCTTACTCTAGAAGGAGAGAGCTTTGGCTGGGATCTTCTTCCAGCGGCGTCGAGGATTTAAGATGTCATCTTTGGTATGGACTTGTGGTCTACAATCAATGCTCAGATCGACTGTGTTAGGTGCAAGGTGCGGTGTATCCACATGGATGGGAGTAGGTTCACCTTCACCGGTGAGAAGGGAGCCTTTGCAGTGCAACATGGACTTTCGCAGAGGAGAGGGCTGCCGATCAAACATCAGTTGGAATGTCTCATCCTCGGAGCAGTTGATGTGTGGAGTCTGAGTTTTTTCTATTGTGTTGGATCAGTATGCGTACGTTTTTCCTGAAAATGTTCCAGGACTACCTCCTCACAGATAGGTAGACTTCTACATAGACCTATACCCCGAGACATTACTGATATCTACTCCAGCATATTGGATGGCTCCTGCTGAGCTTCGTGTGATTCAGGTACAGTTAGAGGACTTACAGGGAAAGGGATTCATCTGACCTAGTGTTTCACCCTGGGCTTCTCCGATTTTATTCACCAAGAAGGAAGATGGGAGCTTGCGACTATGTGTTGACTACTATCACCTGAATCAGGTGACCGTGATGAACAATTACCCACTCTCGAGGATTGAAGACCACTTTGATCAGCTCAAGGGAGCACGTTGGTTCTCGAAGATAGACCTCAGGTTAGGCTGTCATCAGCTTAGAGTTTGAGATGGGGATGTGTAAGAGATGACCTTAAGGTGTCGGTATGGCCACTATGAGTTCTTGGTTATGACCTTCGGCGTAACCAATTCACCAGTGGTGTTCATGAGTCTCAAGAACAAGATCTTCCAGCATTACCTGGATCGATTTGTTATTTTCTTCATCGACGACTTACTGATTTTCACAATTAATGAGGAGGAGCATGCCTGCCACTTGCGGTTTGTACTAGATAAATTCAAAGAGCACCAGCTTTATGGTATGCTCTCGAAGTGTCAGTTCTCGATTCAAGAGTTACACTTCTTGGGACACGTAATCTCAGAGGTGGGAGTTGCAGTGGATCCAGCAAAGATCGAGGAAGTTTTTTCTTGGCAGCCACCAAGGAGCATGACAGAGGTGTGAAGTTTCCTAGGTGGGGCTGTGTACTATCAGAGATTTGTGCCAGACTTCTCCAGAGTTGCAGCACTGCTTTCAGCTTTGACAATGAATGGGAAACCCTTCGTGTGGTTAGAGAGATGTCAGCAGAGATTCCAAAAGCTAAGACAGAGATTGACCAGTGTGCCCATCTTGAGGATACTGGAGGAGGGCATAGGGTATATAGTTTACAGTGATGCATCAGGGACCGGACTCTGGTGTGTCCTGATGCAAAAGAGAGCAGTGATTGCATATGGTTCATGGTAGTTGAGGAAGCATGATCAAAACTACACTACCCATGACCTTGACTTACCGGCAGTGGTCTTCGCCTTGAAGATGTGGAGACACTATCAGATTCGTGAGCACTTTACAGTCTACACTGACCACCAGAGTCTTAGTTACGTATTTTCACAGAAGGACCTGATCCTGAGACATCGGCGATGGGTCTAGTTCCTCCAAGACTATGACTTTGAGATAGTCTATACTCCTGGGAATGGGAACGTTGTAGCTGATTCTCTTAGTAGATGATTAGGCATTCAGATACTAGGAGAGGCAATAGTTCAGCTAGCCACGTTGCAAATATCGTTTGTGGATATTGATGGAGTATTGTTTCTATAGTCACTCATAGTCACTCCTCCACTATTTCAGTGAGTCAGAGAGGCACAACATGGGGACGTTGACTGTGAGGCACGACGTGCTCAGATGTCCACAGGGCAGGTCCCTAATGGATTTTTTGGAGGAGGAGAGAATGTCATCCACTTTAGGGGATGTACTATGGTACCAGTTTCACTATAGGAGGAGGTGATGAGGGAGTTACACACTCCCCTCTAGTGGTACATCTAGGAGTGGAGAAGATGTACAAGGACCTCAGACGACAACACTGGTGGTCGGGTATGAAGAAGGTTATAGTAGAGTTTGTTTTTGGATGCCTCACTTGTCAGAAAGTGAAGGCGGAGCACTAGGTACCAGTAGGCTTGTTATAGCCCTTAGAGGTCCCAGAGTTGAAGTGGGACTGGATATCCATGGATTTAGTGATGGGTCTTCCACGTATATCTAGAGGTTATGAATCTATCTGGGTGATCGTAGAATGACTCGCAAAACCGGACCACTTCCTACCGATCATAGAGCAGGGCTCAGTAGAGATCTTGGGGTGCCTCACCTTTCAGGAGATCGTACGACTTCACGGTGTTCCATCGACTATCATTTCTGATCAAGATACTCGATTCAATTCCCAGATTTAGAAGGGGTTACAGGGGGCCTTTGGGACAAAGCTACGATTGAGCACCGCCTTCCATCCTCAGACGGATGACCAGACTGAGAGAACCATACCGACACTTAAGGACATGCTCTGTGCATGTGTCCATGACTTTGGTCACAACTGGGAGGATCACCTACCTTAGGTGGAGATTTCGTACAACAATAGCTACAACTCCACCTTCAGGATGACACCATACGAGGCAGTGTACGACGGACCTTGCAGATCACTTCTGTGCTGGACTGACCCTAGGGAGTCATCACTCGTAGGTCCAGAGATGGTTCATGCTATGACGGAGAATGTGCAGATCATCCTGGAGCGGATGAAGACTACACAGAGCAGACAAAAGTTCATTACTAATATGATATAGAGACCACTGATGTTCAAGGATAGAAACCACATTTTCCTACGAGTATAAATTAGATGAGGTCTATGAAGATATGGATGGGGCGTCAAGTTGTCTCCATGATTCATCAGACCCTTATAGGTCCTTAGCAGAGTAGGCGAGGTGGATTACCGACTAAACCTTCCACCTGAGTTTCATAGGGTGAGTGACATCTTCCACATATCTCAGATGAGGAGATACGTGCACGACCGACCCACATTATCGATCATGGGGATCTAGACATAGATGACGGGGTGACGTTTGCGGAGGTCCCAGTGGAGATCAAGGATCGACAGGAGAGGGTCCTACGTGGACAGTCGATTCCTCTGGTGCACATTCGATGGCAGCACATGAACCTCCATGGGAGTACTTGGGATAAGGTGGCACATATGCGAGCTCAGTATCCCCATTTGTTTCCCTAGTGTGTGTTGTATATTTACGGGGATGTAATGCCCTAAGGTGGGAGTAATGCAAAACCCAGAAATTTCAAGGAAAATTTTTTCTTAAATAATTTGGAATTTTAGGATTCTATGGTTTCTGATGGAACTTGATTACGAGGCCTGGTGTGTCCAGAATCAAGTTCTGATGTTTTGTTTAGGTACGTTCAGTAAACATACAAGCGGTTTTTTCTATCTTTTTAACTGATGCTCATAATTGAAATTCAAGGGCACCGATTAACTCGTAGTGCTGGTATTCACTTAAGGCGACCTTTACTATAGTTTCATTTTATGCTGGTTGAGAGTTAATAATTGCAGTTTTAGAATGAATTGAATATAATTGTGGAACAAAATTTTATTTATGTTTTGTGGTTTTTTTCTCCCAAGGGGAGTTATTGGTGGGTCCCACACCCACATAACCTCCCATTGGATGATATTTGTGAGGTGGGGTCCACACGATTTCCCAACCTTTCATCTCCTGCTTAACTCCTCCAAACTCCCTTGAACTTCCCTTCATTAATTATTGTTGACAACACCTCTTCATTAATATGAAGAGCCTCTCCATCTCCCTCTCTCCCACTAATGATTGCATACAGATTTAATTAATGGATTGATTCTATGAATTAATTTTAATTGGTTGGTATTTCTTTAAAGTGGGAAATGTTTTAATTTAATATTTTCATAGAAAATATTTTTGGTGGGGGAACCTCTGGGGATTTAGAAGGGCTACATTCTTAAACAAAGAACGTCTCCGACTAAGAACGACTTTCTCCCTCAACGAAGAACGCGTAGTCACCAACGCCACTTCCTCCTCAAACGCACCCCGACATCCACAGAATCGACGTCTGTTCTCCATGAGGCTGTTATCTATGACATTATCTACCGCGACACTCATCTTATGCGGCTTGACGATGTGCGACGTCATTTATCGAGGTTGGGTGGATTGCTTCAATTTTATTTGAATAAAATTGTTATTCGTTGTTCGTGAAACCATGTTTATCTTCGGCCACATGATACCACCTAACACAGAGGGCATGGGCTGAATGAACATGGCCCAACAACACTCTATTGATCCTCGTTTCTTTTGGATGGCGACGTTGACTAAAAGTGTGATGGAGACGAGAGAAAAAGAGGCGACCATATGCTGGCCATGTGGAGAGGAACTGCGGACCGAAACTGCGGGCCGCTCGACCGATGAAGAGGTGGTCGGGCCGGAGGAAGACCACAACCCCATAAGGGGAACAAATCTATGGAGGACAGTGGCACACAATCCGCGGGACACTTCGATGGTGAACCGGTTGGCTCGCTAGCCGGCCGAGAGAAGGAACCGCAACACCCAAAGTTGCAACACAGCAAGACCAGGGCCCGCCGAGCGGGCCTCTTGTGCCGGAAAGGCCGTTCGGCTTCATTCTGCTTGTTTGGGAGGGCGACGCCACTTGGTACTACTGGTTTGGGCACCCAGGACCCCCCCCCTGTTCGGACCACACAGCCAGCCGGCCGAGCCGTTGCCAGTTGGGCTGGGCCGCACTATTCCGAGCCCGGACGCGCCCCACCGGGCCTGGCCGCACACCTCGGGCCATGCCACACAATTCAATGCACCGGTCTGACCCTCTGCCGAGTCAGACCCACCAAAACCCGGTTGCCCGGACCCGCTAGCCCACTGGGCTTAACGGTCCGGGCCCGTTTTCACTTAAAGGTGAATAACATGATGAACGCACGTCAGAATGACGTGCCGTCTGCGGTACTGGGACCCTCATGAAGTGGTGGTACTTTTTTTATACTCTAAGTGAGTATTGGACAACTGTGGAAAATGGACTGGTTTGGAACAAGCATATTTCCACCCGGGCACCTGGAACAAAAAGGCCAATATCTTTCAGACCAGGTGTCTGATTGACGTGCAGTATGTCGCGTCGGGTTCCGTTTAACAAGACGGAACTTTGAGATACATCAACACTAGACTTCGTGATAGTTGATGTTTCAACCCATTGACTCAAGGAGCGGACCCTCCCGGAATCGAGCATGCTATGTGCGGAAACCCTAGATCTGGCTGCGACTGCAATGACTACCCTACTGGAATTTTTTGTGGGTTCGACGATGACAACTACCGTACTAGAATCCTCAGTGGGTTCGCCGAAGATGACTACCGTACTGGAATTCCTCCATGGGTTTGACGGAGAAGAATACTGTTCTTGTATCCTATGTGGGTCCTACAGTTTGACTTCTTTTCTAGTATCCTATGTGGTTCCGATAGAGAAGCTGGTCTAGTATCCTACGTCGGTCTTACAGCTTAGCTGGACTAGTATCCTATGTGGGTCCGCCAGCATAGATGAATCAATGTCTACACCTGATTATCTTTATCACTTTACGAATGAAGTATACCTGAGTGGGCTGAGTATTGACTTTCAATCATTACTATTAGTGTGATTAACTTCTTTCCTATGTGGACTGGGTTGTGCTTGGTCTTGAGAGTTGGAGCCGAACTGAGATTGTTTACTTAAGTATATGTATGGGCATATACCTAAGTAGAGTTGGTTGATAATTCGTGATAGTATTTTTCCATTTTGTGGTTTATCCTTTGTGGATTCTGGGGGACCTTCGTGGGTATCGAGGTCCCTACTGAGTATTGTTATACTCACCCCTGCATGGGAAATGCCCGCACTACGTTGTGTTGGATGTATATGATGGACAATGCTGATAGGGGTAGTGTCTTGTAGAGCATGATGGTAACAGGATGTGGACCACTTGGCAAGACATACACGGAAAAAACAAACGGATATAAGGTTATGAGGAGACCATCTATACCCACCCTTCAGGTGGGATTCCCGGAGGACGACTTGGTGGTTTCTGTTTTACTTTTCTACTGTTTTATTAGACATTCAGTTGGGCTGTACTTTTCAGTTGGGTTTGTATTCTAGCCCATCTACCATTCAACACATACTTTTTATTCAGTATTACTTTATGCTTACTTCATCTTATGTACTCTATTGTGTTTTTTTACTATAATAAATGCAATGCCTTTGCTTTTTATCTGGATTTATGCCTTTGGTGCTAGTCTCCAACCCCTGGCCAATGGAAGGCAGGCTTGGGGTAGTCACGGAAAGGGCCCTGAGGACGGGTTGTGACATGGATTCCTTTAAGTGTGTGTGGAAAGTCTAGAGAAATTCGACGTCGGATTCTTCAAACAGTGATCGCTAAAGATGAGTAGACATTGTGCGCATCTTCAGAATTAAACCAGGTACGTTACGATCTTTCTTTGTGTTTAAAATTCTTCACATGTGGTCCTTGGCTAAGATCAGGCTACTGTTAACCGATGTTGACAAGTTTACGTCAATTTTTAGTGAAAATATTTTAAAAACCCTCATGTTTGGCTCTTCCACTGCATGATAATCTCCATCAAGTGGTATCATAGGGACACATATAAATTTTAATAAAATTATATTAAATTTGCATAAATTTAAATGATGGGTGTCGATATGGTCCCAATTCCCCATACCGTGTTTTAATCCGACAGCGGATAACCATTCTACGGTCATCCGATGTTTTAGTTCAGATTTAACACTGTTAAATATATAAGGTTTTAGATCTATAAACTTCATTTTAATTCTCCAAATCCATTGTTTACACCTTAATAGTGTTTTTCGATGAGTCGTGATAAAAATTATTATTATAATAATTTTATTTTAATAATAATTATTCTATTATAAAAATATTATAATAATATTTCGATATTATAATATTATTATTATTTTTCCAAATCTTATCTATTAGGGTTTGGAAAATTTTAAATGAAGAAAGGAGGAGAGGAAAGACATTCAAAGTAAGTATTTTTTTTTAAAAACAGTAGAAGTGGTGGGATACCTGCAAAGCAGGTCCCCCACATTTAAAAACAATGAAAAGAAAAAATGGGGGATCTTTCTTTTGCAGGTCACGAAGACAAAAAAACATGTTATTTTGGGGGTCGTCCAACCCTCCATCTCCCATGTTTGATGGCCCAAGGGACCACCTCCTCCCTCTTCCCGTGGTGTTTCACTAGGGACACCGCACAACAGTAGGGGCGGTGACAACCACCCCTCCCGTCAAACTGCATCTCCATCCCTTGAGACATACGGGTTCGGGGGTCTTTTTACATGAGTAGGCATGTACCGATCTTCCTACCAGAAACACATCACGCCCTGCAGGTCGCCGCACCAGGTCCCTGTTGGGGTTCATCCCACACATGGCTATTTCCATAATTTTTTGATATAATGTATCTTTTAGATTTGAAGATATTTATTTTTTTGGAAATTCAAGATTCTTCCAGTGTGTATCTGCTAGCATGAGATTCAGGTAATATCCTATGATATCTTTTTGAGATATTTTTAGGATTCCTTTTCAATCAAGATATGTGGCATATGAGAGTCTATTAAAGGGGAAGCAGCGAATCAAGGAAGGAGAATTGGGTGGTGAGCGACAACCCAAAGAGAGCAGATACTTGGGACACTGTTTTCTAGGGTGTGGGCAGCAGCAAGCAGCGACAAATCAGGTTGTGCAATGTGGTGCTGCAACGACGCCGCGAGTTCGATTTTGATCTCCGAAAGGTGAAGTATTGTCACCGACTATTATCAGAGAGGCGACAGATGCATACCAGGGTGTGGTTTTTCGCACAGGTTTTTATGTTGTATTTTCAATTCAAGTTTCGGGTTTAACATGGATTTTTGTACTCTCTGATTCATAGTGAAATGTCTTGGAGTTGCCCCGTGGTTTTTAATCCTTTGAAAGGAGGGTTTTTTCACGTTAAAATTTGTGTCCACATTTGTTATTCTTCTTTTTGGTTTGGCGCTTCGTTTAAATTGGTGATTATCACAAATTTCTGTTTTCGGAACTGAGTTTATATTTGAAACCAATCTATTTCCAACCAAAAATCTGGTATCAGAGGAGGTAATCCGTGTCTTCTTACTGGTTAATATGGGGGATTCACGCCGTTGGATTTCTGCTCACATTGAACTGTTCAACGGGAAAAATGATTTTACACTTTGGCAGCAAAGAGTTAAAAATATTTTGGTTCGTGAGAAGATAGCGAAGGCGTTGAAGAAAAAAATCAGAGAAGCCGGAGATGATGAGTGATGATGATTGGCAGGATATTCGATAGTTGGTGACAAGCACGATTCAGATGTATTTGGGTGAAATACAGTATGGGAAGTGATGAATCTGATAGATCCGGAGGAGATCTGGGCGAATCTTAAAAGCAGATATAAATCAAAATCCCTCACAAATAAATTATATTTGATAAAACGGCTGTATTGTTTGTGAATGCCAGAGAATGGAGATTTAGGTAACCATCTGGATGAGTTCACCAAACTTCTGACGGAGCTATCCTCAGTGGCGGTCAAGATTGATGATAAAGGTATTGCGGTACCTGTTGAAATGGAAGAAGAAGACAAGACTTTTCTTCTTTTGGGTTTGTTTCCTAATTCATATGATAATCTCATCACCGCACTGTTTTTCGAGAAGGATAAATTGAAGTTGGATGATGTGATTTCATCGTTGTTGATGAACGAGACTCGACGAAAGACCAATGATAGTGAATCTTTAGGAAATGGTGGTACTCTGGCTGTGGAAGATGAACGCGGTAGTCAGAGAGGTCAGTCAAAGACAAGAAGAATGGTCAAGTGCTACTTTTGCAATGAGGAGGGTCATCTGCAGAGACACTATTATGAATTGAAAACTCTTAAGAAGGAAAAGAAGGCGCACGACACCGATTCTGAGGATACTAGAGTATGTCTTGATTAGGGTGAGGGTGATTTACTTTCAGTTGGCATTGATTGCCGCATGTCATATTTGTACACCGAATGGGTAGTTGATTCAGTAGCATCATACCATATTTCACCAATGAAGGGACTATTTTCTTCATATGAAGAAGGTGACTTTGGTAGATTGAAGATGGAAAATGGAGATTCTGCTGATGTCATTATTGTTGGTGATATTTGTATCACTATGAATGTAGGTTGTGCACTGATATTAAAGGATGTTCGACATGTGCTAGGTATTCGCAATAATTTGTTATTTGCTAGTTCTCTGCATACTGATGGATTCCGGAGTTCGTTTAGCGGTGGAAGATGGAAATTGTCCAGAGGCTCGATGGTTTATGCGCACGGAAAAATAGATGACATGCTATATAGGATAGATGTAAAGGCATGCAGTTATGTGATGAATCCAGTTGCACAGAGGACTTTGTCCGATTTGTGGTAGTGGCGATCGTCATGCATGAGTCAAAGACCGTTGACTAAGTTGAAAAAGGTTTGGAAGCCGAAGATTTTCATGGTAGGTGTTTAAGATCTTACACCTAATTCTTTTTATTCAGAGAGTGCCACTATTGAAGAAAGAATGGAAATCAAAGATCGAGGTTATGCGCTGAGTGATTTTGACTGCTCTAAGGATGTTAAGCAAAGGGAGAAAGTAATTCATACAGGTTCTCTAGATTATGTGGCGATCAAAGTTATGGGGGAGCCAGATATTGTTGATTCTGGTATTAGCGGTGCAGACATAATTATGAAGAAGACTACGACATTTGGATTTCTTTTGCAGGGGGAGATTTCAGGTTTCCATCAGAGATGCAAAAGAGGGATGCCATATTTTCTGCAGAGGATGGTGGTTGGTGTGACACCAACCAGTTTTCTTTCGAACTGAGTTTATTGGGTGCGATATCCTTCTTCTATGTGCTGAAGGGGGAGATTGTTGGGGTTCAGCCCACACATGGTTGTTTCCATAATTTTTTTGATATGATGTATCTTTTAGATTTGAAGATATATTTTTTTGGAAATTCACGATTCTTCCAATGTGTATGTGCTAGTATGAGATTCAGGTAATATCTCATGATATATTTTTGAGATATTTTTATGTTTCCTTTTCAATCAAGATATTTGGAATATGGGAGCCTATTAAAGGGGAAGCAGCGAAACAAGGAAGGAGAATTGAGTGGTGCGCGAGAACCCAAGGAGAGAAGATACTAGGGTGACTGTTTTCTAGGTCATGGGTAGCAACGAGCAGTGGCAAATCAGGTTGTGCAATGAGGTGTTGCAACGATTCCGCGAGTTCGATTTTGATCTCTGAAAGGTGAAGTATTGTCACAGACTATTATCAGAGAGGCGACGGAGGCATACTAGGGTGTGGTTTTTCGCATAGGTTTTTATGATGTATTTGCGATTCAAGTTTCGGGTTTAACTTGGATTTTTGTACTCTCTAATTCATAGTGAATTTTCTCGGAGTTGCCCCGTGGTTTTTAATCCTTCGAAAGGAGGTATTTTCCATGTTAAAATTTGTGTCCACATTTGTTATTCTACTATTTGGTTTGGCGCTTCATTTACATTGGTGATTCTCACGATGTTTTGTTATCGCAACTGAATTTATATTTGAAACCAATCTGTTTCCGACACAACAGTCCCTACTAAGGTTCTCTTCTCTTTCCTAGTAAGGAGCAGTGCCCCAGGGAAATTGCATCCAGGCACTGCACCCCGAGACCCCAGTGCCTCCCAAAAACCACCCATCAAGATTCCTTTTTTGTGGTTCTACAACCCAACCCCAATCCTCAGCGTACCCTCACCCATACGGGTTCCCCACACCATACATCCCCAGCATGCACCAAGCGCCTGCCTACATCTATCTTCCCCTTGCAGTGGCGCACTACCCACTACGAACTAGGAACACTAGGCCAACGCTCAGTGCTGCCTCTTGCAGTGGACCACACGATAACTCTGTTGCCTCCCCTCTATTTCCTACTACCCCAGCCTACCTCGCTTCAGGTTTTCTACCTCCCGTGGAGACCACATGCAGCTGGAACTAAGGCCCCCGCAAAGGACTCTATGTTGCTCCGCTCATCCACATCAGCCAGCATTGCTGCCTAGGGCTGGTCGCCTCCACTCTCCTGCAATAGGGATCCACTCCCTCCCACACTAGCTGCACCCAACTGTCAGCCCCTCCGAGTCGCTAGTGCTCTACCCTGCTGCTCCACCTCTCGGTGAGAGCACCGCTAGTTAGCCTAGTTTTGGCCGCCACCTAAATAACCCATTGAATTCTCGTTAGACTCATGTCGACCTGAATTGTGACCAGGCATGTCTGTCCAGCCAAAGATGGGTGCAGGAGGCTTTCTCGGTCTGGAACGCCCCTCCACGAGGTCAACAAAACACATGATGGGCGTCCACAAGTTTGGCCCGAACTGCACAGGCCTTCTAGGGGGTTGTGGGGCAAAATTATTTTAAATTAATCAAAATTTAATTAAAATTATTAATTTAAATACAACTGATAATTAAATTAATTAAATATTAATTTTTGGTTTAAAAGGTCGAGTGGCGTGATTATTTTAATTTGGAGTTTAGTTAAATTAATTAATTAATTTAATTTTTTAGTTTTTAAAATTTAATTATTCAAGACCGAACAATGACATTTGTTGAATTAAAATTAAAGTGAAATTTTAATTCAATAAATAATTCCCTCATTATTTATTTAATGGAATTTTAATTTTTTATTCGACATTTAGTACATATACGTGAGTAGATTTGTATACTGGTCATGAGTTGTGGTCCTATTAATGTATGTCTGGTGAATTTTATATAAATATTTATTTTCATTTATTTATTTATTGCATGCTGGTTGGTAATAATTTTTTTTATTAAATAAAAGGTCATATGTGCCTCATTCCAAGTGTCATTATTTATATATGGGTCTGGACGCCCATTCTCAGAGTTGTATCTTATACCCCAATACCCCCTCGCCTATGTGAGAGTACAATTGTATAATGATGAGACAAGGTATGATGCACTTCACACCAAGTGATGGAAACACACTAGATAGGAGTTGGATGCATTGGATGTGAAGATGTTTCTATTCAAGTTGCAAGCCACGTGACTAAATGTACTTACTCCAAGGGATTCACTTGGTCTGTTATTCACTCAACGGATCAACCAATAGTACCTTCTCATGATTATGTCTTCATTTTGTTTTTTCATGGTTTAATAATTTTGTTAATGTGTAGTTTATTGCGTGTCACATAATATAATAATAAACAAGCATGCATGATAAAATGAACATGTGACACAATGATATTTCTATTTCATTCATGGTTAGTTGTGAGAGTGATCACATAGTATGTGCTATTAAAATATAAAATTATTTCTTTCATCACATTGAAAATAATAAAACCCTCAATGATATATTAATTCATAACCGCCTTCTTCCATTTATGTTGGGACTAAACCGGCTGTTTGAGGTGCTTATCAAGCCATAGCTAATGGTTACTATTACCACTGGAGAGTCCTTATAAGATTGATGGGTTGAATTAATTAAAATTGATGCAAATAATTAGCAATATATAGCTTAATTTAATTTTATAGGCAAGCGTTGGGTAAATCAAATTGTGATTTTAAGAAGATGGGACGTCACTCAGGAGATTATGGAACCACATGTTAAAGAAGTCATCCATCCAAAAGCCCACCTAAAACCCTCAAGTAATGGAATAGACATATATTTTACACTATGAGGGGTGGTTCCAAAATCTATTCCACTATAATACTATAATGACATACCATTCTGATTGTAGCACAAAGGGTTCCTAGAATCTAATATAATAGTGGTAGACATTAAATAATTTATGTAATTAATCAAAATGTTTAAACCGGTAATCTGGATAAAAGGAACTAATCTTCTAAAATTCATTTTTTTGAAAAATGGAAAGTTATACCACAAGTTTAAACTATGATAAATATTGTACCATGTAAAGTCCACACTGACACAAGTATCCATTAATAGTATAGGTGTGTGTGCATAGTACTATGATATAGGAAACTCAAGGTGTCAGTGTCCCCAAAACCGTTAAACTAACTCAAGAAGAGAGGGTTAAAATTTATTATAGGAGACTAATGTACAAAGCACATGATGGTCATATCGTTATGCTTTCATCAACGTCTGGTTTCAGTTGTGGTTGCTACACCAAGACATGCATGATATAAACATGAAGTCTCATCTTCACGATTATTTCTAGGAGAATGTGAAGCAATGATGTGAATAAGGTGATGTTACTCCGACTTATGTAAATTCAAATATTGATCATGATATTTATGTGGATCCATTTTTCATATCATTTTCACCCCTTTACTATAGTTTTTCATTAAGTGATAAAATGAACAAGTATTGAATAAACACATCATTACCTATCTAGGTAAGGTTCGCCTAGTGAATAAGAATTTCAAAGGAATGTTTTAATTATAATGGTGAATAAATTGAAATACCATGTGAAAATTTCAATGGAATTTAATGCCAATGACACATTTGTGATGTAATTAAATTAATGAAGTATTAAAAATGGTTATTGCATTGAATATTATAAAATATAAAAATAAAGTTTTTAAAGAAAATTTTTGATTTAATGAAGAAAGTTTCCTCTTATGAAATTGTCAAATTCATCAATTTAATGTCCCATTTTACTACTTGGGTATTTAGTAAAATATTTTCTTTTTACATATATGTATTTAAATATAGTTAGTATGTAAGTATATAATCCTTAATAGAAGTCAGGTTTATTCTCCTAGTGGCTGTGAAAGGGAGATACGTAGGCTAGTGGTGAGATGTACATGACTTATTAATTTCCAAGTTAAATATTTGTGTTGAGATATTATTGAGTATAACTAAAAATATGATTCTCATGTGTCCATGGATGTAAGGAGACATTCTTTCAGGTTCTGGAATGAATGCTGTTTTGGTAAACTCAATCAGTAGTTCCATAATACATGAATCATAGGCAATTAGTAATGAATATAAATGTAAGTCTTATACCTAGTTGTGAAAAGAAATTTTCTTGTCAAGTAATAATAAATGTTGAATTCATGAATATAGCAAGTAATGTATTTTGGCTCGGCATATAAAAATATTTTTGGTATTATTGATGTCTTTATTTTGGACAAAAGAACCTTTAGAAATAATGGAATTTCACAATGATTTTGGAAATAGTTCAAAAAGTAATCTTGAATGATTCCTAGTATAAGATAGAGGTATATAAACTTCATAATATTCCTTTAAGTTATTAATGAATAATAATGTGAAGTATATGTATGATTAGGTGATATAAGTTGATTTGAGTTGGGATACTGAAGAATATCTCGAACAAACATTCATCAATCATGATAATGTAAAGTAGAGTGATTCCTAAACACACATTAACTTATCGACATCACACCATTTCTGTTAATGAGGATGATTGATAATAAATTGATAGATATCTACATCGATCAACAAACATTTAGCATGGAGCAATTCCCAAACTCATATGTTATACATCATTTTTTTGATGTAAGAAATATCAATGTTTCATGATGTAGAATCTTCCATGAAATGATTTTCAAATAACATCTATATCCCACAACCATATGTCAACTATAATGAAAAATGGGTATAATATGATTCAAAGTCTAATTTAAATCCGTTATTATATAAGGACATGTTTTTGGATTCCATTAATTTTTTAGTATACAAACAAACATGCATCAATATAAACACATTGTGCTTCTAAGGTACTTATCCTAACGATTGTTTAGGATATTACATAAATACCTAATATAGAAAATGTTTACTCAAATGATGGAATGAATATATATAAAAAAGGTTTCATATCTCTATTAGAGATAGTGGGAGCTATATTTACTTGTGATTTTTCAATGATCAAGATACCCAAAAAGTTGGCATAGGAACTGCTTCCATAAGAGCATGTGGAACAGAGTATGTTCCAGAGACACATACTATGTAGAAATGATAAAACCATTGTGATGGTTTTTAATATTCAGCATGGGCGGTGATATATTATTGAATATGAAAAACATTTCCTATAAGTAAGTAGTATATGGGAATTATCTAAAATTTGTAAGACCAAATAAGATTCAATTAATAGATTACATGTATCAAAGTGAAAAGGGGCATATTATTTTGAATATTATGGTGGGAAATCAAGTCAATTGATACATGGATGGTACAAGAGTAGTACCAATTAGGTTTGATTGGATTCATCGAGTTTTTATACCTAAATTTGTTAGATTTTTACTTATCATAGATAATATCTATGATAAAATTTTTTGGCATTGGATGTCATGACCACCAATTGTGGATGGTGTCTATAAAATGATTCTAGAATGTGGTGGTCACATCACAAAATTCTAATATTGGTTTCAAGTTACTGAAATATGGTTTAGGATTAAAGTATGCAACATGATCACAGAATATACATTTGAAGCAAATGATTTCCATGTGTCTACAAGGGGTCAGTGGGAGCACCAATATTTTTCAAGTAAAAATATGTTCAACAAAATATAGAAAATAGACATTGGTCTTACAGTTAGTTAAGAACAAATTAAAATTTATCTCCAGTGATTGAATTACAATAGCAACCTAATTTTTAGGGAATAGGATCTACTGAGTTAGATATATAGATTTCTTGGTCCTATTAAATCATACATATAGTGACATTGTATTGAACAATATAAGTTGGAAAATTTTATGATATGAATTGTTACCTATGTCATAGGGATTAATCTCTTCTGGTTGAAATGTCTGTGACATGGGAAGAGATAAACATGATGAGTTATATCAATATGTTGAAATGATGGATCAATTACGTATTCCATTTTATGTACTATTATTGATACATCCATGGTATATTTTAAAATAGGAAAATAATCATTATATCTAGGAGCACTACAAGGAATGTAGTCAGAACATTCTAATTGTACTTTGGAAAGTACAAAAGATAAGTACTGGGTCAATAGAGAATACAAATACTAGTTTTTTCGGATAAAAACTAGTCTTATATACATCAATGCGATATACAATCACCATTGGGGTAATGATAATGAGTGAGTTAAGATCATATTAGCCCGTGGTAGCCACACCTACAAAGACCGAGTACGTTGCATCTTTTAAGGAAGCTAAGAAGTAGATAAATGCAATGATTTGTTCTAATTCTGGGTATCTCACCTAGTCAGAAATGAATTATCATAATGTAAATTAAGATATTCTTACTAGCCAAGATTTCATGTTTTGAAAGGTGAAAAAAGGGATATACTCGAGATACCATATCTTGAGAAGTTTTAATCAACGTGATAAAGTCCCAATAGCAGAATAGCTACGTGGCGGAACCGTGGCGGACCCAGTAGCTAAATCTGTTACTCAGAAGAAACATGATGTTAATATTGTCGAAAGCTTAAAAGTATGGTCATAAAGTTGTATCTATTTCAAGTGGGAGTCTTGAAATAGTGGGTGCCTTAGACCCAACTTTATCATGCTTTGATTACCATATTGTGTATACAGTTAGCTGTACATGAATTTATCTTACCATTATTGTGTATACTTTTCTAGGTACACTATTGAAATGGTAATTTCTAAAGGTTACGTATCAAGAGGTTGTTGTAGTTCATGGGATATAATGAGAATCTAGAGATAATATGACATTAATCATAAATATATGTTCTATGGTCCAAATAAATATTACTGATTAGACATATTAGATGTTTCAATATCAGGTGTTGGGGGCTCATAGGCATTGAGACAACTTCTAATGAAGTTCTCACATTGTGATATCATGTAGTGAGATCATAAGGACTGACCCACCAATAGGAACACCACATGTTTCAGGTGTCATTGGATGTTCCAATCTATGATAATGTGTAATGGTCTCTTGACATGAGATCATTATTAATGTATTTAATTTTATTTGGTACATTGATGCAAGATGAAAACCATGGCAATGAAGTCATGGTGAGGTAGTTTGCATTTGGTACGTCATTGGTGGCATGGCATTGGTTGAATGGACATGAATGGATTTTTCACTTTCAGGTTACGAAAATAATATATCATAGGCCATGTTGATGTGGATGGAAGTACCTTTATAAGACCATTTTCATGGCTATCAAGGGTAAGTCTATATAGGTATATCAACAAACAATAAATAATGAAAAGGGTGATGACACATGAGTCCATCTTTCTTTTTTAGATATTACATACAATAAGATTATATTACATAGTCTGTGTTCATAGGTTGGTTATCACTGCTTTAAAAATCCTTATCTATTCAGGGGCTAGGATGGGTTGCTAGATCCTACTCTTGGTCTAAGAATATTATTAACTACTGTTGAGATAAGGTTCTAGAGGGTCATATAAAATTTCATGTTTAAGAATCTTCCTTATTCAATTGAATTAGATTTTTGGACATGGTGGGCCCCACCATAGGGGTCCGGGATTTGACAAAGGATAAAAAAATCAATAATGAAATAAATAAATTCATATTACTTGAGTTTATAATAATGAGTATTGAATTTATTTAATTATTGTATTTACGAGTTTTAAGTAAATACATGAAAATATTAATTGACGAATATTAAATTATTCGAGGTTCAATTAATAATTATGGGAGTGAAGAGTCGAGTTAATGACTTAATTATTATCAAGTAATATATTTTTATATATTAAAAGTGAATGATAATAATAGTTATGACTTCTATTAGTAGTAATAAAATGCGGTTAACAGTGCGTTGATTATTCAGGGGTGAGGTTGGAATTTTCGAGTAATTAAATGAAATTTATAAATATTAGAGAAGATGAGATTTACTAATACTATTCATGGGTATTATCTCTCCTCTCCCCTCTCCTATGATCTAGAGAGAGATGTTCTGGATCCATGGAGCTCATATGGAGCTCTCCCTCGGGTATCGCTAGCAATGCAATGTGTTGATCATTGGAGCATCGAAGGCGTCATCGATATTCCATGGTAACACCCGATTTACGATGAACGACACTCCTGCATATTCCATGAAGTGTGTGCAAATGATCTAGAGGAATTAGACTTCAGATTCTTAGAGAATTGATCACCAATGATAAGCAGAAATCATGCACGACATTGGAATTAAACCTGGTACTTTACAATTTATTTTGTACTTAAAATCCTTCACGCGTAGTCCTCACCTATGACCGGGCTGGTTTTCACCAACATCAACAAGTTTAAGTTGATTTTCGGGGAAACCTTGGCCAAAACCGACATGTTTTGGGCTTCTGCTTCATGCCCAGTTCCAACACATATATCACTGAGAAAGAGAAGAATGCCACCAACCATTGCAAAGTTGGAATGCATGTTACAATGCATATCAGTGAACAATAACATGAGAGGTGGTGTGACCCTATTAATGAGTTAGAAACAATTACATCAAGAATGAAATTAATATTTATTTCTATATATTATGTCTGAATAAATGGGATTATTATTAATTTGGTCAACATACACCAAATACACAACCATTTTGTCTTGTGAGAACAAATGATTAATAGAGGTTCTATATAACGTCGAACCCCACCCGTCAAATCATTAATTCCTAAAAAATCACCATATAAATGTTTTGAATAATAAATAAATTTATAATAAACATTAATTTGTATTCAATAAACAAAAATATTAAAATAAAATCCTAAAATATGTTAATACATATCCAAATCAATAATCATCACTCGATGAAACACGATGGATGGTAATATTAAGTCATATAACTTGTGGGGGAGAAATAGGTTTATTCAAAACATAATTAAAAAATAATAATACTAATATATTTATTAAAAGTAAGTGTATAGAATTATAAGAACATATACTAAGTCTAACATATGAATAATCAAAGAATTTGTTTTTCAAAAATGGAAAACAATATATTATGATTATAGGAAAAATATCATGAAGATAGAAGATGAAATAACAATTTTTGAAATTAATTCCATAATTTTTTTAAAAAATATATACATTGATTATAATAGAACATATTAAAATTAAAAAATTAAAACTAAAAATTATATATAAAAAACTATAAAAGTATGATTAATTCAAAAAATCTCTTGAGAAGCCATAAAATAAATGGAGAGTTTTCTTTGAGATACATGAATTTTAAATCACTTATAAAATAATGTATTCCAATTTAAAATTAAACATTTACATTTAAGAAAATATATCAATAAATAAAATTATATTAAATATCATTTAAATTCAAAATAATTTTGAATACAATTTAAAAATATGGAATGGAGGTTAGAAAATGATTAATTCTCTTAATATTGAAGTGAAACATAAAATATATTTTTTAAAACATTTTTTTCATAATTGTAAAACATGAAGTTACAGGTCAAAATCAAATCTCTATTTATAAAACTGTAATGTGAATTCTTTTGAAATTCTATCTTTCAATAGATGAATAGAGTGGATGATAAATTATATAATCATGAAATGAAAATAATTTTATAATATTTTTAATATACCATAATTAAAAGCTCCATAATAATATGGGTGTTAAAATGTCATTTGAAAATATATAAAGAAAAATAATGAGACCATGTGGGATAATAAATATTTGGGTAAAAAATGTGGTAATAAAGTTATATATGGAAAAAAATAATAAATATAGGGAAGAAAAAAAAACTATTATTGTGGATATAGAATATTCGTAAAAATGATTAATTTGTATGTATAATAGAATCCATCATAGAAGAATACTTGATGTAAAAATCCTAAAAAGATATTTTATGATAATTAAATGTAAATACCTCTAAATTATGTTGACGTAAAAATATAATTCAATTCAAAGTTTGGATTTACCCATCTTATATAAGTATAAAATGAAAGAGTAATGAGGATATCTCACTATATGGAAATAGAATTAAAACCCCATTACAATATTAGTTACACATATATTAAAAGACCAAAAAATGATAATTATGAATTTGTTGATAAATACATTTAACATCATAAATCATTTTATGTAAAATTAAATGGATTAGTATATATAAAAAATTATAAAAAATTTGTGTACCTGATAAACATATCAAAGATATAAATTGAGAGAATAATAACTTATATTTAGTCCACATTCTCCATTAATATTGTTTAATCTTATATATAATAAACATAACAACTTCAATAAATATATTTATTACCACATTGATATCTAATATCCTTTACAAAATTCAAGTATAAACATATTCTATGTATATTTTTAGTTAATTATAGTTCTTTTAATAAATCAATGTGAATAATTTTGATAGTTTTATGCCTTATTTTAATTATCAATGTCAATTTTCATTCTACAAATAAAATTTCATCATTCGAGGACAAAAAAATACCCAAAATATGATATTTTTCTTTATTTAAACGTATTATTATAGGAAATAATTTTATTTTTCCAAGCCACAACCAACATGTCATACATCCCCTACTATCCACAATAATGAGATCTATCTTCCTATTAAGGGTGTAACCAAGAGATCAGTATTTATTCACAATGAATACACTAAATTCCCAATTATTTTATTTGAATTGATCATATTATGAATCATGGGGATATATAATTATTGGATTAACTATTCACCTCATTATGTTTAATACATTCTCAATTTGAATGATAAAAATAACAATTCAAGGCATAATAAAATTATCTTCGCAATTAATAAACATTAGTATCAAAATATAGACATAACATATTTCAATATGTTCTGTAGTCATCAATCATGATCATTAGTAAGATATTTTAAGAATTTAGAAGGTATTATTAAAGAATATAACCCATGGGAGTGAAATAGTTTTCATCAGAACTTACATAAATAAACAAATTATAATCTTTGCAATTAAAGATAGTGGAATCTTTTATAGGAACACGTATCAAGTGTAACATACATAATTTCAAAGTATTTTGACTTAAAATGGTAATATTATTAGATAAATTTCATTGAAAAAAGAAAAAATATCTCTTTTTTAAATTGTTGATAATTATTTAATGTGATTCCTTTAAAACAAAATTCATTATTCTTAATAGAATATTCTTAAAAAGACCTCTAAGAAATTGTTTTAGAATGAACAAAATATAAATAAAATCATCTTTTAAAAAATTTATTTAAGAATACATGTTAACCATTAATACATTATTCATAATTTCCAAATCCACTATAATCACTTTGAAAATGAATAATTATTCTTAAAAATCAAAATTTGTAATTTTAAATAATAAAAAATGGCTACTTTTTTTAATGTCACTAAGAAATAAAATCATTTGAAAAAAATTACAACATGAGAATATTTATTTTTAAATAATAATGATAATATTTTTTAATGAAATCTTCAAATAGTTTATAGAAAATAATTTTACCATTATAAGAAATGGAAAAGTTTCGTGTCACATTCAAATGTAATTTTCCAAAGACGTGAATTGAAATAATTATAAAAATATTCTTATAAAAATAATAATCAATATTGTTTCCTTGAAATAGTAATAACATCTCTATAGATGAAAGGTGGAGTGGAAGATAAAATATAAACTCATGAAATGGAAACAATATTGAATAATTTTTAAAATACATATATTTAAATTCAAATCATAATAATGGTTGAAAAAATTATATTGAAAATATGTATTGAGAAATAAAAATATCAAATGCTATAATAAATATTTGGGTCCCAAAATTAGTATAATTATCCAACATGGGTTAACAAGATATGACACACGGGTTGTCTTGGTACAAGGACCGAGGTGCATTCCCAATCAACACGAGTCAGGGAGAAGAGCCTGAGTATCAAATGACAAGCCATGGGAATAATTTTATAATGAAAACACAATAGAGATTATCTAAGGTAAAACAAAATTTATGTAAAAAACAAGAGTAAAACACACCTGAAAAATTACAAAACCGTGAGATAGGAAAAACAAAGCCTAAATGTTAATCCTATACACAATAACAACCAAGACTATAAACAAGTATCCATGTTAATATATTTCACCACCATTCTACTCCACTATGATGTATTTGTCATCCATGATGAGAAACTATACAATACGAAACCCTCCCCCATACATTTACTTACAAGAACCATGACTATAAGAAACCAAATGAAAAAGTAGGGAATAGTCACTAAGGATCAGTAGCATACCACTATAAATCTATATATTGTGTATCACCATGAAACAATTAGTTCTGTCATTATAGAAAAATATGTATAAAATTAGAATTCATTCGAATTTTTATTTCATAAATAATACATTGGGTATATTTAAATGAAATAATATTTAAAGACACCATAATATATGTATAACCATGAATTAAAATATAAAGCGAAATAACCAATGTATTAAAAAATCAGAAGAAAAATAGGTGATCAATTGAAAATTGACTTAAAATGAAGCCAATAACAGAAATTTCAATTGGGAACTCGCCTATGTGAATAACCATCTTTGAAATTCAAGGAACAATAATCCAATACAAACAATAATCATAAAATAATGAGTCTAACAACCATCTTTTGGTATCATAATTGTGACCCCTAGTGGGGCCAAACTCAATATTGTTTGTATAATTCCTTACCCAAGGATCCAAAAATGATCCAATGTGATATCTTTAAAAATAATAATCATTCTAAATATTTCATAAAATCTTATCAAAATAAAACTATCACTTATTAAATTGATAAAAAAAATTATAGTTGAAAATAACTTTATGTAATTTCATAGATAAAATGATGTGAAAACAATGTTAAAGTGTAATATATTTAAATTCTATTTAAAAATCCACCAAGATGTTATTTAATAAAAAAACCCCACATAAATTTTAAATAAATAAATTTTATAAACCAAACTAATTGAAATTATAGGAAGTCATGGTAAATAATGGGATACAATTGTAGAGACCCAAGCTTGATGTACATAGAAATTACATTACTTTTGCAGAATACTTTGTACATAACAAAAACAGAAGTCCAAAGACCATATTTGTTTAGTGTCTTTAGAAACTCGGAACATAATCTTCTAATCATGGTGAAAGATCTTCAACATCTCCCATAAAAATCATCCCCTTTGGTTTTCTTACCTAAATCCATTCTTTATATCCCGGGAAAAAGAAAAAATAAAAAGGTTAAGCTCAAATTTTCAGTAACGTTAAACATGGAGAACATAAAACAATCCCTAAAAATTTGAACGTAAGAACATAAACATAAAACATCAAAATCATGAGTAATGACAAAAATCATGGCAGTGCATAAGCCATATATCCTAAAGGAAAATAAACCATGATAAAATAACATGGGAATAAAACAATTAATTGTGGAAAACATTAATCACATGATATTATTTCCATAGTATCTAAGTCATTGCTGCCATGGCCATCATAGTGGACAAAGTCTCTTTCTGAATCGAGTTCACTCCTCATTCCATTCCTATATCACTGAACCAGATTAACATGTTGTCCCAACCATGTCTACATAATGAGATATAAATCTTTACCTAATTAATTGTTAGGAGATATATGTCCCACCCATCTCGTATTGAAATCATTCATACTTGTGCCACAAAACAGTCATAAATCATACATCACAACCCAAAGAATAAATTGGGTTTCATAGACATCATCTCATCCTGACTTAATCCATATTAAATGAATGGATATCAATTCATCATAATAAAAATCAAACCCTGTAAATAATAGATACATTATACATGAAACATAAACATGATAAATAATTTAATCTTACATGGAAAGTAGTTTTTATAAAACACTTGAAATGATTTCTTGAGAAAATATCCTTTCTTCTTCAAAATAATTTTCTTTTCACAAAATGCCATGCAATTTTAAAAGAAAAAGATTTTATTGAAAATAATCATGAAATCTTATAGAGTAATATTCATGATGAAATTGCATTATTAAACCCTAAATAACCATTCACTCCATATAAGTTAAAAAAATATTATCCTCGTACATTTACTGGAAAAGTCAAAAGGTACATTATATGGTAAATAAAAGAAAGATTCCTTCAATACAATGTGGTAAATGTAAACAAAGGTTAAAAATGACATAAAAAATACAAGTAAGAATAGAAATTTTTTATGAAAATAGTATTTTATAATGCATGGGCATGGATGATAAACATAACCTCAGTAAATACTTAGGTATAAGCAATCTCATATAAAAATGAGATTTGCAAAATCATCCCTTACGTTAGCTCCAATGTCTTATGTACGTGTCCAAAAATCCTGTATAGTGGGTTTAAACATATTATTAACTTGTAACATAACCAAAATAATTTCTATGATATCATATATGATTCACTTATGACTTTATATTACCCGTTCTTTTGTCAATTCTTTGATAAAGAAGTGTTTTGGGTAAAATCGTTTAATTTATCGTACATGTTTGGACTTGTTGTTCTTGATATTATTACTTATATCTTGATTTACAGAATTCCAGAATTTAAAACATGATTTTCATATAATATATATTCATCATATAAATATATATTATAGATCGATAAAAGTAATTAAATACACTGTTCATGGAGATGGTAGGCCGTATGTACACATGAACACTATTTTCATTTCCTTATTGAATTGAATGGAATTATGTAAATGAAACATATAAGTACATAATTAAAATATCATTATTATGTTATATATTTCATTATTATTTTTTATATGCACTTTATAATCATTCCTGAATGGTTATCATGGAAAATAAATATCATCAGGTCGTGGAGACGGTAATCCGTACGTACGCACGAGTGATGATATCATTCCCATAATTATTTAATTGAATTGGAGTGAATGATATAATATATCAGAATCTGTATGTGGTTATAATAACCATATATAGTTATTCATTACACCATTATACCGATCCAAATAAGGTGGTTTTGGAAAAACTGATTACACCATGGCGTGGAGACGGTATTCCATATGTATGCACTCGTGGTGATTTCATTTTCTGTAGGATGGATAGAAGGTAACGTGGCGTTGTTTAATATTTATAATATCATATCAGAATATTAGTGATACTGATTGAATTACTTTATAATGAAACAACTAAATAGTAGGATGTCTAAAAAGAAATAAATTTGAAAGAATCGGTAGAAGAGATTACCTCTTCTTCGACGCAGCTCTTTTAAGCATCCCCTTAAGGCACTAGAGTTGGTATTTTGAGAAGAACAGAACTTATATAATATAACTAGAATGGTTAAGAAGAGAAATTTTTAGGGTTTTTACGAGCATGAAGGCTCAAAATTGAGTGAATATGAGAGGGAAGGAGGTTCCCTTGTATAAGAGAGGAGAGGGGCACTTTTGAAAACCTCAAAAATATAAGTTAATAATAAAATGAAACCCCACATAAAAACTTCCAATATGACTCAAATTCAGATATGAGGTACTATAGGGTTGTAATATTATCAACCAATCAAATTTAGACATGATGGGAAATTATTTTATACCTTATCAATTTTATTTATCCTTATTTAATTTATTTAATCTTATTTGTGGTAACAATATTCTAAAATTTAAATTGTTATAAATAATTACTTATGTGTAGTGATTTATCCCTAATTGGGTACTTTATGAAATTTTAGACCATATAAATTTATAATTTATAATTTTTAAATATTTATGTGATTTTTAAAAAATTTAATAATATGTTATTTTTATTAAATAATAATAGTGTTAATTTTGACACTATTTATTTATTTGAATTTAAATAAACTCCAAACAGAGGATATATTCAAAATAAAATTTTTAATAGATTCATAACATGTCATATTTGTCATGACCCGTCCTCAGGGCCCGTGCAGTGAGTACCCCAAGCCAGCCTTCCATAGGCCAGGGGCTGGCGACTAGCACCAAGGCGTAATTTCCAATAAAATGGGAAGGCATTGCCTTTGTAAAGTAAACAAACACCACAGAGTAAGAAAGGAGAAGTAAACACTATGTAAAACCGGGTACAAAAGTAAGTGCGGAAAAGTAAGTTGGCCAGAAAACAAACCCAAACAGAATGTAATGTATAACTGGAAAGAAAGTACAGCAACTGAAAAGTAAATCCGCAACGTCGATCCATCCACTAGAAGTCCCACCTGAAGGGTGGGTACAGATTGCCTCCTCAGCTCCACAGGTCTAGCCGTCCGTTCTGTGTACGTCCCGCCCAGTGGTCCACCTCCAGGTACCGACTTGCTCCACAAGCCTCCACCACGATCAGCGTTGTCCACTGTCTGCATCCAACACAACGTAGTGCGGGCAAAGCCCATGCAGGGGTGAGTATAAGCTACTCAGTAGGGACCCCGAGACCCCCGAAGGTCTCCCAGAATCGACAAAGGATAATCCACAAAGGAAAGATACAATCACGAAGTAACATCCGTCACTACTTAGGTATATTCCCATACATATACCTAGGTCATCAAATCCAATTCGGCTCCAACATCCGAGCCCAAGTACAACCCAGTCCACACAGGAAAACACAACTCAAATCCACACAATAAAGAATAACGTAACCCACACAGGATATCAAATCAATCTTATCGAAGATAAAGATTGAAAGTCAAGACTCAGCTCAAACCAGGATTTAATAAAGAAGTCGAAACCATAGCTACTGGGAAATTTCTCCTCTATCGAGTACAATGGGCCTGCCGCTACAACCAAGCACATCCCATTATCCTTGGACTGCTGTAGTACTCCACCTGTCGATTACTGTGGGCCTGCAGCTACAACCAAGCGCTTCCCACCATGGGTCTGTTGCTACAACAAAGTGCTCCCCCTCATAGCCTCCAAAGGTACTCCATCTTTTGAGTACCGCGGGTCTGCCGCTACAACCAAGCGCTCATCCGCCGTGGGTCTACCGCTATAACCATGGGCTCCCCCTCATAGCCTCCAGAGGTACCCCTTCTATTGAGTATCGTGGGTCTGCTGCTACAACCAAGTGCTCATCCGTCGTGGGTCTGCCGCTACAACCAAGCGCTCCCCACTGGGAAATTCGAAACACACCGAGTCGATCGATCTGCTGTCATCAAGCCTCAGCCAGCTCTAGGGTTTCATAATGATTGAAAGTTCCATAGTCGTCATCGTCGAACCCACGAAGGATTCCCGTACAGTAGTCATCGTCGTTGCAAACACTGCCAGCTCTAAGGTTTCCGCACACAACACGCTCATCCTGGGAGGGTCCACTCCACAGGCCAAGAGGTCAATACATCAACTGACACGTCGTCCGGAGTTGATTTATCCCAAAGTTCTGTCTCGTTAAAAGGAACACAATGTGATAGACGACGCGTCAATCGGACACCCGGTCTGAGAGTTATTTGCTTTTTCGATCCAGGGGCCCGGTTGGTTTTTAAGTTAAAACCAACCCGAACGCACTCCAACTATGTCCAAACCATGAGCGGAGTAAGCCAAAAGATCCGTCTCACTAAGAGAAATTCATCAAAGTCGATGGCACGTCATTCAAACGTTCAGAGCTCAAGTTATAAGCGTTTCCGCTCCGAGGGCCCGGTTGGTTTCGTGCTCGAACCAACCCGGCCATACCCATTGTTCTCCAAAACCATGATTGTAATATACCGAAACGACTATCTCGATCCAAGGATCTCATCGCAACTGACGGTGTATCGATCGGAGGTCCGTAGCCCATGATATGGGAAAAGACCAGAAATAGTCTGAAAATGGGGGGTCTGGGCCCGGACCGACCCGGCCCAACCCCCCCTGTGTCGGCCCGAACCAGGTCGACCCGAATTGGTTCTAGGTCCGGCGCCGCATCGCCCATGGTCCTGCCCGGCCGTTGGACCAGCCGCCTGCCGTCGCGGCTTCAGCCGCGTTGGCCCTTCCCGGCAGTGCGCCGGGCGCCGCGCCGACGATCCGCACCGCCCGAGAATTCCGCGGGCCACCGGAGTTGCTTCGGTGGTCTGTTTTCGATTTTGTCTATGCCGAAATTCACCTTGGGACTTGGACATTACTACGAAATCATCATACCACCTCTGCGGCCCGTTCCGTCAACTCCCGTCGATCCGTCGTCAATTAAACAATCTGCGGAGCCTTCGAATCGCCGCAACGGCGCGACGCGACGGCGCCACGCTTCTTCGCCCGTTCTTCATTGTTTCTGCACTGTGTCGTTGCACCGCACCACCTATGCTCGTGCCGCAACAAGTACAACCAACAAAAGGGGGAGGAGGGTCGTCCGTGTTTGTGTGGTCTGACCTCCTCCGGTTATTACGATAGCAGGCGGCCCAATAAGAAGACGATGAACGGCAAAGGAAAAACCACGACAAAAACAAATAACCCCTACCTCGAGCATTGTTGAATGAAGGCTCGTCGCAAAAGAAGGTTCCATACACGTTGACAGAGATCATCCGAGGAGGAATGGTGTCTCCCTTCCTTTGACGCAAGAAGAAGGAACGATGGAATGCGTGTCAGGTCATCGATCTCCGAGGAAAGCGTCTCTCACCGTCATCCGTTGTCCGAGGTCGGTGTTCTTCACGTTGTTCGTCGAGGAATAAAAACTTTATTACTTTTGGCAATTCTCTCCAAAATCCTCTTGCACAACCAAGACAACCCTAAAAAAACAAGTGTTGCCTTATTTTATTACTCACACCAAACGTTTTCAAATTCAAAATTGAATCAATCCACTAATTGAATTAATTGAGAAGTTTAAACCGCCCAATTAATGAGGCGTTTAATAATTAGATAAACGCAAGAGTTGACTTTCATTTAATAGGGGGTGCGGGTGAGTTACCTTATTAAAGGATGGGGGTTTGAGGGAGTTGTAAATGTGGGGCACGTGAGGGCCCCACCTCACAAATAGCCTTCCTAGTGGAGTAGGATATAGTGGGTCCCACTCCAACCACTTAGTTTAGGATAAACAACTTTAAATAAAATAAAATTGGTAGCACCATTTTATTTTATTTTCTTTTACTTAACCAAAAAAATTTAATAACCACACCCGAGCGAACACAACTCCGAAAAAGGAGTTCCTAAGCAATTACCGGCGCTGCGATTTCATCAGTGTCCTCAGAATTCGATTCCGAGCACTGGTTCAAATGTTAGGAAACCCCACTCGTTCGTTCACTGTACGTACCCGAGCTAAACTTCGTAAAATGATTTCGGGCACACCGGGTCTCGGAATCAGGTTCCGTCAGAAACTGCGTTCTTGTAAAATACCAATGAAAATTAAGAAAAAAACTTCCCTTGAATTATACGGGTCTTTACAATACTCCCACCTCAGGGATTTACGTCCAAGTAAAGATACATCATAAACTAGGGAAACAATTGTGGGTATTGAGGACGCATCTGAGCCTCCCGCTCCCAAGTGCTATCCTGGAGGTTCCCGTGCTTCCATCTGATGCACACTAGAGGAATCGACCGTCCATGTTGGACCCACTCCAGTTGATCCTCAATCTTCACCATGACCTCCACAAAAGTCACGCCATCATCAATGTCCAACTCCCCATGGTCAATGATATGCGTCGGGTCGTTCACGTATCTCCTCAACTGAGATACTTGGAAGGCATCATGCACCCGGTGCAACTGAGGTGGTAGAGCCAGGCGGTAAGCCACCTCGCCAATCCTGATGAGGACCTGGAATGTTCCGATGAAGCGTAGAGACAACTTGCCTCCTCGGGCAAATCTCCGTAAACCACATCAAGGTGAGACCCGTAAGAAAATGTGGTCGCCATCCTCAAACTCTAGTGCCCTCCGCCTCCTGTCAGCATAAGACTTCTGTCGGCACTGATCTGTCCTCATCCGCTCCTGGATGACCTGGAACTTCACCATTATGGCCTGGACCATCTCCAGTCCCACAAGAGCTGCTGAGATTTCTTCTTTTCCGATAAAAGAAATCCAGTATCATCCCCTAGATGAACCACGTTCTTTGCCTAATACAGTCAATCCTGACATGGATGATACTAATCCATACCAAGGATGACGTTGTAAGTCCTTGATGCTACTACCAAGAGATCCAACCATTACTCTCGCCTCTAAGGGTTGAGTCACACTGTCGGCATCAGTGTGTGATAACTGGGTCTCCTCCAGTAGGTATCTCAAAAGTGAGGGTCAAGTCAGTGGTTTTTTTTAAAACCGGAACCTCTTAGTAACAACAAAAAGAGAGAACATGAATGTAAATGCCACAAGGAAAGGTGTATTTTATTACTGCAACTCAAGGTACAAAGACAAAAAGCATCTACAAACAAACATCAACATATCTAGAAGCAACATGAACATAAGTATCCATGCCTGGAGCTAGTCCCGCTCTTGCCCATCTACTCCCGGTGCTCCATGATCATTGGCCTCAGTTGCCTGAAGCTGAGCTCTCCCCTGTCCACCCATTCCTGGCGGTCGGGGTGGACCTCCTGGTGGTGGTGGTGGCAACACCTCGAAGCGTCGTCCACCTCCAGCTACACGACCAGCTCCTCTTCCACGGTCTCCTCCTCCATGCGGTCCGCCTCGATCGAACCTCTGCCTCTTCCTGGGTGGTCCTTTGTTTATCTGCTGATCATCAGTAGGGCGGGTCAGACAGTCACGAGCCATGTTACCAACCCGCCGCAGGAGTAACACTGTCTGCACATGGTAATTCGTTCTTCTCCCTGGGTGCCTCGCATAAAAGATCATGTGTCATGCGGTCGACCACCTGTAGGTCTAGTCCTTTTGGACCTCTGCGTCATCTGTCTACTGTCCACTGCAGAAGACTCTGCCGCATGCCGGCTAGTTGTGGGTCCTACTGTTAGAGACTGCTCAGTAAGAAAACTCTCCACTAAGAGGGCTCGCTCCAAGACCCATGTCTGCGTCGGGATGCTGTGAGAAACAACTGATGCTCAGATCTCTCTCCTGAGCCCCTGCTCGAAAGTTCGGGCCCTGGAGAATGGGTCACGTACCATGTATGTGGAATAGTGTGAGAGATTGGTAAACCTCGCTGAGTACTGGGCTACCGTCATGCTGCCCTGCCGCAACTGTAGTAGCTCCTTGATGCGCACCGCACGGAGGGTGGCTGGGACGAACTCTGAGCGAAAGAGGCTCTCAATGTACTTCTAAAGAAGAGATGCCTCATCGTGCACCTTGATAATCAAGCTCCACCATATGCCTACTACCGCGTGCAGGAGTCTCACTGCTAGGATCACCATAAGGTCAGCTGGTGTCCCCACTAACCTGAAAACTCGAACAACCGCCTCCAACCAATCCTCGTCTTCCTGATGGCCCGTCTTCCCGCGGAACCTGGGAGGTCTCTGACACTAGAACTCATGCAGTGCGCTAAAGAAACATGTACTATCAGCAGATAGGGCTTGTAGCATCAGTGGCTCGACGGGTAGAGGTACCGCTGGTGCCAATGCTGTCAAAAGGCCATGCACTGAGGCCTCGTCGCTCGGTGGGCTGTTGTCTCGCACAACGCTCGGAACCCTAGCTGGCTGCCGTCGTGGGGCCATCCTGAAAGGAAACCGGTGCTCCACAGTCAATCAGTATACCTGGTGAGCTGACACAAAGTAATCACAAAGAAAACTTTTGAAACACACATGCAATCAATGTTTTCATGCATTGAGTCAGAAATCAGAAGTCAGGGTCCTGGTGTACGGATACGTCAGCCACCGCACCAACACTGGACTCCCTAGACTGATAACCACACTCAATAACCTTAACACTATTTCTTCACATAGAAGAAATATCAGAGTCCAGAGTTCTGTGGTAGAACCAAACTCCTCTGATACTAATTTGTCATGACCTGTCATCGGAGCCCGTGTCATGACTACCCCAAGCCCGCCATGCATAGGCCAGGGGCTAGTGACTAGAACCAAGGCGTAATTCCCAATAAAAAATGAAGGCATTGCCTTTGTAAAGTAAACAAACACCACATAGTAAGCATGAAAAAGTAAAAACTAAGTAAAACTGGGTACAAAAGTAAGTGAGGAAAAGTAAGTGGGCCAGAAAACAAACCCAAACTGAATGTAAAATATAACTGGAAAGAAAGTACAACAACTGAAAAGTAAATCCGCAACGTCGACCCGTCCACTGGAAGTCCCACCTGAAGGGTGGGTACAGATATCCTCCTCAGCTCCACGGGTCCAGCCGTCCACTCCGTGTACGTACCGCCCAGTGGTCCACCTCCAGGTACCGACTTGCTCCCCAAGCCTCCACCACGATCAGTGTTGTCCGCCATCTGTATCCAACACAACGTAGTGCGGGAAAAGCCCGTGTAGGGGTGAGTATAAGCTACTCAGTAGGGACCCCGAGACCCCCAAAGGTCTCCCAGAATCCAAAAAGGATAATCCACAAAGGAAAGATACAATCACGAAGTAACATCCTTCACTACTTAGGTATATTCCCATACATATACCTAAGTCATCAATTCCAGTTCGGCTCCAAAATCCGAGCCCAAGTACAACCCAGTACACACAGGAAAACAAAAATCAAATCCACACAGGAAAGCATAACGTAATCCACACAGGATATCAAATCAATCTTATCAAAGATAAAGATTGAAAGTCAAGACTCAGCTCAAACCAGGATTTAATCAAGAAGTCGAAACCATAGCTACTGGGAAACTCCTCCCCTACTGAGTATAGTGGGCCTGCCGCTACAACCAAGAGCTTACCATTACCCTTGGACTGATGTAGTACTCCACCTGTCGAGTACTGTGGGCCTACTGCTACAACTAAGCGCTTCCCACCAAGGGTCTTCCGCTACAACCAAGCGCTCCCTCTCATAGCCTCTAGAGGTACTCCTTCTGTTGAGTATCGTGGGTCTGCCGCTACAACCAAGGGCTCCTCCGCCGTGGGTCTGCCGCTACAACCAAGCGCTCCCCATCATAGCCTCCAGAGGTACCCCTTTTGTTGTGTACCGTGGGTCTGCCGCTACAACCAAGCGATCCTCCGCCGTGGGTCTGCCGCTACAACCAATCGCACCCCACAAGGCTATCCGAAACACACTGAGTCGATCGATCAGTAGTCGTCATGTCCCAGCCAACTCTAGGGTTTCTTAATTATTGAAAGTGCTGTAGTTGTCACTGTCAAACCCACGAAGGATTCTCGTACAGTAGTCATTGTCGTCGTAGATGCAACCAGCTCTCGGGTTTCCGCACACAGCATGCTTGTTCCGGGAGGGTCCACTCCACGAGCCAAGAGGTCAATAAATCAACTGACACGTAGTTCATAGTTGATGTATCCCAATGTTCCATCTCGTCAAAAGGAACACAACGTGACAGACGACGCATCAATCAGACACCCGGTCTGAGAGTTATTGGCTTTTTCGATCCAGGGGCCCGGTTGGTTTTTAAGTCAAAACTAACTCGACCTCACTCCAACTGTGTCCAAACCTCGAACGGAGTAATACATAATATCTGTATAACTAATTGGAATTCATCAAAGTCGACGGCACGTCAATCAGACGTTCGGAGATCATGTTATAAGCGTTTCCGCTCCGAGGGCCCGGTTGGCTTCATGCTCGAACCAACCTGGCTATACCCAAAGTTCTCTATAACCTTGAGAGTAATATACTGAAACGACCGTCTCGATCCCAGAATCACATCGAAACTGACGGTGCATCGATCGTAGATCTGTAGCCCAAGATATGGGCAAAAGATCGGAAATAGTCTGAAAATGGTGGGTCAGGGCCCGAACCGACCCGGCCCAACCCCCTGGGTCGGCTTGAACCGGGGTGACCCGAACTGGGTCCGGGTCCGGCCCATTAGGGTACGGCCCAGCCCGACGGGCGCAGCCCGGCCCGGCCTGGTTGGCCCGACCCGGGACGGCTCGGCGCTGGCTGAGCGGCCGTGCAAAGGGGGCGCTGCCCCATTGATTGGAGCCGCGGACCACGTGTGGGGGCCGCTCCTTACCAACTGACACGGCCCGGTGCTGCGTCGCCCACGATCTCGCGCAGCCGCGGGACCAGCCACCTGCCGCCGCGGCTGAAGCCGTGGCGTGCCGGGTGCCGCCTCCGGCCGTCAGCACCGCCGGAGAATTCCATGGGCCACCGTAGTTGCTATGGTGGTCCCTTTTTGATTCCGTCTACGCCGACATTCACCTCGGGTCTCTCACTTTACTGCGGAATCATCAAACCGCCTCTTCGGCCTGTTCCTTCAACGCCTGTCGATCCGCCGTCAATTAAACAATCCGCGGAGCCTTCAAATCGCCGCAACAACGCGGCGCGACAGCGCCACGCTTCTTCTCATGTTCTTCATTGTATCCGTGCGGTGCCGTTGCGCCGCACCGCCTTTTCTCATGCCGCAACAAGTACAACCAACAAAAGGGGGAGGAGGGTCAGCTGTGTTCGTACGGTCCGACCTCCTCCCATTATTACGATAGCAGGCGGCCCAATAAGAAGACGATGAACGTCAAAGGAAAAACCACGGCAAAAACAAATAACCCCTACCTCGAGCATTGTTGAACGAAGGCTCGTCGTGGAAGAAGGTTCTGTACACATTGACGGAGATCGTCTGAGGAGGAACGGTGTCTCCCTTCCATTGACGCAGGAAGAAGGAACGAAGGAATGCACGTTGGGTCATCAATCTTCGAGGAAGGTGTCTCCCACCATCTTCCGTCGTCGGAGGTTCGCGTTCTTCACATTCTTCGTCGAGGAAGAAGAACTTTAAGAATTTTGGCAATTCTCTCCAAAATCCTCTAGCACAAGCAAGAAAACCCTAATAAAATAAGCGTTGCCTTATTTTATTACTCACGCCAAACGTTTTGAAATTCAAAATTGAATCAATAAATTCATTGAATTAATTGAGAAGACTAAACCTCGCAATTAATGAGGCGTTTAGTAATTAGAGAAACGCAAGAGTTGACTTTCATTTAACGGGGGGTGCGGGTGCGTTACCTTATTAAAGGATGGGGGTTTGAGGGAGTTGTAAAGGTGGGGATCGTGTGGGCCCCACCTCAAAAATATCCTTCCTAGTGGTTTAGGATATAGTGGGTCCCACTCAAACTACTTAGTTTAGGTTAAACAACTTTAAATAAAATAAAATTGGTAGCACCATTTTATTTTATTTTCTTTTACTTAACCCAAAAAGTTTAATAACCACACCCGAGCAAACACAACTCTAGAAAAGGAGTTCCGAAGAAATTATTGGCGATGTTATTTCATCGATGTCCTCAGATTTCAATTCCGAGCACCGTTTCAGATGTTAGAAAACCCGCTCGTTCGTTCAATGAACGTACCCGAGCTAAACTTCGGAAAATGATTCCGGGCACCCCAGGCCTCGAAATCAGGTGCCGTAAAAAACATTGTTCTTGTAAAATCCCAAAGAAAATTAAGAAAAACATTTCCCTTAAATTATACGGATATTTAAAATATTCCTCAATAAATTTTGTTGAGAACATTTATTAGTTCATATAATGTTTATTTTAATATTTATAAAACCATTTATTTGATATTTCTCTTAATAAAACAATTACTACATCATTTCTGTATAATCATTTAATATAAATATTAGATCCAAAAAAAATCCTATGATGAATATAGATATAATACCTTTCATAATAATATATTTACTCGAATTTAACATCTTAAAATCACAACATTTAAATTGTTATATGTATTAAATTATGAAGGTGACATAATTGACATCATTTAAAATAAAATAATATAAATGTTCTAATCTATTTTTAAGGCTCCAAATGGTCCAAATATCGATTCTTGGATGATTAGGGTATATATGTACTCCACCAATAAGGTTTGGTAAAGTTTCTGGTGCTTTTGATAGGTATTATTATTTTAATAAAAACAATATTATTAATTTTTCAATAAATAAATAATTTCTACATCATTAATGTATAAGCTATTAAGATAAGTAAAAATTTCATAAAAATTAAAAATAATTTACCATGATAATGAAAAAAATTATATATTTAAAATGAGTATTTTTAGAAGAAATTATATTCTATATAACCTTATATTAAAATAATCTAATTATTAAAGTTTGAGTGAGACATATTTCACTTTCTTTAAAATAAAATGAATTAAAGGTCTTAATCACATCCTAATGGGTTCCAATGGATTCCATTTCGACCCAAATATACATTAGGACGAAATATAATCATCCAATTATATTAATACAAGTGTTAGGGTAATTGTATAATATTATTTTTACCCTCAATTACCTAAATTTCCTTTAACTGCGGTAAATAAAATTTACCGTAGTTACTATTCATATTGCACAAAAATAAAAAGTATCCTATTAACATAATTTGGACCTACTGATTCCAAATATGGAATCCATTTTTCCAAATTCAAAACACCGAAGTTGCCGTAATAAATTTAAAATTAATCCCGTTGTAAAAAAAAAACGGGTTTTTGTTTAAAAAATTGCAATTGAATTGATTTAACCTACGAATTCAATGTAAATTCAATGATAAGGATATAAATTATATTAATTGGTAAAAATATATTCTATTTATAATTTAAAACAATTTACTATTATAATTTAACTATATAGATTTTCTCAAGGAAAAAAGATATTTTTAAGTAAAATTTTGCTTGTTTTTACAATTCATCAAAATAAGGACGTTGTCAGAAAAATATCAAAACGTTATCCAATGTTCTCATACTGTGTTCTAGAAAATGTTTAAGATGAATAATAATGTTATAAAATTAAAAATTTAGATAATAGTTTTCATAACAGCTAGTCTATAATAATATTATAACTATATATCATTGTTTAGTGAACCCTGATATAGTGAACAACACACACTATCGAGGAAGGTCGTGATTGCGTGCAATGCAAGCCATGTCAGGGTTGCATGTAGTGCAAGACTCCTTTGTTGTTGTGTATAATAGAATCTAACCATATTTCATTTATACATTGAATATATATATATATATACTCAATGTTGCGTAGAATAACTACTATCAAACGGACAAGAAATTGTGTGTAACACGATACACGAATAGTGTTGTGTAAACTGCATGCTAAAACGGTGTTGCGTATAGTGAAAGATAATCTTGGTGCACTGTACAACATAAGATATGAATTAAATTAAAAAGAATATATCTCATAAAATCTTGGGGTGTTATAACAATCATTATATATTTTATGTTATGACTCCAATAGAGGAATCATTGTCTCCTTAGAAAATGGTGTTTGGAAATGAAGTGATCCATTCATCATAATTTTATATATATTTAAAACACAATAATTTATACATATAATCCATAAATTATGTTAAAATAACAAATATATGATTGAAATACATAGAGAATATGAGTTTTAGGGTTTTATTTCGAAATGAAATTATAAAAAACCATAAGAACACACATACCTCAATGAGATCCATCTATATTAAGGGGATGTGACCATGAATACAAGGAGATAACCTATGAAAAAATTAATTATATTTTAGTTCAGGATAATGAAGAATTAGTATGGTATTAGAGGTTAAATATCATAGTGGAATAATGGTATTTTTATTTTTTTGGAGACCAACACGGGATGCATGGTTAGGCTAAAAGGTTAAACAAATGGTGCCCTAACTATGTGGTAGCTAATACCCATTACAAAAATCTAAAAGTCACATAGGAATAGAGTATTTGTAAAGGAAATAATGTTTATTCAATGTTGTATCATAGTGAATAAAGTCACCAACATGTATAGTTATCATGAAAATTAATGCAGTTATATAAACAATGCATAACCCATTCAAAGTATAGATGGAAATGATAGAGACACCACATATGGTCACAACATGGTTTCTAATAACTATGCACAGACAATGCACCTAGAAGTTATTCCTAAAATCTATAAATTCTCAACCCTAAATTGTAAAAATTATTTACAACCTCAAAACTGATATAACAACCCCAATAAGGGGAATACCTATGATTTATATAGTGTTAAAAGTTTCTCTAAAAAGAAATATTTTGTTCAATAAGGGTATCTATATTCTAGACACATATAAAGATAATGAAACCTCTATATCATCAATTATTACTACTCATAAATCTTGTGGCTATAAAATCTACCCTTACAAAATATATGTACAAATGGAATCATTTTACTTCAACCACATTAACATAGATTTTGATGATTTGAAATGGTCGTTCAATAACTAATGAAACCCAAACATGATCAACATCATCTTATGAAATTATACAAGAAGGATCTAGTGGATATCTACTCAATTGAGAGACATGAAACATGTCATGAATCGATATAAAGTGAGATGGAATGTCCAAATGATAAGACACTTTTCCATGTTGTTCATTGATTGTGGATGGTTTAATAAACCATGATTTCATCTTACCCAGCTTACTCCAACAATGATGTCCAATGTGAGGTAAATAGTTGAGTATAATTAAACATATAGTTCATTCATAAACATTTCATCTTATTATATAAATATTTATAACTTTACATTATGATCTACCCTAGAATAACATTGGTCTTTTACCTTCAGAATCATGGATACATAAACAACTTTTTAATATAATATATGCATAATCTCCCACCCAGTTCATCATAACAATTACCATTTTTTTAAAAAAATACTTGAAAACATTATTTATAATATTGTTGATTAAAACATAATAATGGGTTAACTCAAATGACAAGTAAAGGAAAACAAAAGAGATATCAATAATTGCTAAATTATAAAATGTACATAAGGTTATGAAAACTTGATCTAATCATTTTAAAACTATACACATCATATCAAATATCATATATTTGATTCATGGAAGAAATAACAATATTTCATAAGAGAATAATCATAATGGGATTGAAGAACATGGGCCATGATATTATTACATTTACCTAAGAGATAGGTTTGTGGCATACACAATGGTATAAAAAATAATTCATTAATATTTAAGGTTCACTACTATGACTATCACCGTGGATTGGGTTAACTCCCTATTCAATAATATTAGTTGATGTTCACTCTAAATACTATCATAATTTATATATTTCCTTTCGGAAATGGGTTCCCTCCCCATTCCAGTCCATATTATCTAATGAGGTATCTGTTTTAACCTAACGCATTGGAGTCCATATAATTTGGGTCCAAACTGTCACATAATGAAAATCGTATAAATATGTGAAAAAATATAATAATACAATAATCATATCAAAACCCATGAAAATGAAATGGGATTCATAAACATTTCATTATTTCATCATAAGATAAACCAGGAAAAAAATGGGTTTCAAAACATAATTCAACCTAGGGAAATAGATTGGTTTCGTAGATCATCCTAAAATCATCATTAACCCAAGTCACTAACACATTTACATTGGATGTTATCATTGTATCATATACCTAGAAATTAATTTGTAACTTTTTATGATATTATCTTTAATGAATATATCTTTAAATTATATTTGATATATTTCATCTGGAAAATAAATTTTTTATTTTGAAATTACTGGTGAAATATATATATATATACATATATATATATGAAATATTAACTAATTTTTTTTAAAAAAAAACCCTTAAAACATTTAAATGTTTTTTCAATTCATTGATCAATCATGACAATGGGACATTTCATTCATATAGTGTAACTAAATAAAAGTATTCCTCTCGAATTTTTTGTATTAATTATAAGGTAAATAAATCTCAAAAGAATAATAATATTTAATATGAAACATTTTTAAAAAATGAAAACATTATTTATAATGAATTTAAATTATATATTCAGATTAGTGAAATCATTCTTGAAAATACGTTTATGAAGCATGGTTATTGAAGGAAAATGAATTTAAAATGAATATAAAATAAATTATGTTTTTCATAAACATATTCCTTCTGTATCTTGGGTACATAGTATGAAGAAAATGAAGGTAAGAGGAATTATTATCAAGAAATATATATAGTAGAATAATAGAATTTTTTTTATGCAATATATATCCCAAAAATTAATCATCAGAAATATGAACATAGACAATCCCTAAAAATATTATGATTATAACAAAAATCACATACTCCATTGGTAACTGTTGAATCATAAGAACTATTAAAGAATAAAATAAATTGAAAAATTAAATATCATTAATATAGTTAAATTCATTATATTACTTTAAAAAATGGTTGTACTTTTACTTACTAAAATAAAATAAGTTTATAACATAACATATCCCTCAAAGAAATCTATTTGAGATGATAAACCCTTATATCATATTGTAAATTCATTAATGGTCCTATAAAATAAATTATAATAAATTTAAATTTCTTATAATTATATATATCAATAATTTACATACTAATAATATCATATGTGGTGCACTAATAATATTTTAATACCCATGTATTGATAATTCTTTATTAAAATCATCATTTGTGTGGGTTAATATTGTTTCATGAGAGTTTTGATTCTATAGTTATGATCCTTGTACATTGATAATGGTTTTATCATCTTCATAATTTTAATCATGAAAAAATATCATATATATTTGTTACATATATAATTATTTATCAAAAAAATTAGGGATAGAAAAATTAATTTCATTGTTTGTGGAGATGTTAGGATTTACATACACATGAACGATATTGTAACTTTTATACTAGAGGAAGGAAAAAATGTAAAATAAGAAGTAAATGATATAATAAATTCTCAAAATCATATATATCATCCATATTCATTATTTCTATAATTTTTAATATACAAGGAAATCATAAATGAAAAATTAATCACTTTTCTATGTGGAGGAGATTATCCACACGTACACGTGAGTGACATTATCATTTTACAAAAAATGTATGATAAGAAGGTAGAAATGATATTGTAGTTATAGAAAAATAATTATATTATTAATAACATATAAAAAATATTAAATCCATAATTATATCCATCCATGATATATTGTGATAGAAAAATAATTGTATGGATTTGTGAATATGGTAAGCCATACATATGAAAAAGTGAGACTTTCACATCCCATTTCATGGGAATGTAGGAAGATAAAAGAAATTATGTAATAATAATAAAATTTCAGTATAGTAATTTTATTTATGTTATTATTTTATTAAGAATAATAATAATTTATTGGAGGGTGAATAAGATCCTATTTGAAATATTATGGGTAAGATAATTATCTCTTCATTGGTATGCTTCCTTTAAATCTCATCTTATGTTGAATTGGAATTGTATTATAATAAGTCTAGAAAAAAATATCAAAAGGAAATATGGTAAGGAAATTTAAATTTAATTTTTATAGATACATGGATTATAGTGGAGTAATGAAGAGAATGGCGGGGGTTCCCTTTTATAATTGAGTATATGTCACTCATGGAATTTTTTTTCGGATTAATATATAATAAAATAATTCTCTATAAAAATGATAGGAAATGGTAATATGTTATTTGATATGGTAATATGCGGTTTAAATAATATCAATAATAAAAATTTGTTAAGTATTATGTGGATTTCAAGAACAAATATTTTAGTTTAACCCCTTTACTAATTTTTAACATTAACCATAGTAAAAATAAAATTCACACCCAAAGGGTTATAATTTTTCATTAATGGTAATTGTTTTTTTAAATGGATACGAAATGAAAATTTCGACCATTTATACACATTTTTTTCTCTTGTACGATATTTTTTATTTGTAAAAAAATTAATTATTTATTATACAAAATAAAATATCTTGAATTTCATTATAGATTTTATTTATTTAATTTGAAATAAAAGGCATGAAAATAAATATGGAATTAAAATTATATACTTCCAAAAATACATAATATATCACTATTATCTAAAAAAATTGTTTAACACATTAATTTAGCTAAATTGTAATAATTGAAATTTTTATAAAATCATTTATTTCATTTTTTATATTAACAAAAAAATATCATGTTGTGGTTGCTTAAACAATTAAGGTAGTTATTTATTCAATGAAAATATAAAAAATATTAAAAGGTAAATAATTAATTCATTACTGAAATAAAAATTTATAATCTATGTTTTCCTCATTTTACCCACAGTTAAAATGTTATAAATATTAATTTCAAGATAAGGAGATTTTAGAATTTTCTTCACTTAAAATAATATCAATATCAATATCAAGGGAAAATGACATCAAAATACCATATATTAGAATATATGAAGAATAAGTTATATTGAATCCTATAAAAGTAAATAAAAGAATGTTTTGGTTTATTTTGATACCTTTTATCATGATTTTTATATAATTAACATAATTTAACTTTAATGTGGGAATACAAATTTATTATGTTTACTAATCATAATGACCAAAAAATTATGGGGCCGATTTAACAAATTTTAATCACATGATTATAAATAATAGTTTCATTTAAATAGATTCAATATCTATAAGTGGAAGTAATTCATTTTACTATAAATGTGTAAAACACATTGAAATTATCCTTTAAAAAAATTGAGTTTTTAGGCATAAAATTATATATATATCAAAATGGGATATTTTTCTTATAAAAATTGACTTAATTCTATTATTATTAATAAAAGGCACCACATTTAACATTAATATAAAACAAAACAAATTAATGGGACTTTTAATTAACATTATTTAAAGAAATGAACTGATAGTATTTGAAATAAATATTTATTTTATCCATTCAATGAAAAATCAATCATTTGAAAAATAAAAAAATCCCAAAATTTCACGTGATGTAAATTTTTATAGTATGATTTAATAATCATATTAATTTTACAAATTTTTTTAATGTTTCAAAAATAAATAATACAATTCTCATAACAAATGCAATAAAATAATTATTGATGAAAGTTAATTTTGAAGCCTATAATGGTGTAAATAAAAATTTTACTCTAATTTACTTAGAAATAATTAATTCTTAAGTATTGAGTATGAACATTATAAGATAATTTCAAAATGTGTTTACTGATATTCATACCCACTTATTCAAAATCTAGGTTATAATACTATTCTTATTGTATGACATAATTTGTTTAAACATTGTTGATGTGTGTTATGTAGGATATAAATATTATTATTATTTGATCTAAATTTTCCTGGAGTTACCATGATAAATACCTGATCACCCAACACATAATACAATGGAAAACTATTCTTGGATAAAAAAATGTTTGACAGCCCTGAACTGGTGTAAACAAAATTCATGATAACCACACATTCTCTATCACCACTAGACAATACATAGAAAAATAGGATAATGTTCACCTTCCCCTTATATACATAAAGTATATGTGCATATATTCCTATATGAAACATTGAATTCCATCTCCTTAATCAAATACCACATAGATACTAAACATAAGGCCACTAAAATCAATCATGCATTCTTAAAGAATATCGAAAATAATTGTGTGTTTATTCTAATCATAACATATATTTGATGATTGAACATTATGATTTATTTTTAATGATATCCCACCTTATTTGACAATCCCATCCATAATTTTAATACAACATGGGTGTATTCTATATATGGTAACCACTTTTAAACCATGTTTCTTCATAACCCATTGATTATAAAAATGTTCAATCTCTTCTACCATAATCACTTCCTTAGAAGGAGAGACCTAAACTTTATTTCAGGAACTAGAAAATGACCATGATGTTCCTAGATTAGTGTGAGATCAATGATAGGGTGATGGGTGAATCGTTCTATAGTTAAAGCCTAAATATACTCTTAATATGTCTGTATGCCTTACTTTGAACAATATTATTTGTATAATGTTACAGAACCCAAGGATTTACAAGGTTCAGTGCAAATACCCACTCTATTGCATTTGGAAACTCTACCCAACACATATTCTCCAATATAGTCTTTTAAATAATTACAATGTTTGATACATAGTAACATTATATATCTCTTGAATCCAAACATGATGTTCTTTATACTAAATCCCACAGTGTTACTAGAATCCACACTGTACTACTCTGTAATCCGCACTAGATACTTCGACTCATGAGCCAGACTAGTGACTTATTATCTCTAATACACATGATTCAATTCCTCCTTATTTAGGGTTTGATCCACTGAAGGATGATTTTCGGATCATCCTATATCATATTATTGGGTAACCCTTTCCATTCTACCTATTAAAATTCTTTTCCAAAGCTTCTTAGTCTTTCTCACAAATCTATGGTCAATTGTATTTGATCATTTTCTTCAGTGAAAATATGATCATTTTATGCTCCCATATAATGATTATTTCTTAAATTCGCCTTAATTTTACCAATTGGTGCTCAAAATTTATCCAAAATATTTATATGCAAGAAGGGTCTTGCACAATTTTGTCTATTTATGTCTTCTTCAATTCGCAAATAGTGTCTACTAGGATGTATTCTCTTCTGATAATATAATTTTATTTAGACTCAAAGTATGAAAACTTCAAGAATGGTTTTTAGGGTGTCTGAAAACATATCACCTTTAGTAATGATCTTAATTATTACGTGATTATCGATTAACTTTTAGGTATCTTTTTGTGTGTATGGGTATTGATGATCACATGAATGTGATTCCATCTATTAAGAATATTATTCTCAATTAAATATTCACACATGGATTTTATAGGTTTCATGATACCCTTTTCTTCTTCATTACAAATCTATTTCATGGGAGTCGTTTGATCTTTTCAATGTCATGTGAAGAACATGATTTTTTCACCACCTTATCATAATCTATGTGTGCTTCATAATATCTCCTTCTTTAATTTCTCTTATTCTTAAAAAAGATTAGAAAATATTTCTTGTTCTGCTCCACCTTCAGATGATGTAATCTTGGTATATCAGTATCTCATTTTCATGATCATTAAAATTACATGTGACATGTTTTTTTTTAATTACATCACCCACAAAAAATTCAATCATAGGGAAAGTGGTGTTGTCTGTGATATCTATTAAAAAAGCTTTTAAAAATCAAAATAAACTTATGAAGTTCTATATAAAATAATTTTCAAGAACTAGATTTATTATGTGTTATATTTTTAAGATATTATAGTTATTTTCATTGGTATCATAATAAATTCCCTCATAAGATCAAATATGTCACATGATATTCATTATCCTTCTCATTACCAGACTTGATGGCTCAAGGGATTCTTCTTTGTGAGGAAACTATTTATTCTGGGTGTCTCTTTTAGATGGTTTTGGATTATTTTTGTGTTCTTTCTTAAGACAAGATGACTATTTATGGTATCCCCTTCTCATTAGAGTATCATAGGAACTCTTCTCCTTCATGTGAATAAATCATTTGACTGCTTTATTTTCACGACCTCCCACACACTCTCTCTCTCTCATTATCTCACTGTTATAGTTAAAATATTAAATCCCCTTACCTCAGTTCATATAGGCATCGGTGCATCAATTTTAAATGTGTAAAAAGTAACAATATAAACCCTCAAAGATCATGGTATCTCACGAATGATGAAATTCATGGCTTCTTCGTACAACAATGTGCTGATAAAGAGAACTGCATAAAGGGTTCTCATGATAAATTTCATTATCATGTGATTGGTAGGTATGATACTTGTGCTGTTGGGACAATTTCCTACATGAATGTTTGTGAAACCACTCTGTAGCATGATTGGCTGTCACCATACTATCATGTGATCAAATGATCACTATGTGATGTGGAAAAGTATTTTTATTTCTTTCATGCAATGAAATTATGTGGCGAATGAGGAAATTTCAAAAATAAATTATTCATGTGATAACATAAAATATCCTCAGCAAAATATATATTTCATGTGGTAGACAATTGTCTCATGCTCTAGCTAACAATTTATATTTCAAGAGGATGATGGTGATGACACTATTTTGAAATATAAGCGACTGATTCAAAATTCACTTCACTGGATATCTGATGAGACCTCATTCCAAATAAGAAAACCATGAATTAATAGATGATTATGATCAATCATATCATGAATCATTTTATATATCTGACATTTTTAATGTGGTGAATAGTAATCAATTCACTCCACATCGCACATAAACTTTTATATTTGTCTAGGGTAGGATTTATCAGTCATGTGATGATCAATTTCTGATTAAGTCAACTATGGATTATCGACCCATTCCACCTACACACACTGACCACCAAAACTTTTCCTTATGTGCATCAAGATGACACTAGTTTCACCACTGATATTTCACACCACATATCTTATAAATGGGAAAAACTATAAATAGTTGTCACTATGTCCTCAAGGATTGTACTCCTCCTTGGCCTCTATGTAACTTTCTTGGGTAGGATCTCCCAGGTGGGTTAACCCTTACATTCCATCTATTAGTGTATGAAGGCTATCACACTGGGGAATGTGTGGTTGGCCAATACTTTTTCAGTATCCCATAGAATATATTCTATATGTAGAATACTCAAGATAAAAAATTCTTACCGAAATATCATCTATATCATTCTTCTTTCCCATGAATTTTTATTTTTCATTTTCATTGGAACTTCAAATTGATATTTAATCGCCCCTTTAATAATCCAATAAATTTTATCAATAATTTCTCATCCTTAACACATTTATTGGTTATTTTACAACAACACAAAGAATCATAACATTTCATACTACATTTTCATGCATAAAATTTATTTCAATTAGTTTAATCCATAAAAAAACATATAGAATATTTACTTTATCGACTAATACATATTTACATTTTGACAAAAAATGAAATCTAGGATCTATAATAAACCCTTCAGTATTTTTTTTCAATATTATCATACAACATAAGTTAATATATCATACTAAAATTTCTTCCCCTTATTAAAAATCAATGTCCAAAGGGTAAATGGTGTATTTTAAGCTAATCATATTTTAAAAAACTTGATCATATCCCTTATATAAAAATTTCATTATCTATTATTTGAGTGGAATTTTCTCACGTTGTTCTCTTAGAAAAGATACATTTGTTAATAATATCTATGTCTATATGAACTATATCGGTTTTTTAAATGATGAAGATACAACCAAAGATTTATATGATTTTCATAAAATAACATGCTTTAAAAATAAATAGAAAAATTTATGAATTCTGATTAAACTTATTAGAAACAACCTGTCATATAAATGTAATCAAAATCATACTTGTAAATTATCAAACACATTAAATATTAATGTGAAAAATATATATACCCCCTTTATTTTATCCTTTCATTAACCAAGAACTCCCACTTAATTGATAGGGTTATAAAATTAAGAACAAGGGATGAATTATTGATTGGAATTATAAAGAGAATTAAAATTTTCAAAATCACTATATAGTGATGATTTAATAGCTACATCTCATAAATGATCCCCCGGAAGGGATGTATCCATCTACATTAATTCCTTGTATGTTAGTACAAAATTAATTATATATAATTAAATAAGGAGGAAACTCATTATTTCATAGGAATAACATTCATACTTAGAGACTCTTCTCAATATAGACTTCTTCTTCCTTTTATATTCATTATAAGGTGTGATTGTTATCTATTTATAGGTTGACACATTTCAAGTAATCATAAATTCCTTTTCAGTACCAAATTCTTCTATTTTTTACATTGAACATATTCTTTATATATTCAATTGGGGTTGGTAGAATTTTAATAAAATACTTGTCATCATTCCAAATTTATTCACTGTATTCACACATAATGATTTTCGAATCATCACATATAGATGATTTATTATCAATGTTATCTTCTTTAACTATCACAACATTCATTCCAATTTCCTTGCCAGGTTTTTTTCAATCTCAATTTTTTAATCCATTGATAGTTAGTTAGAATAAATAACTAAAATTTATTTCAAGATGTCCCATGATTATTTGAGTTTCTCACATAGTACACCAGTGATGATTTATTAATTCATAAACATTAATATATTTATTTTTAAATTTTATGAAATTTTACCTAGTGAGCTAAATTTTCATTTCTGATTTTTTTGATGATCTTACCATGTCTTCCCCAAAAATCATTTATTTATTTATATTTGATATATTTTTATCAATTTGATGATAACTTCATTACATGATTAGAATTCTTATAATTTGATTCCATTTTATCATCATTTCTCCCCTGGATTAATTTATCATTTTACATAGTTACATTTCATATTATTATGAATAATATTTATGTCCAAAAACTATGTTACACTAGTATTAGACTTTGAAACATGATCTTAATGATTGTTAATAATTTTTCTATGATGAATGTTGGTGGATTTTCACGGATTTTGGATGTTTCTTCCTAGAAGGATTCTTTCTATATAAATTAGTGCATTCTTCATTTTTTGTAATATTTTTTACCATTTATTCTTTTGGTCCATCTTGATCCAATATTTTCACTCAAGAATACATTTTCAGAAGTAAAAAATATTAATTAAAATTCTTTAGGAATATAAACAACTGCATTATATGGAACCATATTCATAGAAGATTTAGAATATCCACTATTAAGATCAATAGATTTAGTGAATTATTATTTGATCTTCTTGAACTTACGTTGAGCTGAAAGGCACAATGTCGATATCTCAGATAATTATAATTCTATCTCAAAAAGTTTTTCTTCATGATCATTGATCACATTCTCATGTTCAACCATATTCAACCAATTTTTTATTCTCATAAATTATCAATGTATCATATTTGTTGAATTATTCTCTTACAAAAGAATTTTATTTAAAATATCATAGTTCCCATTCAAGATTAGCTACCTTCTTCATATATTCCATCATATCATTATGATCTATCACTTTTTTTGACAGCATCTTCATTTTAATTCATTAGTTTTCTTTTATCATTCTAGAGATTCATGTTATTATCATGATTTTCTTCTAGATTTTCATTCAGGTAACATTCTATATCAGATATATTTTATCATATACACCTGATTAAATTTATTTTGTTGTTTTGGTTTTAACCATAAAAAATATGATTTTTGAAAGGTCGTTCAACTTCTGTCCCACTACAATATAATGAATATTCATCAACATCCATGTTGATAAATGTTATTAAATTTTTCTTTGAGTACATCATCATTTTCTTCTCATAGTCATATATTTTTTTATTTTTTATACTTTTCTTTGAAGTATTCATATTCTTCATCTAATTCGATGACATTAAATTTATTCATTGGAATATCATATAAAAAATGACTATAACTATTAATGTTAATGATATTTAGTGTATATATTTTTTGATAAATACATGATCATTTAATTTTGATCATTTCCATCCATATCCACATTCATTTTATCTTCAAAATTCATCCGATAATTCTCATCATAGGTCAGATATCCCAATGTAATGTAATATTTTATTTTTACCCCATGTGATAAGAGATATGATATCATACTATTTTCCACCAATGATTGTACTGGAAATTAATGAAGGGAATACCAATACTATAAACTGAATTTATATTCTCTATCAACTAAATTCTTTTGGATCTTTTAGAGGTGACCTCAGATCTGATACCAATTACGTAGACATGATCAATGTGTGATCACTAAGAGGGGAAAGGTGAATCAGTTCTACATTTTCTATTTACAAATTATTTCATTTCAATTAATCCTATATGGATAGTTAAATCATTGATTCCCTATTATTTCAACTTTCAACCATACACAGAATAATAGTATAAATACCAAGGCAAGAAACATAAGGATTTACATGGTTCAGTAAAAAAACTCACTCCATTTTGTGTTGGTTATTCTCCCTCACACAGATTATCCCTTATAATCTTATAAACAAACACAATGGTAAAACAAATTCAAACTATATCTATCCTAAATACAAAAATTATGTTATTTATACTTAATCCCACAATGTATACCAAATCCAAACTTTCATGATATAGAATCCTCACTATATATAACATCCCCTAAGTCAAAAAATCGAATTCTACTCTCGAATCCATAAGATAGAATTCATACATTGTTCAATTCATGACCCACAATAGTTTGAATTTATGATCTCCCTCCACTGGCATTCTGGGTAACAATTTCACATATACCTATTCATGTATCATTTCAAAGAACACTGGTATTGCTCACAAATATGTGATCTCTTAAATTTGATCAGATTCCTTGGGGTAACAAATGCTTGTGTTTTTGTATTTTTAATGAGGAATTCCAAACCTCACAATAACTTGTTTAAGTTTTTCACACAATACGATAATGGATATTCTTATGCAATAAAGATCTTGCACAATATCACCTCTATATGTCTTATATAATGAACAAATACTATAAACTCATATGCAAGTTATTCTGATAATCGATCTGGAATTAATCTAAAAGTAACCCCACATCATGGATGGTTTTCATTGAATCTGGAACCATATAAAATTTAGTAAGGATATTTATTATTATGTTCTATGAATTATGTTTTGGGTATCTTATCACATGAATGTGATTACTTCAAATAGGGATTATCTTCTCTACTAATTATGCATACATGAATTGAATATGTTTCATGAACCCCTTGACTTCTTCACCACTTCACTGTTTCACAGAAACAACATTATATTTTCCAGGTCATGTAAAGATCATGATTTATTATATACCTTCACACAATCTACGTTTGGTTCATGTGATATTCTCCTTTGATCTCCCTTGTTGTTGAAAATTCAGGGAAATGATTTCTTGTTCCACTCTTCTTTCATGTGATGTGATCAAATGAAATCACTTTCTTCTTCGATTGATCATACAAAGTCCATGATATATTTTCCTCTTCAATCACACTATAGAAACCTAATATAGTATCATGGTAGGGTTTGTTGTCTATGATATCTACTCAATCAACATCAAATGATCAAAATGAACATATTAATGTTTCTCTAAAATTAATCAGGATACCTAGATTCCATTTAGGATTATTTTTCTTGGGACAATGGTTTGTGTCTATGAAATCATTCTAAATTCCTTCTCGATAATAGATGTCACCTGGGACACTCTTTCACCATTACATCATGAAACTTGATGGCACGTTGCATTCTTCTTCATAAGAAAAATGGGTTTCCTCAATGTCTATTTGTTGTGAGCATGGTTTTTATGTGTGTTTCATTGTGAGACAATATGAATTTCCACAATATCTACTTCGCATGAGAGGATGATGTGAACCATTATCCTTCACATGAATGAATCACATGACATATTTGTTTTCATGAGATATCTCTCTCTCATTATCTAAATATTGCATCATAATGCATTAATCCCTTCACCTTATTTTATATATGTATTGGTGAACTAATTTTAAGGCATGAAAGGGACCTGCTTAAACCCTCAAAGAGCTCAGGTGGTCATGAATATTGAAACTCTCAACTTCTCCAAACATCGATGGAGTAATTAAATGAACCACATAAATGATTAACATTATCACTTTATTGATTACGTGGTGACTATGAGATATTCTTACAATGTCATGATTACTATCTACATGAAATCATGTGATGGAACTATATAGTATGATTGGTTATTTCTATACTGTCACATGATCCATTGATAGTCATATGATGTCACTGAGGTTTTTCATTTCATTCATTTTATGAAATCGTGTGATTGGTGTGGATCTTGTAGAAGCTACTTATTTTTCTAAAAACATGGATTATCTTCAGTTCGTTCTGGATATATTATTTTGTCTAATTGGCTCTAGATCATGATAAAATGTTCAACATCAATAGGAAGATGGGGACATCACTATTTTGAAATATGAATGAATGATTCTAAATTCACTACATTAGATATTGGAAAAAACCTCATTTCAAATATGAAATCCTGATTAATAAAAAAAATGTTCTAATTGTATAGATCATGTGTACTTTTTTATATTTGACATTTTTTGTGCGGTGAATAGAAACATATCCACTCTAAATCCCATATAAAAATTTCAATTGATTTGGGACATGGTTTATCAACTAAATGGTGACCAATATTTAGTTGATCTATGTATGGGCTTCATCACCCATTCCACATTCTCAGACACACAACAAAGCCTTAGACCTATGGGATTTTAGACCACACTATGCGTGTCTTCGGGTTCACATACCATGGTCTTTATACATGGGCATGCCCATGAATTGTGGTCACTATGTTCTTAGGGATTATACACAACTATGGCCTCCATGCCGCTTCCTTACATAGGATATCTCATATGGGTTAACCCCTAGGGTCCCCCAATAACTGTTTGAGGGCTATCCCATTGGGGATTCTTTGGTTGGTCCATAATTGTTTAGTACATCATAAAATATATTCAAAGTATATAATACTCATGCACAATGAATCCAACCCACATCTCAACCATATCCTTTTTATTCCTTGTGGATTAATAATTTTTTTTCATGGAAACATCAAATATATATTTCATGGAATTTAATAATCATACAAACATTTTTATTAATAGTATGTCTACCTTAACACATTTACAAGTCATTTGGGAACAAGACATACAATCATCACATTTCATTCAAAAACTTTCATGTGTTACATAAAATTCCAATAGTTGAATCCATAATAATTCTCTAGGAATAACCACTTCATCCACTAATACATGTTTTTTTATTAATAAAAAATTGTATATTATCTCAATAATCTCTCATTTGTATTTTTTTGTCAGTATGAGTACATATCATAATTAAATATGTGGTGTTAGCATTAATCCACTTATTAAAAATCAATATGATATAGGAAAATATGGTCTTTAAAACGCTTCATATTTTTAAAAACATGATCATTTCCCATATATTAAAATATCATGATCACTTCTAAGAGATGAATTATCTCACATTGTTATCTAATAACACAGTCATTATTTAATTATCTATTACTGTGTGTGGGAGAACACAGAGGTGATATCCATAAAATACCATGCATGTGAAATAATGAAAAATATTTTACAATTATCATTTAATGGATTGAAAAAAAATTATTTTTTTCACTATAATAAAAATCATGAACATAAATTAACAAAAACATTAAAAATTTCAAGTGAAAAATATTTTTATTCACCTTTGTTTAATGTTTTCCTTAACCAAGAACACCCCCTTAATCGATACACATAATACAATTATGAACATGTGATGATAGTGTGATTGAAATTATAAAGTTGTTTAGATGTTCTAAATTCAATAGGCAGTGAGGATTTAATAGGATCATACCATCAATGATCTCCCTAAAAGGATGCATCTCTCTACTATAACATCATTCATGTTAGTACATATGTTTTAATATACATGATAATAAAGAGAAACTTGTTGATTTGACATAAATCAAATTCATAGTGACATATTCCTCTCAATCATGACTTCTTCTTCCTTTTACATTCCATAGAATGTGAGATTGATATTTCTTCATTAGTTGAAACTTATAATGTGAATTTACTATCCTTTTAGTATTAGATTCATTGGATTTTATTTTCACATATTCTCTATTATATCCTATTGGGATTATATAATTTTAATACAATATTTTCTATCATGCCCAGTTTGATCACACCATTCAAACTTACTGAATATTACGTCATCATATCTAGATGAATTTTTATTAACTCTATATTCTTCAACTAGTACAAAATTATTTATTATTTCCTCAAAAAATTTATGTTAAATATCCATTTTTTTATAATTGAATAGTTGGTTAGGATAGAAAAATAAATATTATTTCTTTATGTTCTTAGATTATTTCATTTTTTCATATAACAAACCAATGAATATTTATTCCTTCATAAAAATTATTCTAAAAAATATTTACATTGTAAAAAATTTCACTTTGTGAGATAACATTTAACTTCTCAAAAATTTGACCATATTGTCAACATTTTCCCCAAACATCATTCATGAATTTTTATTTATCACATGTTGATAGATTTTATATTGACTTTATCATAAGATTCTCTTTCAGATAATTTGATCAACTATTCTCATGATTTCTCCCCTTTGCTTCATGCCTACTTCAAGGTAGTCACATGTCATACCAGCATGAGTAATCTTTACAAACGAACACTAAAGAGGACAAGAAATGGCCTCTAAATCTAGATCTTCCAAATTGATAATAATTATCCTATAAAAATGGATGTTATATGTTTATAGATTGTCATGGTTTCTTCAAAAAAAGAAAACCTTATGTATTAATTATTTTAGTCTTCCCTTGTAAAATATGTTTTCTCATTTTCTATTTTCTTCCATCTGGATTCAGTCATTTCACTACTTCCTTCATTATCATAAACAATTAATATACATTGATATTCAATAGGTATAGAAAAAATCTCTCTCTATGGACCCTTATTCATAGAATATTTAGACAATTCACCCTTAAGATCAATTTATTTTTTGAATTATTCTTCCATATTCTTCAAAATTCATTGGCCTAAGGGAATATAGACTAGGTCTATGATAACTCATATTCTTTATCAGAAATTTTTTCCTAATATCATTCACCATTTTATCAATTTTACCCATCTTCACCCTTTATTTCTATTCTCTTTGATGAAAAAATATCATTACTGTTGAATTATTCTCTTGTAAATGAATTTTATTCAGAATCATTTAATATCCTTTAAATACAATCTACCTTCTTTTAAAAATTCCTTACCTTCTTATGATGTGTCTTTTTGGGGCTCATTCTTTATTTTACATCAACAGTTTTATTTTCCCATTATTTAGTTTCATGTTGTCCTGAAGAGTGTATTTATATTGAATCACTTATTCTCATTGTATTGAGAAGGTGGTGAGCCATTACTAGGCCTTAAGGGACATCCCCAAGATGCCAAAGGCTATCAAAAAATGTAAAAGGTTCTCAAATTGATGTGGGGGATGATTTACCCATTAATAACTAAAACTATTAACCCAAAAAAAAATTCTAAACATCTCACCATATGATGCATTAATAAATTATATTCAACTCAAACACATTATTTATATCAAAACCACACCAATGTGTACTACAACGGAACACAAAAAAACTATCAAAGTAATTAGTCGAAGATAAATAAATGAATCTCCAAGATAACCACAATAATCCATGATTCACAAGATCCATGCTCTAATATCATCAAATAGCTAATGTATAATTACATAGTTCTAAATACGTTGGATAATTTACCATTTCCCGTGTCCCATAAGATATCATCTGAAAAAGTCCGAATAGGCCAATGCATCAGTTAGTATAAAACAAAGTATTCTTTTCTTAATGACTTTCCTACTCACAGTACTGATATATAAAGGTAAGAAACATTTAAATAATACATTCTTCAAAAAGAAATTTCCCAAAACATTTTATAATAATATATAAACAAGTTATAAAACCAATTTTAACCATAAGTAAACAAGTTCTATTTTAACCAATTTTCCAATAATCCATATTTCCTAAAAAAACAATGAAAAATGGATTTATTCCCATTTCTCAATACCATTTTTGAATAACCATTCTCTTGTTCACAACTCACCCACACATTAATGTTTGTTTGAAAATTCCATACTCCGGACGTATCTCTTGCCAAATTACCATGTGTCCCACTAACACACACCCCCCAATTAAGGTTCATGTAAATTGAACCCCACTAATACACATACCCTATTTAGGAAATATAAAAATTGAACTCAAAGAACAAATATATTCCAAAACAATTTCAAATAAACATATTCAAACCATTTCTATAAAACCAATCATTTATTAGAAACCATTAACTAAACAAATTCCAATCAAAAATTAAATTTCAAAAAATTCATTGCATTTATTGAAAAAAAAACATATTCAAATCCAATTACCACAATACTGAGAAAAATAAAATTTTAAAATCTTCATTTTAAAATCAATAATCAAGCACATTATTAAACAACACAAATTTTCCAGATTTCCAAAAAACAATCACTTAGGTAGATTTCTAAAAATCCTAAAGCAACCAATTAAAAATAAAATCAAAATAATATAATAAATTTCAAATAAGTAAAATCAGTTTTACAAAGAGGATTTGAGATAGAAGCCACCTATATCGATTATTTTGGCTAAAACTAAAAATGGATGAAGAAAGATTAAGAAACCATGAATGAATTCCATGAAACCAAATCATATTTCTTCCCCTATCATGATCAAGACCGAATCTTCACATATTTAGAGTCAATAATCATATATATATCCAAAATGGCTTTGGATTCAAAAATCCAATAATATGGGTGAACTAGATCTGAGAAAACGTGATAAGAGCAATAAAGAACAAGAACCTACTGTAAGAATCAGGCTTCCAAACACAGAAGAAAGGATCTGGATTGATTAAAATTTTCTAGGGAGAGGTTCTCCAACCTTAATGAGATATGAATACCATGTTAGGGATGCATAAGAGAAAAAAAGCCACTTAGAGTCAAAAACATGTGAGATACAATTATTTAGGACCTCATATTATCAACATTCGCGGTTAGAGAAACCATGTTCTAACGGAGGGTTAGCTACTCCATGCGATGTCACATTCATGGAATACATTAATAGTCTCCATAATTATGATACCACCATTCCAAAGATACCATCCAACATCTACAATGTTTATAGTGTCTCTTAGGATTTCCTCCTGGTTTCGACAAACATTGTGCTTCCATTGCACTTCTCATTTATCCCCAAAACACATCGATAGATCCAGAAAATCTTTTAAACATAACCTTTAAACTTCATATACATAAACATAAAAAAGAAATGGTTACATACCAGAAGTATGGGATAATAAATTCTCCCCACCATTGGTCTTTCCATTTATAGATATTAAATAACTGTCATTGCCCTAAAATAGTTCCGACCATTGATCCTTTACTTCATTCTCATGTTCCCAAGAATGTTTCAGAATCCGACCATATTTCCGTAAAACTAGCACTAGACCAATTATTTTTCCCTAAAAGACATCATATTTCCTCTCTATAATCAGCACTAGGATATTCACTAACAATGTATCTTGATCTAGGTCAACATGATCCCGTTTGATTACATGTTCAGAATTATGTAGATACTTTTTTTCACCTGAGATACATTGAACATATTATACATTGAAGTAAACCATGATTGAATTCCAACGGATATGTCACCTCTCCATGCAGTTCCAATATCTCAAAAGGAACTATGTATTTAGGATATAACTTACCCAACTTCCAAAAATGATGTTTTCCAAGCCTTGGATAAATCCTTATGAACACATGATCACTCATCATGAATGAGAACAGTCTTCAGAAATGATTCACATATGATATCAGAAAACTATGAGACTTCTCCATCTTGATTTTCATAAAATAAATCTTATCAATAATTTTATGGACAAGGCTCGGCTCCACTAATGATGTCTCTCCTATTTACAACAAAAAAATGGGAGAATGATAAGGACAATCATGGAATGCATCAAAAGGAGTCGTTTGTATTGAGGCTTGATAATTGTTATTGTAAGAGAAATCCACCAGTGGAACATGCTCTTCCCATGATCCACCAAAATCCACTACACAAGCCCGTAACATTTCTTCTAACATCTACATCTTTCTTGGGGATTTCCCACCCATTTGAGGATGATACGATGTACTCATATTCAATTGTGTCCCTAGGGATTTATGTAACGATTTCTAGAAATTAGACATGAACATCAGATCTCTGTCTGAGACTATCAAAATAGGTACTCCATGTCTATTGAACACTTCTAATATATCAATTTTTTAAAATTCCTCCACTGTATGAGTTTCATGAATTGGGATGAAATGAGCTGACTTGGTAAGTTAATCCACTATCAATAATATGGAATCATGTCTTCATACTGTTCTTGGGGTACCTATATTAATATTCATCAAGATTTTCTCCCATTTCAATATTTTATTTGGTAAATACTTCAACATACCTATTGGTCATTAGTTCTCTACATTAAAATCATGATAAGTTAAGAACATTGAAACGAACTCAGCAACATTCTGTTTCATTCCAATCTAGAAAAAATGTGACTAAAATTCCTTATACATTTTATGTATTTCTAGATGTATTGACAATTTCTAATTTTTGTTTGAATGGAGAAGATTTTCATAACAAGCCATAGGTACTACAATCATATCTTGGAACCAAAAACCCAAACTACATTCTTGTTTAGAGCCCTCAATGATCTCCCCAATGTTGTCTTTTTTACTCATAACAAAGAATTATGCATCATATGTTTGTTATAATTTAACCATATTTTCAATATCTAGAATCATAGAAACTAAAATGAAATCAGAAAAATCTCCTCGGTCTTCAAATTCAACATTCATGTTGGCTTGTACAGACACCATCTACCTCCCATACGATGCTTATTTTTCCGACTGAGTATATGATTTTTTTCATAATGAATCATCCAGTAAAATAAATTTTCCTAGTTTATACATAAAGTAAAATTCAAACATATGACGTTACAAAATCCATCTCATTTTCTGAAAATTAAAATCTTATTGTGAGAAAATATGTTTCAAGATCTTATGATATGTGCCCATAGTAAATTTCTCACCAAATAGATAGTGATGTCAGTTCTTCAATGTGTGGACAACTGCAGCTAAATCCAGATGATATTTTGGGTAATTATTATCATCCCATATCAACTACCTTGATCCATAAGAAACCACATGGACTCCTTTCATGAGAAAACATCACAATTCAGATCTCGAAGCATCACAATACATCACATACCCCTATCCGGATTCTGGAAAAATCAATATAGGTTCTTATGTAAGGAGAACATTTAAGTCATGCAAAGAATTATGTCATTACTCAGTCTATTTAAATAGAGAAGTATTATTTTTCAAATCTATCATTGGTGAAGCTAGGCATGAAAATTCACTAACAATGAATCAATATTAACTATATAGAAAAATAAAGTTTCATATCTCCCTAAAATTTTTCGATGGTCACAAAGAGATAACAAATTTTATCTTTTCTAAATCTACTGAAATACCTTTTTAAAAAATTATATAGCCAAGAAATAATACTTCTTGCATCCAAAATCTGTACATTGATATAATGGAATATGGATGATGTTCTCTCAATATTCCCAACTCTGTTGCCAAGTGATTCTCATTCTCCTCCCTTGTCCATGAACCACCAGTATGTCATCCAAAAAAAACACAAAAAAGAATATAGATATCTCTAAAATATCTGATTTATCAATTCAATAAATATATTTGGTACATTCATAATACCGAAATTCATGATTACATATTCATAATGGAAATATCTACTTCTAAAATCTATCTTAGTAATATCCTCCTTTTGAAATCTAAATTGTTGATATCCTGATCGCAATTCAATTTTAGAGAACCGCTATGCTCTCCTCAATTGATCGAAAATGTCTTCAGTGTGTGTATGTTTATATATATTCCTTATTATAAATTGTTTAAGCTTACAATAATTCATACAGATCCTTAGAGTTCCCTCAAATTTATTCCTGAACAAGACTATTTATTACCATAGATAAGTGATCATCTAATTGAATCCTTTGGTTTCTAGCTCTTATAACTGCACATTCAATTCCCTTAACTCTCTTGGTATGATCATATATGATAGAAGGGAAATAGTAATGGTCTCTGGGATGAGATCAACTGTAAAATCCACTTCCCTTATAGGTGGTAACCCTACCATGTTCTTAGGAATGAACTATGAAAATTGATCTTAATCTTATAAAAACTTATAACATTCATATCATCTATAAATTACAAGTCTTACATTATAAACTCGTAAGAAATCATTACAAATTATGGTCCTAACAAGCGCGGTGCATCTATCATTACAGTTGTTTGTCCTTAAAAGAGATGCTCAATTCCATCCTCATTTGTAAAACTAACAATTATTCTATAATATTTGATGCAATCCTTGAACATTATCAACAAATGCATATCCAAGATTACGTCAAATACATCCATCTCTGACACTGAGAAGTACTACTTCCTCTTAACTCCATAAATGGTTATAGAACATTCCCTACACACAATGTCTCAACATTCACTTTTACTGAGAGGATTTTGAAGTTTTAACACTGATTGAATCATCTCATGTTTTGACCATCAGAAGAATAAAAAATGATACGCAATGATAGAATGTGATGAATTAGTTTCAAAAAACACTTGCATTAGTGTAGAAGTCAATAGAATCATATATCTCATCATAGATGGTCCAACCTGATCATCCAAAATCATCTTCTCATCTCCATACAATTGCTTCATTGTTGCAATTTTCTCTTTATTTACTTGTTGAGGTTTCACTTGTAGGGGAGTCAGGGTGTTCCTTGAATCACCATGGATATACCTATTCTTTAGAAGAGTCTTATTTTGATGTTCTCTTCCAATAGAAGCATATGACCCTTGCCACACCTGAGAAATGTCTTGAGCACTTGACCTAGAAGCACTGATACAATAGCACTAAAGAATCATCATCTTCTTGTAGTTATAAAATGCTCAAGGATTTGTTGTGCACTCTCTATTTATGTGGTCATAAAAACCACATTGGAAACATCCTACTTCACTCTTAGATCGTGGAGTAAGGTTTACTGATCCAACCATTTGATTTTAATTCCTGCTTGCACCTTTGATATTGTTGTCCCTCTTTCGCTTGATCCTAGCAGTCATGCCCCATGAACATCCCATAGGTATCATAATACTTATATCTCCCATAGATCATGAGATATCTCATTTAGATACAATCACCCTATTCTCTTTCTCTGTATAATCCGTAATACAGGTCACCATGATCTTTAAGTGAATCTCCTACTGTAGCCCTGATTTGAAGATACATGCCTTTATGGATGCACTCACCACAACTTCTGGTGAAAATAGAACTAAAGGGATGAATTTATCTATATACTCTATGATAGAGAGATTTTATACCTTTAGTCTAAATAGGTCCTTCGTTTTATGGTTGATGAAGTTATGAGTATAGAATTGTTTATTCAACAATTCCTCGAAATCTTCTAAACTATGGCCTTGATCTAATATATCCTACACCGCTGGATCCCATCATTGACGTGAAATATCCTCAATAATATATTTTTCTATCTGGAATTTTATCTTTGATGGTGTGATGATGAAATTTAATGTTCAATTAATCATATTCTGCCACACCTCTGCATTTTTAGGTTCATAATCACCCTAGAAAATTGGTGGATTGTGCTTCATAAACTGGATGTAATGATCCAAATGACATGGAACATCCCTATAGTTCCTAGTATATACATCTTGGAATTCATGGATGATACTATGAACCAGATCATGGTTCAACTGTAGCCCAGGTTCATCTACATTCTCCACAGATTCTTCTAGTTGGTTTCTATGATGACTATCAGTTGCCATTTTCTAAACAAACAAAAAACTCTATAATTATCACTACCTATCAAATATTTTATTATCATTTACAAATCTATCCCACAAACCATCACAAAATTATTTTCCGAAAACAATCTTTTCAACATAAATACATTTTTGATTATTCCAATTCTTTCTTTCAGAAATTATACCATTTTCAAAATACATCATTCATTATCTTGTCAAAGTATTTCATTTGAACTCAATTTTTATAGTTTTTTTAAAAAAAGGTCATTTGGTGAAAATAAAAATTATTACTCAATAGTAAATATGAAATCCTAATGGGATTTCATTAATCTAAAATGCATGTCATGCTCGTCTCATTGGCTAAACCCAGTAAAATGGGATCCAAATATCCTATAAGTGTAGCCAAAACCCTTATGTACCCAAATCCATGGTAACATGATTTTCTACAGAAAAATGTTAGATATGTATACGTATACTCATCATTTAATGTCCCGAAATTCTAACTCCATTGTATGATGATAACCCCATGGAATAGATAATAAAAAATTCCAACTCCAAGACCAAGAAAACTGAGGACTACTTGATCCAAAAGGAAAGAAAAAGCTGATACCAGTTATCTCAAATAAAGTTTTAGATCAAACAAACTGACAAAATTTGTAATGACCCACATATTATCATTGGATTGAGAGGTAAGTGATCCATTAATAGGCATTAACTGACATCTCCATGACACCAACGGCTAGAAATAAATTCCTAAGGGTTTCAAATCCAAGTGGGGATGATTTACACATTTAAAACAAAAACCCTTAACCCAAAAACCAAAACCAAGATACCCACTATATGATTCATGAAAAAATGAAATAAAACTCAACCAATTGATTTATATTCAAATAACACCAAATTTACTAAAGTGGAATACAAATAAACTATAAATTTAATGATCAGAAGATAACTAAAAAACACCATGACTACCACAAGACTCCATGAACCAGAAGATTCATGCTCAAACAACAGTAAGAATACCATGTATCGAGAGGTGGTTCTAAATATGTGTGATGCTTTACCTTTTCCCATGTTGAAAAATATAGCATCTAAAAAGCACCAAAGTGCCAAATTAGGGGTGATTATAAAACATAGTAGGATTTCCCCAATGACTTCCCTACTAATAGAACTAGGATAAAATGGATTACTATATTTATATAAATAGTTTATATAAAATAATTTCCTAAAATGGTTTATAACTAATTATTAGCATATTACAAAAACATTTGTAACCGAAAATATTTTTTTTTAATTTTAACTAGTTTTCTAGAATGTCAAATTTTTATAAAAACAACCAAACAAGGCTTAAAACCAATTTATCAATATCAATTTTCCATAACCATTCCACAGTTCCAAACACACCCACACCTACATTCTTGTTTGATATTTTCATACTTATGAGTGAAATCTCATCCAATTACATTCTATTCTACTAAGACATGTCCCCAATTAAGTGTCACACACGTTTTACCCCACTGGTTCACATACTTTATTCAGGGGCATGTTGAACGTGAACTCACACAACCAATATAAGTCAAAACTTCTTCAAATAAAAAAATACAACAATTTCAATAAAACCATTGTTTTATTGAAAACTATTAAACAAACCAATTCCAATTATCCATTACATTAAAAAAAATTCCTTTCATAGAAAACACATCAATCAAATCCAATTTCAGAAATTCCAAAAATATCCCATTTTAAAATATTTATTTTAAAATCAATAATCAATCACTATATTCAACAACATCAATTTTACATATTTCCACAAACCATCACCAAAGAGGAATTATGACAATTGTAAAGAAACATTTCAAAATAAAATAAAGTCAAAGTAAAAAAACTTAAATCAATCCAATCAGTTATGTAATGTGGAGTCGATATTGAATCCACCTACCTCGACCATTTTGGATAAAACAAAAAATATAAGAAGAACACCTAAGAAACTAGGTATAAATTACATGAAACTACCATGTATTTTGTCCCCTTTCATGATGAAGACCAAATATCAAATTAATTTAGAATAAAAAATATTATATTTAACCATAGTGGATATAGATCTAAGAATCTCTGAAGAGGGTTGAAGTAGATCTCTGTAAATGTGATAAGAACGGTGAAGAACATGCACTTAGTGTAAGAATTGGGCTTCTAAACACCATGGGAAGGATTCAGATCGATTACAGTTTTCATTTTAGAGGTTATAAAACCATAAAGAGAGAATAAGTCAGTGTTAGGGATACATAAGAGAAAAAACAATACACCTAGAGTCAAAAACGTGTGGGATATACTTTTTTAGGATCTCACTTTGACCCTGCACATTGTTAGTTGGCATGGTTAGAGAAACCATGTGCTAACAGTGTGTAAGATAATACCTAGTATGACATGTTCATGGCCTAATCCCATAGGATCCCTAACCATTTACCCACTATGTTGATGCTACTTTCCAAAATTTTCAAAAGTGAATAGTTTCTCCTTGGATTTTCACATGGTTTAGACAAACTGTGTGCAACCAGTGCACTTTTCCTTTATCACCAAAATCTAATTGAAATGTCCCCAACATATCCCAAACATAACCTTAAAACATAATATACATAAAAACCCGATATAAGGGTGACATTCCACAAACTAGAGGCACTACATCCTTCTAGAGTATATTTCAAGTACAATTCAAGAACATGTCTCTCTTTACCTTCATTGACATCGAATGTGTATTGATATATTTTTATTTTTACCCTAAAACAGATATAATTTTTACAAGGTCATTCAGATTATGTCTCACTTCATGATGATAATGATTCATCAACTTCCCAAATCATCAAATTCCATTAATTTATCCTTGATAAATTATTATTTTTCTTCTCACAATGAAATATTTATTATTTCCAAGAAAGTTTCTTCATATATTTTTCTTCTTCATCAGATTTGGTGATATTGGATTTCCTCTTATGATAGACAAAAAAAATGTCAAAATCCATTAAAGTTAAATCACTTTATTGCATATCATTTCTAATAAATTCTTTAGGATTTCATTTTTAGAATTTTCCTTGATCTTAATTTTCCTACAATCTTCATAAGTCATAAGATAATTCTCAACATAGGGTGGATATACAACTTTAACAACATCTGTCACTTCTACCCATAGTGATAGGAGATACAATATCATTATATTTTTTCATTCATGAGAGTTCCCACCATCAATGTTGGGATTTACCTTACTTTTAATTGAATCAATATTATCCCCCCTTTTAAATATATTTGATATTTCATAAGTGACAATAGATCTTATACCAATTGAGGCAACAAGATTAGTGTGATATCAGTGAGTGCGGGAGGGAATTAACTATTGATACCTTTTTATTTTTAAAAATAGTTTATCTTTAATAAAACCTTTATATCTTTTTTTAATCCATTATCCACTCTTCTAATGTCTCTCACACTTTTCTTTAAAAATACTGTGAAGAAAAAGGCATTTAACACAAGGATTTAATGGTTTAATAAAAAATACATACTATTTCTCATGTTTTTATTATCCCTAACATAGATTCTCCACTATAATCTTGAAAAAAATACAATGGTCAATACTGAGAGACACTGTATCAATCCTAAATCACCACATTAAGTTATTTTTTTGCATCCCATAGTGATACTACAATTCAAATTGCCCTTATCCAGAATCCTCAATAGAGGATAATTTTTCGAAGACACAAAAGTGAATTCTACTCATGTATCCACATGGGTGACTTCAAATATTTTTGAATTTTTAATCCATTATAGGAATATTTTTTCATATTCATTCACAAGTATGATGGATTTCACATGACTCTGTAACGTTTCAAGTTCCATTACCAAACAAACTGGTATTTCTCAAAAATCTATGATCTCGTGTATTGAATTAGTTTCCTCTGTGAAAAAAAATTTATTTATATGCTTCAATCTGATTATGAATTCCAAGTCTCAATTTAATTTGTGAAATTGGGGTACACAATTTCATGATCAATATTTCTAACCAAGAATTATCTTTCACTATATCACCTATATCTGTCTTCTTTAATTATAAAATACCATAAACTAAGATTTAAGATCTTATGATTATCATTACGACTTCAATAATAATGTAAGAACACTTCAAGAATTATTGTCATGGAATTGTAAACTAATATACATTCATCAATGGTCATTATTTTTTTCTTATCAATTATGTTTAAAATAACATTTCATGTTCATATGTATTGTTGATCACATGCATGTGCTTCCTTCTAATGAGAACTATCTTCCCAATTTTTTATTTATGTGTGGATTGTACACGATTCACAAAACCTCTATATTGTTTACCTTCTTTACTATTTCCTGTGAATTGAAAGATATATTAAAGGTCATGTAAAGATAATTATTTGTTCCAAACCTTCACATGATCTATGTGTCATTTATTGGATATCCTCCATCAAGTGTCGTTGTTCTTGAAATTGTTTTGTAATGGATTAGTTGTTCTGCTCCTCCATCGCATGATTTGACACATGATATCACTATCTTCCAACCATGATCATATTATTTTTATGTGGAATTTTTTTCATAAATCAGTCATCCTAAAAATAATCTTGTCACATAATAGGGGTTTAATCTATAGTGTCTCCCTAAACGACTTCGCAATTTAAAAATGAGCCTCTTCAAGTGTCTTCCAATTATTAAAGAGAACTAGATGAATTTAAGGATTCAAATTCGTGATACAATAGTTTCTATCAACCACATACTTCTATATTTAATCCCATGATCAGATGTCTCTTGATATACTCTTTGTCCATAACTTTGTGAGACCTGATGGCTCACAAGATTCATCTTAATGAGACAATTCTTTGTCCTCTATGTATTTATCATGTGATAGTGGTTTTTACATGAATTAATTCATGATAAAAGATATCTTTCCATTGTATATCCTTCACATGAGAATATCACATTAACTCTCCTCCTTCATTTGAATGAATCATGTGTCTTCTCTGTTTTCATGCCCCCCCTCTTTCTCTTTTTTTATCTCAATATTTCATAGACACACTTCAATCCCCTATCATAAAATTATCTTAGAAGAGGTTCTCTTTTTTTAAGGTTATTTTAGGAACATTTTAAACACCCAATGATCTTGCGATATCATGAATATAGAAACTCTTAGCTTCTCCATATAGAGATGAATTGATCACATGAACCATTGGATTTATTCTTATGATCACAATGTTGATCATGCAATGTATAGGTAGGATTCATGCAATTTCATGATGAATGAATGTATGAAATTATGTGATTAAACTTAGTATCATGTTTTTTTTCACCCTACTATCACATAATCAATATATCATCATGTGATGTGTTTGATTTTTTTCATTTTGTTTATACAATTAAATCATGTCATGTTGAAGGATCATACGATGACTTAATAATCATGTGGAAAAGACCATTATCCTTGGACGAGTATTGACATTTTTTGGTGTTTGGTTTTCATTAGATCACAGAAATAGTTTCATCTTTGAGAGGAAGACTACTATGGAACCATTTTGAAATATTCATTATTGGTTGAAAAGTCAATGTGTAGGATATTAGATAACACCACATTTCTAATATGGAAAATATAGATCATCCAATAGTAATAATCAAACAAATCATGTGGGGTTCATTATATTAGTCATTTTAAGTGTTTTGAATAGTAAATTATTCTTTCCATGTGCAACATTTATTTATCTATTGGTCTTAGGAGTAGTTTATCAATTATGTGGTGAATGTTTTTCAGTTGAGCCAGCTATAGATTCTAGAACACGTTCAACATACACACACACTGCCAATCCATAGCCCTATGGGCATGTAGAAAACACTATGCACGCCTCCATGCTCAGGAACCATGTCTCTTATACCCAGGCCCTCCAATAAATAAGGGTAACTATGATCTCAATGATTATACGCATCCTTGACCTCTATGCCACATCCATTTCCAGATTCTCCCATAGTGGTTGACACCTACGGATCTCCCATAAGGGGTTTATTCTTATCCAATTATGGCTTGTGTAGTTGGACCGTAATATATTAATATCACATAAAATATATCTATGTGTATAATAATCATACCCATAAATGATAACCCAATTCTCAAACATCTCCTACATCTTCTTCATTCATTAATAATTTCTTCTTTCAGGGAAACATCAAAATCATATTTCCTAGTCTTCATTAATCTTCCAGAAATTGTTATAAACAAAGTTTCCACATTAAAAAATTTATTGGTCATTTATGAATAGAAAAAACAATCAAAACATTTAAAAAAAATTCCAAGTGTGACATCCAATTCCGTTAGATGAATCCATAACAATTATCAATGTATTTCAACATCATTTGTTAACACATATTGGTTTATTGAAAACAAATGAAATATAGGAATAATATAACACCAAAATTCCTATATTCTTCTCGATTAGTAGCATCTGTTTGTTCAATTATTCATTCTTGGGGTGATTAACCAAACAAAAGAAAAGGGAATGGATATAGATATAATAAATTAATATATCTCTTGAATTCTGATTCACTTTTTTTAGTTGACAAAGAATCTAGTTATAATGTATACAATTAGAAGAATCCTTCTAAATTACTAACATTGATGAACCAAATTATGAAATATATTGGTAACACTTGAGTTGATATACGAACTAGAACTATGTTCACAATCTATCAACCCATAACTGAGATCAACCCAAAAAATAGCCTACCTTTAATAAAACAAGTCACAGTCTAGAGACCAAAACAAAATATCCAATGTCTCTCCACCAAAAAAGGTTTAATTAAGTTTCTACAACATAGAATTCATAGTTTTCTTAAGAAATATATAATTTTACAAGGATAAACGTTATCTCTAATAATATTTGTTGGAGTTGGTGGCCTAAAACCCACTACATTGTACATTATTCATTAAATAAACACCTTATCACATAATGATAGTTATTCTACATGACAATGTATGTGGTAATGTCCCAAGGATAACTATTTCATTAAATGGTCATAGTGGTTCCCTGCTATGATGAGAACTCGAAAGTTACATAACAGAGTTCCTGAATATCTTTTCTATGGTCGAGATGATTTTATTTGAGGAACACAAATAATATAGTCCATGATGGGTGAGGACTCATAAAACATTAGGGAACCTTCTCATGGTGTGAGACCTTGGTAATATTCTGAAGGATATTATGAGAATAAGACCCACCAGTAGAAATCGACATTTCATAGTTTCATTGGATGTTCCTGTCTGCGAACGTGTGTATTGGTCATTAAACTTTAATATTATTATTAATGGGTATTAAACCTCGCGCACTTAGATGTATTGATGAAAATTGTGAGGACACACTATCCACAATGAGGTAGGATACATTGGGTGCATCACGAGTAATAATGCATTAATAGATAATGTGAGAAAGGGTTTGTCCCTTCTGTCCCCTAATAGATGTAGATATCTCAGGCCCTTTGATGGAATTGATATAGCCTAAATAAATCCATGTCCATGGAAAGGAATGGGCGAGTTCAATTCCGAAAAGTCAAAGAAAGAATAATCATTCACATGGGTCGATCGTACTAGCATGAAACCCACATGATTAGAGATATCATGACCATGGGATTATATTACACGATAAGTGTTCGTATGAGGTGACACATCATTGCACCATTTACTTCTTTCTCTATGGGTACCTTGTCATATTGCTAGATGTTAAACTTGGACTTTATCTTGGCTCCACCTAATGCCACTGAAAAAGAGGCCTAGAGGGTCAAACACTAACTGTGTCTATGTATCTTAGTAAAATATTAATATAACAAGTTAAATAAAAAATTTTCCTGACTGTGGTTTAATAATTATTTAAGGAGCCTAATCGAATTTATTTCAACACTAGTTATTCGAGAGAATATATTGTGGGTGAAATAATATATATTTATTAGCAAGTAATGCATTTACATTTATTTAAGAACTAAATATCCATTACTAAAGGTCTAATAAATGTAGTGGAGGAAATAAATAAAAATGACAACAAGATAAACATGCCGTGTAGTTTTCCTTGAAAATGAGTACATGCTGTGTATTAATGATTACATGTCGTGTATTTTTTTAGTTAGGATTTTGAGGAAATTATATCGATTTATTGAATGATATTTATTATATCTGTGTGGGTGCATGTCAGGGAATTAATCATTCGACATGGGGGTTTTAAATAAGAGTTAATGAAATAAATAAAACGTGTTAAGCCTTTATTTATTGTCATAACTCTATAACCTCAAACCCAATTTTATATATCCTCACAACCCCAATACTTTTCTATAAAGAACCGTTGTGCACAAAAATTCTAGAAACTTATCCGAAGGGCAAGATAACGGCTCCCTCCAAGAATGCTCTCAAGATTGGGAGAGATCCTTTTCCATTGAATCAAGGTGGTCTAAGGTGGACAATGAAAGAAAATGCTTCTCCCTGCTAGCACCTGGAGATTTGTTTAGCGATGTTCAGAGATATTTGGTGCACATGTGGATCACCGATATAATAAGTCTACACTTGGCTTCTGTGATGCAACGATTAATCACATCGAAATGTGACCAGAAAACATCAATAATGAAATAATTCCATCAAGTTAATTCTTGTAAATTAATTAAATTAATTATAACCAACATATGATGATCCTATCGATGGTTCTGGGACCCCTATCTTTCTTTTTGTTCTTCATTCTATTCCAAAGATCTGGTGTTCTATTATCATGACAGATCTCAGTTTGAATGTTGTTTAATGCTAAAATTATTGATGGGCAGACCCACCAATGGGCTTCCTCTGCACTCGGAACCTAAAAGTGGTATCATATGGAGAATATAGTTGATTGTAATTATTCAGTTTTTCTTGGTGATTTACGCATTAAATAATTTAACTGTTTCAATTAAAGTTAATCGTTCATTAAATCTGAATATCGAGATCTGTTCCTCCTCTCTCAATTCTCATTAACCTTACAGATACAAATTTTTCATTAAAATTTGATTAAAATAAAATAGGGGATCTCATCTGGAGGTGCCAAAAATTCCTGGCCATACAACACAAGAATACAAGGTGTGTATTCAGAAGTACACGCCGTGTTTTCTAGGTTCAATGCATCAGACTGGTCTGCCAAATCAGGTCATGTATAAGAGTATACCTAAGTCATAAATGACACCGTGTGTTGACCAGGAACTGGTGGCACACAATTTCTGGATTACATGCTGTGTGTTCCACTGAACATAGTGTGTAGTCCATTCAGGTTAGGGTTGGACCGTGTACCCCGTACACGGCTTTCCCGGTTGAAAAATGTGAAACACAGATACTACATGGTGTGTGTCCCACTGAACACGCCGTGTACTGTAAAAATTTCTGATGTACATCTACATGCCATGTCCCCGGGCGTTTACTTTGGATGGATGGTGAACAAAAGTACACGCTGTGTAGTCGAAACTACATGTCGTGTACTCATCTAAATTATGCAGATTTATTAAAATTTATTTTTATATTAGAAAAACCCTTGAGACGTGTGCCATAGTATATGCGTAAAGATGAGGAACAACACCTGACAAGTGTTTTATATATATGTGTTTAATTTAACATCTGCATAATGAATGGGAATTCACTGGGTTTCCTCTGATGTACAAGTAACGTACAGAGATAATTTTAAATGAATTATTAAAATTATGATGGATGATAATATCAAGGAAATTTAGAAAAAGGTTTAAGATAAAAGGATTGATAAATTAAAGACAACTAATTTATTCAAGCATGACTTATCTTATGCAAGATATATTAAATAATTGAATGATTATTGTATATATGCATAAATATCATTGCATGTATGGATGATCATCATCTAGACCAAGACCATTATAAGTGAATGGTTTCTTTTTATTTATTTATTTAAATTAAATTTGTTGGTTTTTTAGCCTTCTTCTCATTAATATATAGGGCATGCATGCCCAAGGATTATTTTATGTAAAAAACCCTTTTACCCCTCACCTACATGTGAGATAAATGCATATGTAATGGATGGAGCTCCCAAGCTTGTGGAGGTGGCTCGAGTCCGGAGCCAAGGAGAAACCAATCCAAGGAGATACAAATGTGGATAAGTAGAAATCTCTAAACACGAACCTGAAAGTTTCAAGGTGTTTCTCCCCTAAGTCTTAGGTTAGTTTATCAGACGCTAGATAGACTAACCAATAGAACATGATTATGATCATACCATTTATTTTTGTCAGTTGCATGGTTTATTTACTATGGGTGTGTTGTCACTATCACACAAATAATGAATTATAAAAGCATGCAAGATGGAAATAAAATAATACTGGAACATGCGTAAATATTATCTTAGACATGGTTAATCACTCACGTATATCCCACTTAATATTAACAAACATGTAATCAAAGACGTAAAATTGAAATGTATGTATAAGGATAAAATCCTTAAAATAAATATTAAGTCAGTATAGCCTTCCATAATCTTGGTTAGAATCAAACCATATTTAAAAGTTTTTGACCAACCCTAGTTGGGGCGCTTTCAATTATCAGGAAATTCAAATACAAGGTTTTGGGTTGACATGACTTGGTTTGCATCAAGGTTTGACTGCCATAGCAGGGCCTGGTGTGACAAAGAGGAAATGTTTAAGGAAAACCAAAATTAAAGGATTTCATGATTGGGGAGTCTACTCAGTGGATCAAGGAGTTGCGAGTTAATGCAGTTGGGATTTGGAATGCCTACCTAACACCCATCAAGTTTCTTCCCCATCCCTAGTTGGGTTAATTATAAGGGAAATATGGATCCTTGCCACTAGAATATTCAGGAAACAGAATATTCTGATGTCAATGGTGAGGGATAATGAATTTTTGTAAAATAGAGGGAGACTAATAAGTATTAATTTATTTATATGTCTCAGTTTTATAAAGTAATAAATCCTTTTCTTATCTTAATTTGTAGAAATGAAAAGAAAAATGACTTCAAATATAGCCTTGTGAACCATAATCGAGAATCAAAACCCTCTCACCGGCACTAATTTCCAAGATTGGAAGAGGCTTTTACATGTCATCCTTCTCCACGAGAGGAAAATGGATGTGTAGGAAGAGACTATTCCAGTTGCACCTGGTAAAGAGGCCAGTGATGAGGAAATATCTCTCTATGTGAAACATATGGATGATTCTAGAGATGTCCAGTGTTTCATGCTATCGGTTAGGTCTAATGAGTTCTTGAAGCAACTTGAAACCATGGACACGTATAGCATGATGTCTCACCTTAAGGATATCTACAATGATATGTCAAGACAAGATATATTTGAGATATATAATGCTTTGTTTACAACTAAGCTTTGAGAGTCTATACTAGCTAGACCTCATGTAGTCAAGAATATTGGCTACATCGAAAGCATGGACATATTAGGGATTAAATTCTTGGATGATTTGTATACATATCTCATCATATCTTCACTGCCCGAGACATTCTCAAGATTTATTTTCAACTAAAACAAGCGATATAATGAGAAGAGTCTATTGGAACTTATGACCTTGATCCACTATGTAGATAAGGACATGGGGCATGAAAAACCGGCAGTCCTTATGGTGAATAAGAAAAGTAAGGAAAAGGAAAAGGGGCCAAAGATTTATAAATTTTTTAAATCCCCTAAGCGTCATCCTTCCATGAAGGGTATGATCTAGAGGCAGGGCAGGGAACAAGAGGCAGTATGTTTTGCATATGGTATGCAAGGCCACTAGAAGAGAAACTGCACCAATAAGTGTGCAGAAGCTAAATGTGTGTTCGTTATTGAGTGTAATCATTCCATTTCTACACATTGGGTATTAGATAAAACTTGTGGGAATGACATCTGTATTCAAATTCAATATCCAAGTAGATTTATAATGATTTTTAGAGCAGAGGTGGATCTTTGAGCTGCCAATGGCGCAAGGATGGACGTGTTGGCTATTGGTGATTACCACCTCTCATTCCCAACATGGATGATTTTGGTTTTACATAACTGTTATTATGTCCCTAGTGTTAACAATAACATAGTTTATATATCTTGTTTGGATAAGGATGGATTTATTTTCATGTTTCAAAATAAGGGTTTTATCTTCTATAAGAACAATGTATGTTATGGTATGTCGCATTTAAATAATGGTTTGTTTGTATTAAATTACGAAAACCAAGTGTTGGAAGTCTATAATGAAACAAACTCACATGACTCATACATCACCCAATTATGGCATCACTGTCTTGGTCATGTATATGAGAAACAATTAACAAAGCTCTACCAACTTGGCTATTTAGACTTTTTTGAGCTAAAACCACGTAATAGATGTCATGATTATTTACAAGGTAAAGTGACCAACACGACTGACAGTGGACAAGGTAAAGGGTCTATAGAGCTTCTAGTATTGGTGCACATAGATGTGTGTGGACCACTTCCAGTAGACTATAGATGTGGATATTTTTACTTCATTACTTTTACTGAATATTTGAGTAGATATGGATATGTTTACTTAATGAGGTATAAGTTAGAATCCTAAGAGAAATTTAATGAAGTCAAGAATGAAGTATAGAATCATCTTGGTATGAAGATAAAGAAACATCGATTTGATCGAGGTGGAGAATATCTGAACCAAGAGTTCATTGATATTCTACAGGAGTCTTCGATTCTCTCTCAGATCACTCCTCCTTTTACACCATAGAGGAATGGTGTTAGTGAAAGGAGGAACCGCACCATGTAGGACATGTTGAGGTCAATGATGAGTCATACAGATCTACCATTATCATTTTAGGGATATGAATTACAAATTCTAACAAACACATTAAAATGAGTACCAACTAAGGCGGAAAATGGAATTCCATCAGAGTTATGGAATGGAAAGAAACCCATTTTGTTGCACACGTGTGTATTGGGATGCAAGGCATTTGTTAAGGCCTTCTCAGGTAACAAACTAGCACCATGGGGAATTAGGTGTATCTTTATATGATATCCCAAGGAAATGAAAGGATATTACCTATATAACCATTCAAGCAAGAAAGTGATTTTCACCAGACAATCCATCTTTCTTGAGAGGGAGAACATTCTCAAAAAGGATTTTGGGAGAAAGATTGACTTCGACAAAGTTGATGATCAAGATATACAAGAGTTAGTACATGAAAAAGTTCCATAGGTCCGCATAGAAGATGTTACAGAAATAAAAGTACTGTGTAGGAGCTCAAGAGAGGTAATGGAACTAGAGAGATTTGGTTTCCTAGTCACAGAGGATGGTGAATCATTATTGTTGGAAAATGATGAACCTCTCTCCTACAATAGAGCACTAGAAATCTCAAAAGCTATAAGATGGTTGTAAGCTATGATTTCTGAGATGGATTACATGTATCAGAACCATGTCTGGGTTCTAGTCAATGATCCAGTTGATGTAAAGTTTGTTGGATGTAAATGGGTATTCAAGAGAAAACTGGACATGGAAGGTCATGTTAGAACCTATAAAGAAAGGCTAGTGGCAAAAGGATTGAGAAAATGTCAAGTTATTGACTATGACTATACCTTTTCACCAGTTTCCATGTTTAAATCCATAAGAATAACACAATCCATAACAACATACCATGAATATGAGATTTGGCAGATGGATGTCAAAACAACATTCCTTAATGGGAACCTTTAGGAAGATTTTCATATGACACAACCAAAAGGGTTTGTGACACCAGGTGAAGCAAAAAAGGTTTGCAAGTTGCAGAAATCCATTTATGGATTAAAGCAGACATCTAGGTCATGGAACATTCGATTTGATGAAGCCATAAAGGAATTTGGTTTCAATAAGTACTAATTTGAGCCATGTGTTTATAAGTGGTTTAATAGGAATGGGATCATTATCCTAGTAGTATATGTTGACGACATATTTATTTTTGGAAATAATGTACTAGAATTATAGTCAGTTAAGGACTTGTTGACAAAGTGTTTATTTGTGAAGGACTTGGGTGAAGTAGCCTATATTCTAGGGATCAAGATCATTCGTGATAGATCCAAGAGGCTGCTAGGACTAATTCATGAAACATATTTTACCAGATACTAAAGAGACTTAGTATGGAACAATCCAAGAAGGGATTAGTTCCAGTGGAACATGGCATACATCTTTCTAAGAAAATGTGTCCTCAAATAGAACAGGAGAAATATAGAATGATTAAGATCCCATAAGCTTCGGCTCTTGGATCCAACATGTATGCCATGTTGTGTACCAATCTTGATGTTTCCTATGCACTGAGCATGGTAGGAAGATATCAAGAAGATCCAGGAGAACAACATTGGGCTGCTATTAAGTCTATCCTTAAGTATCTGAGAAGAACTAAGGAAATGTTCCTAGTGTATGGAGGAGAAGATAAGATTATCATCAGAGGGTATGATGATGCTAGTTTTCAGACATATCAGAACGATCTGAAGTTGTAATCTGGATATGTTTTCGGTCTCAATAGAGGAGCTGTGAGCTGGAAGAGTTCAATGTATCCAATTTTCTCCGATTCTATAGTGGAGTCTACATATATAGTAGCTTTTGATGCAGCCAATGAAGCCGTATGGATTCAGAATGTTGTCCAGGAGCTTGATGTGGTTCCTAGTAATAAGGATCCTATCACATTGTATTGTGATAATACTACAGCGGTGGCTCTTGCAAAAGAACCAAGGTCACATAGACGGACAAATCACATACTCCGAAAGTGTCACCTCTTAATGAATTTCTATCAAAGGGGTGAATTTGAAGTAATAAGAGTGTCCATGGAAGAGAACGCGGTGGACCCCATGACTAAAGGGAAATATCAGTGAAAGCATGAATATCATGTGATAGCTAGCGAGTTAAAAGTTGTTAGCAGTTGGCTCTAGTCCAAGTGGGAGTCTGTTGGAGTTGATGGCCTAGAACCAACTACTTTGTATTGTATTCATTAAATAAACAACTAATCACATATTTATTGTTCATATGCATGATAATGCATGTGATAATGTGCCAAGGATAGCTGTTTCATTAAAGGGTCATAAGAGATCCCTACTTTGATGAGAACCCGTAAGTTCCATAACACTATTCTTGAATATACGTTATATGGATGGATAGTGTTATTTGAGGGACACAAATAATACAGACCATTATGGGTGAGGACTCATAAAACGTTGAGGCACCTTCTCATGGTGTGAGGCCTTGGTAATGTCCAGGAGGATATTATGAGAATAGGAACCACTAGTAGGAAATACACATTTCATAGAGTCCTTGGATATTCCTATATGCGGATGTGTGTATTGGTACTTGGAATTTAAGATTATTATTAATGGGTATTAAAACTCACACACATAGATGTATTGACAAAAACTATGATGAAACACCGTTAGCAGTGAGGTAGGATACGTTGGGTGCATCATGAGTAATACTGCATTACTAGATAATGAGAGAATGGATTTTTCCCTTCTGTTCCATAACAGAAGTAGATATCTTAGGCCCTTTTATGGAATTGATATAGCCTAAATAAATCCATTTCCATGGTAAGGAATGGGAGAGTTCAATTTTGGAAAGTCAAAGAAAGATTTATCGAGCACATGGGTTGATGGCACTAGTATGCACCCCGCTTGACTCACGATATCATGACAATGGAATTATATTAAATGTTAAGCATTCGCATGTGGTGACACGTCATTACAGCGTTAACTTCTTTCTCTATGGGTTCCTTGGTGTTTTTCTAGACACAAACCTTGGACATTAGGCTGGCTCCTCCTAATGCCACCGAGAAAGAGGGATAGAGGGTCACGCCATAAATGTGTCCATGTATCTGAGTTAAATATTAATTTAACAAGTTAAATAAAGATTATTCCTAACTATGGTTTAATAATTATTTATGGATGAATGATTTCATTTTTTTTGACATTAGTTATTCAATAGAATATATTGTGGGATAAATAATATATATTTATTTGCGAGTAATGCAGTTACATTTACTTAAGAAATAAATATCCCTTACTCAAGGTCTAATAAATGCGGTAGAGGAAATAAATAAAAATAAAAACAAAATAAACACTCCATGTACATTGAATGTACAAGTTGTGTGGTTTTCATGGAAAGTGAGTACACGTCGTGTATTAATGATTAAATGTTGTTTTCTTTTTTCAGTCGGTATTTTAAGGAAATAATATCATTTTATTAAATGATATTTATTATAATCAGTACGGGCTCATGTTAAGGAATTAATCATTCAACATGGGGGTTTTCAATATGAGTTAATGAAATAAATAAAACACGTAAAACATTTAATTATTTTCATAACTCTATAACCTCAAACCCATTATAAATATCCTCAGAACCCCAATACTTTTACATAGAGAAACATTGTGCACTACAATTCTAGAAATTCTCTCAAGGAATAGAGAACTCCATCAACCAAGAATGCTCTCAAGACCGAGAGAGATCCTCCTCCTCCGAATCACGGTGATCTAAGGAAGACAATGCATGAAAAGGATTCTCCATGCTAGCACCTAGATATTCCTTTAGAGAGGTCCAGAGATATGTGGTGCACATGTGGATCAATACAAGAGTAAGTGTACACTTGGCTTCTACGATGCAACGATGAATCGCATTGATACGTGACCAGAAAACATCGACGAAGAAATAAATAAATCAAGGTAATTCTTGTCAATTAATTAAAATAATTATAACCAATATATGATGATCCTCTCTATGGTTCTGGGACCCTTCTATTTATTTTTGTTCCTCGTTGTTTCTGAGGATCCGGAATTTTATTTTCATCATAGATCTCGGATTGAACGTTGTTTAATGCGAAAATTAAAGATGGGAAAACCCACCAAGGCACTTCCGCTACGCCCGAAACATACAATATAAACATAGAATCACATTAAATATACAATAATAACTAAGATAATTTCTATAAATTGATTTGATAAGGATCACTCCTCTATTAGTTCATTCACATTTTATGTTGGTAGGTCCCTAATCAAAGAGTCTTCGGCCGCAGGTCCTTTTCTTGGAGGCTAGAAAATAAAAATGTCAATGGTCTAAAATCACATAACTCAATATTTATCTCATAATATCAGATCCTATTTATAAAATTAAACTTTCATAATGTATGATCTAAATATATAACAACCTACATAGTGAGGGGGTAGTGATAAATAAATCTGAGATATAGTAGAAATGTTACTAAGTCAAGGTTGTGGGGAGAAATATATCTTACGGGAGGGAATAATTGGAAAAATCCTTATGCCATTACAACTTTTCAAATATCATGGAATAACCAAACTCCATCAATGAGGATTCAAAGTTACATCACCATGACATGAATAGGGATTTTAGTGAGCAGCATTTGATCCAAAGTTAACTTCACATAAAATATTTCAATAGAGTCTTGGATTCTAGAAAAACTAACACAAGGCTCTAAGCCTAATATAGGCCTGACATGGGTCTCTAAATATTTAGATTCAATTTAAAATATAATTAAAATGATAAACTTCATCGATTATAGGTAAATAGAATCATACTTACCATTAATAGATAATAAATCATATTTGATGAATATTAGTCACATAACATAATGATCCATTCCAGAATTAGATAGGCCTAGTATCATTGAAAAAATGGATAGAAAAATATTTTATTCAAGTGAGTTTTTTCTAATCTAACATATAATTCACAGAAATGTGTACCCTCATTATGGATATCATAATTAATACATTTCTTCATAAACTTGTAAAATGAATTATAAAAAAGGGTGAACACAAAATCATAGTAAGTGTAAATGAGAGAAATATCAATGATAACTAATTTATAACATGTGAATAAGGGTTTGAGAACATGAGATTAATGTTTTATAACCATTATCTACATATCATATACCATAATAATGAGGTATAAATTTTTCTGATAGTTTATAAGTAAAGAATCATTACTAAATCAAAAACCTAATCCATGAAAGCATGAAATTGGCATATGTCAGAACTCTTTGGCATACATATAAGTATAGAAAATAATTTATGTAGGAGTCAATGATATATTCCATGATTATCATTTTGGATTCATTTAAATCCAAATCAATTATATCATTAGTCAATTTTAACTCCCAAGACTATCATAGTGGGTAGATTCCCTGACTAAACTAGGATCACTCCCCATTCCAGTGCTTATTATCTTTTCAGATATCTATATTTACACAATACGTTATAAGGATATATATTTATTGGTAAAAAAATAATGAAAATGTTACATATGTGTGTGCCAAAATAACATAAAATATTTATCATATCATATGAAATGAAAAAGAAAATAGGTTTCATAAACATTTTATCAAATAAATACCCATGGAAGATAAAAAAGTTTCATAAATTAGTTAACCCTTGGGGAAAAAATTGTTTTTATAGAGTCATTATTATATAACCAGCATCATAAATATTTAAAAATAATTAATATTGATAGAATAATTTTTTGATATCACTAGTAAATCATATGTGACTTCAAAAGAAGATATCATAGATGAAAATTCATTTTATATACCACATAGATTTTCATTAAAGGAATATAAAAAAATTACTTTTAAATCACTTATTTGAAGTACACATGATTCCAAAATATTACAGAAAAAAATATTATTTTAAAATATATAGGAAAATAATGTAAATTAATCTTCTATGTATTCAGTTTTCATGATCGTTGGAAATTCCCTTCATGGAATGTATGTAAAAATAAATATTCCTTTCAATTTTTCTATAATAAGTCAAAATACCTTCTTTCTGAAAATAAAAAGATAACTCCATTCGTAGTTATTGTAATAAGTAAAAAATGGGAAACAATTAATTAATAAAAGCATTGGTGAATATTGAAAACACTATTGAAATAAAATTTATAAAAAATAGATATAGAATAAATGTGAGTTTCAACAAAATGGAAATATAATGTTGGTTTTCAACAATATTTTTATTTTTATATATTCTATACACAAATAAAGGGAAATGAAAGGAAAACACATAATATATCAAATTACGAAAGGGGAATAAAAATAAAGATATTATAAATTTGTTTATCATGTAATTTCATCATTCAAAACTTATCTTTAAACGATCTCGATAAATAATGAGATTTTAACATAAAACCATTTATTAGAGTTCCACTTTCTCTAAAAGAGATCTAAACTCTAGAATCAAAATTTAAATTTTTTATAAATATATAAAATAATAATTAACATAGTTAAAAAATAACATATCATCTATTTATAAAATTTCATAACCCATTTATTAATAATATCTTAACAAAATTATCTTTTTTCAAGTGTTAAATGTTTGTTTTTTGATGGAAATTTTAGTTCAATTATTTTTTCCAATGCACATTGATCATTATTCCATAACATCCAAATTACTAATAATGATATTTATATTATTTATATTAATAATATATATATATAAATTCATAAAAAATAGATATAGGAAAATAATTTACACCATTCATATATATGGCCAGTCATACGTACGCATGAACAATGTTGTAACTTTGTGACGGATGAAAAAAATAAATGGTAGATAATATAAAAAATTTACATATTCATTATTATATTATATGTATCATATATATATTCATTAAATATATTATTATTATCATCATTTTAATGAGGATATGAAAAATTAATCACCTATCATTGTAGATGTGGTAGTCCACACATATCCACGAGTGACAGAATCATTTTCCAACAAATTTGAAGGCTAGATGGTATATAAGATATTATAAGTAAATAATAAATTTTATATCATAAATATAATATATAAATTTTAATCCCATCATAATAATAATATGTGATATATGGTTATGGAAAATTATTTGTATCATTAAATGGAGGGGGTAGTCCTGTTGCACACAGAAGCAATAATTTAATAACCCAATTGAAATAATAGAGGGTGGAATTTTGATTTTCCATAAGAATAATAAAATTATAATATATATAGTTCACTAAAGTTATTATTTCATTATTAATACAATATATTTAAGGATTCAAAAGAGGAATTAAATTTATATACATCTGGTATGTTTATTACCTCTTCTTCGACAAGCCTCATTCAAATAACTTTTACAGACAATTGGAATGGAATTTTAAGAACACAAGAACATACACATAATTACATTGGGATTTCAAACCATAATTTGTCAGGTTTTTTCCAATCTATCACACATAATGTTTTGAAAATAAGATAAAAAGAAGGGTCTTTTTATATGGGGGATAGATGATACACTTGGAAATCTATAACATAATAAAATATAATAAATTAATTCAAAATAAAGGATTCTAAATGTAATAATATTTTCAGGTGGGATAATATGAGTTTAATATATTTTAATAAATATGATTTAAAAAATATTAACTAGAAAATTTACCCTTATGTCATGGTTTAATACATGATAAATTCAGTTTAACCCTATCCATTGTGATGAATTTCTACTTTTTTCTATTAATAATTACCCAAAATGAAGGTATAGTAAATAAAAATTTATTAAATGATGATTAAAAATATGGAATCAATTTTATCAAAATCATCTTCTAAAAATTCATAGAAATACCTTACTATGTAATAAACCCGACCATTGTAACCCAAAGGTGATTTATAATTTATTACGTTGATATATGATACATGGAATCACATCCTGAAGAACAAAATAGTTTAGTATCCTTTTTAAACTATATACATACAAGATTCATAAATTAAATTTGGACATTAAAATTGTAACATAATTTAGATTTTGAGAATTTCATTATTCCTTACTGCAATTTGAGCATATCATTTATAATATATTTATTGTATTCTTGGGAAAATAAAAAAAAATAGTGAGATCAAATGATCAATATGATTTATGTAAAGAGGAATCTATCATGACTAAATAAAGAATTATAAACATGGAATAATCAATATTTTATAGAAAATATATCAACACACATTCCATTTCCATTTAAATAATTTTAATATCATGAATAGATAGTGGATAATAAATATGGATGTTAAATAAATAAAAAAATAATTATATTCAATCAATATCTGAGTATGTAATTCATTTTGATATAATATGATTGGGATAATATCATGTATAATATTGATTTAATTCTAGATGAATGAAATTATTAGTCATTTTACTCCATGATCTCAGGAATCATAATACTTCTACCATCAATACCTTTCATAAGAAGGTTTAAAAATAAATGTATAAACCCATTTAATTTGAGATTATCAATTATCTTAATGAGACAATTGATGAATTTAGGGGACATTATGATCCAATCCCACCTATCACTACATGTCTAAAAAATTTCTTATATATCAAATAATATATTTTATTCATGAACAATATTCCTTATCACCAATTATTCGTATTGAGAAAAGAATACATATTTATCAACATTTAACAAGATAAAAAAATAACCTTAATTATAGAACACCATATATAAAAATGATATATATTCTATGAAATAAAAATATCCATGATAAATAATATTTTTATTTAGGGAATATTTAATGAATAACGATCCTAGGATTGGAAATTTTTTATGGGAAAGATAATGACTAAAAAATTGAACCAGGATGTGAATTTCAATAATTTAATTAGTTTAAATGATATTAATTAAACCATAAAATTAATAAGGATGATAGAAATATGAAACAAACATAGATTATAATAATCCTAATAATGTTTGTAGTCATTGATCAATAGAAATTCTAGGAAAATATCCAGTACAAAATTCTTAATGAAAATAACCCTAGCATATAGAAAATTTCTATGTAAAACTAATTGGTAAAAAATAAAAATGTGATTCATTGAAAAAAAACTATTGAAAATTACCATTTAAATTTATAAAATAATATTTAAAATATATAATGTTCATGATGGATGTAAATTTCATTCATCTTTTATAAATTAAAACCAAATTTTCATCCAAATTATCATTAAAATCCAAATGGGCCTACATTTGAAAACTACATGGATATTACATTGATGTTTTTTGTAAAACAACATAAATTGTAAAGTATATATAGTAAATAATATTGAAATTGGTAAAAATAATTTTAAAAAAATGGATTTTGATAAAAAAAGGAATTCAGATCAATGGAAGAAATAAAGAAATATTTCATTAAAAATAATTTTTGAATCAATTTTAAGTGATAATGATTTGATAAATTGTAATATTAATTAAAAAAATTTGATTAATAAGTGAGAGAAAAATTAATGGTTTTTATTATCCAATGATCTTATAATTTACATTAATTTATGTTCAAGCATAAAAAATCATGAAAAAAGGAGTGTGTTCTATAAACCCTTGTAAGTATCATAACATTGAAATGAGAATTTATCATTGAATATATTATTTGAATAAAATTTATATCCACATAAAAATATTTTTTATATAACATAATATATTCAAAATTCAATAAATACATAATCCTATAATATAAATAAAAATTATAAATTAATATACTCTAATGAAAATAAATTGATTTATGAAATTTATTACCAATTTGATATTTTATAGTTCAATTCCATTGGATGAAACAATTACAATTGATACATAAAATCACTTGAACTATTAATTAATCATGACATTACATTTCAACGGTGACGTATATACACCATATAAAGGTAATTAGTAGTGTAACATTTCAATATGGATCAATGAAAGGAAATTTAGATGAAGACCCTTACATAACACTACAATTTGGATGAACATTATTTATCCTCTTTTATAATGGTTTTAAGAATCTTATTTACTTATTAAAACAAAATTTCCATATTTTTAGTATCACATATGACCCCCCTTAATATATTTTACCATCCATTGGTAAATAATATTCTATTATTTTCATTTTTTTCGGATATCTATTTCCTTGTATTACCAATAATTTTTTAATAAATGTTACAATTATTATAAAAATTATATGGTAAAATATATGTGAAGATATATTATGTTACAAATATAATTTTTTCACTAAAAAAAATTTTCAAATAATTATTGAAATTTGAACATGGAGAATGGATCACATAGCAAAGTTGAGAAAGTGGGTCATATGTACACACAAGTGACATTATCATTTTATTAAGGGATAAAAGGTTAAGTAATTGGGTGTTATTTTAATTTTTGAAATAAATATAATTTATTATATATAAAATATATTAAATATACTTATACCTCTTTCCATCCAGGTAAATAATAAGTGAAAAATTAATGTCATCACTTCTCATGGTCGTAGTTCATTGTACACACAAGTGACATTATCTTATATGTAATACAAAACAATGTTCGAAGTAAAATGTGAAATTGAAAGTAATTAATTATAAGAATATAATAAAAATTATATAAATTTCTTAAATCCGTCATTATAACATTTTTTTAATGGTGGTCATGGAAAACAAATTTCCTTGGTTTGGGAGGCAGTAGTCTGCAATATACAGAATTTATGGTTTCATTTCAAATTTTATGGAAAAGAATATGGATGTATTTTTGAAAATTAAAATAATATTACCTAATTATATTTTATATACTAATTATATTTTTTATCCTGGTTTTATTATTAATTTAAAACAGTTGAAAATAAGTAAAATAAAAAACATTCATTTAAAAATGTTACATCTTCTTGGGAAAAATTCTTTATGTCTCCATCAAGAGCCTTACTAGGTTGGATGTTTGATAAAATAGAGGATTATATGATGTTAATATAGGAGTAACGATGATATTTTTTCTATGGATAAAATATGTATTTGGAATTGTGAATAGAAGAGGATTAAAGGAGACGTTTTATAAGTGGGGTAGAGTATAGGCATATATTATTTTTAAATACTAAATTACAATCTAGTTCATATCATCACAAGACCCTAAAATGGGTTATGATCAACCCATATTGTTTATAAATTTTAAATATGTCTCTAAAATGGTAGTTTGAGATGTTTAAAGGTTATTCTAACCCTTATCTTCTTATTTTCACCCTCAGAATACAATTTTTTTAAATTAAACAAGTTAAATAATTATTACTATTTTCACTATTAATTATGCTCATAAATTATGATAAACATACTAGATGATATATATTATTATAATTTAAAATATTAAATCCATTTTTCTTAATTCAATTTAGATAATTTTCAAAAATTCATTATAAAAGAATTCCCACAAACAAAAGGGAAAAGTAGGTTTCCAAAAAACATCTCATAAGTATTGATGTTTTTAATATAAAAATTTTATAATAAATTGATCTAAATTACTTAATTATGTAAAAATGTTATATAATAGAAATAATTTTACATAAAACTCAACTTAAAAACTAATAAAACATTTTAAATTATTTAATTAAAATGGAAATTTTCAATAAATTTGTGTATTTTTCAATCGTCAATAAAAATGAAACATTTCAGAAAAACCCAAAATGTTCAACATATCCCAATTTTTATAAGATTTTATTATAAGGGAATTTAGTTTTATAATATTTTTTAAATTATTGATACTTTAATTTTAAATTAATTTCAAATATTGCGACAGAATTATTTTTTAGACAGATGTATTTTTTAGAAAACATTTCATTTCCATTATGATGAATATTATTTTATTTCAAAAAAAAGATATACATATTTTTAATAAATTTTATAATATTTTTCATACCTACTTATTTAATTGTTATTTTATAATTTTATACTATATTAAGGTTCATTTAGGCATGGGGTTCGTGTTCTATAAGTTGTTAAAGAGATTAAATTTTATGAAAGATATATTTGTGGGATTTTTATTCTCAGTGATTCATGTAACAAACTCTATCAAATAAAATGTTCTTATTTTAATTTTTTGTAGTCAAATTCTCCCCACATTATCTAAATTTTTCTCTCACTATCTAAACCTGATCTCATTAATCAATGGTTTCATATTTTGAGACACCATTGTTAAAAACCCTACATCGTAAAATGGTTAATAAATCCTGTTGTTAATAAGTGGGAAAATGATGTTTGTGGACATATGAACTAACACATACCATGGTTCCAATGTAGGATTACATTCTTGTAATGTGAATATATATAAGTTGAAGAATATCATACATAATTATAGAAAGTGTTATAGGTCATTGGATACAAAAAAATGAGTGATCAATGGAATGTTAAGTGCCTAAAACCCTTATATAAATGATAATCTAGAATACTAGTTGATTCATTGGATATGAAGGTAACATGACAAAATTTATTCTATATTAGTTTACTAAAGTTGAGTATTTCATGTAATATATAAATATTTAATAAAATATTAATACTTCATTTCTTTTTGTTTTATAAGAAAAACTTCATCCTTTGCAATTGGCTCGATCAGTTTCATGTTAACTGCTTACTCTATGAAATGAATATCAAAAAAATTAATTTTTTGGAAGAAAATAGTTAAAAATATATATCAATGGATCATAAAATCCATAAAAGAGATGAAAATCATTTTATTTTTCTCAAACTAATTTCAAAACCCAATATGGTTAGCATAAGTCATACAATATAATATAGTAATAAATGGTTATCAATAATAATTCCCCTGGTTGGTAATTAATATTTATTCATTAAATAGTTCAAGTAAAATAACAACATATTGACCAGAACATCACATATTCCAATGGATGGTGCTAAACACATAATGTCTTTTATTTGTGGGTTTAATCCTCATGGAATATCTAGATGCGACGGATTATCATCCAGTATGTGGGTTATCCTTTTTCTAAAACAATTTTAACAAAATTACTATTATGTTACCAAATTACGATGAACCATAAGTACAAAAAATGAAATGACAAACTCAAAATGTTACAGTTTCCATTAATCATATTCCAAAAAAATTAAGGTAATTCTTATTAATTTTTTTCAGTAAAGAATATACTTATCCAATGGTATGTATTTCCATAAATGTCTCCAAAAAATATCTTTAATCATTATATAATTCCATGACATAAAACACAAATATGTTATTTTAATACCTTAAACTTAGGATCGATCCTAAACTCATAAAATAATGATGATATTTAAAGCTATTAAGTTAATGAAAACATATAAACTTCTAAAATTTAACAAAATCCTTATATGTTTTGTGATTCTTACAACAAAAATACCATTTGTAAAAATACTTGTAAAATATAATTATTGAATCCCAATACCAAAATACATCAACCATTATATTTCAACTTCAAATTTCCGCAATATAGGGATTAATATTTAAAAAATGGAATTATATCAAGTAATTCAAACATTCCCCACATTTATGACAATAAACTATAAATGGATCACTATGATGAAATTTATTTACATCAATATTACAATTTAATTTTCCTCAGAAATTAATTACTTGAAATAGTTATTTTCTCTATATAATACATTTTCTAAATATATTGAGACACATTATTTTAAATCTAAGACACTGTAGGTTTAAACTTGGTCATCCATTTTAATAATCTATTCAAATCTTTTATAATGGTTTTCATTGAAAATAGGAATTATCCAAAGCATATCCCCAAGGAGTATCAAACCAGGTGCACAGTTGGTCCAATTTCATGTTTCATAAAATTCCCAAGTCAATATAGACACCAAATCTTTTGGGGTAATTGCCCCTAAGTACATGTGTTACATAACCACATCCATATGTAAAATCCATTTATGAAATTATTTCATAGAAAAATCACTTAATATAAAACTTATCAAATCATTAGGATGTTATTATATACATCTCCTAAAATTATATCATAGCCTTATGTTTCCCAATCTATGTTTTACGAAACATACTTCCCAATGTCTCTACTAAACTCCCACTTCTTCCAACTGTAATGACTTGGATCTTAAATACCTGGAATTGGTGTACACTTTATTACATTGGAAAAAGATATAAATAATCACCCCAATGGATAAAATAGTTTACTTTTCTTGGTTAAATAGATATATACATGATTACCGTATTAAATTTCAATTTTAAAATTTTAAAATAATAATTTCCCATGAATATCATTATTCCCATAATAATGTCCTATTATATCATTCATTGTAAATATCCTAGATTCTTGGGAAAGGCAAAAAATTAGGGTGACCTCAAATACTCAGAAATAGTTATATAATGAGGAAGATATCAGGAGTAAATGAAGAATAATTAATGTGGAATAATAAATATTTTAATGTAAATATCTTGGAAAAAAATACATTTAATCAATAACATGACTATCATGATTAGATAAGAAATAATCAATATAGCAAGGTATGTGACTAAACACAAATACCATTTAAATAACTTAACTATCCTGAATAGATAAGGAATAATCCATATGGAAAGGTAATTAACTGAATAGAAATTCTATTAAAATAACTTGAATATCATGAATAGATAAGGAATAATTATAATGGAATGTTAAATAAATGAACACCCATTCCATTTAAATGATATTTATATCATGAATAGAAAATTTATAATCAATAAGGGAAGGTAAAAAAATTTAAACCCATGTCACTTAATCAAAAAATGATAATGAAATGAATCCAAAGATAATATAAAGACTAAAATGTCATGGATAATAAAAATTTAATTCTTAATAAAGGAAATGACTTATTATTTTAGGCTATGATCTTGGGCATAAGGATACTAATAGCATCAATACCTATGACTATATGGTTTAATATTATACAGAAAACCCCTTTTAATGCAATCTTTTTTATTTAAATCAATAGGATACAAATTATTTCTACGTATATATAACAATAGGCCCCACCCATAAATGTATTCCCAAATTATCCCATATATATCATATTATCAATTCAATTCCTGAAAAAATGTTTCATATCAACAAATATCTTTTTTGATTAATAAATACCTATTTATCAACATTTCCCCAGATAAAAAAATCAAGGTAGAAAACTAAATTTTAAAATGATATATATATTTTTATTAAATTAACATATCCATGATACATAATATGGATGTTTAGGGGATATTTATTTTGTACTGATTAAATAAAATTAATTATTAAAATTAATGACTACAAAAAATGAATAAGGAATGAAAATTACAATTATATCATTGAAACAAATAATGATAAATCATCTAAAGAATTAATTAGGATGGAATAAATATAACACATCTCTAGTGGATCATAAATAGAATAAGTGTTGTTATCATTGATGAATAAAAATTATATAAAGAGATCATTAAAAACATTCTTGTGGAAAATTAGAATTGCAATTTGAAAACAACCCATTGAAAATAAATTATTACAAAATATTTTGAAAATAAATATATATGAAAATTTACTTTTCAAATTATAAAATAATATTGAAATCATTGAATAGACTTGATGGTTAGATTTTCAGTTTATCAGATAAACATTAAAATAAATTCCCTTTTCACTATTTTCGGTAAAAGGAAAATGAGCATTGTTTTTAAAAACACATAAATATTTTTTAGATATGATTATAAAATATAAAAATGTGTAAAAATATATTTAAATTTTTTAATTAAATTTATTAAAAAAAATTAAATACATTTTTAAAAAACATGGATTTTGAGAAAAAATGAATTTTGACTAAAGAGAGAAATTAATTTGGTCTTCTATAAAAACATTTTATCAAAAATATTATGTACCAATTTTTTCATAAATTTTAATATTTCATGAAAATTTATTGAATAACTAGAAAAAAAATATGTAATGGTTTTATTATATAGTGGCAAAATAATTTACTTTAATTGAAATTGAAGCAGAAGAAATTAAAATTAAAATGAGATTGTGAACTAAACCCTTTAAAAGATCACACTGTTGATGTTAAAATAAAAAAATGAATTGATTATATATATAAAATTTAAATAACCTTAAATAGGTTGATAATAATCCTAATTTATTAAATAGTAAATACACATATAATAATTGAACATTAAGGACAATGAAGAAGTAATATAAAAAATAAAATGAAAATGATTTATAAAGTTCATTTCCTCTTGGTAAATTTAAAGTCATATACCATTGAATAGAATAATTCATATTGAAACTTAAAACACCATTAATTATTAATTAATTGTGATATCACATTTAAAATTTATATTATATACAACATATTAAAATAATTAGGTGCCTAAAATTACAATATTCCTCAGTGATTATAAATTTAGATGAAGTACCTTACCTCACACATCCTTTTGGTAGAATGTGTTTTATCTCACTCTATAATGGTTTTGATCATTAATTAATTTATACTGTCAAAATATTTATATTTTTAATATCATATATGACACCCTTATAAAATCATACCTCACGTTTTATCTATCATATTACATTATTTTCATTTATTGTGTGTCAATTTCTTTGTGTTTCTCATTCATGATTTATCTTGAATGATCTAGTTCTTGTACATATTATATAGTAACATTATATCAATAAGGATGTTAATTTAATAAATATATTTTTAGTATATATTTATTTATTATAATTATGTAAATTTGATCATGGATAATGGATCTCATTGCTTCATGGAGACGGTAGATCGCATGTACGTAGGAGTGACGTTATTATTTCCATATTTCATGGAAGGGTTAAGAATATAGAGATATAATTTTTTTGAAAAATAACTATAATGTCATATATATTTCATATATTAACTAAATTTATACTTATTACCTTCAATTTAAGTGTAGGTGAAAAACAAATCATAGCACTATGAAGGTGGTAGTCCGTCGTACAAATGAGCATTGTTATTATAGTTAAAATAGAATTGAATGTAAGAATTTATATGTGATATTAAAACTATATGTGTATAATAATATCAAAATATCATATAAATTTATTGAACATATCATTATATACATCTCTGTAATGTGGTGATGGAAAACGAATTACATCGGTTTACCTGTCAACAGTTCCCAATACACTTGCTCGAAGGTTTTGTTTTCCATTTTATGGAAGAGGATATATATCTAGGTAATGGACTTAATATATTAAAATGTTTTTATATTTAAGATACCAGGGTAAATATATAATCATTTTTAACAACATTTCAAGTAGGTGTAAGAAAGAAAAAATAAAAAATTTAATCTAAAAAACATTTCCTTTTCTTCGGACAAGTTATTTAAGTTATATTAAAATAATTACTAGGTTTTATTTCTGGTAAAAAAAATTATATATGATGTTGTTATGAGATTAATTATGTTATTTTGAAATGTATTGGCTGAACTAAATTTATTTTGAACTATAAATACGGGAGGATAATGGGTGTCCATCAATAATTTAGAGAGAGGAACCACATGGAATTTCAGAATATCTTCAATTAAACCAAATTATTTATCATTCCACATGACAAACAATTATTTATTATCTACCCTTATACTTTATAAGGTATTTTTATGGAAATAAAATTGTTTTTTATAAGATTTTGGGTCATACTACCCTTTATCTTATTAGTTTAACCCCCTGTAAATAAGTTGTTACCATAACTGATGTAATTAATTTTTACTATTTTAACTATTAACTATGTTCAATAACAATGTTTCTATTATTTTATAATATAAATTATTATGATTCCAAATATTTAATCCATTTTTACAAATTCATTTCATATTATTTGAAGCATTCAATTTAAAATTATACTTGTAGACACAATGAGAAAAGTGATTCCTATGAGAAAATTATCCTATGTATATAAGGTTTTACTATCTAAATTTAAAATTAAATTTAATCCAAGTACTTAAATTATTTATATTTTCATATAATTGAACAAATATTACTTTTAAAATAATTCATAATATAATTTAACAATGTATATTATTGAATCAAAAACGATGTTTTGAATAAAATTCATAGATCAAATAAAAATTCAACAAAAATACCTTAATCTCACCCAAACGTAATTAAGACATGATGATTTCAGAAATAAAGTTATTTTTTTGAAATATTTTCTAATATTGTAACAATTTCATTATAAATTAAGTGTTCAAAGTGTGACTAAACCATTTTTTTAGGAAAGTAATTTTTTTTCATAAAACATTTTTTTATTATAAATGATTTTAATTTTATTTGTAATCATATGATTACAATAATATTAATATTTTTTTATTAATATTATTATACATCAATATAAAATATAGGTTATAATGCTATATTATATTAACATTCTTTTAGTCTTAGTGTTGTGTGTTCTATAATCTATTAAAGAGATTAAATATAAAGAAATATATTTTGTGAGTTGTTTATGTTTTTTGTTCTGTGACACATACACTATCAAATAAAATATTCTTAATTTAAAATTTTAGGGAACCAACTTAAAAATCATTATTTTAATCTTGATTTATAGCATAACACTTCTATAAACATTGGTCCATCTTACTGCATTTCTGAATATCTCTTAATTTTCTTAAATGTTCTTTAGTTAGCATAGTTCCCAATAGAATTCATTCTATTACTTTATCCTGCAACATTAGAGTACTAAACTTACTTCTATAGGGGTATTCATAAGGAGAAATATGAATAATCGAGTGAAATAAATTTTGAAAAGAAATATTATCCAATGTAATGTGTTGAGCCCAACCATCATTGAAATCCATAGATTATGACCCTATTATATCCTCTTGGTTTCGAATTATTCTCTTATACTAACCATCTATCTATGGGTGATAAGTAGTAATAATACACAACTATTAATATGGATCTCGTTTAATACAACACCACAAAGTTGAGTTAAACCTTATATATCGATCAGATATAATAGACTATGATACTCCATGAAACCTTACCACTTTTTTAATATATATTTACAAAATATGATCATGTGATAAATCTTATCTAATAGAAATAATGTGTTCTAACTTCCTAAGGTGAACAATAATAACACAAATTGAATTATATCCCTTAAATTTTTTTTAGAGTCCAACATCAAAATCTTTTTGATATTTTCTCCATTTCAATTATTGTATGGTTAGTTGTTGTAACATCTCAAAATAATTTTGTCTCTCATCCTTAATTTTTGTGAAATACCTAGCATTAAAGAAACATAATATACAATATTTATCTTCCCGTTATCCCACCATAAATACTATTTTATATCACTAAACATCTTCAAAATTTTCATATGAAAAGAAATTGTTGAATTATGTTACATATACATAGTTTTCCAACCTTATTATTCCATCAAAATCAATGTTGAACTCATGAACATTTTGGACCTTCATAACTAGTTAAAATATTAATTCTACTTGTCATTAATCCTCGCATTGATAGATAATTTAAAGGAGGACCTTTGACTTCACGATGGTCTCTTCCCTCTAGTGATGACGATGGCTATAGCACCGACTCCTCTCACCTTGATGGGTGAGGGGGATTCGCCTTCTCACGAGAGAGCTCAGTCATTCCGTAATTTCTCTAACCCGAAGTATCTACCTCCTTTTCTGAAAGCTTTGATTAACCCTAAGGTGCCTGAACTAATCGATGGAGCACCAAACCTTCCTCTCTCACTTTCTGAGTTCAAGGAGTCTTCAGCCTTGCTGAATCTCACCCTGGTGGCTCGTTTCAAGAACAGAAGACCTTTAGTGGATTATTTCGATCGTTTTTTATTTGGATCGTGGGATCTTCATGAACGAGCGATCGTGGGTTTATTGGATAGAAAGAAAATCATGATTCAATTTGAGTCTGAGACAGACCTCATCCGGGCTTGGACTAGGTCACCTCATATTTTCAAAGGCATCTGTTTTATGATCCTGCAATGGTCGTTTGATCTTCATATGAATTGGGATTCCCCCTCCATCGTGGTTTGGGTTAGATTTCCTAACTTACCTTTACCGTTTCAAAACCCATATGTTATTTTTTTATTGGGAAACATGGTAGGAAGATACCTCTGTTCCGATTGCAGCATAAAAGTGGTTTTCCATTAGGTAAATCACAGGGTTTGTGTTGAAATGGATGCATTGCGCGCCCCTTTTGAGTATATTTGGATTACAATCGGGGAGGAGTACAGATATAAATAGATGGTTGTGTATGAAAGTTGGTTGTATTTTTGTGGTTTCTACAAGCAGTTGGGACATTCGGCTGAAGTCTGTCATTTGAGGAGGGCCGATCATAGTGGAAAGGAGGATATGATAAGATCTCAGGGGGGGTATACGACACAATGAACTGGGAAAAAATTTGAGGATAGGTCTGGATTCGAACATGAAGGGGGTAGAAGAAAAAGGGAGGGGTCCTCAGAGGATTCCATCAGTGGGGGGTAAACTAAGATATGGTTCTGGTGTTATTTCCCTGGAGGAAGATCAATCAATTGGTAATACCAGCATTGGGATGAACTTGGATGAGGTGGGAGCTATTTGGTCTCCTACTACCGCGGGACCCAAATAGGTTGGAAAGGGGAGGGAAGGCCGTCATGTGGAGGTGGTCAACAGGGCCAGACCGAATAAGGGTCTGGATCCTTTGGTCAAGCCTTTTATGGATTTGAATTACAGGTTTGATGTCCTGACAGAGGGTAATGTGGCTGAGGTTCGGGAGGAGGTGGCCCTTTCAGGGGGCGAGGGTGATGTTTTGTTGGAGGAGAATATGTAGGAGGATTGCTTGGGGTTGGAAACGATAATAGCCCCTGAGGAAACTACTGAGCAGGTACATCCTGTGGAATTTTTTAGGGGGGATAAGACTCTTGAGGTCCATCTGACTGAGAGTAAGGGGAAGGAGGCACTAGTGATGGCTGGCGAGGAACTCCCCATGCAGGAAGGGCGGTAACACTTGACAGAAGGTCTTCATGCTGAATAGTGGCTGAGCAGTTCTGCTGGAGGTCATGTAACTGGGTTGAAGGAACAATCCGGGGTGGGTAAGTAGAGCTACATGGGAGTAAAAAAGAACTTGTGTCCCCCCTGACGGGCGATATTTTAGAGATATTGTTCAATATGGGATCGAGAAGGGGTCTGCTGGCGATAGGCATCCATCTGAAACCTCATCAAGGAGGCCAAGAAGAGACTACTCATATTTCTTGAGCCCAATGCGGACAATGTCTACTGCTAAAAGGAATAGCAAGGTGGTTCTGGCTGTCAAAAAGGGATGTGGGGATAATAATGCAGCATCTGTTATGAATAATTTGGAAATTCTTGGCAATCGGGTTCAAAGTGCCAATTTTTTGAGAAATCTGGAATGAGAATCAGCTACAGGAGAAGACGAATCATGTTTGGGATACGGGGATGATTGTGGTTATGATGGTGTTTAATTCTATGATGTTTATGTATGTTTGTTTTTTTGGTTACTTTTGTACTAGATTGGCGTTGTATGTTGGGCACTAGTCACCCACAACCCGGCTATTATAAAATTAAAAAATGATTGGCTATAGATAATTGAAAACTAATTTGACAAAAAAAATATTTTTCACTTCCCCTCATTAATTCCATATCCATCCATTAAAAATCAATAAATATTAGTTTTTTTGGATCCTCATCTTAGATATGATTAGATGATCCTTTCAACATATATAATCATCCACCTTGAATGTACTCTCATGTTGTTAATATTCTGAATAGTCATAATATATAATCAACTCCAATAATCTTCCATGGAAAATATTTATATCTTCTGAGTGAAATATACTTTAAAATTTTATAATCAGCATATATATTCAAAAATTCTCCATATAGAAAATCCCCACCTATATTTAATGAAAAAATTTCCACATATTTCACCAAATCATTATTTGTGTAATATTTCTCATGAACCTTCAATATTCATGAGGAATTGACTATCACAAAATCACTCTATATGAAAATTCATCAAAATACTTATTTGATGAATCACTATAGATCACAAACCCTTTACTCCCATAGGGTAGTATAAGCATTGGTGAACTGATTAACCATATATTCAGTTGCATATTTATATCCAATCATTGATCTACCCAAATTAAGACGGTCAGATTACAAGTTAACTTAATTATTAGATTATATTTTAATGAATTATTTTCAATATATCTTAGATATTAACCATCAAAACTAAGAAAACAATGAATCTCAACCATTTTATTGGATCTTAGATAACAATCAATATCTTTTTTCTATGATGGATCTATAGATGTACCATATCAATAGATTATATGGACCAAAAATGGAACATTATATACCCAACATTCATACTAGATATATTTACCACACTAAATGTACTTCCTTAGGGTATTTAGTATAATCCTGTAGTGATCTTTGGGAACTTCATTTATCTTTTAATATATAAAAATAATATTAATAATGATAATAAAAAATGATTAACGGAATTCTTAAAGACTCGATTCATTAAATATTTGAATATTATAAGAGAATTGTTAATATAAAATGGAATCACTATATATCAATATTTTCCATAAAATAAATGGAATATTGTGTTGGGTATATCATAGTTTTTTACCCTCAATTGATGTTATAGAGAATGAAGTCCAATCTTGTAAATGTATTGGACTTCATGCAATTGATCAACCCGGTCACTAATATTGGGTATCTGATACCTAGTATTGAGATATATATTCTTATGTTCCCAATAAAAAATGAATAGTATCATTTAGAAATATTTATTATTAATAAAAATAATAAGTAAAAACCAAGGTGACACATTTGAATGGATGAATCCATTTTCAAGATTCCATGGAATTTTCATTTTCAATTACCACAACTTAATTAGTTAAATTTTTTTGGAGTAATTAAAATAGTTGTAGCACTATGTATGAGTTCTACAAATATAATCATAGGTTGTATTCCATGTAATACTAGGAAAATATTCCATAAATGCATAAACATATAAAAAAATCATCATCGATGACTATATTGTCCCTAAAAATATATGATAAACCGTTTTTAAATCAGAAACAAGACCCATATAATGTGCGTGATTCCCATTATAATTATATATTTATTATGAAAATAATAAAATTTCAATGTTTTTTTCTGAATTTCAAATGTGGAATCACTTCCTTAGAAATTTTTGTGAGATATATGTAATGAAATATAATCCTTGTCCAATAAAAATTAAAATTCAAACAGGGATATAATAACCAGATTGGTAGAATTCATATTCAAGAAAAATAAATAAGATTAGAATCATATACTTGAGATGAAATTCTAGTTGTATTTATAGTTATAATTTCTATATAAACATACAGTGTTTTAGGAGGTACTATGATAATTTTAGACAGTTATTCTGAAATAATTGAGTGCGTTTGTCTAGAATCTTATAAGATATTAGTTGTTTTAAATTTGATGTTAGGTTTACCTTTAACCACTTTAATACCCACATCAGAAAAATCAATTATATGAAATCTATTTTATTCTTTAGGATTAATTGGTTCCTAAAATTGATCATCATCACATACCATATAATTTGGGAACTAGTTAACATAATTACCATATTACATTCATTTGAAATATAACAATTATGGTGGTATATTCTCTGATTCTTTTTCTCAATCATATGATAATATCTTCTTCCTATTACATCAGTATTTGATTTCCCAGTTTTCTTCCTTTCCAGACATAAAATAGTTCCCATAAGGCAATTTTCCACATTATCCTTCCACACATTTAGTATAATGGTGGCCTAATATTTTTCGCTCAATGAATTTTATAATTTCCTTTCAATCAAAATTTTATTTCTTTATCAAAACTATATGATTAATGGGTAACTATAATCTATCTTTCCTCCATAATATCAATTCAAGTGCTTCCATCAAAGCCACTTGAGTACCTAATGGATAAATTCTTTCTTTGAATTGGTTTTAAGACACTAAATAATTGATAATCAATTTATTTACATTGGATGATAATAAAAGAAGAATACTTTAGAAGCTATGTATAATATTCCTCATATGTACTAACATATTCATCATCCATCTACTATTTATCAATGAATTCCATTAATTTTCCTATGAAAAATAAAAGGTAATTAATTTTTGAAAAATAATCTCATAAACTATTCCCAGTCCATGGAGTCACTTTCTTACCATTTATTTATCCTCTTGAAAAGATTCTACCATTGATCTACTTCAACATCCTGATTTTAGAAAACAATATAGTTTTTTCTATTATGATGATTGGTGAGCGGAAAATATATTTTCAATGGTGCTCATCCATTTATCACTATGTAGTGCATCAATGGACCCCCTAAAAATGTCGGTATTTCTATATTAAGGAAATTATAGAATATTGTTCCCTCATTTTCTCGATTGGAAGATCAACATGATTCTGGTCTTTTGAAATCTTCATAATCACAGAAATAATATGTTACATTCAAGATTCAAAAACATTATGTTTTTAGGAGGATACTTATAATGACCCATGATTTTCATATATAGATATTACATATTTTTTATGAACATTAATTTCATTACATAAATATACTGTTGAGAATATTTATGGTATAAGGCCTTAAAAAGGCATGAAAAAATAGACAAATAATTCATAAGTGAACAAAATCAGCCCCCACTAAATTGTTAATTACATAGAAAGGAAACATGTGAATAGATGATCTTAAATGTTTAGGAGGGATAAAATAGATAGATATATAAAGATAACATGATAATTTGGGTATGAGAACATGATAAAAACATTTTAATGTCAATAAATTCATAGCTAATATTATAATATTTAGTCATAGCATAATGATTTTCAGTTCATAAGACATGAATTATAATGGTATCAAAGAACTTGATCGAGGGGTGTATAAAAATAGAATAATGTATGGAATTTTGGAATACATAGAAGAAATAAGAAATCTATTCCTTATTAGTCAATGACCATTTCCAAAACTATCATAGTGGAATGGGATTGATCTCTAAATCATCATAGTAGTTAAGGCTCACTCTAAAGACTATCTTAGTGGAAGAAATTACCTTACTAAACTAAGTTCACTCCCACTATATTACTGTATATCATATAATATTTCAAACATTACCTAATGCAACAATGGTAGATTGAATATACAATAACACTAGTAGCCCATAGTTGGTGGTTACATTATTATATTAGAACTAAATACAACAGAACACATGAAAAAGTACCAAATAGTTTCATAGTCACAATAAAATTGATACAAACATTAATTTCACATAAATTTGAAATAATAAAATATATAATTTTTTTTAATAATTATATTATTCCCCTTAGCATTTCCTAAATTATCAATAACATACTAATTCTTGGTTTTTCGGGAAAATAAAACATAATTAAGGGGAGATAGTCGCTGCTTTGTAAGGGTTTGTATACAATATAATCACTAATGGATTAAAATTATAGTCAATATGGTATGGTATATAACTGAAAGATATTTCATTAAAATATTAACTTAATCATTATATGGATGGAATAAATGATGAACAAATTAATCTATACCAATAACGACATGATCTTGAAACATATACTTAATATTATATCAAGTAGAATAATCAATTTTAAATCAATAACTAATAATAAAATAAGGGAATTAATAATTCTATAAATCTTAATCATGCTATAAAGTACTTTCAAAATATAATTTAAATATATACATATAAACATGTATGATTTGGCGAACTGATTTTTCTCATTATCTCGTTTAATGCATCAATGATATATAAATAAATCATCACCACCCACAACTTACTAATTGAAATGAATTAATTATATTAAAGGGTTGAAACATAATTAACATAAACATTCATATTGAAAAACTATCATTTGAAATGTTAGTACAAAACACAATCAAATAATAATATTCATAATCAATTACATGTAATATGGTATATGGTATTACAATTGTACATCCTTAGTAAAATGATCACAAACTATCAAAATAAATTAAAAGTATGAAATCAAAAAAACATGTAACTGATGGATCATGTTTATGATTAAGAGTTTATTTCATTTATGAATAGGAATACCATTAAATTTTCAATAGTTTTTTTGATGAAGATGTCATTTTCACATTGAAAATTATTCTAAAAAGTTCAAAAATTATTTTTAAAATAAATTCACATAAAAGTTACCGTTGAAAAAAAAAAATTAAAACATTTTACGGATATGATGGAAGAAAATCTAGTTCATGTAGTACATGATAAAACAAATATTCCTTTTAAATATTATGTAAAATTCAAATGGGAAATATTTGGAAATTAAAATGAATATTTCATTAAAAATATTTAAAAAAAATTATTAAATTGGTAAAAAAATTTATATTAAGTAATTTTTGATAATGTTAAATAATATATTTTAAAAAAATTTATGAAATAATATTTTTTGAAGAAAAAGGATTTTGGTGAGAATAGAGAAACATATTAATATTTTTGTAAAACCATTTTCCAAAATACCTATGTATAAAAGACTGGATAATTGGTAATACTAAATGAAATGGTCATTCAAAACCATATTATATAAAAATATATTCATTTTATGATAGAAATATCAAATAATTCCCCCAAGGGATACTTCTATAAAAAAAATCCCAAATTATTATAAGACTGTGAAATAATCTCTTTCCGCAATAGAAACAGATGAATCATAAGTCCCAATAATGAAATAACATAAAATAAAACTTAAAATTACATGAAGATAAATAGATTCATTATATTACATATCAAATTTAAACTATTTACCCCCCCAAAAAATGAAATAGGTTTTGAAAATTGAATATGTCCAGTGTAAGTAATAATGAGATGATAAGACCCTAATATCTTGTTTGAATACATTAATTTGTGTGGAAACATCATGTATAAATATTTAATTTTATTATAAATGTATTAAAGAACAATAATTATATATCCTATACCATATATTATTTACTTATTGTCTTTTATCATCCATTAAATAATGATTCATTGTTATATAAGAACAATTATATAATATATATACATACATACATTATAAAAATCATATTATCTATTCTATAAAGGTGGTGATGAAAATGACTTAAATCGGTTCTTTAGGTGGTGGTTCTTCGTAAACATGATCGAAAATTTTCACCCATTTCATTGAAGTGGAGATGGATATAGTATGTTCCCTTGAAATAACAACATCTCAATATATTTGGGATAAATTTTTTATTTTATTATAATTTCTAGGTCATTTTATGTTGGTGGAAGATGAAATGAAAAATATACGCATGTTTATGTATTTTACATCTTTTTCAAAAAAATATTTTATGTTTATGTCTTAATCGTTCAAAAACTAAACTTTCTATAAACCATATTTCCCTTGGATTTTGGGAGAAGATTATGTAAAGGATATTTGGGGTCTTTTTGGATCCAAAGTGATTTAAAAGTGTGATGTGGGAGGAGAGGGGTGGCCTTTTATGAGTCTGGGAGAGGACACAAATGAAATGATTGAAATGAAGAAAGATATACCCACATTTTTATAATTAAAAAAGACTCAAAAATGGGTCATAATCAAACCATAGATGATGTACGGTCAAAATATGGCCATAATATTGGATACTAAAAATATTATGGTTAATTGTAACCCTTATATGCACAGTTTAACCCCACTGGTAAACCAATTTTTACCTTAACCATGCTAATTACTTTTTACTAAATTCAGAAATAATAATTTTATTAAGTTAGAAATATTAGATAATATAAATCATGATAATTAAAAATATATAATACAGTTTTTCAAATTCACTTTTGATATTTGGAATAAATCAATTTAAAATTAAACTCACTAACACAATGAAAAATGAGTTTTCTAAAGAAAACAATTCAAACGATTGACTTTTTTTAATATATTATTTCATTATAAATTTTTTTCTAATGATGTAATTTAGATAAATTGTTATATAATTGAAGAAAAATTACTTTTAAAAAAATTAAATATAATTTCACCATTTATATAGTTCAAATGGAAATGAAGTTTTCATTCAAAATAAGTATTTTTCACTATTCATTAGAAAAATATAAATTTACCAAACATATTCAAGAATTCACATAAATGTAACCTATAAATTTATATTTAATTTTTTTTTTCTGTTTTCTCAAATAATATTACACATTTTGTAAATAAAAATTAAATTATTCTCACAAAACACAACTAAACCGCATTTTTGGAAATATACAATTTTTCAGAATACATTTATATTTATTTCAGATGATTACTATTATTTTATAATCAATATTTATAAATTTAAATTATTTTATAATTTTTTAAAACATATAATTTTAGTAATTAATTTACTACTATTTATAAACAACAACATAACATCTAGGTTAAAATGGTCATTTTTAGTAATGATATCTTTATAAAGTATAATGTCTTTGTTCAAAAATGAAATATTGTGAGTTTAAAGATATCGAAGAGATTAAATTAATTTAAAAATAAATATATCATAAATTATTAGGGTGTTACATTTTATTCTAATCTAAGTGTTTTATGTCATATATGATGTCGTATAAAATTTTCATATTTTCAAATCTCAGGGTATTACCTTCTACACACATAAATAATTTATAGCCTCTCAATCTAATCTTGACCTCAGTAATCAAAGATTAGTCATTTGAAAATTCTTTTCATGAAAAACAACATCAAAAAAATTGTTAACAAAAATCACCTCTGTATGATAGGATGGTGTGTATAAAGGTCAGGTGGAAAAAAATAATAGGTTTCTAAATAGGGGAACTATAACACCCCACCCCTTCTAATTGTCTTTGGAAGAGGGGGATTAGTGCTAGCCTTAGGTGACATTCCGAATATAGAAAAAGAAGAAAATAATTTCCAATGTAATTAGTGTATATTTGGAGATGGTTTTCGTTAAAATACATGATACCTATCGAGATACATACAACATCATAGAATAAACTAAATTATTCATGAAAATAAACCACATAACTAAATATAATCCAAATACAAAAAAAATCATAGTATAGAGGAAAAATAAAAGAAAGTGTAAGGCATAAACTCCATGTATAAAGGCATCACCACCAAAAAGGAACCATCCATGATAATGATACAGACACTCCCAAGATGAAACATTATAAAACAAACCATTAAGTCAAGGATCAACAAAATAGAAGTATGAAATGTGACCCTTCCCTGTATCTCGGTATATGGGATCTGAAAACAAAAAAAAAGTACCCATGTGTGGGGTGAGTATAACAATCAGTAATATTTCCCTAAAATCATCCCATCACATGACACTTGGAAAAAAACATGATAGTAAGGTTTAATAAAATGGGAGAAAATATTGTAAGAAAAACATGAAATATTATAAATATATTTCTTGTAATAAAACATCATGATATCCCTTTTGAAATAATTTTATTTCCATTGGTATAGTAAATTAATTTAACACCCATGAAGACAGTAAATATATGAAACCATAGACTTCCTAATACTAGAATTTTATAATCCTTCATATCACTAATATTTCACTTGGTGACCAACTTCGTAGTAGTACTCCTGACTATGATTTGTCCAAAATTTCATTTATTTAATGGTTGAATTTCCAACCATAACCCATCCAAAATATTTATTATTTGATGGAGTTAATTTTTACCATTACCCATACCTCATAAAAATGAACACACATCCCAAATTTATGCCATGATTTTAGAGAAAATGATTATTCAACAAAAAACCAAATTTAAAAACCAAACCTATTAAAATCATATCATAAAGGGTTTTCTAATCTATTTTATAATGTATTTCAATTAAAAAATCAATTTGATTAGAAAATATCAAGAATGATGTTCTAGAATGGTAGATTAGATGACAATCCACCTACCTTGACAAAATAATCACAATGGATCCATGATGATTTCTTGGATAAAGCCTTTTTCTCTCATTTATTCACGAAAATATAGGAATATCTCATTATCTCGAAAGCAAATACATAGATCCACATATATCAGCACTGATATATTGTTCTTATCAATCAAACACAATTATATCTAAAATTATAAGGATGAACAAAACTATAACATATGATTACATAAATACCATTTAATGATTCAATGTTATTGGAGTTTGGATGTCTAAAATCACTAGAAATCACCTTCGAAAACCCAGATAGTCGAGAGGGAGAAGAAAATAATGCATGAGAACAAAATCAATATAGATTGTAACATAGCTTTTGGGTGTGTGTATTTCCATGATGTAAACTCATATAAACATCTTGTATTTTATCTTGTCCACATATGAAAAAATTGCATTGCATCTATTTAATTTTCTAGAAAAACAATTAGATATTGTGTAAATTTTATATGTTGTGTTTTTTTCTAGTGTGATTTTTAATAGGCTGCACAAATGACCATACATCTAATTAAATTAAATTGTGACCCAACTCCAAATAATCTTCATTAAAAAATGTTACAACTCAAACAGATAGTAATACTTTCTCCTCACTATTAGGCTCTCCATCTGGGGAACGATAAAATAAATGAGGACATTACAATCACATAAACCATTCCATTTCCCTTGATTCCAATTGAACATGACCATGCTACCATGAAACTCATACCAAGGAAATTTTTATCACCCTCGAAGCATATTTTTTATCCAGTCAAGAACCCTTACAAGTTCATGGGTAAAAGGTGCATCTAGATCAAGACAAACATGATCACAATGGATCACATTTGGAGGATTTCAGTGATATTTATTCAATTGGGAAACATATAAGACATTATGAATAGAACTGAATCTTTGAGGTAATGTCACTTGATAGAAAAAAAAGATAAAATCTATTCAATTACCTCAAATCATCCCATATACCGTTGATCAAGCTTCCCTTGTGTCCCCATGTGTTGATGACCAAGTCCAAGAGAATATTTAATGAAAACATGGTCAACAACATCAAATGATAAATTCCCACGATGATTATACTAATTAGAAATTTATATGATTTTTGATGTTTCCATTCATTTCCAAATCATCTAGATTTTATCCATAGTCTTATACGTAATACTTTTTCCAATAATGGATGACTCTGATGTCAACACCCAACATAAGGTAGAAATATAAGCTATACCATACAAATCTTCAAATGGAGGCATCTAAATTAATGACTTATCACTTTTGTTATATGAAAAATCCACAAAAAAATATTATCCTACCATGAACCACTGAATTAAACAACCCATTTTCTATTAATTTCTTCAAATATCGGCATAATTTGTTTTGACTTACCATATATCTTTGGATGATATGTTGCGCTCAAGGTTATTTGAGTTTCATGAACCTGTTGTAATGATTTCCAAAATCGAGAAGTGAAGTGGGGGTATCTATCATATATAATCAAAACAGGAACACCATTTAAATAGAACACTTCTCATATATATAATTTTATATAATTTCACTACCATTTTATATTCTCTAATAGGTACAAATATGTTATGACTTCATATATTTATCCATTACTACCCATATAGCTTCATATTTCATAACATTATCAATAGGGAAATGAAAAAAATACATCACAATCTACTCCAAAATATATTATAGTATTGGCATATAAAAAACATAATATATAGACTTTGATTCCCTACCTTTACCTATTGGAAGGATAATCATTAGATCAGCAAATCATCAATTTCATGTTTCATCCAAGCCCACCATAAATGTTATTACATTTCCTTGTGTATTTTTTAAAGACCAGGATGAATAAACCATTTTGAATGGTAATTTGATAATTAATTTTTTATATTAAATAAAGATGAACTATTATCAATTTAATAATACATAACAGGGAGTTCTAACAAATTTACCAATTATCCAAAGACATCCCACCATTTAGGTTAGACCTAATAATGATACAGTCAAATATGGTATTTTATCATCTTTACAAAAATTACCATGTGTGGAACAAGACATAATGGAATGAAAACTACATATTTTTCATACAAAAAAAAATCTAAACACACTTCATTAAACATGTTCATAAACATGCATTGGTAACAAGATTCACAGACCACTTCATTATAGATTTTCTGACTCAAATCATCAACCACAAAATTTTCTTTACAAGTTATATATATATAGTCGATGTTTAACATCTATTGGTACTCCATCCTTCTTTATTTCCACAGTTTCATGCCTATTTGAGATAATATATATTTAAACCTTTTATGATCTATGAAAATTGTGATCTTTTCCATATAGCGATAATGTATCCATGATTTAAGGGAATGGACAGTTGAAACAAATTATAGGTCATTCGTTGGATAATTCTTCTCCTACACTCGTAAATGCCTCGAAAAATAGACCACAACATGGTCTCAATGTATGTTAACAAAACCAAGGATAGATCCAGACACATCACTATACAACATGTAGTTGGTTAACAAGTTATGGAAAGATTTAGATGAGTTCAGAGGTGAGATAAGTCTTATTTCCCAAATATCTTTTCAAAAATTCAACATTCCATATGAGTATAACACATATAACTTCCATAATATTAATGGGAGAATTAAGCCATGAAAAATACCAATCAAAGAGGTGATAGTAAACTTCAAATCCCATAATACTATGTACCTCAAAAAAATTCATTGGTGTATTCCAAGAAACTACTACTTTTGTCTTTCCAAGATCAATATATATTATTGCCTAAAAAATGTCATGTCCAGGAAATGAAAAATCTTATATACAAAAGTATCTCAAATAAATATTATCAAAAAAATAGTGTTTTCTCAGGGTATATAGTATAATTTCCATGTTCTCTTCATGGTTATTCATGCTTTTATAAAAGTCTAGTATATTATAAAAAATCGAAATAAAAGAATAGAAGTAACTATTGAAGATATGATTTATTCAATCCTTGGAAAATGTTGGTTGGTTGGTTAGACCAAAAGACATAATTTCATATTCATAATGGCCCTAGTTACTCTGAAATGATATTTTTAGTACATCCTCTCTTCATAATCTAAGTTCATTATATCCTCAATATAGATCAATTCTAGAGAACCATTTTTCACTCTTAAATTGGTCAAATAGGCCATCCATATGAGAAGGAGGATATTGATTTTTAATCATGTATTGATTCAATTTTCGATAATCAACACCTAATAAGATAGTAACATATACCTTATTTATGAGTAAAATAGTTGTTTCCCTATGCGACATACTTGGTGTGATAAAACCTTTATATTTCAACTCATCATGAAGATCTTTTAGTTCATGAAACATTATCAGATCCAATCTATATGACTATAAAGAAATAAGATTTTTCTCAGGGATTTGGTCGATAATAAACTAGATTTTTTATTCGGGTGGAAACCCAATGAATTAATTTAGAAAAACACATGGTTGTCGGTCTACTAGGATATGAAAATTCTAATTCCATTTTTCATCAGTATATACCAAGGTCCTTGATGATAACTATCCAGATATTTCTGCATCTACAGACACTATGGGTCATAATGTATTTAGATTTTTATGCCAATATCCCTTGAATACATAAAGATATCCAATTGGGGATGTAAATGACATATGTCGGGCATATTTGTGTATATAGAATTAAACATTTATAGCCAATACTTACAAAATATCAAATTGAATACATCTATCTATAGGATTTTAAGATCCATGAGAACCTGTACCGCATCAATGTTAATTGGGGAATCTCGAGCTTTGAAATCCGTTAAACTCTCATTTTCCAAGGTGAGTCTTCATATTCATGTCCAGAGTCATCATTTTCATGTGCAATCACAATTGTTTAATCAAAGAATACATAATAAAATAATGTGATGTAGTAGTATAAAACAAGGCAGACATATGAGTGGATTGTAGAATAATGTTTCATCGCACAATAATGGGACATGGTTTTTTACATATAATATCATTCCCTACACTATATGTTTGTCACTCAGATGTCATGAGATAGTTATTGATTCCTTAATAAGATATCAACTAAAAAATCAGAGTATTCCAAGAATTTTCATGGATTATCTATTTTTATGGACTTGAACTACATTGATGGTACTATTCTGTTGAATCATGCAAAGGATTAGGAAGTTTTTTAGCCTTCAGGACCTGCTGATCTCATATGTCTATAAAAATAATTCATGATATGTACTTTCTACTTGAAGTGGGGGGAATTCCATTGTGGCGTATTAAATTCCTTCCTAATGTGCATCCATGACCCACAATATAGACATCACAGTTTGATTTCAGATATTGGAGTAAAATTAATAGATTCTATATAATTAGTTTGGGTTGTGCTTCCTCTATGAGAATAGACATTCTTTATTCTCTTATTTTCAGTACTAGAGTTGAAACCTACCCCATGGGTATAAATATAATACCTTCTCATATATTTTCAAACAATATATCTTTCTTTCACTATTTCCCTATTAACCATATCACTATAATCCATTATACTACGAATAGCTATTTTGGATGGAATCTATGGTCATAATACTAACTCAAATATGAATTCCTTTAAGGACACACTAGGATCAACCTATAGAGTGAAGCGATCCAAGATCACAAAACATTCTGCCTACTAAGTCACAAAGACAATTTCATTAATCAACATAATGAAATCTATAGTTATTTATATTTTGATTGTGTGGGGATAAAATTGTTTATTGAATTGTTTTTCAAAATCCTCCCAAATAAATCCATGATTGGAATTATCTTTAATTGTTAAATCCCATAATTCATGCTTATGAAATTAAAATGCATTGTCTTCCAACTTATCCATTACTTATACTAGTGTGCTAAGAAAGTAAAAAATTAAATTTATTTAGTTTATTCAAACTTCTTCTTTTTTGGGTTCTAACTCCCCTCAAAAAAATGGTGGATTATTATTCTAAAAATATAATAAATGATCATGCTTCCTGAGATCACCATATTATTTCTTCTGTTAAATTTTTAAAATGATTCTAATGTTATCTATACAAGGTATGTGTTTCCCTATGGTTTAGGTACAACCACATTGTTAGCATCTTCATCCTTACAGTTTCTCTATCATCATCCTGGTGCCATTTTATATAAGCAAAACAACACACCATTTTGACAATTTATCTCTATGAACTTAAGGCTTGGATAAATTTTTAAAAAACATACAATATTATTACAATCATAATCAATAACTAGTTATACAATTATTTAAATTATTAAACATTTTAAAAATGTTAAAAAATCATTTGAAGAGTATATGAACAATGAAGTCCTAGTGGTATGTATTATGATAATGTATGGTATGAAACCCTCATCGGATAATCCCACAATGATGAGACAAAACAACACCTAGTACTGTCTTTTAAATATTTTTTACCCAACCACCAATGTAACATGTAGTTAATTATAAAAAGGATAGCTATGTATTGTTATACAATAAATTTCAGGTTTCTAAACTCATATCATCTATCTACCAAACAAACTTATGGAATTAACAAAAGTAGTATTATACAAAACTCAAGGACAAAAAAAATTAATAACATTTTTCTTAAAAATATATTTGGACCTACAAGGACTGATACCATTTGTAACACCAAGTCCCTCCTCATTGGATGGGGAATAGGTTGACTGGTACTTACATTATATTACATCCCAAAGACACCAAAGTCTGCAAATAAATACCAAGGTAATTTAGTATAGTTGGGGACTATTTTTCCAAAAAATCATAAAAATTTTCATAAGAAATACAAAAAACCATTATAAACTGAATGATGCCTGAAAAAAATCCACATAACTCAATATAATGCTAATACATAATAAATCATCAGAGTATAGTGGAACATGAAAATAAATTTCCAGGATTAGACGCAATGTTGAAAGACATCAGCTCTAATTATTCATCATCTAAGACAAATATGCGGAAACTCCAAATATCAAACATTAGTAACCGAACCATGAAGTCCATGATGGCCACTAGTGATGTATGATACATAACCCTACCCTATATATAGGTAGATAACATCTGAAAATTCACAAATGTTCTAAACTAGTGGTGAGTATAACACTTAAAAGGATTTCTCTAATGGGTTCCCATCACCTGCTGCTAGGGGAAGAATAAGTTAGAAAATTTTAAAAAAATCGGAGAAAGGAATGTAAAAAAAAGGATAAACAATAAATAGATTTAAATTAATAAAATATCAAGATAAATATTTTTATCCCATTTCATTTCTATTATAATAATAAATTTAATTAACTTCATGCACACACACAAAAATAATTCAACCATGGACCTCCCTATGCCCATGAGTTGAAAGTCATTCTATAACTGATCTGTCACTTGGTAAAAAAATGATAGTTGTAAATAAAACCATGATCCATCCAAAATTATAATTTATTTTATGGTACTAATTATTACTGTTACCCATCCCAAATTATTATTATTTAATGGTGTTAGTTCAAAAATTTAACCATGACACATAAATATGAACACAAACTACAAAATTATGCGAAAATTGACAAGAAAACATTTAATGTACAAAACCCGGCATTTAAAATATACCGTGATAGAATCGCATCACTATTTTTTTTCTAATCAACTATAAAAATGATTTCCAACACAACATCAGTATTATTTCGAAAAAACTATCCATTATGTTTTAAATTTATTGAGTGGGAGAGGATACACCTAACTCGATAAGATTAGCATAAAGGATCAAATATGATTTCGCATATTAATACTTTGTCTCCAATTACTTCACCAAAATTCATGAAGATAACATTAACACCTATCCACATCCATATAAACTAGTATAAAAACATTAATCTTTGGTTCCAATCTAGAAAACACAAGGATATACCAAATGAAAATGAACAACAAAACTCTATCATTCAATTCCACAAAAATTCATTGAAATATTCCGTGTCAATATATTTCAAATATTGAAAATAAATAGAAATAACCTAAGAAAACCATGGCAATTCAGATGGAGAAGAATCAAAATTTAAAACAATTTTTTTCTAAAACATAACTTTTGGGGCATGGTGATTTAAAATATTTGTATCCCATATAAGAGATGGGTATTTTATGAAGTCCACTTACAATAAAATTCATGTCAGTTCAATTTTGTTTTCAGGAAAACCAATTACACATTGTTTAAAATTTAAATTAATTTTATTTGTTCTACTTGGTTTTCTGGAAGTCATAAAAAATGTTCATACATCAAATTAAATTAAACCATTACTCTTGGAAAAAGAAAAAGAATTAAATGACAGAATTTCTCAAATCGAGAGTACTACAAGAACATCATTGGAATTTGAAAATATGGACATGGAAGAAAATACTAATGACCAAGTATTAGTGGTGTGTGGTAGAGATCTTTGATCATATGAATTTGAATGTTAATGAAAAATTTCAACCCAAAAATCCATAAATCCTTGATGAGTTAGAATTCTATTTGTTTCATAAACAAATATACAAAGATAAAAATTTGGATTCAATATCCTTTTCTTATAGTGGATTAATTCATTTATCTTAATGATTGAGAGAATAAAAAAATATTAACTTGGTATATTCCAATTTCATAGAAAAATGTTATTATTTTTTATGGTATTTCATCAATTCATACTTAATCTCTTACTATATCAAATGAATATACAATGGGAATATTTTTTCATGAAACACTAAAAATTAACATTTAAAAAATCATTAGAAATGTAAATGAATGAATAGTCATTTCACCAATATCGTTATATTTTTCGTGAACAAAATGATTATCATAAGTTATCATATTACATGTCATGAACCAGATCTAGTCGCCATCCAAACAGGCACCCAACCCAGCCCATGGAAGGGTCCTAAGGGCATTCCAGATCCCCATTGGCCAGCACAAGTGCTCTTGTATCATATAATGATGTTTAGGAATGGTTTACATGAGTTTATAAACACAAAACAAAAAACCAATCCAATAAAACAATTCTGGACATTTCATACAAAACCATAATTTATAAAAATTCAGAATTGAATTAAATATTTTGAAACCATAGTTAACAACTATTAAAAATTAACTAATCCAAAAATAACAGCCCAAGAACCTCCACGTGTCTAGAGGCATTTCCCTCAATCCATCTCCATAACATTGTATCACGATGGATGGCTAAAAACAAAAACCATTGACCCAAAAGTTGTACCCAATCCTATGACAAAAATATCCATGTATACTTACACCTAAAGGTGTAAGTAGGGTGTGAGACAAAGCCTAGTAGGATACCACCACTATGAGAATTTATGTGACAATCATTCAAAGATCAAATTCTTTCATTTTTTCATAACCATGAAATGCTAATAATGATTTTAAAGAGATGCAAATTTAAATAAAAATAGTTTTCAAGTGGAGTACTTTAAGGAATCAACACTTTTAAAAACAATTCCAAATCAACTGAATTTTCTATCAAATAATACGGTATATCAACGGTAAGCATAAATTATCTAATTAGTACAAGCAATAGGAAATAACCCCTAAGATGTAGTTCGTTGTGGGTCCCAGGTACCTCGTATCTCGGTGAAAGTAACAATCACAATATATTTTCTCGTAAACACGATCCACTATTAGGGAGAATACCCATAAACTAGTGGTTCCACATCATCATCATCATCATAGTCAAGTTAGTGTTGTCATCGTCAAACATGCTACGTGAAATAGAGGCCAAACCCCATGGGATCACTAGCATACTAGTACACGTCCACCGACCTAGATACTAGAGTTTCCCTCTTGTACCTAAACATGTTCCACAAGCCATGAAATATTATTTTCTCATGAAAATAACACTTCCACATCGCAAACACTCCAAAAAACCAACACACATGTCATAAAATACTCCTTTTGCATGAAAAAATATTTTTTCACATCAATCTAACATAAAACAGACCAAAAACAGGTTTCACGCCTTTCTTGCAATTGGATAAAAGATTTCAGCAATTTATAAAACATTATAAAAATGTTTGACATCTTAAATAACCACCTTACCTTTTAAAAAATCAATCTTAGGTGAACTGACTCACAAAAAATGTACATGCACATCCTTTTCCCACTTTGTTTAACTCAACATATAATTTACAATTTTCATTAAACAATCCCTAGGGGTATAGCCATGTTTTACACAAAAACCCCATTTAAAACCCCAATTTCTAGACCAAAATCACACCAATACTGATCCGAAAGAAAATTCGCAGCCCTAGAAACATTTATTAATCCACTATCAATTGTTATAAAATTACCTCGAATAATACCACAAAAGATAAACATGAAAAACACACATTTTCATAAAACACTTTCGAGATGTATAACATGGTTTTACACATAAAACATATTCAAAAACACCCTTTTGAGGCCCAAATAAAACTAAATAATTAAAAAACTATAATTGGAATCCCCTTTCAAAAACTAATAAATCACATTCATATTTTATAAAGCTACCAAAAAATATATCACATGATTCACATTTCAAAAATACAAAACACCAAACAAAAAATGTAACTTTAATACTAAATTATTCCCTAATGAAAGAAAAAATGGGTTTTCACCACACCTAAAAGATTAAAAACATTCTAAATCAATAAATAAAGCAATGTAACTCGTCAAAAATTTCTTACACGTTGAATCACCTACCTTTTGTTTCAAAACTCCTAAATCTTGGTGTAAAACATCAACCACACCACCACCGCACCATGAGGGAGTGAAAATGAACCCTAAACCATAATATTTGAAAAAAAAATACACCAAATAAAACCTTAGGTACAAATCTTATCCTCTGGAATTTTTGGAGCTTCATGAAAGAGGTAGGAAACCATAAAGAGAATGAAGTAAATTGAGAGGGAAACACTTACATAAATAAATCGTGATAAAATTTACCTAAATCCACCAATATATGAATATCTATATAACCAAAACTGGTAGGGAGGATTGAATGAGTTATAGTAGGATAATTTGGGACTAAAATGGGGGAAAATAGTGAAAATTGAAAGACTTATGCAGGAACCATTTTACCTCTTCAAAACTGAGCGATTTGAGAAAGAATAAGAAAGATCTCCATAATCTGCTTGTGAGATGATCATCAATGAGGAAAACTCATTAATGGGCGTTTTTATTGGGTTTTATGTGTAAATCCATATTATACTACTTTAATGTGTTTTATACAAAATTTGTGTTTTTCATGTGTATCTTTTGTGGTATTATTCAAGGTAATTATATAACACTTGAGAGTGGATTAATAAATGTTTCTAGGGTTTCAAATTCAATTTTGGATTGGTAATGATGTGATTTTTTCTTGAAAAGAGGGTTTTGAAATGGTGTTTTTGTGAAAAACATGGATATACCACTTGGTTTTGTTTTATGAAAATTGTAAATGATTTGTTGAGTTAAACAATGTGGGTAAAGGATGTGCATGTACTGTTTTGGTGAGTATGTTCACCTAAGATGTGGTTTTGAATGGTTCTGTGGTTATTTAAGATGTCAAACTATTTTAGATTGTTTTTTAAATTTCTAAAATGATTTTTCCAACTACAAGAATGGCGTGAAACACATTTGTGGGTTGTTGTCTCTGAGTATGATGTGAAAAATGATTTTTGATTGTGAAAGGAGTATTATGTGACATGTGTGTGGGTTGTTTGGATGGTGTGTGATGTGGAAGTGGTATTTTCATGTAAAAATTATATTTCATGGCTTTTTGAACATGTTTTATCACGATAGAGATACTTAGGTATCTAAGTGGGTGGATATGTACTAGTAAGCTAGTTATCCCGTTAGGTTTTACCTCTGTTTCACGTAGAGTGTTTGATGATGACAACAATAACTAAAATATGATAATGTTGTTGCAGTTATTGGGGAACCACTAGGTTATTGTTATAATCCCTAATAGTGGCTCGTGTGCATGAGAACAGATATTGTGATGGTTACTTTCACCGATATACGAGGTATATGGGACCCACAGTGAGCTAGGGCCTAGGGTTATTTACTATTTCTTGTGATCATTAGATACTTTATATGTATTGTTGACATAGAGTATTATTGGTTATTAAATTCTGTATCTTTGGAATTCTTTTAAGTGTATATTCTTTAAAGTAGCTCTCTTGAAATCTATTTTTACTTAAATTTGAATCACTTTAAAATCATTATTAGCATTTCATTTTTATGGAAAATTACATGCTTTTTGTTGTTGAATGCTTATCACATGGAATCTATAAGTGGTCATATCCTTTTGGGATTTGGCTCACACCCGACTTACACCATTTGGGGTAAGTAGACTTGGTTATTTTTGTCACTGGTGTGGGTACAACCTTTGTGCTAATGGTTCAGTTTTTTAGCGTTCCTTCTTGTTTCAGTGTTGTGGAGATGGCTTGAGGGAAATGTCTCTTTCCATGTAGAGGTTATTGGGAAGTTCTTTTTGGTTTTGTTCATTTGTAATAGTCATTAAACCCTATTTTAAAATATGTAATGAAATTATAATTTTTTGCAAAAGATATTTTTTTATGAAAATTGCATAATTGTTTTATTGGATTTGTTATTTGTTTTATGATTATAATCACGAGTAAATCATTCCCAAACATTATTATATGATTCCTGGACGTTGTTCTGGAATCTGGGTATTGGGAACTCCCTTTGAGCCTTACCATGGGATGTGTCAGGTTCCAATTTTGATGGCAACCATATCTATATTGAGGCAAAATGGTATCAGAGGAGGTTCTCCCTCTTGAGAAATGTTATCTGGGGAAGAGTTGGGATAGTTTGGAGAAAGGATTTTTGGCGCATCTAATTCCAATTATGATTAGGGTTCCTGTCAAGTAAACCTCATGACGTAATTCATGTCACTAGGGGAAGTCATGATTCATCTGAGTCATTTGGTTTTCTTGGTTTGATGATGATCTGGGGAAATGAAAAGAGACTATGACTAATGGTCTCAGTTAGCTCAGAGGGCCTATAAATCTATGTAGAGCTGGTGAGATTTCACTAGAAAGTTTTCTATGATAGTAAAGTGATTGGAATTTTGCCACCAACCATATGTCCAAGTCACCCATTGAAACTAGTTTCCCCTCGCATTGTCTTGTGTCCCTTAGTTTTGAAATCATTGAAGTTTGGTTTTAAAGAACAAATTTCATTGTGTTATGAAGTGTAATGTTTTTGTGAAGTTTTTTTATAATAATGAGTTAAGGGTTTAATTTTTGATATAGTGGAACTAAATTTTCAGAAAAAATTTAAATGGAAAAAAGTGTGTTTACACCTCTTTTGAAAGAACGAAATTTATGTTAATGTGTTTTTTTGAAAAACGGTTTCCACTAATGTTCACTAAACTGTTGAAATGTGTCTTAATGGGATAATATATTTTGAAATTGATGTGAATATATAGAATGTGAGTTTTCATTTAATGATTTTTCCTTTCTAAAATGTTTTGTATGCGGTAAAATGGGTTTGCTTTTGTGGTTAGTGGTTCAGAGAAAAAGGAAGTATTGGTTGACCATTTTGGTTTTGAAAAGTGGAGAAAATTATTATGTTATCCTTTGGTATTTTCTTGAGTGACCATATACATGGGGGTTTATGTTATATTTTATGGTTAATGGAAATACTAGAGGAGTGGAATGGATGGATATGAGGAGGGTGCCTTGTGTGGCATGGAAACATGAATGTATGAATCACATGGGGTACCATTGGTGGATGCACTATCTGCCAAATCAATTGTTTTATAAGCGATGATTTTTTTAGGAAAGCATGATATCTTGATGAATGGTTTGAGATGATATGTCTTATGTGATTTTGGAAATGTTGTTTCTGTGGGGTGTTTTTAGTCTAAGAACCCCTCTTGTTTGAAATGTGTTTTGGGTTTGAGTTTGGTCCGTAAGTCGAGGTTGAAGGGCTGGTTAGTGGTTTATTTTAAGAAAAGTGTGGGAATACTTTATGGTGGTTCCCCCCATGTGTTCAGTTCTACTTTGTGGTATTTCTTTAACAATGGACTAGCTTGGTCGGGCCCTTGGGTTATCTTGTTGGATAAGGTACGCCCCCATTAATGGGTAGTGCACAACTGAAGTGTAGACCATATTGTTTCATTGCGTAGATGATCCTCCTGTTGTTCAATATAAGGAATATTTTTCTCGAGATTTGGATATTGTGTTTACACCTTTTCTTTTCATGGTTTTCTAGATCCTCTTTAGTGGGAATGTGCTCATGGAATGTTGAAAGAGTAAATAGTTTTTTTAGTTGCATGAGTCGTCAAAGGTGACAATAGTTAGGGGTTGTTAGTGTTGGATGTTCTCTAAGAGTGCCTCAGGGTCCTCTACTAGTCTCTCTGAAGCAAGGCATGATTTTAAGACACACGTTTGCAAAATCTGTTCAAAATAGGCTAATGCCGCTGGTTTCCAGAATCGTCTGCGGTTTGGGGATTAGTATAATATTCACTTCCTTGTATTGTTTCTATCAATACCAACGGTCATGTTTGGTGACACCTTGATATGACGATTCCTCGTTTGAATTTAAATGTGAATGTCGTACAATACTCTGAGAATCACACTATGTTTGGAGTGTGTATCCCTTGAAAAAACATCAAAATTCTCAATTTTAGAGGAAGGTGTTTATATGTTTTCTTTCCTTATGTTATTTCTCATCCAAAGAAACAAGGTGTGATGTGTGTTCATATTCTAATCCCATGTTTTAGTGAAATGTATGGTTAGGGTAATGTGAGTTTGGGATGTTTTTTGTCTTTGAAAACCCATTTAAGATCATGGTATAGTTTTCATGGCATTGATTGGAGAGGTTCTATTCAGGGGGTTTCCAAAGCCTAACTGTTAGTCTAAAGATGCCTCAATTATTAGAGCTCTAGCCATAGTCCCTAGAGTGAATCTGGCATGTAGTCAGGGGAAATCCCAGGTTTGTTCAACGCCTTGTACAAAGTTCTATCCTCAATATGAAATGTGGGAATATTTTAAACCTCTAGTTTTTTCATCTTTATTTTTTTGTTCATGTTCGATGGAATGATGTGGGTGGACCTCATTTCCATGTTATCTCCCAATTTAATTCCTTACCCCTTCAATTTCATTTCATTTTTTTGGGAATGGCTTCAAATTTGGGTAGAAATATTGAACACATGGTTTGTGAATGATTATTAGTGACTGTGTGCAAGAAATCCATGAGAAGAGAATTATCTTCACGGTTAGAGAATGACTTCACAAACCACGTGGACTAATCGTGCGATCATCCCAACTCTTTAAATTTTGGGATCTTTCTGTATCGGTCTTTGTTGGTCAGTTAAGATGGTTGGTTCTAATAGTGGGGAGTCCCACTATAAGTTTCATGTATGATATTTTGGAAACGTATAATGGAATTATACCGCTTATGTAGGGGATTATGTTCGAGCCTCCCCCTATTAGTTTCCAGATTCTGTCTTGGGAAAATTTATGTTTTCCCTTCTGGTGGGGAGCCTATTTGTGTCTCCACATACTTGTAACTCGGAATTGATATTGGTCATGGCCTGGTAGTAGGCTGACATTTTGGATCTATCTAACTACCAACATCTTCCTTGGGTAATATTCAGGATTGGAGAGTGCCCAACGGTTTAATTAAATGAAGGTAGTGCTAAACCTATTCTATGTTGTTGCTTGTTCGACTGAATTGCTTGAGTCTTGTTCAGATTGTGTTTGGAGAGTTTTCTTTTAAGATATAGTTTTAATATGCTTGATCATTTCAAGAAGTGTAGTATATTTCGGTTGGTGAGAGTATTCCTCATATATTGTTCAATTGGAGATATTTTAGCCTTTTTGGGGAGGAAGAAATGTTGCAAAGGAGTCCATCTTGGTCTTTAATCAGGATTGGTATTTTCCTTTTGGACTTGTTGCGGGTTTCTGAGGGAATAAAAATTTATGTCGGGGAGAATTGTCACATAAATGACTTATTGTAAATTTATTTTTTCATTTAATTTCTGTACTTTCTATGTTTTGGGGGTTTCCCATCCACTTTGGTGGAAATGGTGGTTTTTGAAATATTTGGTACAAACCGTGAGCCCATTTCCAGATTTCAAAATAAATTTTGTTTCTTTTATGAATCATTTAGTTTTCAACATTTGACACCCATTACACTTCCCAATTGGCATACCTTCGTATATTGAAACCACCATAACTACTTGGAACTTATATGAAATCATAATCATGATGGATTTGGGTTTTTTATTGAGGTACTTGGCCAGCTCGTAAGCCCATTTCATGCTGTAAGGTATTTTTTTAATTTTTCAATATCTCATTCATTTTTTACTATTGTTTGGTGATTCCACCTCCCAATAAAAGCCAAAATCCAAAGGCTCACAACCTACTTATAAATTCCTTGTTAACTATAGTTGGTTATTTTTTTAGTAGGTTTGTTTACAGCTTTTGTGCCAATGGTTCAGGTTTTTAGCGGTCCTTGGTGGTGGATTGTTATGGAGATGGCTTGACGACAATGCATCTTGCCATGTTGAGGTTCTTTGGCTGTCCATTTTGGTATTGTTACTTTGTAATATTCATTAAAAATTGTTTCAAAATATGTAATTCAATTCTGGATTTTTTAAAAGAAGTTTTTTGTATAAATAACCAAAATTGTTTTTATGGATTTGTTAGTTGTTTTATGTTTATAAACTTGTAAAATCATTCCCACACTTTATTATATGATACCTAAAAACTTGTACCCACTCATGGGGATTAGGAATGCTCTTCAGGCCTTGCCATGGGCTAGGCCGAGTGCCAATTTTGATGGGGACTAAATCTGGTTCGTGACATAACAACCTAAGTTCAACACAATCCATTAAATAAATATTTAACTTTATGATTCATCCAAAAAATTCTGACGAAATTCAATGTCAAAAAACGTAGATGGAATATCACTAAATCAAAATTATTCTACAAAAAATATAAAGTGGATATTAATGCCACATTCAAAATATGTGAATTCCTCTACCCCCCCAAAAACCCATAATGAAAACAATCATTCTTCCAAAAGTAAAATTTCATGTTGTCGAATATATTCCATAATTCAAAAAATTTATTAAACTCTAGAAAATATAACCTAAATCACTAAAAAAATTATGTCTGAAAATTATATCACATAAATATCTCTTTACCATTATTTTCATAACATCATTTACATATTATGGGTTATATTTCCTGAATTAAGTATTTTCCGAAAAATTAATATTCCCATAAAATAGAATTTCTTTGTTATCAATACTATTTATAATATTATTTTCAATCATTAAATAAATGGTATTGTCATACAATCCTTAAATATATCATGATTATTATACGCATAATATCATTGATAAAATACCCATATAACATAATTCATAAATCCAAGCACAAGAACATTAATTATTCAAAATTTTCTTTAGTAATAGAATAAGATTGATCTTGATCCCTTAGAATAGTTTGAGGTATATTATCTTTATGCATGGTGAATTTTTTTTATAGTTCCCCCATATATTTACATTTTAGGCATTGCACATTGCACGATTATTTCATTCCATGAAATAAATTTCCTTCTTGACATTATCTCTATAATTATAGAAAATTCATATCCTATTTGATTAAGTACCGAAGCATATCCTTCCACAATAATCACATGGGGGGAATAATTCATTATTTTCCTCCCTGTATACATATTTCTCTCTACCGTCCAATTCTTCCATTTATTCAGTTCAAATTTGAAATGCTTTGATAATTATTTCTCTATCTTTATATCACATGATATTATTTCCCTGTATAATGTGAATTTTCAGAGACTAGTTTCCTTCGATCAATTTGCAAAATCTAGTAAAATAATATTTTTAGTATTTCCCTTTGTATTACATACATAGTTTATATATTTACTTGATGATGAAAATTTAATTTTTATTTCCAAAAACATTTAAGAAAAGTGAGAAACTACACAACCCTTAAACCGTACAAGATCATGACTTACAACATTCACAAAACAAAAAAAAATTAATTCAAACCACAAGCCAATCATACCAGAAAAGAACTAAATATAATTATATCCATACTCATATTTACATCCCACACATGAATCCTCTTTCATAGTATTCAATTACCCTTTAGAAGCTGATTTATTCCAACTCAAAATATTATAACTTTGATCCCAAATCCTTAGTTTTTCCAGTGAAAGCTCCATCAGGCAATGTTTCTTGACCAGTATATACTTTTTTAAAGATTTAATCACCATGTTATCCCTATTAATGGAATATTTGGTACTCACTGGTCGTGGTATGTAATATTAGTACTTTCTTGTTCTTCTTCTTAGGGTATCAGACAATGTTACTTCACACTGAGTCTTCCTTTTATTCAAATTTTTCATAATTTCACTCTAGGAACGATTGGTCGGACCAATCACATTTTCATTATCACCCCCAGAAAGGTCCCTCCATTTTCTGAGAAGGTCCTTTGAGACATTATTCATGCATCCATTGGTTTTTCCCATTCTCTAGTCTGGCCTATTACTCTCAATCAAAATAAGGCACTTTACCGCATTAGGGGGCTCTTCCACGACCATAGAAACTTTCTGGTGGCCCAAACATCCAACATTGTGCCCATTCAGGAAGGCCCCATCATCATCACCCCCTACCACAATATCAGCATTCATACCTGCTTCAAACATGACTCAAAAAAGGCCTTAAAACCTATTGATCAAATGTAGAAAGGTCTTGGCCAAAGGATATAACCCCTAGTTTCCCCACCACTGTTCGTGTAGGGCTCGTCTGCATGGAAGATGCATCCATTGAACCCACTACCCCACCATCAATTCCTAAACTGTATTTTCCCCATCCATGTGATTCTCTGTATGATCCTTCTTATAAACCAATATTGTATCCTTTGAGAAATTGTTATTAGAGGATCCCTCCAAATCCTACCTCAACCTTCTGAGTACTTCAACTTCCTTCGGATTAACTTGAGTCATCGTAGGACTTGGCGGCTCAGATCCATGAATATCCTCAAAAATCACCTTCTGAAAACCATCCAGAAGATCCTTCACCAATGGAATCAACAACTGAGGACCCCAACTACTTCCTTTTGATCCTAAATCCTCATAATCTGGACCCACCATCACACCAAACTTTGGTGACTTACCCTTCGAATCATAATCTCTTCTTGCAGTAACCTGGTGCACCCGATGACAAACCTCTATCACATGCATTGGGGATCGTCTTCGACAAACCTCCATAGAATGACCCAAACGATTACAATATGAAAAGAAATCTGTCCAATTTTCATAATTCATCTGTTACATACACTTTCATTCTAAACTAATAATAATCCAAAAAAATTGAAAGGAAAACTAGATGCATACATTTCAACACAAACTCAGGGGTTAAACGGGTGGTAGCTAGCTTCATTGCGGCTATCATAGTATAGATATTTTCCAACGAGATTACCTAACATTCTTATAACAAAAGGGTTCTGAAAATGCAAGGTATGATTGGAGAAGGTTACCCAACCCACTATTTAAGGAGAATCATGATTCTTGTGTAAACAGAAGTACCATCATAAGAGGAAGAAGTGAGATATGTTTAAGCGATGAGGTTCCCTCGACCAAGATTGGATTAGATCCACCTCTGATTCAAACTGAATTATGATTTGGTGGGTGTCGAGCATGCAAACAATCACCCTTTCTTGAAGGTCCCCAGAGCCGAAGAGGAGCCTGTCAAATGCATTGACTGAAGGTCCCATCTTCTTAAAACAAAAAACTAGTGTGAGATTCAAGAGCGCTATAGTTTATAAAAACTCATAAGTCGAGATCAAAAGATTAGGGAAGCCATCAAGATAATCTGGCGAATTAGAGCTTAACGAAGCTTTCAGGAATGGGGGAAGGAAATCTGGGTTCGAGAATGGAAGGAAACCCCCTTCCCTCTCATGGGACGACAATTCCCCCTCCCCCTCCAAGGGGGGAGGATCCGACACTGCAACCACCATCATCACCGAAGGGAAGAGATAAATGTCATGGTTCAACATCTCATCCTATTTCCTTGATAAAAATATGAAGATTTCATCATTCATAGAATAAAATTGAACTTCCTTTTTTTAGAATAAAAAATTTAGTATCCATATCTAATTGTTTATCCTGGGGAATTTTTTTAGGAAGAGTACCATAAAATAGTTTTTAGAAAGATAACCATAAATCATTCAGTTAACTTTCCATGGAGGGAAATTCCTACATGAGGTACATGAAATGACATGGTTTAAAATCCAACCAATATGAACCATATCTGAAGAATGGAATAAGTATGATTATAACATAATAGTAAATTCCTAATTTATAATACCAAAAAACATGAAATAGAAAATATAATTACAATAATTATGCATAGTTAAAATCATAATAATAAATAATATTTCTATTGGAATGTTTTTAAATCATAAAAATGGATCCAAATCCTTCATGTTTTGTAAAATATGAACTTATCAAATCATATCCACTAGAATTGAAAAACTATTTATACAGTAAGGCCCCTTTTCTATAAAAGGTAAAACATAAGTCAATCCCAAAATTGATTTTTTAGAGTTGCTACCCCTTGGTACATTTTTCATAAATGGAACAAATTTATATTATCTATACATGGATTTATTTATAGGGAAAACAACATAATCATTACCTTACCAAATCTATATGATGTTTTTATTAACATATCCCCAATTTTAACCATAGGGTTATGTTCTGTAATCAATGTTTTCTAAAGTCTTATTTTAATGTTTTTTACTAAAAAATAATTTGATACCAACTGTAATGACACCATACCCAGTAGACAATAGTTGATGGTTACATAATTATATTGGTTCTAGATATTTAGAATGAAATCCATATAGAAATAATATATTAGTAGTCTTGTTAAACTAGAAACATGCGTGAATTTTGCATATATTTTTAAAAATAAAATAAATTAATTTCTTTTCTTTGAGATTTTATTTATTCCCCTTAGCAAATATCTATATATCAATCACAAAACACTTCATCGTATTCAGGGAATGGTAAAACATAAAATGTATGGGATCATATTCTCAGTAAGGGTAATCATAAATTGTATTCTATCATGAATAAATAAGAATAATAAATATTTTATGGTTAATAACTAAAATATGCGTCATTTAAAAAATAACTTTTTCACAATACGGTAGGAATAAATTATGATCAAATTAAGTCATAGAAATAATCACATGAGCATGAAATTTAATAATGGATATTATAACTAAAAAACATATGGACATCAATTACTAATTTCATAATAAGGGAATGCATAATATTGGTTACCAAAAATATACTATGAATATCTTTCTTATGATTGATTAAATATATTAGTAAAAACTCATCAAATTTGGTAAACTGATTTACCTCATGAGACATATCGATACATCATGGGTCTATTTATAACCGAGTCCAACCAATCACATACTTAGTGAAATATATTACTCATACATATTATTTGATTCATAAAAAACATAAACATTCATATTTAATAATGACATAATAAATTTCAACATGTTCCCCTATCAAATAATCATAATAATAAATCAACTATATTAATATGGTGAAATGAAATTAAATTTTACATCCAAAGTCAAACTAATCATAAACAACCAAAATAATTAATATTTATCGTATAAATAAAACATATCACTATTATATTATAACAAAATTCATTATTTTTTGTCATTGATGTATAAATATACCACAAAATATGTAACTAAATTATTTTTAAGAAAATATCCTTGTCACATTGAAAATATGTTTTAAACTAAAATTTCAAAAAATATTTAAAAAAAAAATATTTTAAAATTATCTTTGAAAAAATGTAAAATATGTTTTAAAACATTGTGTGGGGATGATGTTGAAAAATATAATTCATGCTATACATGTTAAAAAATTCATTCTTTTCACATTTTCTATAATATCCAAATGAGCATTATTTTGAAAATTACACGAATAATCATTTCAAAGAATATCAAAAATGAAAAAAGTTGGTAAAAAATTCTTTAATAAATAATTTGGATAATTTTAAGAAACTATTTTTTTTAAATCATGGTTTTCAAAGAAAAATGATTTCAGATTTAATGGTGAAATGAAGTCATAATTTCTTTAAAAAAATATTACCAATCATTTAATTTTACAATGAGTTGTAATGATATTATTACAAGGTGATTTCATGAAAAAACTAGTATAAGGATATGAATGATATTATTAAACAAATATCAATTACTTCAACCAAGGGATACTTAAATGAATTTAAATCTGAAATAATGCTGAGATTTTTAAATAAACAATTACCACTTGGTAACTTTTGAATCCTAAGACCCATGAAATAAAAAAATAGATGAAACAATAACTTCTATGAAGATAAATATATTCATGATATACCATATAAATGGTGAATTATATACACAACAATAAATAAATAAGTACTTAATATGAATCATGTCTCCAGGAAGTTAAAATGAGATGAGAAAACTATCACCTCATGTTTATCTTCTTTCATATGTACATGATACTCCATTATAAAAAATATTTGTTTGTTATAAATATATTAATGAAACATTAATTTAAATCTAATATCATATATTATTTACTTATATTATTTTATCACATATCTAATAATAATTCATTGTAAACATGATGATTTTAGGTAACAGTTTCTTCATTTTTCATGTATTTATCGGTTCAGTAATTTCTTTCCTTTTATATTGACAATGGTTTAATCATCTATATAATTCTTGAATTATATGTATATAAAATATATTAATTAAATATATATTTAAAATAATCGATAAATGTTATTGATAGAAAATGTATTACACCATTCATGGAAATGGTAGGCGGAACATACTCATGAACATTGTTTCAATTTTTCTCAGTTGATGGAATGAATGGGAAATAAATCTTATTATCCATTTAAAGATTAATTGTATTTTATATTTATTTTTTATATAAATAAAATACTTACTCATTAAAATAAATTAAAAAATAAAATTGAAACCTTTTCATATCACTACGTGGAGGCAGTAGTTCACAAGTATGCACATGCAATGTTTTTTCTAATGGATTAGATGTTAAGTGGTAAGACATGATATTATATTTTAAGAAGAATGGTTAAATTATAAATATCATATATTTTAATTTACATTATACATACTAAATTACATGTAAATCTTAAGATAAAAATGAATCACATCGCTTCAGGAGGCTTTACATCGCCAAACACATGAGAGACATTATCTTATCCCCCCAAAGAATATAAAGAAAGTTGGTATATATGTTATGAAAATTATATAATTATTATACCTTCAAATTAATAACAGAAATATGTTTAACATCTCATTATAATAACCATGAAAATGTGGTGATGAAAAATTGAAATACATCGATTATAGGGGTGGTAGTCGTCTTTACACATGATATATTATTTTGTTTCCCATTTGATAGAAGTAGAGATGGATATGGGTTACTACACTAAAATAAAAAATATCCAGAAATATTTGATAATATTGTTATTATATTATCATATCTGGATAGTATTTTAATGTTGTAAAACAATAAAAAAATAAAATATGCACATTAAATAATTATACCTCTTATTTGAAGAATTTTTTTTGTTTTATAACTATAGCCTTCCCAGATTTGATTTATGATCAAAAAATGCCTCTATAATTTTGGTAGGGTATTATATAATGAGTTTTTATAGATATTGGAATATTTTAAGGGTTTAATAATTCTTAATAGGGGAGGTGAGGGGGTGTAATTTTATTAGAGGGGGAGACAACAGTAATTCAATTTTTGAAAATAAAATGTGATTCACACATTTTTCAAATTCCATAAGCCTCAAAAAATGAAAAATTATATGAAAATGGAGGTTTTCAGTTCATAATAAGTCCAAAAAATGGGTTTTTATATGTTTTATATAATTTTTTACCCATACATTCAATGTTTAACCCCTATAAAAATCATTTTTACCTTGATCGTGGTAATTAATTTTTCTTATTTTTACAATTAATAATGGTATAAACTAATATGACCACATTAGAATAAAAAATTAATATGATTCAAAATATTCATCCGTTTTTTAAATTAAATTCCCAAAATTACCAAAATTCAATTTAAATTTAAATTCATATGCATGTCAAAAATAGGGGTTAACTAAAGAAAAACATTCAAATGTTTAAAATGATTGAAGATCCGAATTTATTATGAAATTTATTCCAATGAACATAATCAGTTAAATTGTAATATAATTGAACTAATGTTATATTAAATCTAATTTAAATTATAATTTATCATTTTCAATAATTTATATGAATAATAACTTTTCATTACAATTCATGTTTTCACTATTCATAAAAATATTATTCTTCTCAGAAAATTATAAAAAATTCACCCAGAGATTATTTTGAAATTTAAAATTCAGAAATTATGTTTATTATCTAAATATATTTTATATTTTTTAAAAAATTATTTATAAATTATATACAAGAAACATGACTAAGCTTCCTTATTGAAAAATATACTTTAAAAAAAATATATTTTTCATTTAAATGATTCATACATTAAATTGAATGAATATATATCTTTTTAATTTATTTTATTAATATATAAACTATCAAAATTTCATAATTTATTTCTTAATATTATTTCTTTCAAACTAATGGCTTGGTTATAGTGGTCATGTTTAAGTAATAATTTTTTAATAGAGTATCGTGTTTCTTTCAAACCAAGTGTTGTATGCTTAGAAAGCTATTGAATAGATTGAATTAATTTTAAAATAAATAGATCATAGTGTCTTAGTGTGTTTAATTTTATTCTAAATTTGGTGTTATGTGTCATATATTTTTTCAGATATTATATTCCTATTTTAAAAACAAAGTGTTTTTTAGGATATAGGTCCCACCCTACAGATAATAAAAATCACACATTTGTGCGTCACAATATCATAAATAATCATTATATCAAAACTAATAAAATAAATGGGTTTCATTAGGATATCTTCATAAAATAAATTTTAGAAAATAAATAGTTTTCATAACCATATAATCATTTCATCAATGCATAACCCTTGGAAATTATAACAGGATTCATAATAATTTAATAATGGTACAACACGTGAAAGATAATCAAGTTTCATAAACGTCATGCAATTATAAAAATAAACCATATAGTGAAACAAAAAATGTGATCCTTAGATAATATTACAAAAAAAAATTAAAATTAATATATTTCATCTTAGATGGAAAATGATTTTGAATACTTATAATATATTATCTAAAAATTTGTGTGGTAATAAAAGTCTAATATTTTTTCATGTCATAGGTATTAATGTAAATATTCCTTAAACATTTTTGGTAAAATCAATTGATTTCATCTTATATGGAAAATGATTTTGATACTTTTGATATATTATTTAAAAATTTATTTGGTAATAAAAGTGAATTTTTTTTTTCATGTCATAGATATCAATATAAATATTCCTTTAACATTTTTGGTAAAATCCAAATGTGTGTTGTTTGGGAAATTACATGAAGATTCCTTTTAAAAACGTTTAAAGTAACCAAAGGTTAAAATGACTTTAAAATATCCTTTTTGAGTAGTAAAAACAATTTTGAAAATATTTTTAATATAAAACATAGATATTAACAAAAAAATAAATTTTAATCTAAGAGTGGTGTAATCAATTTTTCGTAAAAATAGCTCTTTACATTTTGAGTAAATAAATATTTGAAAATGAAGGTAAGAATTATTCTCATGAAATAACAGTAGGAGAATAAATTTCATTATTTTCATTATATATGGATCATATGATTTAATCATCATAAGTATAATCATAAGTAATATCAATAAATGATGAGATTGTAAAAAACTATATTTACCACATTGGTATCTTTTGAATCATAAGAAAAAATAAATATTGAAAACAAATGTAACATTAAGAATGATAAAAATAAGGATAATAAATATAATTTTTTTTAAATGATAGAATATACACATCCTAGAAGAATATAGGTTCATAACATATCTAATTTCTAAAGAAGGTAATTTGAGACAAAAATCCCATACAACATTGGCAACCTTTCAACCATAAACCCCTTGAAAGAGAGATACTAAAATGTAAATGTAAATAAAAATAATTTTAATTATAATAATAATAATATAAATTAATGGTTAGTATATACACCACATAAGACAAACCCATTGAGAATATGGATTATGTATCATATATAATAATATTAAGGAGGAAATCCCTTTACATCAGTCTCAAATTCCTTCGTATAGAATAAAAAACTTTTATAAATAATATATATTTATTATACATCAATTAATGTACCATACTAATATTTGACATTCAATATATGATTTAATTTTAATTTTTTATTATGCTTTTATCAATTATTCATTGTCAATATGATATACTAGGTAATAACTGCTTCGTTTTTCACGTATGTTTTGGTTTCTTATTTTGGATCCGTTTACACTAGTCGTGGTTCCATAATATATATTTTATAAATATGATATAAATATCATATATATATTTTATACATTTATTTAGATTAATTTAGTAATGTTTGACATATTAAATGAGTTACATCATTAATGGAGTAAGTTATACATACACAATAATGATGTTTTCATTTTCTATATGGATCCAAAAAAAGGATTGTAAATAATATATCACTATTAAATAATACTTATTATATTATATATATCACATATATTCAGCAATTTTAACCTTTTCACTATCAATGTAATGCAATATTGAAAAACAATTCACATCGGTTCACAAGGTAGTAGTTCACCTTACCAGCAACATTATCGTATCAACGCAGAATTGGATGTAAGAATGAATATGTGGTATAATTTTTAAGGAATGATAATAATATCTTAAATATCATAAATAACCATTAAATTCATCAATATATCCATTTTTTATAGGTGTTTATGGAAAATAATTAACAACGATTCGAGATGAGGTAGTTTATCGTACACATGATTGAAAGTTTCATTTCGCATTTAAGGGATGAGGGGAAAGATTTAGGTTATTATATTAACATAATTACATCACATAACATTTAATATACATAAGATATTATATTATTATTTTTTAATAACATTTTCATTATGTTAAAGGAGAAATAAAGAAACACAACATTATTAATTTTTCCTCTTCTTCGGAGAGGCTGTTTAGGTTCATACATAAATCCATTACATGAGGGATACATAATCTCTATGAAGAAAAACGATGAGAGGTATGAATTATTAAATTTATTTTGGTATAGTTTATATGAAAAAATTTGGTTTTTATTTATTTATATTAATCGAGTAGTGTTTTTGTCATTTTATTTGTGGGGGACAGGGTACCCATGGAATTTTTGAAAATAAAAAAGTGTACCCATGTTTTTAACATTACCCAAGGATTTGTAATGGGTTAATATTGAACCATATTGGTGATATGATTTAAATGGGGACATAAAATGGGTTTTGGATATGTTTTTAGGTTATATTTCCCCTTATCCTTTTAGTTAAATCATAGATAATCTCATTTAATCCTCAGCTATGGAAATTAATTTATATTTTTTCACTATTAATAAGGGTAAAAAATTAATTTTTACTTGTTAGAAAAAATATATTATATTTGGTTCATAAAATGAAATTCAATTTTTAAAATTCAATTAAACTAAGTGGTAGTAAATAATTTAAATTTGAACTCATATAGGTAATGAAAAAGTGGTTTTTCCAATGATAAGATACTGAAATTTTAAAACATTTCATACATCATAATTCCTTATAAAATTTATTCCAATGATCTGTATTTGTATAAATATTATATAATAAGGCTAACATAACTTTAAAACCCATTTTTAAACAAAATAAAACTGATATATTCTTAAAATTAAATAAAATTTTTCAAAAAAACCTATATTTTTTTTAATTCATTGAAAAATTATACTTTTTAGAAAAACCATAAAAATTTAGAACAATATAATTTTGACATGATGATTCTAAACATGTAGTCAATTTTTTCAAATAATGATTCCAAAGCTTTCAAAATTTAATTTTATTATTTTTCACAAAAAGAAGAATTTTTTAAAAATACTATTTTTGTAACATATGAAGACTTTACCAAATAATAAGAAATATGTTATTAATATTGTTAATTTATATAAAAAATTTATAATTATTATTCTAAATTTTATGATTCATATTAATACAACCACATTTAATAGCTATGAAATAGCGACCAATTCAAATAGAAATACAAATAATATATGTGGTTTGTTAGAACACAGTGTTAGCTGTAATTTAAGCTATCAAAAAAAAATATTTATTAAAAATTAATAAAATATTTTATTGTCATATTATACCCCATTAAAATTAAATTACACCATGAAATTCATTACTATGAAACAAAAAATAATATGGACACTTATGCCTCATTACGTTTTATGGTTCTAAAGTTGCATCCTCATGATGGGGGGTTTTCCAAAAATCCATTACTATTTGAGTGTTTTTGGATTTTATAACAGTCTATTTATGATCTATATTCTCAACTTGTTGATCCTCATATGATATACATTTCTCCATCGGTACAATCTTTGAATATTGTAAATATGAATGGTTGGATATGTACTTCCTCCAGAGAGATAAATGGAACTTATCAGGGACTTAATAGAGGATTGGTGGAAGAATGATTATGTATGATATCATCCCAATTGGATCAATAATTTCAAAGGGGATTATATACCATGGAATTAGTTTTCTATTCTATCCAAATATCATTAACATATTCCAAGGTTAAATTGGTATAAACACATTTTATCTAACTTATATTTCTAGATCATGTTTTTTAATCAAACTATTTCCATAAAATCACTTTCAGAATCACAAATAAGTCAAGAAAATTATTTATGAGATCATCATTTTAAAACACATATAAAACGTTTAAAATTGAAGTAATCATATGTCCTAATTATTTTTCAATTCTATGGTGAATGTAATCATCACCTAATGCATAATAGGGATATCTAGGAACACCCATCATATATGTTATTTTGGGATCATCCAATGTTATCTAAAAACAACCACAATAAATGTTATATCAAGCTCCCATGTGATTAAAAATTGGGATCAACCCATAAATAAAAATGTCCAATGACTATAACATCATCACAACATGAGAAAAACTTTTTTTAAACATATCTGAAAAACACATCAAGATATCAAAATACACATTTCTTTTAAAAACCCTTTTTAAGAACATAAATCACCCAAAATGATGGAGGGATGTATTTTCATTAAATAAAAATTTAAATAGTTTAAGGGGATCCAAATAATAAATATAAGTTACAAAATTGGGAAAATACTTTTTTCGATATATTGTAAAATATATAATTCATTTCATAACTTTATTAACCTATCAGAATGGAATGATTTCTAGGAAAATATCTCTAAATTAGTAATAATCCATAAAGATAAATAATTATTATGTAATCCTAGAATAATAAACCTATTAAATAATAAGTGAAATGAATATTTTTTCTTTGATGGATAAAAAAACAAAATTATCAGGAAAACATTCTTGAGGAAAATAACCTTTCCATTATTTAATTAAATATTAATAAAACTGATGAAATTATAAAGAAAAAAATTTAATTTGATAGAAACCCTATAAAAATATAAATTAATATTAAAAAATTATTATTTATGATTATTTTTAAATCCATTCATGATGTATAATTTAAATAAATAAGTTCATCAATAATTATTTCCCTGAAAAGTTTCAAATACCATATTTGGAAAAAAACAAAAACATCCATTACAAAAAAATTATTAAAAATAAAATATGAATAAAAATGAATTTAAAAATTCATATGATAATAACAAAATATTATTTAGTACCTTGTTATAAAAACTGGATATAGATGAAATAATATATCTAAATAAACATTTATAAAATGTTTTTGGAAGAATGAACATCACCATGAGTCTCACTCATCACATAAATTTTTTTATCATACTACATAATAAACTCATATTAATTATTTAATTTCCTAATAACTTATTTCAATTTCATTATTCATTTTAGTTTATCTCTTTAATTTATATATTAAATAATTTAATTAATTTAATTCACGTTTAATGATTTTACAATATTTGTACAATAATCCAAAAAGGATTTCAGTTGGTGGACTATGGTCAAGGCAACCATTATTAGATCATCTCTAAAATAATAATAATGAATTAGTTATCATTTTTATTCATAAATTATACTTTCATATACAACCATTAAATATTTTTATGTGTGAAGACCTGGAATTTTCATGTCATTTTTTTTATTTAAATGATAATTTTACCAGTCCGCGAAATCAGACAGTGCGCGATTCCGAGGCCCGGAGTTCCCGCAATGATCCATCGAAGTTTTGTTAAGATTAAATTGACACATGTAAGTAGTTTTCCTGAAAAAGTTGAATAACTCTTAAACGGTTACTCAAATCAGAAATCAGAGGGAACCATTGCTCTCAGGATGGCGGGTTTACCCTAGGCGCGACTTAAGTTTAGTCGGTGCAGACCTCATGTGAGAAATCCCAAAAATGGCATAACCGTAAATAAAATAATTAAATAAATCATTTTTGGTTTTCAAATAGTTATAACACACAAATTGTAGATCGGATTAAAAATCTGAGACCACTACTGAACTCATGAGGGAATGCTTTATTTAAGCAGACACTAACTTTGGCCGGCATGAGCTTCCAGAAATAGTTAGTTTTTGGCTGTAAATAAAATAATTAAGTGACCATGATTTTATATTAAATTTGTAACCTCTAAATAGTAACTCGGATTGATAATCTGAGAGTACTTTTGGGTTTTTTGGCTGTGTTTCATTTAGGCAGAGCCTAACCTCGATGGCAGTTGGTCGAGGGTGACTGTTAATAATTTTTATGAACTTTTTTTCGGGTACGTTCCATAAACGCGCGAGCGGTGTTTTCTAGCTTTTGAACCGGTGCTCAGGATATAAATCTAGGGACACCATTGAACTTGCTGCGCTAGTATTCAATTAAAAATACTTTCACCTCGACGGCAGACGATCGAGAATAAAAGTTAGTTTTTGGCTTTTTATAAAAAATAATAATATAAAGTTCAATACTTTATTTTATTTTTTTAGTGGCCATGTGTGAGTGCGGGTAGTTAGAACCTCCACATGGGAGTTGATAGTGGGACCACCACACCCCAACCTCCCATGAGAGGTTATGGTGGAGGGGACCACCTGAGAAAAACCTCCCATGATAGGTTACAATGTGGGGACCCCCCGAGACCCATAACCACTCTATTATATGATAGTGGTGGGGACCACCCGATCCCTATTGATGGTGGAGGATAAAACCTCCCACATACCCTCTTTAATGAGGGATAGCCTCTTTCCAATCCACCTAATTAAATGTGACACCTTTCAGGAATTTAATTAGGTGGGGCCCTCTATTTTAATTAACCAAATTTGAATTACGTGTCAACATAATATTAGACAAACCCTCCCTCTCCTATATATAGGGAAGCTTGGGGGATGGTTTTGGGATGACTTCTTTAGGCGGTGAAACGCTGGAAAAGAGATGTGATGCCCAACACTTGGAGGATTAGGCCTTCTCGAACAAATAATGAAGAAAAAAACGAAGAACGCCAACCTTCTTCGAATCCTTCGTTAGATACCTACCGACGTGGAGCATCGTCAACGAGCCGATACAACTCGGGTTTTGGAGTGTGTGACGAACACGACAAATGACGAATCGACGCCCGCCTCTTCCCATGGCTTCGTCTACGAACGAAAAATGAGGTAGGGGGGTTGATTTTGTTTACTCGTTCTTCATCGTAAAAATTTCTGGTATGAGAACCGAATGATATCACCGTGATGAGGTGGGTTCTGACCACACGAACAGGGCTAACACTTCCCTTTTGTTTGTTCTTCTTTGTTGATGATTGAGGTGGTACACACGGTGACCGAAAACAAGCTGACCGTGAAGAAGCAGGCGGCGCAAGGCCACTAGGTCACCACAAGAACGCGGCACCGCCGTGCCACCCAAATAATCTTAGCCGCGGCCAGGCGGTCCATGGCGGTGCTAGAGGGGCGCGGTGTCTTCGTACCACACCGGAAACAAGGGCCGCGGCCAGGAGGGCCGTGGCGGTCGGACGAGGAGCGCAGCACCATCACACGGTGCGTAGACCAACAAAAGGCCATGGAGGAGAAGGCGTGGCACCGGTGTGCCATGCCGTGGTGTGGAGCGGCTGGCTGCTTAGGCTAGTCTGGAGGTGAATGACCCTTCCAGGTCCCACGTGATATGGACCGATGCCACCCGACACCTATCCGGTTCTAGCCGAACGGCTAAGCCGTTCGGGTGACAGGTGGCGTGCAGTTTCCCCCCTGGCCGTGGCAATAGCAGACCCCCGCTGGACTGCCAGGTCGCCAGGCTGTTCGGGCCGCCTTCAGGCTGGGCCGCCACGGGCCGGGCCATGCCTTCGGGTCGGGCCGCGCCTTTGGGTCGGGCCGCGCCTTCGGGTCGGGCCGCGCCTTCGGGTCGGGCCGCGCCTTCGGGTCGGGCCGCGCCTTCGGGTCGGGCTGCTCCTTCGGGTCGGGCTGCGGCTTTGGTCCGAGCCACCCCTCTGGGCCGGGCCTCGCCAATGGTTTGGACCACCCCCTTGGACTAGTTTAGACCCTGGTTTAGACCAGGTCGGGCTGGGTCGGTCCAACTGGGTCCGACCGGACCAGGACCCGCTATGGCCCGATTACACCTTTACACCCATTACGTGGGCTACGGGGCGTCTGATTGACGAACCGTCTATGAAAAAAGAAATATTAGAGTGAGAGGGTTCCTTTTTAATATCCCACATGACATTTGAACCCAGTTGGAGTATGGTCGGGTTGGTTTGAACCAAAAAAACCAACCGGGCCCCTAGGATGGAAATGCCAATAACTCACAGACTGGGCGTCCGATTGACGCACCGTCTGTTGCGTTGAGACCCCTATGACGTATAGGTCCTTTGATATACTTCCACATGAGACTTCATGAAATTTTTAGGATCGACCACTATCTCATAGAGGAGATCCTCCCGGAGACGAGTGTATAGAGTGCGGAGACCTAGTAGTTGACAAACCTGACGACTACTTGACCGATTCGACTTAGAGTGATTCGACTAGCCCAGTGGGGAGCACCCAGTATTTGTTGGAAGACCCATGGTGGACGGAGCACCTGGTAGTTGGTTGCAGACCTATGGTACTCGACAGGAGGAGTATCTATGTAAGCTATTAGGGGGAGTGCCTGGTATTTGGTGGCTGATCTACAGCGGACAGAGCGCCTGGTAGTTGGCAGCAGACCCGCGATACTCGACAGGAGGAGTACCTCAGTTGTCCAAGGTTAGTGAGAAGTGACTTGGTGTCACAGAAGGCCCACTATACCTGACAGGGGAGGATTTTTCCAGCATCTGTGGTTTTGATAATGAAAATCCTAGTTTGACCTAAGTCAATGACATTTGTCTTTTCCTCATGATTGAGATGGGTTACTAGATAACTTAGGTATATGTATGGGAATATACCTAAGTAATGGTTATCTATTGATTCATACTTTTTGGTTTATCTTTTTTGGAGTTAGTGAGACCATGAGGGTCTCAGGGTCTCTACTAAGTATCATTATACTCACCCCTGCACGAGCCATGCCCGCACCTTGTTGTGTTGGATGCAGACGACAGACAATGCTTACCGAGACAGAGTGTGCGACGACTGGATGGTACCCGGAGGTGGACCTCACGACGAGACAGTACCCAAAAGAGACGGATGGATGTGGAGCGCTGAGGAGGCTATCTGTACCTACCCTTCAGGTAGGATCTGTGGTGCACAATCCCAGAGCTTCTTGACCACTTCCAGCTGTTTGTATTTTAGTTGCACATGTTTTGTATTTTCCTTGTACTTTACTGTTGGGCTTGTATTTCCGGCCCCTTTTACATTCTAGCACATCTTTTGTTATACAGATTTTCCTTAGTGTTTTCTTCCACTTGTACTCTGGTTGTTGTGTTTACGATTTATAAAAGAAATTCCTTCCTAGTTTTAGGGAATTACGCCTTCAGAGCTAGTCTCCAGCCCCATGCATATAGAAGGTGGGCTTAGGGTAGTCATGATACGGACCCCGGGGGGAGGGTCATGAAAAATTGGTATTAGAGGAGTCGGTTCTACTACAGAATGTAGGACTCTAATATTTCTTTCCTATGAAGTAATAGTGTAAAGGGTACTAAGTGTGCTTTTCTATTCAGGCAATCCAGTATTGGTGCAGCGGCTGACGTACCCATACACTAGGACCCTGACTACTGATTTCAAACTTAGTGCATGAAAACAAGGATTGCATGTGTGTTTTAATAACTTTTTCATTATGTCAGCTCAACCAGGTTAGCTCACCAAGTGTATCTTTTGACCATGTCTCATCAGTTCAGGATGCCTCCACGCAGACAACCAATTAGAGTTTCGAGAGAGTATGCAATGACGACCCACCAAGCGACGAGGATTTAGTGCAGGGCTCTCTTACTATGTTGGCATCTTTGGGTGGTGTACCAATAGAACCAACACCCATTGGGTAGAAAATTCCACCATCTGCATTGGAGGACAATGCACGCAGACTGAGCGTGTTGCACGAGTTTCAACAGCAGAGTCCTTTGAGGTTTTGAGGCGACACAGATTTCCACACAGTTGAGGGCTGGCTAGAGGCAATTTCTAGAGTTTTCCGCCTATTTGAGACACTTTTAGTGCATATAGGGATCTTAGTTATTAGTGTTTTCCATTGAGTGACCATGAGGTCGGTCCACATAGTGATGAGACATTAATACATGGACCGTTGCCCGAGTTTGTACCTTTAGGTAATGTGTCAGCTATATCATTGCCCATTGGTCAGCAGTTACAACCGGCGGTACCAGTAGATGAAACATGTAGGCTTGGTGCCTTACACGTGTTTCAGCATCAGATACCCCTCAGGTTCTGAGGTGAGCCCGACTAACAGGCAGCTAAGGACTAGCCTTAGGATGTGACTGAGAGTTCTTTAGAGCTTTTATAGCTTCGTCAGGATGACATGTCGGTAGTTGAGTATACATCGAGGTGTACCAATAATTCCCGGTACTCGATAAATACATTCTATTAGTTCTTTGGGGTCGGAATACCGAGTGAGGTGTGTTTTAGGACATCCAAGCCTACACCTTTTCTTTATATGCTAGAGAGACACTTTGCAGTTGAATGTTCCTTGGCTGAGCAGATATAGCCAATGAATGTTAGTAGTGGGAAAGAAAGAAACTGGACCCTGTCTCAGAGAATTGAGCATGTAAACTATTTCAAGAAGAGGATGTGTTAAGGACATATGAATTTTCATGGAAGCAGATGTGGAAGCAGAGCTAGAAGAGAAGCATGGGGTGGTGTACATGGATAACTACCAATTTACTTCCTTTAGGCTTGAGATAACTATCCATTTTCCCTCATTAGGAGTTGGGTTAACCTTTTATATTCCCTTTGATATCTCAAAACATTAATATATAAATAACTATTTGAAGATATATATAATAGACCCACATTTCACAAAATCATAATCTATTCATATGTGTGAATAAGATCTGGAAAACCTTCATAATTACATTAATACATAACATGTGGATAAGAAAAAAACATAAATATTTCATTATCATAATCATAAACTATTTAACTAAAGATAAATTATTGTAAAATTTTATCATATGCATAGTAAAGAATAAGAAGTATGAAATTATATTTCTATTAAAGAAAATATCTTTTAAATATAAAATGAACATTACATAAGGAAAATTCTATTTTTATTTTGAAATCACTTATTTCAAATATAAAAATATAAAAAATATTTAGGAAGTAAATTGATTTCAAACAAAACATGGAAAAATGTAATGGTTTTATCAAATAAAATATAATTCATGATAGTGGAAAATTATTTTCATGTATTATACCATAAAACAAAAAAACATTCACCTTTTTTGTTAAAAAAATTACCTCATTTGATAAATAATAATAAGATTCCTTTAAGAAAATATATAGAAAGTAAAAATTAAGTAAAAATGATTTTGATAAATATTTTAGTAATGGAAATAAAATTCTATAAATCATTATAATGAAAATATTAACATAGAAGAAATATATTCTCAACCGAAGTGAGAAAAAAAATTCAGCTTTCCTTAAAAAAATTCTTTAGGACTATTGTGTAAATAGTGATAGAGGAGTTAACAAAAAAATGTTATATATATAAATAAAAATAGATTAATATATATATATACATATCTATTGTGGAGAGAGTTCATATAATTTCATTATTTAAATTTTTAAGACCAAATAATCCAACCAAAATTCATAATTTAATGTAAAATCCTTACCTCAAGTATGAAATGCTTCATAAGAATTCCATCCTACCCTATAAGAAAATATTTTTTATTTTATATGTATATAAAAAATATATTCAAACATTATATAACATAAATGATCCACTAATATTTTTATTACATACATTTATTAATAATTCATTATTGAAATCTTCATTTCCCAGTGTTAATTACTTTATTTTTTGAGTGTTTTGGTTGGGATGTTATGGTTGTTTAACATGTATTATGGTTACACGATAATCAGAATAATTATAATGATATAAATATATCATATATTTATCATATAAATATATTCAAATTTTTATATAAAATGTTAAAGTGAAATATATTACATCACCACATATAGATGGTAGTATGTATATACATACACACGAGTGATGTTTCCATTTTTAAATGGACGGAATGAAAGAAAAAAGTGTACATTAAAAATTAATAATTATATTAAAAATAACATATATATATATATATATATGTGTGTGTGTGTGTGTCTATGTGTGTCGGTGTGTGTGTATAAATTAAATCTAAATTATAAAAAACATTAACATATATTGATGGAAAATGTATTGTGTCTTTATGTGGAGGCTCTAATCCACATATAGGCATGAGCGATACCTTCCTATACCATTTTATTGGTAATATGGGGAATATAGTTATAAAATTATCATAATAAAATATAAATATATTTACATCAATTGAGTCATCATTTTTTTATTAATACAAAAGGTTAATGGGGTGTATAAGAAAAAATAAAATTTAAAGATCTATGTTAGGATTTATTCCTCTTCTTTGAGAGACCTCCTTTGGCTTACACTATAATCATTGATAGATGGGTATTATTAAAAGAGCATAATAACAAGAATAAATGGAATTAATCTTTGAATCAATTTTATTAGTCATTGAGTTACATATAATAATAAAATTGTGTGAATAATGGAGTTGAACATACTCCCATTTATAATTACAGGGAGGGACATTCATAGAATTTCTAAAAATATATCAATAATTTAAGGTTCCCTTCATGGGAATGTTTCTTCAAATATAAAATACATTTAAGGTAGGATAAAATAGGGTGTCAATATCATTAATTATTATGATTTAGATATTTTTATGATGAATTACACTCCTTATCACTTAGTTTACCCCATTATTAATGTTGTTTTAACCATTACCATTTTAACAAAATTATACTGTTTACACTTATCATAGTTAAAAAAATTAAGGTAAACCAGTTATATAACATAAATTTTTATTATTAAAAATAGGGAATCCATTTTACCATATACAATTTCTTTATGTTTTTTAATAAAATTTAAATAAGTGTAAAAAAACCAATGAAAACCTGTTTTACGAATAAAATCATTTTGAAGAGAATAAATATATTTATTTATGTTACATGACATGTAAAAAAATAAATTTAATGTAAATTTATTTGATTTAATTTATAATTTAAACATTTATTTATAATCACTACACAATATAGATTTATTTAATTTTTTATAATAACAAACAATTCCTGCATAAATATAGTTTTTAGAAAGAAAAATAATAATCCAAAAGATGAACTTATACTAAAATAATGTATAATGATGATTCCTATGTAATTAATTCCATTATTTATAATTAAAGAAAAAATATGATACTGCAGGTTTATATTAAGTACAAAATAGTAATTTTAATGAAAAAATGATAGTTTATATTGAAGTATGTATTTTCACTATTCACTAAAAAAATAAATATTTTTATGAAATTACAAAATGTTCACTTTATGCTAATAATGAAATAATAAATAAAGTAAAATATAAAAATTTCTTTACATAAAAATTATTTAAACGTTAAAATTAATTATAATTTATGAGTGGAAAATGAAATAAAAACTATTTTTGATGAACTCATATTTTTGAAGCATTAAATTAAATAACTAAAAATTTATTACTTTAATGGAATGTATTAATCATATAATTATTATTATTTAAAATAATAATACATATTTATAAAATTGTGGTTATTATTATTCATTATTTAAGTTTTAATTAATTTATTATAATTGATTAATATGTCACTATTATTTTAATCATTGCATTGTGTTTGTGAAACTTTATCGATACCTCAATTTATTTCAAATAAAATACATATAATATCTTGGGTTATAAAATTTATACCCCATTAAAATTAGTATCTCCCTTTAAATTCCATCACTTCAATTCAAAAAATGAGGATAACTATGATCCACAATATCCTCATTTTCCCATTTCGCTTCCATGCATTTTTTATTCCTATAAAATTCATTGAAAAGTGAGTTTTCATGTTCTATATAACATTATATCTCATATGAAACATTTCAATTGGGGATTAATCATATTACATACCATGATTTTGTGTTAGATCATAAGTGTTCAGTACATGTGATAAATTAGGTAAGTGTATAATCAATATATATATAATGGGAACATCATGAACTTTATAAAGGTTTGGTGGAAGAAAAATGTTATAAGATAATGTAATCAATTGATCAAGAATATAAAATGGAACAATATACATTATCTTACTCTTTTAATTCCTTCCAAATCTCATAATTATCATCCATTAAGAAAACCGTTTTATCCTTAAATATAAGGCCCCGACATTAAACCTTACTTAATATTGAATTAAATGAATAATTCACATTGAGGATCTCCTCAGGTTTAGTGTTTTAGAGAATTAGATCATAAAACATGAATTATATTCCACATTGAAACAAAGTGGTTACATAAAAGATAATATTCGTTTTCCCCATCAATGAAAACATATTTAAAATAAATCATGGATTCTTTCTTGACACTTCCATGACACTATCATCATAACATGCACCTTTCCCTTGACCTGTGAAAAACATTTCAAAAACATGGGATGAGCATAAAAATATCAGTAAGGGATGTAAAAGTATGAAATGAAAACATTAGTCCAGGTATGAAATCATACTTTACTCATAAAACATAATCACTTTAACATACCTCATCAAATCATGAATAAATCATAGAAATCATAAGACATAAAGGTAACTTGAGGCTTTCATAACATTCTTACGTAGGGATTAACCCTCTGGGTTACATTTGGAATACCCATCATAGTATATTCCCTAAATCTATTCAGAGAAACCTTAACATTTAACTCCTTCGCATTAACCAATACATTGGAGAGCTATATCGGGCTCACCCGCCCTTAGTTTATCATGGAACCACCCGTCTTCATAAACAATGTCCAAGAACAATAACATAATCACATCACATAACATAATCATAAAGGAAAAATAACATTCCCACATTTCAATAACAATATATCCTTTTTAAGATATTCAAATAATGAATCCATTCTAAAAACCATTTTCAAAACCATTTGAAACATTTAATAAAGAGATTTTTGAATCAAAGTGTCCCATACCACTTTGATGCTTTTAAAATTTTAAACCATTAATATCCATATAAATAAATCCTTAAAACCATTTTGAAAACATGGATTTTAATGAGAAATATTTACAAGAATAAATCATTAAAACATTTAAAACGGTATTTTAGTTAAAGGGATTTTAACAAAATGAGAGACACTTGAATACAATAATTGAGCAGTAACATTTAATCAGAATTTTATAATATCATGATAATAAATGGATTCATGATATAATTTTAAAAATGGAAGTATATACACCCTATAATAGTGAATTGGTTCATAACAACAATGAAGTCTCAATGTAAAATGAGATGAAATCCCTTATCAAGAAAGTATCCTTAAATTAAGGATAAATCAGTCTCAAAATTATGTGTGACAAATATAAATACACCCAATATAAGTGGATATTAAGTGTAAACAATCAAAGTTCATTCACACATATTCAAAGTATGACATATTCAATAACTACATGTTTAACCCAAAGAAATCGAAATTGGGTTAAAAAGTTCCCTTGGTAAATTTTGACAGCCTAACGTCGTCACTTTAAAATTCATAAAATTAGTTGATGAGAGAGATAATGGTATCTGATCACTTGGACTTAAAATTTACAACAATAATTATATATAATAAAATATATTAACATTAAAATATGTAAATTAAAATACCCAACAAAAGAAGTCTTTTAAAAAGAGAAGGGTGAAAAGTTCCCTTACCGACTTGGGTATCTTTCGAAATATACACCCCATGAAAGAAGGACAATACAACATTCATTTAAATAATAATAAACAAAATTATATTACACAAATAGTAGAATAATGGGAAGTACATAAACCACTCAAAGGATATGGTGGCAAATGTAGCATAAATCTCACGAGAATAAAAGTGAGATGAAAAACCCCTTACGAAAACTCGGCAGCCTAACAGCGCCACTTAAAACATCCAAAAATGGATTGATGAGATAAAATAGGGTCTCTCACCATATTAACATAAAATTTACAGAAAGGGTAATATAAAATAACATCCCTCAACACAACAAGGAGGAACTTAAAATAAGTGTCATAATGGAGAATACTTAAAAAGAAAGAGAGAGGTTGGATCTCTTATCAAAATTCGGCATCCTAACGGCACCAATCAAAACTTCCAAAATGGATTGATGAGTGAAAATATTGTCTCTAATCATATGAAAATTAAAATTACAGTAAGATAAATATAAAATAACATCCCAATCATAAGAAAGAATAGCTTAAAAGGAATGACATAAAATAATGTACATTAAAAGAAAGAGAAGGGTAGGTTCCCTTACCCCAAGTCCGACTTGTCTTGTTCGTTTCTTTATATTCATGAATAATAAACTTTTTTCAATTTATAATAGCTTAAGGACCTCCTTTAAATATTATTATTCAGTTCATATCACATATTTTAATGTAATAATAATTTTTTAATAATGTTAGTTCATATCAGACGTTTTTGCCGATGTTGGGTACATGAGTAAATAATGAACTTGTTTGAAAATTATTTCCCATGTAGTTATAAGTAAATAATTTACAGAATATTATTAAGGATTAAAATATCATATATATCCAGTAAATATTCATTTTATACTATTCCATAACATTTTACGATAAAAAAATGAAAAGCACGGTTCATGGAGACGGTAGGCCGTACGTATGCATGAACGCTACTTTCATTTTTTTTGTCATATTAATGGAATTAGAAATAAATGAGATATATATATATATATATATTATAATTAAAGTATAATATATATGTTATATAGGTCACATATTTTCATTAATTTAATTCTTTATACATTCCATGTAATCCATGAACGAGTCACACCACTTGAGGGGGCGGTAGTCCACACATCCTCATATGATATTATCGCATTTTCACAACATGAAAAGAATAAAGGTATGTTTTAAATAAAAAATACAGAATAATATAGTAAAAATAAATACCACATATATCATATATAAAATACAGTGACATTAAAATGGTCACCTTTAATGGTGTTAAAAGAATATTGAACAATCATCGTTTCGTGAGGCAGAAAATCGCCAACCACAGAAACAGTATGTTCATTAACCATTTGAAGATGGTGTGTTTAAGTGTAGCTCTAATAATTCAAATAAAAACATCATAATATATTTAATATACTGGTTTTGTTACAAAAGAAAAGAATAAAAAGAGTTTAGGTGGTTGGAGAAGCAAAATAAAACATAATAACACAAGAGAAAACACTACCTTTAAAATAGGTAACTCTCTTTTATTTAAGCTCAAAGGCTTCCTTGGAAAGGATTCTGCCCAAAGTGAGGCTTCAATGATGAATATAGGTATGTGGAGATATGAAATGTGCAGGTTTTTGCCGAGCCAATGGCTTGAGAGGTGTGTGTAAGGTGGTAGAGGTGGGGGGCCTTTTATAAGAGGAGAAGAGGGGCACTCTTGGAAAGTTATAAAATATTACTTTATTATAAAATTATATTCGGATTTTAAAGGTCCCACAATTATATATTTCGAGTATAAGGTGATAATAGTTCTAAAACCACACATAAAATAGGTTTTTGACCAGTGTAGGTCTTATATTTTACATTATCTTTTCATTTTATTTAAATCGTTCATTTATGAGGTAATCACTGCATCATCACGGTGTCATAAATAAATTAATTTATTTAATGTCTAAAAATTATAAAAAAATATCATGATGTATGAAATCTTTTTATATTTCTAATAAAAATTTATAGTAAAAAATATGACTTATATAACCCCATGTTAAAATTGTTTTAGTAAAACAACAAATGTTTGTGACATTTTAATTTTAACATTAAATAAAAAGTTTTTAATGTCATTTTCCAACCAAAGTGGCTCCATGGGGTCCCAAAGTTGACCCATGGATTGTCTTGGTCGGCCATGAGACATATAATAAGGGTAGTACATGTGTCAAGGACATTTATTATTATTAAAACATTATTTTTACCTTAAATTACACTAATTACCTCTTATCGTGATGAAAAACATAAGAGTTACTGTTCACCACAAAATTATTTTAATCCCATTGAACCGCATTTTACTTCCTAATGAAAACCATGTATGTCGGATTTTTGAAATTCAAAACACAGAGGTGGTAAAAATTCATTTAAATGAAAAATCAGTTTTTTTATGTACCACTTAGTGGTTTCACTATTCATCAAAAATTGAAGTTTTCCAGAAAAATACAAAAAATTCACCCTAAGCTATATTTGATATTCCGAATTCAAAAATGATGTCTATTTTACAAAATTCAAAACATATAAGTTAAATTAATTGATTTAATAATTAATTCCACTGTCAAAACAAATAGCTTGTTTTTATGAAACAATATATTTCAAAAGATTGACACTAGTTTAAGTCCAATATCAAAGTGAAATTAATTCCAATGACCACTACTCGATTAAATGGTCAAAATATATTCTAATTTCACTTTAAAACCAATTAAAAAGATAATCAAATCATATAAATAAATTAGATTAAAAAGTGGTTTTGAATTAAAATACAACATTTTTCACTATTTATTAAAAAATGAACTTTATCGGGAAAATACCAAAAATTTACACAAAGTAAATTTTGATGTCCCGATTCTAAATAAGAATTTTATTTTGTCAAATATAACACATAAAATTGTCAAAAAGTGGATTTAAATGACGTTCTCCATCAAAAGGCGGTTAATCGACCTTTTAAAGAATATTAGAATGTTTACACTTAAAATTAGATTCATTAGCAATTTTAATCCTCAAACATTTATTATAAAACGTAAAAATATTTTAAAAACATATAAAATCATTTTTTAGTTAGTTCTACTCATTCCCTTCATTACAATGGGTAGGTGTTAACTACCATTTAAAATAAAATTATTTTATTATTAGACTGCAACATAAGATTTCAAAGGAACTCGTTGTTGTGTATTAGGTAAGCCATTGAGCATAGTGTTACCTCAAAATTAATATTAACATTTTATTCAAAAATATTGATAAATCTAAAAATTTCATATTCTTTATTTACCTAGGGTGTTACATCCTTCCCCCTTTTAGGGAATTGTGTCCTCGCAATTTTAAAATTGGGCTCGGAAACATCATTGAATGTCCCACATCGGAACAAGAGTCGGTAAAACAATCACTTTAAAAGAAAGAAAGAGAAGTACAAAGGTCAACCGAGTTAACCCATACTAGTATTCCATGTAGGAAAACATGTATATGGAAGAAAAAGCAAAGGGTCATATTCAAAGGGAGAGTGATAGAAAACATGTTTAAGAGAAAGTTAACCACAAGAAAATCACATACTTATGGTGGGTTAAACAGTATTCGATTACCCTGTATGAAAAGTTAATAGACAAAAATTTTGTTTTAAGTTACTTTTAATTGAGGAATTTATTTTTGATCTTAAGGAAACATACTTACTTGTCATGTTGAATTTCAAATTTTAAAAGATTTCTTACACAAACTCATACTTTCCCCAAATGATGAGTATTTAGGAAGACTTGTTTACATTTAGAGAGCTATAATCAACTACTAGAGAATCACCTAATCCACAAAAGAGAACTATATACTTCCCATGTATTTAGACCGTATCCAAAACTAAAACCTAAACGGTTAGTATGAGATCTGATAATACCCAAAAAGGATAATCCTTTATATAAAAATCTATTCTTAATCTCCAAAATTTGTCAAACAATACCCAAAGTTCAACAAAGACCATTCGATAAACAATTTGTCCATAAAATTCTTCAAAGTAAACAAAACTAAGATTGAAACCCAAATATTTGAAGGATTTAATCACAATGTCTTCCAAAGTACAAATTAATACTTATCTCCAAATAACATTAGTTGCTCTTAAAGTCTCCTATTGAAAAGTAATTAACCTAATCACATATCCTCCATGATAGGTTAATAATTTCCATAGATAAACCAAAATCAACTTACTCTTAATTCATAAAATCATCCAACTAAAAAGAATAAGTCATACTAACCAAGGAAATCACAAAATCCAGTGGTAGGCGATAAATACCGGTCGCACTTCGGTTGTGGGTTCGATTCCCGCAGCTTTGTTCGACGCGATGGGTTGTCACATGGTCTGCGTGTTGTCCTTTTTATAAAACTCCAAAATAACCCTAACATGTTTTAACCTCAATAGTTTCCTTATACCTCTCATTTTAATCCAAATTCATTACGATCGCAACATATTAATTCTTGAAGTCTTATTTCACCACCATAAGAAAAAATAAAACGATTCCCAAAATGAATAACATCATTCCTTGATCATGGAATCCACTCGGTTTCATTTTCATCTTGTTCACGTAGGTAGAAGTCCCATGAATTACAACAATGATTTCGAGATCCTTCAATATCATTTGCTTCATCCATCCAAATACACCTTGTACAACATGGGTCATATGGGTGTTCACAGAAAAGAAGTTTTGGAAAATAATCATGTATGACATATAATTCCAAAACATCAGATAAAACATGATTTCTAAAAAAACGTCGGACAGAATTTGAGTTGAAACTTTCTATTATTGGTACTTTTAAAATACCATAAGTATGTGCTGAGAGACTATATTTTAAAATCAAATATAAATAGGTTGCGCAGGGGTATCCTTCCTCAGCACCATTTTTGAAATCAATGTATGCTTCAAATTCTTGTGATAAGGTAAAATATTTGAAAATAACTTGATAATATTTACCTTTCTTGAAAATAATAGAATATTGTGAAAATAGTATTTGTCTAAATACAACCCATGATCCACGATGATAAGAAGGTATAGTGGAGGTGTTTTATATCTCAAACAACTGCATGCAAGTGAGTTTATGTTAGAAAAAGTTTCACAATCTTCCGAACATGACTTTGCAATAATTATTGCAAGCATGTCATCAAGAAGAGACAGGAATGATGTTTGATATCCTTATCCTTCCATTCGTAACCGGCTTTACTTGATCTGAAAAAAGTTATAAAACAAGGATTTAACAGAAATAATAGAAATAGGGACTAATCATGTGTCTAACAAAAACTCCTAATCCCTAAAGATGTCTAAACCGACCTCTGATACCAACTATAAGGCCCCAACCTTAAACCTTACTTAATATTTAATAAAATGAATAATTCACATTGAGGATCTTTTCAGGTTTAGAGTTTTAGAGAATTAGATCATAAAACATGAATTACATTCCACATTGAAACAAAGTGGTTACATAAAATATAGTATTCGTTTTCCCCATCAACAGGAACATATTTAAAATAAAACATGGAATCTTTCATGACACTTTCTTGACACTATCATCATAACATGCACCTTTCCCTTGACCTGTGAATTTTTTTTCAAAAACTTGGGATGACCATAAAAAGATTAGTAAGGGATATAAAAGTACGAAATGAAAACATTAGTCCATGTATGAAATCATACTTTACTCATAAAACATAATCACTTTATAATACCTCATCAAATCATGAATAAATCATTGAAATCATGAGACATAAAGGTAACTTGAGGTATTCATAACATTCTAATGTAGGGAGTAACCCTATTGGTTACATTTGGAATACCCATTATAGTATATTCCCTAAATCTATTCAGAGAAACCTTAACGTTTAACTCTTTCGCGTTACCCAATGCATTGGAGAGCTATATTGGGCTCACCCTCCCATAGTTTATCACTGAACCACCCGTCTTCATAAACAATGCCCAATAACCATAACATAATCACATCACAAAACTTAAGCATAAAGGAAAGATAACATTCTGACATTGCAATAACAATATAACCTTTTAATATATTGAAATAATGAATCCATTCTAAAAACCATTTTCAAAACCATTTAATACATTTAATAATGATATTTTTGAATCAAAGTGTCCCATACCACTTTGATGCTTTTAACATTTTAAACCATAAATATATATATAAATAAATCCTTAAACCATTTTGAATACATGGATATTAATAAGAAATATTTATAAGAATAAATCATCAAAACATTTAAAACGGTATTTTAGTTAAAGGGATTTTAACAAAATGAGAGACACATGAATACAATAATTGAGGAATAACATTTAATAAGAACATTATAATATCATGAGAATAAATGTATTCATGATATAATATTCCAAATGGCAGTATATACACCATATAAGAGTGAATTGGTGCATAACAACAATGAAGTCTCAATGTAAAATGAGATTAAATCCCTTATCAACAAGGTATCCTTAAATTAAGGATATATCAGTCTCAAAATCCTGTGTGAAAAATATAAATACACCCAATATAAGTGGATACTAAGTGTCAAACAATCAATGGTCATTCAAACATATTCAAAGGATGACATATTCAATAACTACATGTTGAACCCAAAGAAATCAAAATTGGGTTAAAAAGTTCCCTTGGTAAAATTAGACAGCCTAATGGTGTTACTTTAAAATTCATAAAATTAGTTGATGAGAGAGAAAATGGTATCTCATCACTTGGACATAAAATTTACAAAAATAAGGATATATAAGAACATATCTCACCATTACAATATGTAAATTAAAATACACAACAAAAGATGTCTTTTAAAAAGAGGAGGGTGAAAAGTTCCCTTACCGACTTGGGTAACTTTCGAAATATACACCTCATGAAAGAAGAACAATACAACATTGATGTAAATAATCATAAAATAAAGTATATTACACAAATAGTAGATTAATGGTAAGTACATATACCACTCAAAGGAAATGGTGGAAAATGTAGCATAAATCTCACGGGAAAAAAAGTGAGCTGAAAAATCCCTTACGAAAACTCGGCAGCCTAACGGCGCCACTTAAAACATCCAGAAATGGATTGATGATATCAAATAGGGTCTCTCACCATATTGATATAAAATGTACAGAAATAGGAATATAAAAGAATATCCCCCAACATAACAAAGAGGAGCTTAAAATAAGTGACATAAAGGAGAGTACTTAAAAAGAAAGTGAGAGGTATAATCTCTTATGAAAATTCTCCAGCCTAACAGCGCCAATCAAAACATCCAAAATGGATTGATGAGATAAAATAGGCTCTCTCATCATATGAACATAAAAATTACAGTAAGAGTAATATTAAATAAAATCCCAATCATAAGAAATATGAGCTTAAAAGGAATGACATAAAAGAGTGTACTTTAAAAGAAAGAGAGGGGTAGGTTCTCTTACCTCAAGTCCAACTTGTCTTGTTCATTTCATTATATTCTTGAATAATAAACTTTGATCAATTAATAATTTCGTAAGGACCTCCTTTAAAGATTATTATTCGGTTCATATCACATATTATAATGTTATAATAATTGTTTAATAATGTTAGTTCATTTCAGACGTTTTTGCCGAAGTTTGGTACATGAGTAAAAAATGAACTTGTTTGAAAATTATTACCCATGTAGTTATAAGTAAATCATTTCCAGAATGTTATTAATGATTTAAATATGATATATATCCAGTACATATTCATTTTATACTATTCTATAACATCTGGAGATAAAAAATGAAAAGCACCATTCATGGAGACTGTAGGTCATACGTACCCATGGACGCTATTTTCATTTTTTTGTCATATTAATGGAATTTAAAATAAATGAGAGATATATATATATTATAATTATAGTATAATATATATGTTATATAGGTCACATATGTTCATTAATTTCATTCTTTATACATTCCATATATTGCATGAACGAGTCACACCACTTGAGGGGGCGGTAGTCCACACTTCTTCATATGAAATTATCGCATTTGCACAACATGAAAAGAATAATGGTATGTTTTAAATATAAAATACAGAAGAATATAGTAAACATAAATACAATATATATCATATATAAAATACATTGACATCTAAATGTCCACCTTTAATGGTGTTAAAATAATATTGAATAATCATCATTTCGTGAGGCAGAAAATCGCCAACCACAGAAACAGTATGTTCTTTAACCATTAGACGAAGGTGTGTGTAAGTGTAGCTCGAATCCTTCACATTAAAATATCCTAGTATATTGAAGATACTATTTTTGTTACAAAATAAAAGAATAAAAAGAGTTTAGGGGTTTGGAGAAGCAAAATAAAACATAAGAACACAAGCGAAAACACTACCTTTAAAACAGGTAACTTTCTTTGATTTAAGCTCAAAGGCTTCCTTGGAAAGAATTCTTCCCAATGTGAGGCTTCAATGTTGAATATAGGGATGTGGATAGATTAAATGGGTAGGGTTTGGCCGAGCCAAAGGTTTGAGAGGTGTGTGTAAGGTGGTAGAGGTGGGGGCCTTTTATAGGAGGAGAAGAGGGGCACTCAAGGAAAGTTATAAAATATTACTTTATTATAAAATGATTTTCAGATTTTAAAGGTCCCACAATTATATATTTCCAGTATGAGGTGATAATAGTTATAAATCCAGATATCCAATAGGTTTTTGACAAGTGTAGGTCTTATATTTTACATTAACTTTTCATTTTATTTAAATCGTTAATTTATGAGGTAATCGCTGCATCATCACGGTGTCATAAATAAATTAATTTATTTAAAGTCTAAAAATTATAAAAAAAATATCATGATGTATGAAATATTTTTAGATTTCTAATGAAAATTTATAGTAAAAAATATGACTTATATAACCCCATATAATATTGTTGTAGTAAAACAAGACATGTTTGTGACATTTTAATTTTAACATTAAATAAAAAGTTTTTAATGTCTTTTTCCTACCAAAGTGGCTTAATGGGGTCCCCAAGTTTTCCCATGGATTTTCATGGTCGTCCATGACACATCCAATTAGTGTAGGACATGTGTCAAGGTCATTTCATATTATTAAGACATTATTTTTACCTTAAATTAAACTAATTACATCTAATCGCGATTAAAAACATAAAAGTTACTATTCACCAAAAAATTATTTGCATCCCATTGAACCACATTTTACTTCCTAATGGAAACCATGTATGTCAGGTTTTTGAAATTCAAAACACAGAGTTGGTAAAATTTCATTTAAATGAAAAATCAGTTTTTTTAAGTACCACTTAGTGGTTTCACTATTCATCAAAAATTGATGTTTTTCAGAAAAATACCAAAACTTCACCCTAAGAAATATTTGATATTCTGAATTCAAAAATGATGTCTACTTTACAAAATTCAAAAAAATATAAGTCACATTAATTAATTTAATAATTAATATCCATTGTCAGAACAAATAGCGTGTTTTTATGAAGCAATATATATCAAAATATTGACACTAGTTTAAGTCCAATTTCAAAGTGAAATTAATTCCAATGACAACTATTGGATTAAATGATAAAAATATATTCTAATTTCACTTTAAAACCAATTAAAAAGATAATCTAATCATATAAATAAATTAGATTAAAAAGTGGTTTTGAATTAAAATACAACATTTTCACTATTCATTAAAAAATGAACTTTATCAGAAAAATACCAAAAACTTTCAAAAAGTAAATTTTTATGTCCCTATTCTAAATAAGAATTTTATTTTGTCAAATATAACACATAAAATTGTCAAAATAGGATTTAAAATAGTTTTTCCATTAAAAGGTGGTTAATCGACCATTTAAAGTATATTAGAATGTTTATGCTTAAAATTGGATTCATTAGCATTTTTAATCCGCTGAAATTTACTGTAAAAAGTAAAAATATTTGGCAAACATATATAATCATTTTTTAGTTAGTTCTGTTCATTCCCGTCATTACAACGGCTAGGTGTTAACTACCATTTAAAATAAAATTATTTTTTTATTAGAGTGCAACGTAAGATTTCAAAGGAACTCATTGTTGCGTATTAGGTAAGCCATTGAGCATAGTGTTCCCTTTAAATTAATATTAACATTTTATTCACAAATTGGGATAAATAAAAAAATTTCATATTCTTTATTTACCTGGTGTGTTACATAAAACCCTTCATTTTCAAAAAAATACCAGTAATTATATTACGAGTGAAATTTAAAATACATAGAAAAAAATTTAGATAATATGAATTATATTTTGGAATCATAAAGTATAAATAATAAAATTCATAAATTTTCCTAATTTTCATGGAGAGTCGATAAATTTGGTAAGAATTAAATATCATATAAATATAATTTATACTGTTTGACATCATAATGAACCAACAGTTACTTAATAATTAATATAAATGGGAACCACGACAAAATAAAAGTTTTCCCATCAAAATAATGTGATTTTAATTTTATTTTATTAATATCATAACTCCATTATGAATCTTAAAAAACATATAATATATCTTATGATATCAAAATCATTTATTTAATTGTGTAACTTAACTCCACATAAGAAAAGATATTATTTTAATAAGTTCATACTTTAGGATTAGAATATAATAAAATCCACTCCCATTTTCAAAAACCATGGGAAACCCGATGGGATGGTTTGTGATTGTATATATTTTATAATGTTCATTCCAAACCCTAAATAATAATGGCACCCCCATATTTTCCTAAATAAACCCACCAAAGGTCACATTTCACATCAATTAAACTCCTTATAGAATATATTAAATCTTCCCTACACTCACTATATTCCTCCCAAATAACCAAAAATCTCTCAATGCGTCACTCCCAAGCTTTTGGTGTCACACACTCCTGTATGGGATCCTCACCATCCTCTCCTCATTTCAATTAGAGAATTTTCATCAATATTAGTCATCTTAATTTAAATTTGATAAATTTTAAATCATTTATAATCATTACTGTATATTATAATTGACTTTATATGAATGATATATAATTTATCCTCTATCATTTTGAACCGTACCTAAATCGTTACTATGAAAATACTTCGTGAGGGATATTCTTCTCTCTTTTTTATTCAAGAACTTATTTTATGTTATGATTTTTAATCTCCATTTTTTATGTTAGGATATGTTATTACTTATCCCACATACATTACTTTTGAGTTATACATTGTTAGATACCAATTACACTCTCAATAAGACGTTGATGATCCATTATTTACATCTTTTACCATGCCAAAATTTTGTAAGAGATTTGTCTCATCTAATTTTATTTCAAAACATAGTTTTTGTCATGTGTATTAAATTCCGTTATGTTATGTTGGAATTTTTTCATAGATGTTCCACTTAATATAAATATAATTTTAATTTTTGAGATCCCATTAAGCCTCCCATGATCAATTATATACACCCATTACCATATTAAAATATAGTTCGTCTTATTTTCTCTTTTCAAGTTTCTCCATTTCCATACGCAGTTTATATCCAAATTTTCAATGTTTGTGTATGATTTTACATTACCCTATTTCTTCTCGTTTGATTCTTATGTGATGAGATACCATGTTCCTATCATCAACCTACTTTTGCATATCATAATCCAATACTATTTTGCGGCCTAAATTTCATTGTGATCTTCCATGCCTAATGAATTGTGCAGTGAACACCACACATATTTCAAATATAGGGTGTTAAAATCTATCCAAATATACATTTTTATTGGGGAATTATATATATATATACTCCACACTTCTTAATCATGATTTAAAATATGATGATTAATTAATCTATGTTTTATCATCTATTTGGAACACCTAAGCATGAAAATGAAATTTATATTATGGGTGCACCTGGATAAAACTATAATTCATTGAGTAATGTATGGAATCATGATATGTAATTTTGGTATAGGGAGTAAACATGATTCATTTATGCTACATTGTCTTCCTTGATGTCTTACCTGGTTTATCCTTGACCTATGTCTACGATTCATTGATTTAATTTTTTGCAACAATTTCTATGATGTCTTTATGATTATCATGTTATATCATTTCTTATTTTTCATGTCCTTGAATCCTACTCTTTATTCCCCATTGATATACCTATTTTCTAACATGTATTTTCCTATTCCATGTTAATTCCACTACTGTTCTTTATTACTCACCCCGTTCTTCTGTTTTTTCCAAGGGTATCCCATTTATTTTAAAAAATCCATGAAATTTTAGAAGCATGTTAAGGATGTTTTCAATAATGTTGGTGTATCCCAAGTTAAAAATGTTATCATATGTACCTAATTATCTAAGAAACTAGATTGATTCATCGTTCAGGTTGTATTATGTTTAATTTTATATAAAAGATCATTAATATTTTTCAACTAATGATAATGGTTGCTATAGTTGGTATTAGAGGAGAATTTTAGTTATTTTTGGGATTAAGATAATAAAACTCTCACCGAAGCCTTAGGGATAAGACAATGTATACGAAAACAACCCTAATTTTTCAAGTATAGATTTTGTTATTTATAAAAAAAAGTAAATCCTTTTCAGGATACTACATGTTGATGTGGTTTGAGCATAGATATACCTAGTGTTAACAACTTTTACAATATTTCTTAGTCCCTACTTGGGTTAATAGGGTAATTGTCAATGGCCATTACTATGAATCTGATTTGATACTCCAAATCGATATGCTTTGGTAAATTAATAAGCCTGTTATAAATAATTTTAAGTGATGAAAAACATAAAAGAGTATATTTTAGGAAATATATCATAGATAATATAGATTTGAAGCTATAAATTCATCAGTTATGTAAATTCATGTAATTTATCATTTATCCATTTAATGTCATTTGATTCCCATTTACGTGTTCAATAGTTTTAATGTAAAAATCCCTAATCCTATGTCAGATAATATAAAACAAGAATAAAAAAGATTAAGGTACTGTAATTATATATAGTTCTACACATTCCTTCATATCATAGAATTTAATATAACTCTTCAAACACCTCAAAAAATCATCGAGGGAGAGATGTTGATGATAGTGTAAAATAGAAAATTATTGCATCCCATATATATAACACATAACATATCAAAATTTGTGGGATGAAATCCCCAAATTAACTTTTTGTACATCATTTGGGTTAATTTGACACAATTCTAGGCATTGATTGTCCTTTTCTATATAGAGCCAACATAAATTTCTCCAAGAAGGAAATCACTATCCATATTTTGAATCAACCCCGGATTATGTTGATGTTCAAGGAGTAAGATGATTATTCATTAGAACCAACATCTAAATAATAGATATTATTTCCCTATATTTAATTGTATTTATCTAAAATGATTTATTTAAAGGGAAAAAATCATCCTTGAAGACATGTTCATTGGGAGGGAATGCACTAATGTGTTTCCTGGGGAATTTCTTAGTATTCCTCTTATTTGAGAGGAAGAATTTCAATTTGATCTTAAACATGGGGTGTTACCAAGATCCCATATTCTATATTGAATGGATTTTTTTAAAACTTATGGTGTTAAACAAACAACTATATTAGAATCTGGAAAAAAGTTTCATATGCCCAAGTGCTTCACTATGGGGTGAAATTTTCCTCTTCATCCAGAATAAAAATGGTTTAACATTCCTTTCTATTTGTTATTGTGAGCACAATAAGATCACAATATAGAAAAAGTATCCTCCTTGGATTAATGACTTGTTCAATCAATTACGTGGGGAACAATACACCTCCAAGGTGGATCTATAATATAGATATTATCAATTAGAAGTGATTAAGGAAGCTATATGTATGAGTTCTTTTTGTACAAGGTATATGAACTATGAGTTCATAGAGATCACTTTTAGGCATAGTAATGCTCCAGAAATCCTTATAGGCTTGATGAATAACAACTTTAAATATTACCTCAAAATTTTTTGTAGTATTTATTAATGATGTTATAATATACTCCCAAACAAAGGGGAATATTAGGATCATCTAATAACATTGATAAAGACCATGAAAAAGTAGAAGCTTTATTCCAAGTACAAAAAATGTGAGTTCGATTTTAAGGAAGTCTCATTATTTTGGAATATCATCACAAGAAATGTTATATATATGGATCTTGTAATAATAGAATCAATTGAAGGACAGATAAGGTCAATATACGTGATATATATCCATATTTTACTTGGATTATATGGGTATTATAATTTATTTTTTAGAAATTTATTATGATATTCAGACCCACTAACCAAAAAAAACTCATAAGGTATCCATGTTTTCCTAGAATGAAGAATGTGAAGGTAGATTCATGGAATTAATAATGAGGTGTATAACTGTACATTTTCCCATACTACCCAAAATTGGAGATTCATTCATGGTATTCAGTGATACTTCGATGAAGGGGTTTGGATGTGAGTTAATGCAAAATGAAAATGTCATAGCTTATTCTTGATGGCAGTTGAAAGTACCAGAACAAGACTAAAAAACACATGATCTTGATTTGGAAGCAGTGATATTCACCTTGAAAATATGGGAAGAGTTTTCCATTGGGGAGAAGTTTTAAATATATGCAGATCAAGAAATCCTTAAGATTATATTCAAAAAGAAAGAGATAAATATGAACCAACGAATATGGATAGAGCTGATCATGGACTAAAACATCTCAATCCACTACCATCCTAGTAAAGTGAATAAACTAAAGGATTATCTATGTAAATAAGATTTAGAAATTCTATCACTAATAATGATTGAGGGGGATCCTATCTTTTAATATTTATAATGGATTGATATGAGAATCATAAAAGAAGGAACATTATTAATCCTTTCATAAATTATTGACCATGAATCCTTTTTTCAAACGATAAGAAAATCACAAAGGGATGATATGGGAGTTCAAAAAATAGTAGAAACTACCAAAATGGAAATCCTCAAACATAAATATTAATTAAGAATGAGTTGTGAGATTTGGGTCATGACAATGTGTACCATAAAATCCGTAGTTAAATAAGGAGTTTTTTGGATGATGCACATAGTTCATCAATTTCCATTCACCTAAGAAGCACAAAGATGTATCAGGATCTCTATGAGACAAATTTGTGGGACACTATGAAAAAGTTTAGTATTTAATATACATCAATATGGCTAGTATTTCAGCCGATGAAGGCGGAAAGGAAAAAATTGAAGGGGATGATGAAATCATTACCTATACCTACATGGAAATGGGAAGTCATCACCATAATCTCTTTAACATAACTTTTGAATATATATAGAGGAAACAATATTGTCTGGGTTATGGTGGATCATCATATAAAGATTACACACTTAATGGCGATACGAGATGTTTTCTCACTAGGTCAACTTATGTCGATATACATCAAGAAGTGGTGAGTTTTCATGGATTACCATTATCGATTATATGTGATTGAGATCCATGATTTATCTACATGATATGGAAATTTATCCAACAAGATCTGAATACCATGTTGAACTTCATCACATCCTATAAACCTCAAAATAATATCTAATATGAGTGGACTATCCAGACATAAGATTTCATGTTGATTGCATTATAAATTCTCTTCAATGGAGGATGTGATAAAAATATCTGTATGGTTGAGTTTTCTTACTATAATAATTTCCAGTCATGAATCCAAATTGCTCCCCAAGAAGACCTTTGTGGGAAGTGCTGCAGAACACCTTTATATAAGGATGATGTTGGGGAACAAAAACTGCTAGGTCTTGAAATGGTTTTTGAAATGATGGAAAAGGTTAAGACCATACAACTTCACATTATGGCTACTCAGATTAAACAAAAGCGATTTACTGAAAGTCGTCGATGAGAACTATTATTCGGTGTTAGAGACATGTTATTCCTCTACATATCACCATGGAATTAATTTATTGTATTTGGGAACAATTGAAATATTATTCCAAGAAACACTGGTCCCTTTAAGATCCTTTATCGCATCAGAGCAGTTTCATATCAACTAGAACTCCCTCCAAAACAATATCATGTATATGGTGTATTCAATTTATCCCACATGATGAATTAAATACTAAAACCATCACATGAACTCAATCCATAGGTAATAACATTGGACAATAATCTTTCCTATAAAGAGTATCCAGTGGACATCTTAGACCGTAGAGAAAAAAATCGATGAAATAAGATAATGTGCCTTATAAATGTGTTATGGAGAAACCAAAATGAATGAATAATCAATGTGGGAACTAGTTGTGGTGATGAAACTGAGTTACCATTTTCTATTTTAGTGTGGCAGGTAAAAATTTTTAGGGTGAAATTTCATAAGGTTGGGTAGATTCTCACAACCTGGACTATTTTAAATAAAATCCTCCACTTTTATGTTAATTAAATGTCTTGTTAAATAATAAGGTTATAGAAAAAACATTAACCTGCTTTTTTATAATATCAAATTAGATTTAGTATACTGTTACACGTCATTAATATTTTTAATATAGTCATTTACAGTGATAACATACTTACTATAAATATAGAGTTTTTAAAAATCCAATTGACATAGAAAAAGAAATTGAAGGCATCAACTAGTAGGATCATTCCCTATGAAGAAAATTTATTAGACCCTTTAAGGGAGATATAATTACTGTGAATTTAGAATTATCGAGCCCAGGATGAGATCAAAGAACTTAAGCATGAGAAAAACCATTTATGAGGAATGTTAAATCTCATTGAGATCATGGACCAAACCATGTTTGCCAAACCACCCCATGAAAGTCTCACAATCATGCACCAAACTCATAAAGAAATGACTAGTGTATGAAATGGATGTATTTTAAGACACTATCGATATTAATTTGAAGATTATTTTTATATTCTGATTAAATTATTATCATCTTATTATTATTTCTTTTTAAATGATTTTTTACATTGATATAATAAAAAATAGTATTTTTTGGTAATATTTTAATTAAATTAATGAATTATTTTGACAAATTATTATATTTTATAATCTAATAATATATTAATAGAATATTTCTATTAAATAATTTTAATTTAATATACATTATCATTTATTTTTTTCTAGTCAAATTTAAATTTCAAGAGGGATCAAAAACTGTTATTGTCAAAAAACCCCATATTTTTTAAGAAATGATAGATATTATTTTAATATTGAAAATTAAAATATTTATAAAATTATTAATATAAAATGAATATTATTTTTTATTCATAATGTCACAATTATACAAATGTCAATTTTTCATTATTTTGTGAGATTTTTGAATTTTTGAGTACATATTATATGTCATATAAATATACTTTTTGTTTTATGACATCATAATGACTCAAAAAGTGATGTAACGATTTCTATAAATGGTATCCACAATGATATAAATTTTTACCTTTAAAATAATTTTATTTGAAATTTATTGGATTTATTTTTTAAATCCATTATGAATCATCCAAGACCTATAATATATTTCAATGATTCAAAATCAATTAATTAAGAGTGTCACTCACCTCCACAAAATCAACAGAATTATTTTAATAATGTATACCCTAGAAAAATAAACTAATAAAAAACTATACTATTTGGTATAAACCACGGGAAAAACCCTGGGGTGGTTTGTGGTTATGGATATTTTATTATTTATAGTCCATATCGGAAATAATAATTTAATCCCACTCGTTCCCCATATAAACCAAGCTGAGATCCAATTTATCATCACCCAGACTCTATGGAGAACTTCTATACTCTGCCCTACACTAACTAGCATCCTCCCATGTTTCCCCCATGATCTCAAAAATCCCCTCCTAATATTTTGGAGTCAAACACTTAAGTAAGTAATCCCCACATTCCTCTCATCCTGTCAATTCAAGCACATTCTTTGAAATTAGTCCTATTTATTTCAATTTGATATATTTTAAATAATTTATAATCACTACCATGCTATTAAACATATTTTATATGAATTATATATCATTTATCCTCTCACATTTTGACCCTTACGTAAGTGGTAACTATACCAAAATTCGGTAATGGATATTCCACTCCACTTTTTATTCAAGCACTTCTTTTATGTTGTGCTTATTATTTTCTATTTTTTCATGTGGGTATATGTTTTTTTATATCCAAAATACTGTCCTTTTCAAATATACATTTTTAGATACCTCTTAAACTCTCCTTAATCCCCCCATTATCACTTGTGTACACCTGCTCCCATGCCAAAATATCATAAGAGATTTATCTCTTCCCATTTCCATTAAAGAATGTCTAATATTTCATGTCATTTGAATTCCATTTTATTTTAATGGAATATGTTATTAAAAATTACAATTATTTAAAATTTTATGTACAATTTATGAGATCCCCATTCCCTATCACTAAGCCTATCATGGTTCATTATGTACAGTAGTTACCATTACAAAATATAGTTACAATTCTTTTCTTTATTAAAGTTTCTTCATTACCTTATGCCTTATATTTAAAAACCCCGATATTTAAATATTATTTTACATGACACGTTTACTACCAATTTTATGTATCTATTATTAGATACCCTTTATCTCTCATCATCCCATTTTTACTAATCTTTATGTGTTCTTGTTAAGCTGCCAACATTTCACACCGATCTTCTATGACAAAACAATTATTTAGTGAATACCATACCAATTTCCTATCAATGATGTTAATATTTATGAACATATAGTTTTTGATTTTGTACATACATATATGTATTCAACAATCATTAATACATGAATAATTTTCTATTATGAATGAATTTATGTTTTCTATTCAGTTTTCCACACTTAATTATGAGAATGAAATGAATATGATGAGTGCACCCAGATATTGCACCAATTAATTAGGTATTGTATAGTATCATGATACAGTATGTGTGGATAGGGAAGGAACCTTATTAGTTTATAGTACTTTTTACACCGTTATATAATTGTAGTTTTTGTATTATCCCATGCCTATGATTTAGTGTTTTAATTTGTTGCCACAATTTCCATATTTCCTTTATGATTATCATCATATATCATGTCACATTGTCCATGTTAATGATTATTAATATTTTGATTCCCCATTGATATATATATTGAATTAAATGTATCAATTTATTCCATTTGTATTCCCTTATTGTGATTTTTACCTCACCCCTTTATTATGTTTTTACCTAGGTTCTCCCAGGCTATTTTCAAAAAACATGGAATTTTAGAAGCATGTTAAATATGTTTTCTATAATTTGGTTGTAGACCATGTTAAAATTGTAATGATATGTGAATAATTATTAAATTAAATAGATGTATAAATCCATTGGGTTGTATTAATTGAATGTTTATGTCATAGATCATGTAAAAAATAGCAAATAAATAGGAGGGTTGATATTAATTTGGTCAATAGATAAATGATCTCTAATATAATTGAAGCATTTTTATCTATTATGGAGATTGAATAAATCCCAAATAGTGTTATGGATTATAGTTGTTTTAGGGGACCCAATTATGAAATACATGGTGAATGTTTCCCATTTTTATTCTTGTATGTGTAAGGGTTCTAACATCTACATCTACTTTTTATCTCAAAGGTAAAATATTTACATACCATACATCGAGATACAGACTCTGAAGTATCACACTTCATGATTTACTATAAAGAAAACTATTCCATATCCATATATATCTTCATACATCCATGATTAATATATAAGTATGATATATGATACTCTTCCAATATTAATTTCATCATATTTGGCATGGCCCAAACACATACTCATTTCCTAAACATTATCATTCCATCATATTCCAAGCTGGACTCTGGAACATTTCTCACATTCATTTCCAGCTTTTCACCCGCCTTTTGCGACTCATTAATCATGAAATTGATATGTTTTTAAACACTAATGTAAGAAAGATAACACTTCTCCCATTCATTCAGTATTTGAGTGTATATCTATTATAATTCCATAAATATTGTATCATTTTTATCCTCATCATAAATAAGCTGTCATGATCCTTTGAACTCAATGTATCATCCACCTTGTTCACATTCCATGATGGTAATGTATATAGAATTATTCATTATTAAAAAAGAAAATAATATTATATGGTGTATATTAAAAACATTATAAGTGAATAGATGCTGTAATTTTTTTGATTAGTACATAGGTCAAACATGTCTATATAGAGATAATAGCTCTATATCATTAAATAAATTATTACTTATATTAAATATAAATAATGGGTAAGGTAATTTTTCTTATGAACCTTCAATGATCATGAGGAATATTATGTCACCATATAATTTTTTATAAGAGAGCATAACAAACCCTTCATTGATGAGTCACAATAAATCACGAAAAACATCATCATTGTAGTGTAGTGTGTGTAAACATACATTGACAAACAATATCTCTAATTAAATGAAATTTTCTTCACATTCATCATCTAAAAGGAACGTTACATCATTCAAGGTAACCATATTGAGTGGAATTTATATCCTTGAGGAATTTTAGAATTTGTTTTCTAATATACATATCATATAATAAAATTATATATATTTTTTACAATCGTTGGTCTACACTAATGATTGGTTAATTTTTTATTTGATAGATCCACTAATATACCCTCCCTTGATATTATATGAACAAAAAATGAATCATTATAAATATAAATTTAATCAAGGGTAATTTTTTCATACATGTTCTCCTTTCATAGGGTTTTTAGTACAGTCCACAACTGGTTAATTTCTAGGTTGGGGATAATTATTCTTGATTGTGATCTTGTTATGTTCCCAAAAATAAATGCAAATTTCCATTGATCCATATTTCTTCCTATAAAAAAATAACACATTCACCCAAAATTGATAAACATGGTAGACTTAATACCTTATTAATATACTCCAAGAGTTTCTTCATCAATACGCATAACCATATCAAGTCAATTCTATATATGTTCATTGAAATCGATATATCCCCGTATCAAAGTTATACTAAAAACATACTGAGATAAATCAATGGGAGACTAGTAAACTCTATCATAAAAACACTAAAAAAATAAAGTATAATAGGAATATAATTTAGGATTATTTCCCATAACCAATTTATGGTTAATAATACATTTTATTAGGAATTAATACCCTTCAAAGCAAGGTAAATTCCATTACAATTTAAATATTTTCCTCAAAATGGTAGAAAGTGATAGGTTAGTATATAATATCAAATGTGACCACTCTTACTCTTTAATTGATATTTCATTTAAATAAATAAATCCAATCCATGCATAAAATAATACAAAATCCAATTATATATACCATAAAAATATTTGTATGAATAAAATTCACACAAACATAAACTGGGGGATGAAATATAGACAAGATATCTGATCATTCTTCCGTTAAATGGTTTTACTACAAATCCAATGTCTAATCATTGTGTATAACAATTATAATTGTTAGAGATAATAAATTAAACAATTTAATTCCTATGAATAATAAAACTAATATTTTTCAATATTTATGTGTAACTATCACTACCTCAATATCATTTTTACATATTAAATATTTTAATAAAACCAAAATGTTTAGAATGACCATAAAGCATTATTAATTGGATTGATCGATCATGAAAATCCATTATTAGTATGTCTAAATCATGAAATAATATTTTTAATCTATGACACCATAGGTTTATCATAGTCAACTAGTGTCATTATATTTATGAATCCATTAAAATTTTATAGACAAAATTTAAATTTACCCAAGAATATCTATCGGGAGTGTCTCCCTAGTCTGTAGATATATCCCAGCAATCATACACCAGTAATGATCTTATTAAATCCCAATCCACCACCTCATACTTTTCTCCTATGTGATTATGTGGAACTCTTGTATTGACATTTTAGTATCTATATAGGGATGTATTTTCTATGAATAACAAACAACTTCCAATACCATAAAATATAATGTTATCATATAAATATATTTATCCTAATGGTTATCACAAAATAATTCTCATATTAGTTTCCAAATGTAAATAAACTTTGTTTTGATACCAACTATAACATTACAACGATTTGATACATAAATGTTATATCTTATTAGATGAATATTCATTACATATGTGTATGATCCATGCTAGAAAAAAAATTATTTTATTTTGAATCATCAATACATAAATAACTAGTGGTTAATAAATCAACATAAGATACAACTTATTTCTTCACAACTAGTGCCAATCTTATATATATAATACATAAATCCTTATCAAATATCATGGTTACAACAATAAATATGAAATGGTGAGATAAAATTATTTCCAGTGTAAAAAATGTGAGATAAAAAATGATCATATATAAGAATATCATGAGCATAATGGAATTAGAACGCGAGATTAAAATTTGAAATTAACACCCAAAAATTCATATAATCATGAGGCTGTTAGGATGGTATGTGACTGAGTATGATATACTCTCTAATACCAAACATAGGATCGAAATAAGAATGAGATTCTCAGATACAAGAGGGGGGGATTGTACCTTTTAAAATTTCCCTCCAGAAATTTTTCATAACCAAAATTCACAAAACCTTTAATTTCTAAAGACTTGCTTGATTTCGGAAAAGTGATTCTGGAAAAGAAACATAACAAAAGATTACAACTACTAAGATTCTAACTTAAATCATATAGAATCTAACTAAATCACAGTACATGTAAGGAATTATTATAAAGTTATACATTCCTTAACAATACAAATTGCACAGCGGAAAACAAAGTAGTAACACTACATGTAAAAAACAATAAATCTTTTAACCCAAAGAGAAGGGTATCCAACAACCCTGGATAAGAGGTCCCTTGATTTATACTTTCAAGAAATTCTATCTTACCCACACCAGGGTAAGCCCTCGATTCGAAGATCGGAGTCTGTCTTGCTATCCCCACAAGACCTCAACTATCAGGTAGTCGGCACCAATGTCTTCCTCAACAAGGAATCCCTCAACATCAAGGTGTTGGAACCTTAGTCTTCCTATACTTGGAAGCCCTCGATTGTACATAGAAATAATCGGAGTCACATGAAGGAAATCTTCACAAGGAAAGTTTTGAACAAGATGTTCAAACTTTCTGCACGAAGCTTGAGAGTTGATAAGAGTCTATCTCTCTAAAAATCACTTCAGGAAGTTATGAGAACCAAAATTCCCAAAGTACTGAGCATGTTCAAATGAGCACCTATTTATAGGTGAATCTCCAACGATCGGCTCCCTCCTCCAACGGTCACATTCTTCCTCGAATTTCGGAGGGACCTTTACATGTGTCACTCAAACAACAGTTAGTCGATAACTGAAAGCACGACATCGTTTTATATTAGAACAAGTGTAAGAATAACTAAAATTGATATTTGGAATGGAGTAGAAAATGAAAGTTGGAATGGAAACGGTTAAAGTTTGGAATGGAAGTAAAAAATAAATTTGGAGTCTATAAACTTAAGAATGTTCAAATTCTGTGTTGTAGGAATTCGGAACCTGATTTCTATAGAAATATGGAGTCTGAATTTCAAGGAAAATAAGAGTCTAATTTCATAAGAATTCGGAACCAGAACTTACGATGTTTGGAGTCCAAGTTCATGAGAAATCAGAGTCAGACCTCGTCAGTTTTCGAAGTCCGAATTCAGAGAACTCGTAGTCAGAACATAGATAAGTTCATAATCAGAATTCGGAGTCGAACTTTATGAGAGTTTGTATCCAGAAATCGGATTTGTACTTAATGAGAGTTCGTATTCAGAATTGAAAGTGGAACTTCATGAGATTTCATATCCAGAATTCGGAGTTGAACATCATTAGAGTTCATATACAAAATTCGGAGTTGAACTTCATTAGAGTTCTTATCCAGAATTCGGAGTTGAACTTCATTATAGTTCGTATATAGAATTCAGAGTTGAATATCATTAGAGTTCGTATCCAGAATTCGGATCCTATAACAGAATGCTTCATGTCTAAGTATTATATGATTATGAGGTTTTAGACATGAATCCAATTTTTACACTTAATAAAAATATTGATATGAACAATGAAAACAAGGTAGGGGTAAATTTCCTTTGGGATGTAAATTTTTCATTATAGAAGTAAAACAGGGGTAAAATGAAATTTTCCTTAAGAAAATGTGTTTGTGATTTTCAAAACAATAGGAATGGTAAATTCATAAGGAAACCTTGATTACTTATCAATCTCCCCCATGAATAAAGGAATGGAAAAAGTCATAAGGAAAACCTTATTGACTCAACAATATCCCCCTTTTTGGAAAGCACAGTCATCCTTACAAAAAATAATGTAATGACTTAGAATAAATTTCTATACTTGTAATTAATGCTTATCTCCCTTTCTTTATGATCATTGGTGAATATGAATAACTCCCCCTTAGGATTTGAAACTCTTAGGATCGTATTTTAGATTTCTGAAATGAGAGATTTCATTTGAATGAGTAATTTGTAATGAGTAGTCCCCCTTACTTAGAGATAGTTCTTCTTATACTTAGAAATGTTTCTTCTCCGTTTTAGATTTTTCCTTCTCACTTTTGAGTTCTTTTTCCTTCTCCACCTTTGTGATTTTAAAAAAGAATTTGAGGGAATGGAAAAAAATAAAGTACCTGAATCATTAGTAAGACATACAAACAATACAAGCAATCAATGTTTTCATTAAGATAGATATGATTTTTACAAGGAAAGACATTATAGAAAAAGATCGGATTGGTCTATTTGTCTTCTTTTTTCCTTGGGGATTAGCTTCTTCAGAACGATTTTTAGCATCATTAACTCTTTGTGGTCCACCTCAGCTTGCTTTTCTATGGATTTAAAAATGTCATCTTGAGCCTTCAGAGCCTCAGACTGAGCCTTAAGAACTTCATTCCACTTTACAATCTTTTCTTTGATCTCAATTCGGAGATCTATTTCCCATTTATAACTTTGAGCAACAAAGTTAAGCTTCCCATTCAGATCATTCACCATTTGATTTAGAGGATTTTTTCCAAATGTTCCGCTTTTCTTGAAGATTTTTCATCTTGGTATCCTTGGTGTCAAAAGATTTTTTTACATCATTCTAAATGGTATCAAGCTCTGTCAAATCCTCATTGATTTTCCTTGACCATAAAGTCATTTTGCTGCACGATTTTATGTGGACCTCATAATTGATGAGAATTTTTTTTGATCAGCCTCAATATTTACACATTTATCCATCACCATGGATACAAATTCTGACTTCTAATTTAAGCTGTTCTGTAGCATATGGCACCTGGAGTCTATTGTAGGAAATATTGGAATTGTGTCCACCAATTTCTTTAGAGAATCAACAACAAAATCGTGTCCCAGTGCAGATGACTCTGAATCCGACATCTTTTTAGGTGAATGTTCTTCTTCAATTTCCACAAGCTTTCTTTTAGAAGATACTCAAACTTTATTTTTCTTTTTGATATCTTTCTATGGGGTGTCCAAAATCATGTTCATACCCTTATAGACATTCAGAATGGAATCCTCATCAAGAGATTCTTCCTCACTTTCAGATAGTTGAACTATCTTGTCTTTTTTAGGTTTTTCCTTCTCTGCTTCTTCCTCAAGAAAGTTATTTTTGTAGCTTTCTTCCGCAGATAATTCATTCAGTTTCTATTCTTCCTTTTATTCATATTTCTTGAAACCTTTCTCATCTTCCTTTCTTGGAGTGACAAGCATTGAGGACTTGGCCTCAGATGTTCAAAGTGGTAATTTTTTGGATGGGTTTTCCTTTTCTTGATAATCTTCAACTTGTTTAATTAGATCATCTTAATCACCACTATATTCTTATACATATTCTTGTTCTTCTAGTTCCTCTTCTTCTTCTACTCCTTCAACAACTTCTTTCTCATTAGATTTTTCCAGAGTGAAGAAATTCTTCCCCAGAGTTTCAGGTAAACTTTCACTCAAGAAAGAGTTCGGAATGGGAATATTCTCATAGGATATTTCTGTGGCTTTCAAGAGAGATCGTACAACTTCAGCCTCATACAATTTCTTCTTCATATTTTTCTCTTTTTCTAACATCTCAAGATATTCAAAAAACTTCTCTCTTAATGACATGGCTTCAGCCGGGTCCAATACGAATTGTGGCTCCCCTTCCTTCCTATTTTCCTTATTTCCCTTCACTTTGCAACAACATCATCCAGATACGCTTTCTGTTTTTTTCGGTGTGGGAGGTGCGGATTGATCATCCTTATCTTTAGGGATTTTATCTGTCTCCTCCACTTCCTTCAGCTTCTTTTTCATTCCAACCTTCTTCGATGGTTTATCTTTCTCTACATTTTCTAAAATATCTTATGTACCCTTTTGTGGTAGATCATAGAACTCACCTGGCTGTTTTGAAAAACTAAATTTCATCCTCTTTAAGGTGTAATCAATAATCAGTATCACCTTGAAATTTATCAGTTGGGAGGTGTATGAAACCTTGAAAGAATCATGAAACCAAATAATAAGTTTGGATAGAAGAGCAGGATACATAATAATTTGAGCTTTCGAATTCCCATTCTTGATGTTCTGAACCGTAATAAGGATGAGCGTCATCATATTGATCTTTCATAGATTTACCAAGAAATACAAGATGTAAATATCACTTTTCTTTATGTTATCCTTCTCACCTCTTCTTTGTATGAAAATCCATAAAACCCAAAAATGTAAAATTCGGTTATTGGTAGATAGTTGAAAAATATTTTTTGTTTTATCATCTTTGAGACCAAGGCATTCCATAGCCTTCACCTTGCTGAAAATTCCTTGCACATCCGGTAGCTTATGGGATAAGAATTCAACTTCTCCATCACATGAGAGCCCCACTAAGCTCACAACCTTGGTGTAAGAAAGCTTGTAAGTCTTTCCATAGCTCTTGAGGGAGAACTTTTCTCTACCATATTCATCATAGAAGGAAACATACTCTAAAAATCTACAAGAAAATCTGCATAAACAACATCCTGATCTCATGGCTTCGATACATAGAAATCTTCCAATCCATTGATCTTGATATTCATATAAATAAGAGAATCATACTTACTAAAAAAGTTCGGATGGACCATAATTTCCCTGTAGACTAACCAACTTGAGATTGTCTTCGTAGTAGTCATTCTTGAGAAGTGGCTTCTACAGACATTCAGAATGGCAGAGCACTGAAAGATTCTGAATGGTCTTAAGAAGGAAGGGAATAATTTCAACACCCTAGAGCTTGATATTGATGAGGGAAAACCATCGAGGGTCCCCTTTATATAGGCGATGGTGGTGACCTTTCAACATAAAAAACCAATATAACGGTTGAAAAACTCTATGATCTGATCAGACGGTTTAAAACATACCTGCAAAGAAATTTTGAATCCGATCTTTTGAGATTTTAAAAACATTCAGATTTAAGAAGAAATGAATCCAAAAAATTTTAAAAACCAAGGAAACTACCAGCACATAAAAGTGACTACGAAAACATAAGTAAGGAAATCATACCTTTCGGATTGGCTAGGAAGATTATTCGTAATAGGTGATATTCTTCTTGAAGAAAATTTGACTTATAAAATCTCAGTATGAAAAAGTTTTATTGAAAAATAATTGAGTACCAAAACCCAATTACAATAATTATGAAAACAGAAATTCCCATTACAAAAATTCTCATTCAGAAAATTTCTATTATGAAAATTTATAGTATGAAAATTTCCATTATTAAAATTTCCAGTACAAATTTTTTGAAAAATAATATTCCACGAAACATGAAAAACACCATTACGAAAGACTTAAAAAAACTTCATTACAAAATATTTGAAAATTTTCATAACAGATGTACTTCCCATATGAAAAGGAGTTTATTACTGTAAGGAGATTGTTTCAACAAGAAGTTATTTAAGGAAAATTACCTTATGGTTATCATTCCTAACTTCTGTTTATTGTATTCAAATCTATCGGAGGGTAAAGATTTTATGAAAACGTCAGCAAGTTTATCTTGTGTTCTAATAAACAGAAGAATGATATCTCCTTTTAAAAATAAGACATTTGAAATCAAAGACTTTCCAAGAAGAAAAATATTACCAATACAAATAATTTCTCCTTGAGCATTATCTCTGAAAGTTAATTTTCCACATTTCATCTTGATAATCTTTTTTAAATAGATTTTTTTCCTGTCATATTTCAGGAACATTCACTATCCATGTACCATATATTTCTGTTGGTACTTTCCCTATTTTCTTGAAAATAAGAAAAAAGGTTGTTTTTCGGAATCCAGACTATCTTAGATCCGGAAATTTCAGAAAGAAAAATTTTGGGTACCCACATCTTTTTTAAAAAATAATCCTCATGAAATCCTAAAAATTGGGTTTTTTAAGGAGACATTCCTTTCCCTGTGACCACCACAATGACATTTATAACAGAATAGGAAACTTTGCGGAACAATGTAGTTGTTACTAAAAATTGGGTTAAAACATGGGTAACCAAAACCAGATGTATTCCATCGAGGTCGTAGTTTTTAATACATTTTATCAAATTTTTCCTTACCTAGGTTAAATTTCGACAAACACTTCCTCAAAGAGAATATTTGGGATTTGAGTTTTATAACAAGGTTCTTCTCTTCAAAAAAATCTGATTTTGGGCTAGAGCTAGGCACGAAATGATTTTTTTAGTAATTACGTTATCTAGATCTTTTGAAAGTTTATTCTTCTCAGAACATACTTCCTCAAGATTTTTTGAAATACCTTCAAAATCAGTATTTTTCTTATCAAGGTCATTATAAAGATCTGATATTTCCTTAGTAAGTATAATATTCCTAGAATTTTCCTTATCAAGTTTCTTCATGAGTTTTTAATCCTCATTTTCAAGAAGTTTGGCAAACCTAGAAACATCTTCATAGGTTGGTAAAGTATTATATTAATCAGAAGAGGATTCGTCATCTGAAGAGTTATAATATTTAGTATAATTAAGAATCAAAGAAACATTAGTAATTGATTCTGCATTGTGTACCTTAACCATCAAGCAGTGATTATAAATAGGTAGCCTGGCTAAAAGACCAAGATTCTTCTGTCTAGAAGATTTATAATCTGATGATTCATCTGAGGAGTCTCTACTACTAGCACTCCATGTGTCATTGAATTTTAACAGTTTTTTAACTTTGGACCTATAATACCTCTTTCTTTTTTTCTCATAATTCCTTTCCTTTCATTCTTTTCTCTTGAGCATAGGTAAATCTGGTCTTATGTGTCCATCTCCCATACATTCATAGCATGTAAATTCATAATCTCTCTTGTCTTTACATTCCATCTTCTTGTATTTAGATTGAAATTTCCTCTGTCCTGCTATCTTGTTCATCCTTCAAGCAAGATTAGATAACTCATTTTCTGAGACTTCACTTTCACTCTATTCGGAATGGATAACAACATTCTTAGATCTGGATCTAGTAACTCTCTCATGAGTTTTAGATTTCATTTGATTAGAAGTAGTAGTAAAAGCTACACTGCCATTTCTATTCTTCTTCTTCACAATATCAACATCTCTATTAATTCTAGTCTCATGCTGATGAAGAGTTCCAAATAGCTCATCAAGGGTAATCTGGGTAACCTTTATATTCTCATCAATTGTAGTCTTTTTAGATTCCCACTCATTTGGCATGATGTCATTGATCTTGTCAACAAGGGATTCATCATCTAGTCCCTTTTCACCCATTTATTAAAAACTATTTTCTATAGTCATGAATCTCTGTTTTACTTTGCATATGGGTTCACCATAAGGAAAAATAAAACCATGATATTCGGCTCTAAGCATGGCTCTTCTTGTCTCAATTACTTCGGAAGTTCCAAAGTGAGTAACTTCTAGTTTCTTCCATTGAGAATTTTCTTCTTCACAAGAAGAAATTTGGATATATATATTTCTAGTGATTGAACAAAGTAAATTATTGCATACCTTCTATTTGAGTTGGTATTCATGATTTTATTTATTTGTAAAGGCACTTACTTCATTAGCAGAAGTTTTGTATTCACTATTAAGCATAACAAAATTTTGAACCGCAGTGTTGATAATGAAAGTCTTCATGCAATCTCTCCAATATGCGTAATCATTACCATCAATGATTGGTTCTCTGTTTGGATTAAGATTGTCTATAGAACCCACATTTAAGCTTGCCATACTTAAGAAAAACATTGTCACACAAACTTCTTAGAAGTATAAGTCTGTAAACAAAAGAAAATATTCTAAGAATGAAAAATTGTATCTCTACAAAAAGTGAATCTGAACTGTGATTACAAAAAGTAGACTCCAAAAAATATGAATCCAGAAATATGAATTTGAATGTTCAATTATGAAAAATATAAGGGAGAAGATAAAAATTCTAAATCTAATCGTGAGATTAATTCAGATGCAACAAAATTCTCTGATACTAATTTTTAGGATGTTATCTGACTGAGTGTGATATACTCTATAATACCAAACTTAGGATCGAAATAAGAATGAGATTCTCAGATACAAGAGGGGGGGGGGTGAATTGTACCTTTTAAGAATTCCATAACGAAATTTTTCATAACCAAAATTCACAACACCTCTAACTTCTAAAGACTTACTTGATTCCAGAAAATTGATTCCGGAAATGAAACTAAACAGAAGTTTACAACTACTAAGATTTTACCTTAAAGCGTATAGAATATATCTAAATCAAAGTATATGTAAGGAAGTATAAGAAAGTTATAATTTACTTAATAATACAATTTTCCTAGAGGAAAACAAAGTAGTCACACTACAAGTAACAATCAATAACTCTTTTAACCCAAAAGGAAGGGTATCCAACAACCCTGGATAAGAGGTCCCTTGATTAATACTTTCAAGAAATTTTGTCTTACCCACAACAGGGTAATCCCTTGATACGAAGATTAGAGTCTTTCTTGCTATCCCCTTAAGCCCTCAACTATTAGGTAGTCGTCACCTCTGTCTTCCTAAGCAAGGAAGCCCTCAACTTAAAGGTGTTGGAACCTCTATCTTCCTATCCCTGGAAGCCCTCGATTGTACACAGCAACAATCAGAGTCGCACGAAGCAAATCTGCACAAGGAAAAGTTCGAACAAGCCGTTCAATCTTTCTGCACGAATCATGAGAGTTGATAAGAGCCCCTCTCTCTAGAGATTACTTCAAGAAGTTCTGAGAACCAAAATTCAAAAAGTACTGAGCATGTTGAAATGAGTTCATATTTATAGGTGAAGCTCCAATGGTTGGATCCCTCCTCCAATGGTCATATTCATCCTTTAATTCCAGAGGGACCTATACATGTTTCACTCAAACAACTTTTAGTTGATAATAGAAAGCATGAAATCCTATTATATTAGAACAAGTGTAAGCATAAGTTAAACTGATATTCGGAATGGAGTGGAAAATGAATGTTCATAATGGAATATGATAATGTTTGGAATGGAAGTAAAAATTAAATTCGATGTCTATAAAATTAAGAATGTTCGGATTCAGTTTTGTAGGAATTAGGAAAATGAATTCTGTAGAAATCATGAGTCTTAATTTCAAGGAAATTCAGAGTCTGATTTCACTAGAATTCAGAACTAGAACATATAAAGTTCTGAGTCTATGTTCACGAGAATTCGGAGTCAAACCTCATCAGAGTTCGGAGTCTGAATTCATAGAACTTGGAGTCAGAACTTAGAAAAGTTCTTAATCAGAATTTGTTGTGGAACTTTTTGAGAGTTCGTATCCAGAATTCGGAGTGGTACTTCATGAGAGTTCGTGTCCATAATTCGGAGTGGAACTTAATGAGAGTGCATATCCAGAATTCAGAGTTGAACTTCATTAGAGTTCGTATCTTGAATTCAGAGTTGAACTTCATTAGAGTTTTCATCCAGAATTCAGAGTTGAACCTCATTAGTGTTCCTATCCAGAATTCGGAGTTGAACATCATTAGTGTTTGTATCCAGAATTCGGATCTTAAAACAAAATTCTTCATGTCTAAGTACTATACAATTCTGAGGTTTTAGATATGAATCTTATTTCTAAACATAAGAAAAATATTGTTGTGAACAATGAAAACAAGGGAGGGGTACATTTCCTTTGGGAAGGAAATTTTCTTTATGGAAGTAAAACAGGGGTAAAATGAAATTTTCCTTATGAAAAGGTGTTCCTGATTTTCAAAACAAGAGGAATGGTAAAGTCATAAGGAATCCTTGATTACTTATCAATCTCCCCCATGAATGAAGGAATGGAAAAAGTCATAAGTAAAACCTTATTGACTCAATAGAGGCATGGAATAAAGATTTTCAATTCATAAGACATTAATCATAACCTAATTAAAGATCATGATCTATTAGAGAAAAAAATTAGTATGACATAACATCAATAATTAGTATAATAAATTATTTCATATTCATAATCATTTAAATATTATGCTAAGGCTACCCACAATCAAATTAATTGCATGTTAATTTTTGGATAATTACACATTTATATATTAAGGGAATGAGATAACCTCTCATATGCCCTATTTTGGGCATGGGATAACCTCTCATGTAACCTCATTCAAGATTGGGATACCATCTTTTGTACCCTTTAAGATCAAACAACTTTAATATTCACTCAATTCATTAGTGGTAAATAATGGACCCAACTATCACATAATCACATTCTATTTATATGTATCGTAAAAATCCTAAAAACATTTATCATTTCATCAAATCATATCCTATGGTAAATAAAATGGGTTTCATTATTATTTGTTAATCATAATCATAAACTGCACATATAAATAATAAATATATTAACATTTAATTGTATCCTCACTGAATCATATGAAACACCAATGGATGTTTAATAGAAGAAAATAACATTAAAATATCATTGATAAATTTCATGTGGAAAAACCATTTTATTATGAAATAAATTTTCAAAAAAATCACAAAATATTAAGGAAAAAAATTTCATTAAAAAACCCCTGAAACATGTCATGAAAGATTAAATAAAATATTATTTATGATGGAAGAAATTTTTTTCATGCGGTGAATGTAAAAAAAATTCATTCATATTTTTAGAGAAAATCAATAGTTCCTCATTAATAAAATGAAAAGAATATATATTTAAAAAAAATTATTCCAATTATAACATGATTAATAATTTTTTTAATAAATAATTTTTTTAATAGTGAGAACATTATTTATAAAATTTTAATTTAAAAATTCACATGGATGAAAAATATTCTCAGTCGAATAGGGAACAAATGTCAGTTGTCCTCAAAAACATTCTTTCATTTTATGGAGTTAATAAAGAGAGTAAAATAAAAGGAAACTAAGTAATATATCTAACTATATAGAGTATAATATGATACATATATTTTTAGAGGTATATATCATGGAATGTCATTATTAAATAATTTAATCCTAAATGATACATGAAAAAAATGAGATTGTAATGTAAAAACTATACCTCAACATGAACTTCTTCCATAAGAATTATATATTCCTACATATTTAATAAATATTTATTATAAATCTTCAATACAAACATATTTTTTTTTGACAAAATAAGACGGATCCATTAATGATGGAGATCAGCAGAAATACAGTAGCATAACCACGATGGAAAATGATTGAACCAATGAAAATCCTCGTAAGGAGGGACAATGCATGCCATCTTGTGAGCGGCTTCATTCGCTTCCCTTCTAATAAATGAGAAATTGCAGGAATTGAAGCCTTGTCTCTGCGATTGAATACACCGGATAATGGGGCCGAAAGGTTGAAGCCCGCCGTCAGTGAGATTGATGGCATTGATTACAGTGAGACAGTAGGATTCGATGCGAATGGAATCCCAACCGTGATCTTTTGCGAAGTTTAACCCAGTAAGGATGGCGGCGGCCTCCACGACTGAGGGCTCCCAAAGTGCATAACGTGCTTTGTATTTGGTAGCGATAATATTTCCCAGGTTGTCTCGGGCCAGTAACCCTAGTCCAACTGGGCCATCCTTAGGGAGAGAGGCATCCACATTGATCTTAAAAATCCCTTCCGGTGGGGGGCACCAATGTTGGGAAAGAGGAGATGGGGGGAAAAGTCTTTGTTGCTCAGGGTGGTTCTGCCAAACCGCAATCCATGACAATGCCCGGTCAATCCAAAATTTGGGGGGCCTCCGGAAATGATTGAAAATGGCCTCGTTCCGCCTATCCCAGATAATCCAAGTCAAAATGCACAGGGCGCCTGCTTTAGCCGGTGAAAAGGAAGAGCACCATCGCATCAGGAGAGATTTAAGATCTAAGGCGGCGTCCAGGGACAGCTCTATAGTTGATCCCCAGCCATTCCAAACCTCCTGAGCCCCGGGACATTGAATAAGAGCATGGAGAGGGGATTCAGTCACAGAAGGGCAGAAAGGGCATGAGTTGTCGTTTGAAACGTGTCTGTAGGAAAGGAGGCTCTTAGTTGGAAGGATACCGGTACATACCTGCCACCAGAAAAAGAGGACTTTAGGGGGAACATAAAGCTTCCAAATTGATGTCCAGGGCCTCACATCTCCTTCTGAAATTTGAGCAGTAAGAGCTCGCCGGTAACCAGCTTTCACCGTATACTCTCCTGAGCTGTCATTTGTCCAGTAGAGATGATCTGGCCCTGCGTCTGGCACACAGGGGATACTCAGAATAATTCTTCTATACCTCTCATTAAACCATGGGAAGAGTTTTTCCAGACACCATCCCGCCCCTTGATCATCAAAAAGACAACAGACTGTGGCTTGTTCGAATCCTGGAGAAATAAGGGATGACGCCTTCGTGCCTATCTGATCAATAAGCCAGGGATCAGTCCAAATCTTGACCGTTAAACCATTCCCAATCCTCCATCCTAGTCCTTTCCTCAGCAGATTACGACTACCCCAAATGCTTCTCTAGAGAAAACTAGGTCGATAGCCAAGATGGGAATCCAAGAAATCCTTATGTGGGAAATATTTAGCCCGGAGAACTCGCATGCATAGGGATGATGGGTTATTAATCATACGCCAACCTTGTTTAGCCAGAAAAGCATCATTAAACAGAGAAAGGTCCCGGAAGCCCATTCCGCCTTCAGATTTTGGTTGACAGAGAGCAGACCAGGCGATCCAATGGATTTTATTTTTTCCGTCCTTTCGACCCCACCAGAAGTTAGATGTGCTGGATTGAATCTTTGAAAGCACCACATCAGGAAGTTTAAAAATAGACATCAAATAGCTGGGGACATATTGAAGAGCCGCCTTGATGAGGATTTCCTTCCCGGCCTTGGAGATTTTTTTAGGGGTCCAACCTTGTATTTTTCTTTCAATTCGATCCACAATAGCTGAACAGATTTCTTTCTTTGACCGTCCAACCACCGTCGGGAGCCCAAGGTACTTCTGGTGCTTATCGACCCTAGGAATGCATGCTAAAGAGAATAGATATTCTCTTTTCGGCTGGGGGACTCCAGAGCTGAAAGAAATTTCTGATTTACACTGGTTGATCATTTGTCCCGAAGCCCGTTCATACTGTTGTATCTCCTGGAAGATTGCAGTACACTCATTAGGGGTAGCTCGAGAAAATAGAAGGCAATCATCAGCGAAGAAGAGGTGGGAAATCGGAGGGCCATTGCGGCACGCTTTCGCCCCATGAATTATGGAAAGCGAAGCAGCCCTGTAAAGGAGGTTAGAAAACACATCAGCCACAAAAATAAAGAGGAAGGGTGAAAGAGGGTCTCCCTAGCGAAGCCCACGGGATGGGGAAAAGCCTCGGGTGAGCACCCCGTTGACATTAATACAGAAAGATACTGACGAGACGCATTGCATGATCATGTCAATCCATTTGGTGCAGAAACCCATCTTGAGCATCACAAATTTGAGGAAGTTCCATTCCACTCTATCATAGGCCTTAGCCATATCCAATTTCCAAGCCATGATCCCTCTCTTTTCTCGTGTTCGTGTTTTCATGGAATGGAAAATTTCATGATCAATAATGGCATTATCAGTAATTAACATTTTTGCCACAAAGGCGCTTTGGTTCTCTGAAATGACGTCGGGTAGCCAAGGATGCAACTGATTCGTCAGGATCTTCGAAAAGATCTTATACGAAACATTGCACAGACTGATAGGTCGAAAGTCCAAAACCCCTTGCGGATTTTTCATCTTGGGAATGAGGGTAAGAATAGTTTCATTAAGAGAAGACAGGTCTGTTTTCCCTGCCCAAATATCCCGCATCAGATTGCATATGTCTGGACCAATGATGTGCCAGTAATTCTTGAAAAAGAGGGCGTGGAATCCGTCTGGTCCCAGGGCCTTCGTAGAGTGGATTTTCTTTAAGGCCTTAAGAGTCTCGTCATTCGTCACATCTTTAGAAAGCTGTCTATTCATATCGTCAGAAATCACGGGTTTGATACAGTCCTCAATCTCAGGAGAAATGTTAGAATGGCCTGCAGAGAAGAGCTTCTGAAAATAGCTCAGGAATGCTTCTTGGATGCCCCCTATGTCAGATGCTTTACTACCATCTGATTTTAGAATGCCAGAAATAAAGTTTTTCCGGCGTCTTGCTGAAGCCTTCTGGTGGAAATAACGGGTATTAGCATCCCCTTCTGTTATATGAATATCACGCACCCGCATAGCCCAAAAACCTTCCTCATTGCGCAGGGCAACATCTAGCTCTCGTTGGGTTTCACTAATTTTGGAGAGAATGCTTCTATACGGGGGTTTTCTAAGAAGATAGCCAATCTTCCATTCAAGAAATTTGCATTGCCGGTCCGGGTGACGAAATTTAGAGTAGCTCCATGTCTTCAGATCAGAAGCCACTCGGAGAAGGTTGGTTCTCAGATCAGCTTGCCCATTCTTCCAGCCTGAACGGATAACCGCCTCGCACTCGGGATCTTTTGAACAGAAGCTTTTGAATCTGAATGGTTTACTGGAACTAGTAACGTGCTCATTATGGGTGCAGTTAATGACAATTGGGCAGTGATCCGAGCAGTTGAACGTGAGGTGTCTGATATGGTACATTTTGAAGAGGTTCATCCAATCCATTGAGCCAAAGAATCTATCCAGACGTTCAGCGATTCGATTTCCATCAGAACTGCCTCGGAACCATGTGAAAGGATTACCTGTGTAACCCAGGTCCATCAGCTCTGCCTTAAGGATAGCATCATTAAAATCAGACATAGACGTGGAGGAGCGCACAGCTCCACCTTTTTTCTCCTTCTGGAAATGGATCTCGTTAAAGTCCCCTCCAAACAGAATGGGGCTTGGCAGATCACGACGGAGTTTGCAAAGAAGATCCCAAGATTTCCACTTTTCAGATTGGGAGGGCTAGCCATAGAAGCCCACAAAAGTCCAGGGGGGGTTGTGGGAATCATAAATGGATGCAGCCACGTGGCACTGGGAAAAAGATAGGAGCCTAACATCGACATTATCCATCTAGAGAAGACATAATCCCCCTGAAAGACCCTGTCGAGGAACCGGGAAACAACCCTGGAAACCGCATTTTAGAGCAAGATTTGTGATGTCCTTATTTTCCAATATGGTTTCGGACAGGAAAACCATATCAGGGCGACTTTGAGTGCAATGGCGCTGGAACATACGAACCGTTCGTGGGTTGCCAAGACCACGGCAGTTCCAGCATAAAGCAATCATTGCTCTAGGCGGGGCCAGGCCTGACCCGCCTCCGCCTTTGTCTCTTGTGGGGTTAATGACGTACCTGATGCATTCCTCCTTTTGGGAGGACTGGTGTGCATACCACTGGACTCGCTTTGCCGTTTCAGATCTCCTAGCTTGGGATTCCCTAGGCAATCGCCTTTACCACCGCCACGTGCCCTTCTCCAGGTTCTACGAGTAACTTTTCTTGAAGGTGAGGCTTCAGTCATCCCAGAATCAGCTTGCAGAAGGGCATCGGTTGGGATCCGATTTGGACTCTGCTCAGCTTCAGGCGGATCCAAGGAGACATGTTTCTGCCTCGGAAATTTCTCTGGAGGTTCTTTTGGTTTAGGTAGCGGCCCAGTTGAAGTAAATAACGTTAAATTCGGTGCAGTTAAAGCGAAGTCGGATTTTGTGATACCCTGAGTCAGGTGACTGTCTTGCCGAGCCCCATCATTGCATCTGACGATAATCTCTTGTGAAGCGTTTCCATTTCCCCTAAGCTCTGCTGGGGATTCTTTAGGGAAGACAGGTGGTCCCATCCTTATAATAGAAGGTTGTCCAGATTCCGGTCGCCTTAGATGGGATGCAATGAGACGGTCCCGATCTATTTGTCTCTCCGCCTCAGGGATATATGCCTCTCTGTGTGCTTTGGCCCGGAGCCACGGACTGTATTGAAGGGTAATATTTTCGGCGGAATTCTCTGGCTTTGCCCCGCACACTTTCTCAATGTGGCCGATACGTCCACAAAGAAAGCAGAAGATTGGTAGTTTTTCGAATTCGAACGAGATCCAGGTATTGGAATCATCAATTTTCAGGAACATACCTCGCATTAAGGGTTCAGACACATCGATCTCAGCCTTTATTCGAATCCAGGGGCCCCATTGTATTGGGTCCGAGCAATCCCACTCTAGGAAGTGACCGATCCGGTCTCCAATTTCTTTCATCACATGTGTTGATCTCCCATGGAACGATATTCCTTTAATTCTTACCCAGAACGGGGATCGGGTAAGTGTGAAATTCTGAATCTCGTCTCCCCCTTTAAATTCCTTCATCAGAATGAGATGATTGTCAAAGGACCAAGGTCGTCCTCTGAGGACTTTATCTTTGTATTTATCACTGAAGAACTCAAAAACAAGGAGTTTGTTCTCAATTTCCCGGATGGCTACTCCAGCTTCCAATTTCCAAAGATTTTGAAGGGTGGTCCTGAGGGCCTTTAGATTAAATGGTGCCTCGGTCGCCAGTCTTCCGACAACCAATAAAGCCATACGTTTTGTCAAAGTGTTGTCTTCATTTCTACGGGTTGCAAGTGGCTCTTTTTCTTTGTCTGTCAATGTGAGGTTCTTCCATTGGTTCAGCAGATCCGTCTCCATGATGGGAGCCACGAAATCTCCTAGGGAGGGATTGGCCTAACAGAGGTCCCCTATCCAAGGGGTGTCAAGCCCAAAGGGGGTCCCCGACCCAGGGACACCGACCCACTCCGGACTAGCGCAAGATAGTTCTTCACAACCGAAGCTTCGCGACCAAGAGAATCACAATTTTTTCCAAACCTCCAGGAATCTACAAAAAGTATCACAGACCAGATTTGAACGATAATTCACACGGGTCAGGCCCAACCCAACGATTTCTCTGTTCAGTCATAGCCCGATATAAGTCCTCCAGTCAGGGGTGGCCCTGAAGCTTCGTGCCACTGTTTCTTTTCGTTCCAGCCCTATACGACCCGATCCTTCAAGCCGCGCCAAGACCTGCGCGGCCAAATGCAACGCGCCAAGACCACAAGCCGCGCCCAGACCACGAGCCGCGCCAAGACCTGCGCGGCCAAAAGCAATGCGCTGGGACCAAACTCAAACCACAACCAGCCATGTGCAGTAATATCCTTCGCACTGGGTAACACAATCAGATCTCGCGCAAGTCCCCTCACGCTTTGAGAAACGGGCAGGCTGTGAGGCGCTCCAACTTGCGCGCCAAAGGATTCTTCTTCACATCCACGCCCTCCGCGCCCCGGGGAACCACCGCACCTTCGAAAATCAGGGATCGCTTCGCGGATGGTGCTTCACGATTCACCGCATTGTAGTGGGAACTTCGTAACCGTGGTTATGCCAAAGCGCCCAAAGGTCACCGCCAACCTTCACGGAACAGGTATGGTTTACGGTCACGATTATGTCAATCCTCGAAACTCTCATGGTTGTTTCAAGGTGATGAAAGCTCGAATCAATTTTCTAAAAGGAGGTTTGGGATTTGGGATTTGGAACTGCCTTCCCTTTCCCAGATCTGGCACAGATGTAGGGAAAAGGGGACGGGAAAAGCTTCTGGGCAGCGTTGAAGCCCTGGATCTGCGTCTGAAGATGAATTCGAGGGGATGAAGCCCGAATTCCTACGGATCGCCGGTAATGGAGTCCTGTAACTGGCAAGGGAGATCAGAGGAATGAGGCACGGGGAACGGCATGGAATGGGGGAATCCGAGCCCCTGTCACTGGAACCGATGACGATGGGGAAGACGACCCAGAAACTGAACCGGCGAAGACGGAGCCGTCGAAGCCGATCGGACGAGAAAACTCAAACCCTAGGAATCCCTAGGTGGAAAAACTCTCAAGCGGGAGAGACTCTCAATACAAACATATTAATACCTTTGAAATAGTATATTATCTACTTATTTAATTTTAAAAACAATTTATTAATAATTATTTCTATATTTCTTCTTTCATGGGTGTTATCCAGTTATTTTTTTATAATTCGATTCTAATGTTATGATAATTTTACATTGATTATGGTTAAATAATAAATAATATTTTAATTATTGTATATATATATATCATATATATAAATATTATAATATTTATAACCATCAATATAAATTGGTGATGAAAATGAAATATATTACTACGCGGACATGATTGTTCTTACATAACCATGGATGATGATTCCATTTTTTTGATGGATGAAACTGTAGAGAGGTAATGAATAATATTACTACAAAATCATTATTATATAATAAATATTATATATACATATATATACATTAAATATATTTTTATTACCAACCATGAATGATGTTCAAGGAAAATGAATCATATCACTACATAGAGGAGGTAGTCCTCACGTATGCATGAGTGATAATTCCACCCATAATTGATGGTTAAGATGAAGGAAATGGATATTCCATACCAATAATAATAACTCCATATATGTATATAATACTATTATAATTATTTTATTATGGATACATCATTTTTATTGGAATTAGAATAATAAATAAATTTGAAAGAGCTCATTTAATAGTTAAACATATTTTCTCTGAGTCCTCTATTATCATACACCTCAAACACAAAAATATTACACATAAGAGAATATCAAAAGCTCTATTGTAACACACTGTTATTATTTTCAGGTACTTCCTTGCTTATTCATTGTTTATCATCCTTTCTTGGGTGTGTTTTTATACATCTCACCGATGGAAATCCATTATTTCGGAAAATGAGCTACTGTTCATGGATTCATATTTTTTTAACTAATGGAGTTTGGGTATAAATGTTTAAATTTCTTACAGTGGTTCTCTCTATGTCCGGAAAATTTCCACGACACCATAGTGTTTTTATTCTTAAACATGTACATTATATAGTCTATTGTAGAATTACATACCATGTAAGGGGGTTATACAATGTGTATCCATCTTCTAATAGATTTTCCAAACTGATACTTGGTGTGAAATATTCCCACACCTTAAATGAGGTTCAAAACATTTAATTGTAAAAAATTAGGTTTCAATAAAAATAATATGAATTTTTTAGTATTTTAATCCTTAATGGAATTCACAATGTGTAATGGTGTTACACACCATTTCAATGTCACAAGATTTTACATTAAGGAAATTATCGAGTGATTTTCATTTCATTCATCCATGTAGCATGCATATCTCTGCCAAGTTCACACCCTATGATATTTTTTATATAACCCCCTTCTAGATCCTTAGTTCAGTGGTTGATCATTCGGTTTGATGGGATTTGACTCTCTAGGTAATCATTCCTCTTTATTATTCATTCTTTTGGCCATGAATTTTTCATTAGATTAGGATATGCTTCATATTGATTATCAGATTGTGTTTTCTATCATTCATCTACAGTTTCTAGTTAAAAATTTTCTTTCAATGGCTGATCTCTTGGTTTTTAATCATATTTGTCAGGGAATCTAGGTTAATAAATTTTTGAAGAAGTTGCTTCTATAAAATGGGTTAATTTAATCAATTTAATTATTATTCTTGGTAAATTTCATTGGTTTGTTTATTTATTAATAACGATTTGTGAGTTCAATGGTTTTCCTAGGATGGAGAATGTGTCCAGAAGGGGTTTTTGTTTAAAAATAGATTTTCTCAAATTGGAAATGGATTTTCAAATACGGAAGAGGATTGTATTTGATTTTTAAATGATTTATAAAATACCAAGCATTGATTTTTAATTTTTTTTAAAATTATCACAGTGGTATCCCTTAGTGCATCAATAAATAACTGAGGGTAGCCTTACAGTGTGTGGAACAAATAGGAGGTAACCCTTGGGATATCGATGGAATATGGTAAGACTCAGTATTGGTTGGTTCCATTGTTTTGCATATTTTGGATCTTGGGTGTCTAGTACACATTTTTTCATAGGCTATCACCCAATATAAGGTGTTTTTTCATATCAGGTTATTTATCACATGACTCTATTGGTAAGGGATTGTTTCACATAGGTTGTCATGTAAGGTTGTATTAGGTAGCTTCACATTATAAGTTGTTTCAAATATATTGTTTTACAATATTACATATTGATGTATGGATTTTATATACTATTTTACAACTTTTACTTACCATATTTGTAGTTTTATAATACGGAAGGATATTATAAGAAACCAAGGTTAATTGATTCACAATGGTATTTGTGATTTATGAATAATATTTGTAAAACTATTTTTGTTTTAAAATATATAGTTGTTTTGTTAGAGATATTATACCATTTATACAATTAGTGGTGGCATCCTACTGGGTTTTGTTCTCACATCCTAATTTCATCATTTTGGAAGTTGTAGCTTTTGTATTATTGGATACATGTTAAGGTAAGGGAGTATTATAACATGTAATTTTATTCTTTGTCATTTTCCTTTCATTTAGGTTCATTTGGAGGTAACAATTGAGAACATGGATAATTATTGGTCCTGTATTATTCATACTTTTAGGATCAGCTAGTTTGTCTAAGATTGAATCTTTTCAAATGTGTATTTTTTATTGGCATAGTAATATTGTTGAATGTCTTATTTCAATATATAATTTTTTTATTACATTACCTCACCATGTGATGGCCGTATTAGGGGTATGGTTTGTTTGACCTAGGATTCTCTTTTGAAAATTAGTTTCAAAGGGAAGGATCATCCTGAAGTGTGTTAACACTAATTGGGTTTTTATTTGTGTCATGGGTAAACAAGAGTTAGGACTATCAGAATTGTGATAGTATGTGTAGAAAAGGGGTATGTCTAGCTCACTATTGTGAATGAACCTGAGTTACCATGGGTTTCCAAAGACCTTTATTAAGTTTAACGCATGGTTATTTGGTTCATCTGAGTGATATATATGGGAATTTTATTTAAAATAATCTATTTCTTTTGGAAGTTATATTTTTTTGATATATTTCATAATTGATATAAATTCTTATTATTTTAAATCATTGGTTTCAATTCTTAATGTGGATTTAATATTTTTTTATGTAATCGTGACCTAATTGGTTATTTTATATGGTTTGTAGACAATTCCTCCCAGAATAACACTTCCAAATCTATGAGAGAATCTATGAGATAGGTTCCATAGGTGAATCCTCTAGGAGATCATTCTTTGGTTGAAGTTGTAATCCTATCTATTCAAACTCTAGGTAATATGGGTGTTAAGAAATATGGAAGTATATTGGATCATGGAGAAGAGTTTACTAAGATATATCAACCCATCATTCATGGTGAAATGTATCATTGTAATCTGATGAGTTAATTCATCATATTGATAGGATCTTCAATTTCATAGACATGTATAAAGACTCAATAGTTGGTTTTCCATGAACATGATAAAATGACTAGAAATAAGATGGTCGGAATTTGTTGTGGAAGACACGTTTCATGAGGACCATACATAGGATCATTTCAAAAAACATATTTAATAAACTTTTTTACCTAATAAGTTACCTCAATAAAATACCCATGAGTCTTAAAACATGGGGCATGGGGAATTACCTTTTAAAGTATTTTTTCTATATTTTTGAACATGAATATCTAGAATCATATATTATCACTAATGAGTACCTAAAGCCTTCTAGGGTTTAGTTTTGATTGAGGCCTAGTATTAGATATATCTCAGATATATTGTTTGTTATTAACTTCATGGAGTTAGTTGAAAAAGTATATTTCGTTGAGTCACACATATCTAGGAAGACATGATTGACTGGAAAATAAATTGGTGTACATATTAGTCAAGGTTTATATTCTGGCTAGAAATGGAAACATAAGTGTGGTCAGTTCTCTTTATGGATAGTTTTAATGGCTTCTCCCAGACTACAACATATTTGTTTTCTATCATTATGGGAGGTCTGGGCATATCATACCTAACAATAAAAAGGTTCCTAGATCATTTGATCATTTTGGATTGATTGTCCATCTATATCATTTTAGTGAAAAGATGTCACAAAGAACTAAAGATTGATCCAGTCGCACTAAGGCTTCATTGGTTTTTACCAATGCTTCCGTCGGTGGTGGGTAAAATCCTCAAAATAAGGGGGATGTCCATGTGGATAATAATAGATTGTATTATCCTACTACATATTCATTAGAGGCACCAAATTTAGAGCCATATATATTTTCAGGAATGGTGTTTATTTAATATTCCATGGTACTAGATTTTCTAGATATATGTGGTAAATATTGTTCGATGTCATCAAGTATTTTTGAAATGTTATTTTTGTATTCAGAACTTATGTCGTACTTTTTGGAACATTACAATACCTTGAGAACGAGGCCTGATCCAGTTTTTAAGCACCCCACATGTTAAGTAATGATAGATAACATTGAGGTGGAATATATCTTATTGGTGATTAATACATACATATTCACTTGATTTTCATTATAGATCATATGACTAGTGATAGGGTCCATATGGACTGTTATCACTAATGGGTACAGCTATTTTCTACTAATGGGGTCACTCATGTCTTTCACGATGAGTGAGAATCTAGACTAGGATGGGTATGTCATATTCTTCCTTTTTATAGGATAATCTTATGTTTATTTCCAAATAAGTTTCATGATATAGTTTAGCCTTGTTTGGATGGTAATATTCCTATAGTGGTGAGTGTGTTCCCGGAGGTATTTCAAGATTTGTTTTTCTAGTTTACCACCCCATAGAGAGGATGAGTTTACTATTGAAACACTCTCTGGTCTGATTCCAATTTACATTGCATCTTATCTAATAGAACATGCAGAGGTGGAGGAATTTATGGTCCTTCCTATGGTACCATAGGATAAAATATTTTTTATCATGAGTGTCATCATATGTATCACATTGTTATGTTTTCTATGATAGAAGGCGGGAGTATTAGACATTGTATTTACTATCAAACTAAAAATTTGGTGACTATTAAGAAAAAATATACTTTTCAAAGGATATATGATATTTTATTACTATCTTAGAGGGGGATGTAGTTTTTCAAATATTCACATGTGTATAGTATTCCACTAGTTTATGGTGTTAGGATAAGATTTACAGAAGAAAATGTTTAAGAGAAGGTATGGGAATTTTGAGTTTTTGGTTATTCTATTTGGTCTAAATAATTTTCCTATGATGTTTGTGGAATTTATAAACTAGATATGTCAACAGTTCTTTGATTCTTCTATTTTTGTGTCTTTAGAAGATATTTTTGTGTTCTACCAGACAGAATAGAGAAAGAACATTGGGAACATTTGGATATCATTCTTATAACATGGAAGGAAAATCCCCTATATAGTCAGCTCTCCAAATGTGAGTTTTGTATATAGGGAGTGAAAGTTTTATGGAATTTGATATCTAATAGGGAATTATATTCGAATCCTAAAAGTATATAGACTATTATGACTAAGGAGATTCCTAGAAATGTTTTTGAGATTGAATATTTCTTAGGTTTGGATGGTTAATGTAGTTGGTTTTTGAATGATTTTTAAATGATAATTTATTTAATGACTAATTTAATCCATAAGGGTGTAAAAGTTTAGTGTAAAAAATAGTGTCAATGATCTCTTGAGATGCTAAATATTAGTTTTACTTCCGCACTAGTTTTGATTCTTCTAGAACAGGGATCAAGGTACAAGGTTTTCTATGATGATTCTAAAAGGTTTTTTGATTTTTCTTGATACATGGGAAAGAGGTGGTAGCCTATGTCTCCCACAGGTCATTACCTCATGAAAATAACTATGATACCTATAATCATGCATTTTAAATCATTATGCATGAACTCAAAATGGGGAGACACTTCCACTTTTGGGATTAGATTCTAGTGAAATATGATCATAAGAGCCTGAAATATATTTTTACTTGTATGGATTATAATATGAAATAAAGACGTTGAGTAGAGTATCTCTTGAATTTTAAATTTTATATTATGTACACTCCTTGGAAATAAAATGTATTTGATGAAGTATTAAACTAAAAAATACTGACACAATCCCGGAAGGAATCAATTGAATAGTGGTCTCTGATGAGCTTCTCTTCTGATATGAGCTTTAGAGTGGAAGAGGATGGTGGAAATGTGTTCTTGGATTTGATGAAATATGAATAAGTTTTTAATAATAGAGTTTGGATCGTAAACATTATAGTCACAAAGTGAAAATACAATAGTGATATTCTTTAGGATGGGGATACCTTAGGTTAGAGGTATAGGCCTTCCTATGGCACTTTGTGCTTCTATGGTAGGATGGTTGTTTTATTTACCATGTGGAAGTAGTTTTTAGATAGTGGTAAATTATCATGTTGGTCCACACACCCTTGGGATACCAAGATGTATCATTCCTTGAGATATCAGTATTGGTGGAAGAAAATTGGGTGGTTGATTGCGGATATTGTATCATGGTGTCTCACATTTCTATGAATTAATGTGGAACGCTAGATACATTTGGGTTTTTTTAATCCCATGCCCATTCTTGTGTTGATGTTATATGATATTTGATAGGATTTTATCATGGGTTTTACACACACTCTTATAGGAATTGTGCTATTTTGGCGACCGTTAATCGAATCCTGAAATTGGAATGTTTCCTCTATATCAAGGAGACAATGATGGTATAATAGCTTTGAGACTAGTATGTCTGAGATATTGTGATACGTCATGGATATTTCTCTATAGATGTATCTGACAGAGCCTAGAGGTTCGTGTTCATTTCTAGAATGTTTTTAGGTGGTTATGTTTTTCAATATTATCTATATCGCAACTTATCATCAACATATTTATAGAAAAATAGAGAGGATTATGTTGGTTCATGAGGATATTATTAAAGATTTTATGCTTTATTTTGGGGGATCTTGGGAAAATAATTTTCCTCTGGACAATTTTATTTATAATAATAGATACCTAGACTCAATTCTTGTAGTGCCTTTTAGAATTTTTATGGGCATCCATGATTATCTCTATTGTGATTGGAATAGTTTGGAGAGTGGTCATTGGATGGACCATGTCTATTTTAGGAGATGACAAAAATGGTGAAATTGATATGCAAGAGATCGGTCAAAGAATTGAGTCTTCAAACATATTATGTCAAACTTCTTCATTTTCCACTATTGTTTTAGTTTTTTTATCAGATTTTACTTATAGTTTCATATCACATGGTACATTATTAGTTTGGTATGTATGGTATGTTTTCAGCAAGGACTGTAGGCCACTTGGATATCATTAGATGACTAGGAAAAATGGAATATCAATTGGACTTTCCATATGGTTTGACGTCTTTACATGATGTATTATATGTTTCATAGTTGAGGAGGAATATATTGTATTCTTACCAAGTGATTTTATCGGTGGATTTTTATCTTAATACTACCACCACTTTGGTTGAGCATCTACTTAAGATTATGGATTTCTAAGAGAAGGTACTACATAGTAAAACATTTCATCAGGTCTCGATATTGTGGTTGTATTGATGGGATATCCATGAGACATTATATAGGGAATTATTGACGAGGAAGTAATGAACTTTTATTTTTTCGAGTCCATGAATATGTGGGATTCTTTGGGGAAGGAAGAATTTATGCTGGTTATATTGTATCACACTGTTATGATTTGTAGGTACTCCTTGTTTGTTAATTTTTATCATCCTTTTTTGGTGTGTTTGATAGATTCTCAGATATGGAGAGAATTTTATTAGGAAAATGATTTAATGTTTTAGGATATATGTTTGTTTTAATTAATAAACTCCAAGAATATATGTGTCAATGGGTTATAGGGGTTCTCCTCAAGTTTGGAGAACATCCCATGTGCCTTTGAGTTTTTCTACTAAGACATTATATTTTTACAATCTACAAGGGAATTACACACCATGTAGGTGGGTTTAATGATGTGTATTCATCACATGATAGATTACATGAGTGGTCATAGGATGTGAAATATTTACACATAGTGTGATAGGTTTATATCATATAATGGTAAAAAAATATGTTTTAATAAAAAGGTGATGCATTTTTTTAGAATTTTTTCCCATTGTATAATTCATGATTTGTAATGGGATTACATCACATTTAAATGTCATGAGATGCAGGTTTTAGGAACTGGATGGGTTTTTCCACTTCATTCATTCATGAAGCCTCCCTCTCTTGAAAAAGAGAATACCCAGGGCAATTTTGTGATCTCTTCTCCTTCTGAATAATTCATTTAGTGTCCTATCATCATGATGGTTGCAGTGAACATCTATTTTTATGAATTTTTTGTAGTTCATATTTACCAAGGTTGGGAATTTACATTGGTTGTGTCTAGGTGTAATATTCATTATTGGATTGTTATTTATGTTCATCCTTTAATGTTAAGTTTTTTTTATGTTCTCTTTGAAAGGATTATATCATTGTTTCCAATCACCACTATTAAAGGAAACTGGGTTTATATAGTTTTGGTTTAGGTATTTCTTTTGAATGGGTTAATTTGATGAAATTATCTTCATTTCATGGTAAATATGATTCGGTTTTTAATTTATTTATTGTTTTATATGGCCTCAATTGTGGTCATAGAAATGAAAATGTTTTCTTAAATGGTTTTTGAATTGAAAATGGATTTTAATGATTTGAAAATCTATTTTCAAACACAGAAGTAAATTTTCATGGATTCAAAAATTATTTTTAATATGGTGAGTGTGATTTTGATATGTATATTGATAATTAGAATATTGGGAATCTATTGTGTATTTGAGAATACACACTAGTTGCCTAATTCTATGTTTAAAAACTAGAAGGTAACCTTTGGGATAACGATGAACTATTGAAGAACACAATATTTGTTGGATACAAATTATTATGTGTTTATTATCCTAGGTTTCCAATACTCATTTTTATATAGTCCAAGTCCAATATGGGAAGATTTTTCTTTTTTGATTATTTGTCACATGATTGATTTCATCATGTATTGTTCATCAGTGTTTGTTATATAATGTTGTATCATATAAATTCTCATGATGGGTAGTTTCTTGGTATTGTGTTTACATTCTTCCCTCATGATTCGTGGATTTGATTTTATTTTTTGATCACATATACTAATCATATTTCTAGGTTTTATAATATGAAATGAGTTTGTGAAAACCAAATGGATAATTATTTATAATTATATTAGAGATTTATTAAAATTCATTATAAGATTATTCATGTTTTAAAATGTATAACAATTGAATTACTGGTATTAAAACTGGTAAAGAATTTATGGTGAAATCCTACTATAATTTTTGATCACAACCTAAATTTTCCTTTGGGAAATTATAGATGACATATTACAAGACATAGATAAAGTGAAGGGAATCTTTTTGAATATCAGCTTATCCTTTGGTCTTTTCCAATGATTCAGGTTAGAATAGAGGTGACTATTGCTAAAATATAGACCTTTTAGTCTTGATCTATTGATAAATTAGGTTTTATCTATTTTTTATTTGATTTTACATTTTGGGTGATATATTTTTCATTAACAGAATTCTCAGTATTTATGCATTTTTTCTTTATATAAAAGATGTTCCCTGTTTTCATCCATTACCTCACCATGTGACGACCGTCTTTAATATATTGTTTTATAGAACTGGGGATTTATTTTACACATAGTATAAAGGGAATGATTAAAGTAACGTATTTTTGTTGGTATTATTTGATCTAAAAGAAAAAAAATAGATGAATGAGGGAGAAAATGTGGTTCCCTTTTATTATTGAGTGGAGGGACACATGAATAATTTCTTAAATATTTCAATAAAATAAAGAGAATTTCATGAGATACTAGATCCAAATGTCTATACAATTTAATGTCATAAAATATAAGGTTTACATAGATTCAATAAATAATAATTATAAATTTTTATATGGAATATTATCCCTTATCGCATTTTTACCCTCGTAAACTTATTTTAACTTTAACCATGGAAACAAAACATTTTTATTTTTACTAGTAATTATGAAAAAACATTATTTAAACCCTATTAAATTATATTAATTATTATAATTAAAAATATAGATTTCATTTTACATAAATTAGTTTTTATATGTGGTATAATTTAATTATAAATCTTTGTGAAAAATGAAATGAGAACACATTATAAAAACACATTTTTAAACCTAAAACTAAATTTTCATACATTATATGACTTTTTAATAGCATAAAATGAGTGTAAATATAATTATTGAATATATAATCAATGAAGTTTCATCAAAACCATTAATTATTAGAAATTTATATAAATTATTTAGATAAAAACAAAATGTGTGTTTAAAAAATTTATAAAAAATGTTTTTTATGACCAAAAGTCATCTTATATAAAGAAAATAAATAATTATTATTCTTATGTTATTAATTTTTTTATATAAAGGTTATGTTACTCTGAGACAAAATTCAAATTACACTTGGATATTTACCTGAAAAATGATAATTATTATAAATATTGGTATTTTTTAACTATTCTATAAAGAACTAAACATTTATAAAAAATCCTAAAAATTCCCGATTAGATAATATTGAAACCCTAATTTCAAAATTTAGATTCATTTCCTACATTAAATTTTTTAAGAATTTTAAAAGTTAATTATAATTTTACGAATAAAATTTTAATGAAACCCTTTTTGTAACAAAATGTATTTTTTAAACATCAAATGATAATACAAAAAATTGTATACTTATACATTATGAATTAATCAACACTTTTGTATGATTTACAACATGAATATATAATTTCTATAATGTGTTCATTATTATTCATACTTTTTAATTTAATGGTTATGTTAATAATGATTAATCTTTCATGATCCATTCAATCCCAAGGTTGTGTGTATAGAGATCTGTCAAATACATCAAGTTTATTTCAAAAGAAATACTTAATAAATATTGTGTTATAGAAGTTTTAATGAGTACATAAATAAGGTAATGGGTTCTTTCTCCCAACTATTATGTTATTTATATTATTTATTATTTTTCAATATGATACCATTAATATGTTGTGATTACTACCAAATTAATTTCTTTTACCAAATTGAAGAGTCTGAAGAGCCTTAGCATTGACAATAATTAAATGGATAGTGATTTAAATGGTACCAAAATAGAATTTTTTATATCAAAATCTTACTCAAACCATAATTATTTTAATTATAATATTATTTTCGAATAATGAATGTATTATAATGAAAATCAATCATTGGAATTTAAAATCATTATAAAACCTCACATAATTAATTTGTATATTCAAGGGGTTTTATATGTCTCCAAAATATTTTATTTTCCCTTAACTAATATTTTATTCCTATATTGTTTATTATAAAAGGAAGCCACCAATCATTTAATTTTTGTTGGGAACCATTCATTTTTCCATGAATTCATATATTTTATAGTTCTTAAAATGTCCTTATCAATACCTAAATATTATAGGATGTTTAATTTATACTACTATATCTATTTCAAAAAGTTTTAATAAATTTTTTTATGGGTTGTTTCAATAAACATGTTCAAAAATATATTTCAAAAATTTTCTATGTGAATAATTATTTCTTTAATAATTTTCATTTTAAATGATAATTACTTTCCAATAATAATTTTTTTCTAAATAAAAATATTAATCTCCTTTATTAATAAAAATATATATTTTTTTTAAAAAATAATCATGGTTGTTTCTTATTTTGAAGGTGGTATTTTCAAATTCTCTTATGAATGGTATTTATCAAAATCCTCATCCTTTGACATGAATTAATCTTGATAATGCATATTATTATAATGTAACTATACACCTTTTTCTATTGATTATCTATTTAATATAATACACTTTTAGAGGAAATACTATTAAAATATTTCATTCTTCATAATCATACACTATACATGTTCTTAAATTTTCACCCAATGTCATTCCATTGAAAATACCCTATTTTGGATCAATTTGATTGAACGATATTCACCAATATACCCCATTTCTATTGAATTGGGGAAATTATTTAATTAATCATATAACCTTTAAGTATATTGTGTAAATGTCATATGTTTTATTTATTTTATTGAAAGGTATATACTTTGAATGTTACTTGATTTTAGTGGATAACCAATTATCTTTCATGAGTTTATCATGTTATGATTAATTATGAAATTATATATGATCTCATTATGTGAATCCATATGAGACTAAACTTTTCTATGGGTTCTTTATGATATGTTGAACCATACTCATTTTCCATTCATTGGTTTTTTATGAGAAAAATTTAATGATTATTATATTGATTTTTAAGCCCATTTTTCCCATGGGTTCCTAAAAATATGATAGGTGGTTGATTTCATGTGGAACTCATAAGTATGTATGATTATGCGTGGAGTCCTAAATTTCCCACCAATAATTTTCAGTATAAGATTTCCCAAAATATCTAAATACCTTGAGAGGTAATGAATTAGTGTATAAAAAATTAAAACTGCTATCACTTCAGATCTTGTTTCATCATTACAAAAAAAACTCATCTCTCCTATTCTATAAGGAATGTATCATAAGAAATGAAAGAATACACAAGTCACAATTATTTTAATTGGATTACTCACACTAGGCTATATCCATGAATAATACAATGGAAATGTTCCTATGTATGAACTACACTAAATCAAACTATTTCTATAGTGTTTAAAAAGGACTCACTATCCCGCCTTGTTTACATGCAATCAAAATTTTAATTCTCACTTTTGGATCTACCATTTTTTCTCACCGATACTTTAGAAGATTCGTCTTTTTACCACAATATCGAATATGTTCTACACCTAATTGGTTTCATTATTATCTTCAACATTCATCCACTTGATCAAACTAGTTTTACCATAGATTTACTAGTAAATCCATTCTGGTTTATATAGGATTTTCTTTAATAATATCCTTTTTCCTAACATCATGAAACACCACAATTCTTTAAATTTTATTGTTCTTTCACAATGAAAAAATATTTTGTGACAATTAAAACTTTTTCATAGATCAATACTTACATGATTCTTTTTACATTTGGGATTTTGGAAACTTTTGTGATTCTTAACACTTTTTTTAATCTCACAACATTTGTGATGCATATATTTCCATAGAAAACTTCCATTCATTGTGAAATAGATGTTCTTATGAAAATATCACACATGAAAAATCATTCATTAAACCCCTTTATGGATTCAGAGCCACTAGATTTCTATTTAGGATCTCTTTTTAAAATAAGGGGTGTATAGACCTATTTTTTTATGTTGTCTCCCATTTGGGAAGCCTCCATGATCGCCACCAAATTCTCACAAAGATTTTCATTTTTTTCATGATCCATAAAGCCTTTAAAAAAATGTACAACCAATTTTTCCGGTTCATAAATTATAGCATGTTATCGTACATTACAATATTTCCTTCATGATCAACCATTTCTTATGAACTAAGAAACCTTAGAAAAATTCTGAACCATTGCGAAGAACAAATCCATTAAGAATTCCAGGAAATTTCCATATGTTTAGGAGGCATACCTAAAAATATAAAACTGACCTTGTCAATCATCATTGTCAAAAAAAATAATCAAACCAAAACACTAGAATGTTACCATGAGTATTTTTTTCCAAAAATTATCCCCTTTCAGTTTATTGAAAACTATTCTTCTTTTTTATACCACTTTAAAGCATCATCCACATTCTAACAAAATTCAATTATTTTCATTATAGATAGCGATAGATGAATTACCCAACACACACTCAAAGACCACATGATCCATGGTTGGTGTGATAACAGGACTAGCATGAAAAGTTCATCAATTAATCACATCATTCCAAAAATAGTCAACTACTTTCATCAAAAACCCCATCTATCATGGCATATAAAAATTTGTTAATAATCATTATCATTATCATATTAAAAACATCCCTTAATTCACTGAATCCCCTATCATCTTATCTCCTATATTAATCAATATATTTTTTCCTTTTAATGAAACCAAAGGATTAAACAACATATATCAGCACATAATGCAGAAAAACATAATAACATGATAAGATGGGATCCCATATCAATAGTTTTTTGAGTGTTTAAGTTGACTAAAATACAAGATCTAGTATATGCCTCTCAAACACCTCATTAGGTAGGTCCTCTATCATAATATCCATAAATTTTAGTTATTTTGGCACATACTCCAACATCAAAAGCCCAAGATTTACCTTATTTTTGATAAAAGGATAATTTATTTCGATGTTCTTCAGCCATGAGTGATGGAATAGATTTTTTATAACATTTATAGTACCAGAATAGTCCTAATGGATTTTGTTCAGAGACATCACTTAAAGTCCAATATCATCAAGCTATAACTTCATCAATATTAACTTCATACAAGATTTAGTAGCAATAATGTATTTATCTTTGGCAGTGCCTAATGAAATGAAATCCTGTATCCTGATTATCCATGAAATAAACAATCCTATAGGATAGAATTTATAATATAAAATTTATTTTTCATCATCTATTGAACAAGCCCAATATACTTATGTATATCCCAATAACTCTTTCTCAGATTTTCATTATATAGATAACTTAAATCTATAGTGGCCTTGGTATACTGAATTATTCTTTTAACTGAATGTCTGAAGATTTATTTTTGGTTTACATTATATTGTGCTAATTTGAATTTCAAAAAAAATATCCTTTCACTTTCAAATATAACATGCTTCAAATGATTTTCCTATATTCCGTGACAATAACAGCTTTACCTTCATCATCTCATGATAGTAACATCTTGGTATCCAACAGATATATTACATTCTTTAAATTATCTATTTCAAATCATCTAAAAAACTCCATGGACATTTTTTATTATGAAATGAATCTATACTTCCTTCCTTGTGTCAACTCTAAAATAAGGAAAAGGTCAGTTCACCAATCAATGAAATTTAGAACTCACTTTTCATGAATTCAGAAAACTATTTTCATTTTGATTCATTTGATCAAATAAATAGTTTGTTATGAATATACACCAACACCAACATCCTTTTATTACTATAATTTTTATATAGATATAATAATTAAATCCCTCATGCTAAAAACTTATATTCTTCATAAATTGATTATGTCTCGAGTACCACACTATAAATTCTAGCATCAACCCATATAATAAAATCCTCATCTTAGAAACATTTTTTTCATATTGATGAATGAGATAACTATCTTCTAACATGATACACAGATCATCATCTAAAAAACCATTCATAAACTTTGAGTTTACATCCATCTAAAAATAATTGACTTTCGTTGTACTATTATGAAAGAGAATATGTGAATAACATCAAACCTCGATACTTGTGAAAATGTATCATCAACATAGATTCACTAAACATGGTAATATACCATTAATAGTAATCATGATTTGTTATTAATTACCAACCATCATCATTTATTTTATTTTATAATACCCATTTGGTCTTGATGAAATTATTATATTCTCATCTCAAAATAATCTACCTTATCTGATTCATCTCTATTTTGTTAAGATCTTCATTCATAACATGATCCCAGTTCTCATCTTCAATAGCTTCTTCAAAACAATTAGGATCTACCTAAGAAAGGAAGGTTGATTTCTGTAAAAGATTATTTCTATGAGTTTGAACTAGCATTTCCTGATCACCAATGATGTGTTCCACACACATTTATGCTCAATTATTTAGATTCCATGAAAATAATGATTTTATGTCCTCAAGATCATCATTAGTATCTTTTTATGAATCATAATTTTATACTTCTTCTCCCCAATATTATATTACCTCATCATCACATTCATCAAGGAGTTGATTACTATGTTGATGAATATTCTATTAATTCCCTTCTATAGTGATATCATTTCTTTCAACTAGTTTTCCCAACATCTAGTTGAAGTACCTATATGCTTTTATTTTTCTTGAATAACTATGGAATATCCACTATAATGTCTGACATTTTTTAAGAGGTAGAAATTTTTATATTACTCTCAAAACATTCTTGTTTTGTGCTATTATGGAACCCTAAATGCTGATGAGTGTCCTAGGAGAGTCCTGGCCTCATTAAGAGTTTGAGACCTTGATAATTTGGAATACATACTGAGTCACATGGTTAGTTCTATCCATGTAACTCAATCATGTAGGTCATCTAATACACATGGGATACAACATGATTTTTTTGAAAGGATGAAAGATTGGTCTCCTTCTCACGTGGAATGGTAGAAAATCTTCAAAAGGGAATTTGTTATTGCTTGTGCATGGTTAGATAAACTATATGCCTAGCCTATGCGAGGGGTATCTTTGGGTAGTGATTCTCACATGGTTCGAACACAATGTAGAAAACCATGAGTCCGAACTATGTGACCCCTTATCTTATGGTAATTTTACAATTTATTAATTATTTTTTTAAAATCCTCAAAACCATTCTCCGCATTCATTTATTCTCTAACTGCCACTCGAAACCCTTCATTTTATCTTCCAGACTATATTATTTGTATCTACTTAGTATGATCCCTAAATCACTCTCCTTAAAAATTATTGGATACCTCTCAATAATTTCTACACTCATATATCTTCTATTCTTAATTCATTTTAAAAAATTTAGTGATATTTTAGTGAAACCTCATTTAACATATTTTCATGTAATTTGAATACTCTTATAATATTTCTCATTATAGATCCATTCAAGGGCTGACACTGGATGAGGATTTTGGAATGTACATAAGGTAGGTATTCTAATTATTTCTATCATGTTTTTACTTGCATATTTTCCATCATTGTGAAAGGTACCAAACATATTTGGTGGTTCATAAAAAAATCATAGAAAAATATTTTTAATGATTTTTTCATGAATAATGTGATCATGGCTAACATTGAATCACATCCTAGGTTGTTCTATTTCAAATGGATGACCCCTTAGGGTGTTAATTTCTATGGTATCCATTTTCCCACTACCATATATTGTTTATCCACCCATTTATGGTATGTTTACATGTAATAAATTTCATTGGAAGTAGGACCTAATTAATGAATTATGGTATCCATGTGTAAGGCCCCACACCCTATGCCCAGTGAATTTACTTGTTCTAAATCAAAGAGCCAACATGGTTCAAATTTTTATAAGAGAAATACCTGTGTGTATTAAATTAATTATGATATCTAAGCATCACATTATATCTATTACGAGAATGATAAATAGATTCTTATGTGATCCCCTGGAAGGTATTTTCATGATTTATAATTTGAATTTCTAAATGGTTTTTATATACACTATGAGTGAAACTAGGTATGCCTAGTATAAAATTACCATGTTTTTACCTTACCTCTATCAGATAGATACTAGTTCCCTAGGGAAGACACCATAGAGGGGATTGATGGCTAGGTGGTTAGACTAGGCCCCAATGGATACCCATTCCTCTCTATGAGATATCTAAGATGGGCTTAGAGGGATGTTAATTTCACCCATTCGAAGAGTGATACTTGGGATTCCATTTATGGTTATCCTTAGATAGGCTCCAATAAATATGATTATTTATTTTACTCTTGGTGGATACATTGGTTACATTTTATGGTTCACCATTATAAGAACCCGAACCTTCTTTTCATGTATGTTTTTCCTTTTTTTGGTGATTTTGAGAAGAGAGGATTTTATGGAAATTTTTGATGTACACGCCGTGTACATTATGAGTTCACACCGCTAACTTTTTTCTGCTGAAGGTTGTGTGCTGGCCGTGTAAGGGCCACACACAGGGCCACATAGGGGTGACTTGGAGGCTGACTAATGTGGAGTAAGGAAACAGAAAGTACACATCGTGTACTCCAAAAGTACATGCTGGGTACTTTTTTTTCATTTAACGAACTGGGGTCACGACTGATAGTCAAAACCATCTTCTTCTAGGTGTTCTTCATCTGAGAGCATTGAGCAACCGCGGATCTTTGATGAGCCACCCACCACCCTCCAGTCCTCTGATTCGAACACGGTTGAGTGCATTGGAACCGCAGCTATAAGCTCTTCCTTTTCTTATAGTTTTGTTTCCCAATTCCTTCTCTTTTACAAGTTATCATGGTTTGAAAGATTTAGATGATTTTGTAGATCCTCGAAGTTCTAAGGTGATTCACACCTTGTGGTTCATGTATATCGTTCTCCTAACATCAAGGTAGGTGGTTTGTGCCTTTTTGTAGAAATTCATTGAGTATTTGTGAAAATTCCACCAATACCCTTGAACGGGGTATTGATTGTTTCCTGTTTTTCCCTTGTTGTATGCCTTCTTTGATTATATTCTTGAGTATAGGTTATTGATTGTGCCTAGGGTAATTTACTGTGATTTGGATGTTTTTCCAGTGCATGTTTGCCTTTTTATGACTGTTTGTTCTAGTTTTCCTATTATGCTATTGGCAGTTCCATACCTAGTTGTATGATGGTGTGACTATTTTTCCATCATGCTATGATGTTATAGAATTCTAGCCATGTAGTTCGTGAGGATAATTTGGTTGTTACGTGATGAAATACTTACTGACTTTACATAGGGCTACGGGAACCTAGTGTAGAAGACCACAGGGAGAATGGACGTATTGGATTCTCTAGAGTGACTTTATAATACGATCTGATACCATAGGGGAAATTTTCGTTGAGTGATTCTTTAGAGTGTATATAGTTCATTGACGCGGTCCACAGGGGGAATGAGACGTTGTGTGGTTCCCCAGAGCGCCTTTAGTTTGATACGAGACTATAGGGGGAATTGACAATGAGTGCTTCCCCGAGAGTCTATTCTTTATCATATCCAGAGGGGTGAGACTATGTGTGCATTCCAGAGGGTTTCTACTACATTATGGTTGAACCATAGGGGTTAGGCTGTGAGAACTACCCAGATGGTTACCTGTTTTTTCTACTTTCTTGAGTGGCATCTTACTTGTTTGTAAATTTTATGCTAGAAACTGTGGATTTTTGCTGCTATGTACTTTCCTATTTACTTCTTTCTATACTTTTACCTTCCATATATTCGCTGACTGTTAGGAACAGATCTTCGGGTGGTTTCCTAATGGTATTTTTGTCTCACACCTAATTTGGGTCATTCATTTGGGCCCAAACCGATTAAACTATTGCATGTATAGATAAGGGAAAGCACCCTTCTAAATAAGGTTCTTAATTTCACTAGAGCTGGAGAGCATGGGACCAAGTTGAGGCTTGCGATGCTGATGAGTAGTTTATATTTTTTTTCCTTTGTACTTGGTTTTAGTACTGTATTTAGCATCGTGACTTGTTTGGATTCTTTCCTAGACGCATTTGTATCATGCATCATATATATATATATATATATATCTGCTCGAGTTGTTTATTTATCAGTCCTCTATTTTTTACTGTTGTTATATTTTTATTGCTTCCTCTATTGTATGATTGTTTATCTTCTGATATTTTACTCTGCCAATGAGGGCATAGTTTCCCCATTATCACACCCAAGGCCCTCGTTGCTAGTCATTAGCCTCTTCCGTTTAGGGAAATGCGCATAAGGCCATGTGACCAACCGAGTACGGGGTGCCTCTAGGTGGCTTCCGGAAACAGGGTGTTACAAAGTGGTATCAGGGGGTTTCTTTTCATTTCACTTCTTGTTTGGATCTAATAGTCAGGGATATGATAGAATAAGTACATGGTAATAAGTTGTGCTCGGGAGTAGCTAACTTGTGTACATGGAAATTACATACTACCTCGTTTATTGTAATTTTACTGGTTTGAAATTTTAGAGTTTATTTGATTTCACTATTGGATGATTCACATGATTTGTGATGTGGTCGTTGTTGTTATTATGGTTTTATTTCTATCGCAAACCGATGAGATGAGGGTATGCCATCTCATGCATCATATAAAAACTTGCTAGAAATCACATGTCATGCATTCTTGCCATGTCATCTAGGATGCATTAGCGATTGCATGTTTTTGTGATAGATGTTGTGTAGAATATACTTGTTGTTGTGATAGATGCTTGATAAAAATAACCGATTCTTGTTAGAGCATTGACTATGAATTGTTTTACCTCAATGAATGCCAAATTTTGGTTCTTTAGGTGTCATGGGCCCTCATGGACCAAAATTTGTTAGATCATTGACCTGTTTACTCTGTTTGTAACTTGTATAAGATGACAAACATTGATTTTCGGGGACTATGGGCCCCCGTGGATTGGAATTTGGCACCTTAACACTAGTTTTATGTGTTTTCTAGGCTCTGGAACAATTTCTGAGGCTACTGTCTGGAAAAAACCAGAATACATGACGTGTACTTTATGAATACACACTGTGTAGTCTATAGTCGTGTCACTGACTATGCAAGCAGGGACACAGGTTTATGAAAAATCTTGTAGGAACACACCATCTACTAGTTTAGCATGCCTTGTAGTATGAAATAGGTACCCCGGTCGTGTCATGAACAACACGAGTCGTGTTATCTTTTCAGATACATGTCGTGTATGAATTTTACACGCTGTGTAGTCTGATCTAGGTACCCGATCATGTCAGGAACAACACGGGTCAGTCTTACCCTTTCTCGTATAGGTCGTTTCTGCCTGGACACGTCGTGTAGTGTCATCCGTGTGTCAGGCTATGACACTAACAACACGGGCTAGGTAAGGCATCTCTAGTACACATTTTTTCTGCCTTGAACACACCGTGTAGTTTTGTCGTAGAGAAGCCATGTCTCTTAACTGTGTACAAGGACTCGGTCAGGGAAGAGGATTTAAGCACATGCCATTTTTTAAGACAAAACACCATGTATTTGGCGTGTTACCTGACCATTTTATGCAGAAGTGCATGCCCATGTGAATGACTTAAGGGAACACGCCATGTAGGGAAAGAACACGACGTATAGTCAAGTTTTGCATAACTTGAATGCATTATTTTCCATGTTCCTTCTTGTGCCTTTAGTTTTTCCATCCATGATAATGTTGATCTAAAGTGTGCATTTGACCTTGCAGAGTCATGGCATCGAGACGTCTTCCGGTTACACGCCAGTTGACAGGCAGTGATCAGACGTCGGATATGGATGATCAGGGACTTCCCGCAGATCCTCTTATTGTGCTAGCCTTGGCACCAACAATGATACCAGGTACATGCACTGATACACAGTTTAGGGAAGGTATTATGAGGATAATGTAGACCTTCTGGGGAGCTCCACCTCTTGACTCAACTATGGAAGACTTGAAATAGGTTTTCCAGCAGCAGCATCCTCCCACCTTCTTAGGGGAAGGAGGACCTTAGGCTATAGAGTCATGGCTAGAAGCCATGATGATGATCTTCGAGCATCTGGAGATTCCTCTAGAGAGGCGGGTCAAGCTCGCTACCTACATGCTACGAGACTCCATCATGAGGTGGTGGGACGTGATCTCACGGGTGGGTCATCAGCAGGTTATGGCGCAGGACAAGTTTCAGTGTGTCTTTTATGACTACATCTATCTGGAGACCCAGTGGGCTGACCAGGCAAGGGATTTCATGAGCCTAGAGTTGGGTACTCTCTTTGTCATGGATTATTCCTCTCGTTTCACCGAGCTTCAGCGTTTTCCACCACTCTAGGGTGGAGATAGATTTTTTTTGAAAGGATGTTTTAGGATTGTCTCAGATTGGAGATCCTCTCATAAGTGAATATCTTCAGGCTGACTTCCATCACTTCCATCATCAAACATGAGCTGATTGTAGAGCACAATCTAAGAGATTCTGGAGCTGATAACCCTATATGTTCCTCTTCTAGAGTTAGTGCTTCACTAGCTGACAGAAGGAAGCATCGTAGGGATTCTACATGTGGTGATCTGAGGCAATGAGACACATCTTCAGGTTGCCCGGGGGTATGCTACCAGTGTGAAAGGGCTTGGTATACGAGGCCACAGTTCCATAGAGATCCAATGGAAAGCCGATCTTGCGGCTAGATGGGTCACCTTTAGCGCTTCTATCAGGTTTTCTCACCAGCAGCCGGTGAGAGAGGTTCTTCCATGACTCCTCATTTAGGAGCAGCGCCACCAGTTTCTCACCAGTCTGGAAACTAGAGTTCATCTAGCCGTTCGGGCCAAGGTGGAGGTCGAGGTCATGGTGGTCAGTCACCAATCTTTCAGCAACAGCATGGGGTCGGAATAGGGCTGTCATGCACTGTCATAGGGCTATGTTACAGGTTATGCATTTGTAGTGGAGCAGACCCAGAAGGAGCAGGATCCCAAACACTCTACAGTTCGATGTATAATCTTAGTAGCCTTAGTTTTAACTTCTTCTCTTTTTGATACTGGTGCTACACGTAGCTTTATCTTTTTTTTATGTTTTGGAGAGCCTTGGGCTCTGTGTCTTATCTTCTTCCAACATATTGACACTAGACACACCATTGAGGACTAGGATGGATAGTGTACATCAGTGTAAGGAGTTCCCTCTAGAGGTGGCTGGGTATCACTTTCTATGGGATCTCTATATCATAGAGATGACAGGCTATGATGTCATTCTCATAATAAACTGTCTAGTTCCATTCCAGGTAGTTTTAGACTATTATCAACACAGGGTGGGTTTGATATCACCAGAAAGTTGATATTTTCTTCATCGAGGAGAGCGGGATGTCTAGGAAAGTATAGCAGGACCCGAGCATCATGGCCTAGGTGGATTTACTGCTCTGATTGTCAGTGTGTATCTAGATGACCAAGGGACTTCGCAGTTAGACTTTCCTCCAGTGGTGGATCGTTTTAGGGATGTCTTTCCAGAGGACTTTTTAGGTTTTCCTCTAGATCATGAGGTAGAATTTTTTATTGAGGTCGTACTAGGAGTGACACTGGTGTCCATTCCTCCGTATATGATGGCCACACCTGAGTTTCAGGAGCTCAATCAGTAGTTGGAGGATTTGTAGGAAAAGGGTTTCATCTGACCCAATACTTCTCCTTGGGATTCGTCTGTCCTGTTTGCGAAGAAGGTAGACGACATCCATAGGCTTTGTGTGGATTATCAAATTTTATACCAGTTGATGGTCAATAACCGTATCCCTTTCCTATGATTGATGACCTATTTGATTAGGTTCAAGGATCCCAGGTGTTCTCGAAGATCTATTTGAGGTCTGGTTATCATCAGTTTCATGTTAGACCATCTGATATACCTCTTACATATTTCTGGAGTAGGTATGGTCTATACTAGTATATGGTTATGTCGTTCGGCCTCACGAACACACCTGTGGTTTTCATTGCACTGATAAACCAAGTGTTCCAACCATACTTAGACTCTTTCATGGTGGTCTTTTTGGATGATATATTGGTGTACTCTCACACTTGACACGACCACGCTACCCATATTGAGATAGTTCTGAGTACACTGAGGGATCATTAGTTATATTCTAAGATCTTGATGTGCCACTTTTGGATGGATCAGATTCACATCTTGGGTCTTGTTATCTCTGATACAGAAGTATCAGTACACCGAGAGAAAGTGAGGGCAGTGGTTTCTTTGGAGCAGACGAGGAATGTCTTCAAGGTGCGGAGTTTTCTGGGGATGGATGGATAATACAGAAGTTTCATACATGACATTTCACTCTTCAAATCACTATTGACGGGTCTGACCATGAAGGATGTGATGTCCTTATGGACAGATTCATGTGAGTCAGCCTTTCAGGAGCTGGTAGGGAGATTGACTTTAGCACTGATCCTAGTCTTACAAGAGCCGTACAAGAGCTGCACTATCTACTGTGATCCCTCAAGTGTCGTGCTGGGATATGTGCTTATGCAGGGAGATTGAGTCGTTGCATACGGGTCTTGGTAGTTGAGGCAACATGAGAAGAACTACCCAACACACGATCTCGAGCTGGCGACAGTTGTTCATTCCTTACTTTGTTGGAGACATTATCATTAGGGATAGCACTTTGTGGTTTTCACCAACCACAGGAGTCTCAAGTAAATCTTTACTCATCGTGATCTGAATCTGAGACATCGCAAGTGGGTTGAGTATCTTCAGTCTTTTGAATTTGAGCTTGCCAATACACCATGGAAAGGATACGTAGTGGATAACACATTGAGTAGGAAAACATAGATACATGTAGTTCAATAGGACAACAGTGAGTGGAGGCTTATGGATCTATTCTCTAAGATAAATTTGGAGGTGCACGACAGACAGGGGAAGACTTTTCTATGTTATGTAGTTGTTAACTCCAAACTTTTTGATCGGTTAAGAATGAGGAAGCTATATGATTCTGAAGGCCTAGTCAAATGGGAGAGAGTTTCTAGGGAAGAACCTCTCCTTGGATAGACAATACGTGAGGATGAGATCTTTCATTTCTAGGGACGTTTATGGATGCTAGAAGTCATACGTGAGGAGATGATGTGGTATTTTCATTCCTTAGTTTGGGTACTTCATCCTGGTGTTACCAAGATGTATAGTGATCTACACCACCAGTATTGGTGGCCAGGAATGAAGAGATATATTGTTCGGTTTTTCATGAAGTGTTCATTTCTCAGCAGGTAGGCAGAGCATCACCGACTAGAAGAGCTTTTGTAGAAGTTACCCATTATCGAGTGGAAGAAGAACGACGTCACGATGGATTTCATGACTGGGTATCTGACGTCTCCCTGAGGGATTGATGCTGTGTGGGTTATCATCGACAGGCTTACGAAAGATGCTCACTTCTTGCCGATCAAGAAGACCTTTCGTGTTGACGATCTGGGACTGTTGTACATCCATGAGATTTTATATCTGCATGGAGTTCCACACTCCATCGTTTCAGACAGGGATTCATTTTTTACTTTCCGAGTCTGGTAGGGGCTATTAAAGGCTTTGGGTACGTAGGTGCTTCTGAGTACTGCCTACCATCCTCAGACAGATGGCCAGTCTGAGCGTATGATTCAGGTGCTTGAGGATACGCTCCGAGCATGCATTCTGGACATTGGAGTTTCTTGGGAGAAGCATATACCTATTGTGGATTTCTCCTACAATAATATTTTTCAAGAAAATATTTAGATGGCACCGTACAAGGCTTTGTACGGTAGGACATTCCGATCAACCTTATGTTGTCTAGAGGTAGGAGAGGGAGCTTTGTTGGGACCTCGTCTTGTTCAGGATACCATAGAGCAGATAGAGTTGATTCAGAAGGGGATGGCTACTGCACAATTGCATTAGAAGTTTTATGCTGATCAGTGGAGATGACATCTAGAGTTTGAGGTTGGGGATCAGGTTTTCATGCGTGTCACACCGAGGTTGGGGCACAGGAGGATTAGGAGATAGGTTAAGATTTCACTGAGGTTTGTCGGACCGTTTGAGGTGTTGAAGAGAGTTGGTCCGGTTGCCTATCATTTGTATTTATCTTAGAGGTACTGGGCTATGGATGACGTCTTCCATGTTTCTTAGCTCCGAAGTTACATTTCAGACTTGTCTCACGTCTTTCAACCTGATGAGGTTGAGATTGAGGTTGATGCATCATTTGAAGAGCATCTTATCCGGATTATTGATCATAGTATGAAGGTTCTATGGAGCCAGTTTGTTCCTATGGTATAGGTGCTATGGCAGCACGGGCGAGTACAAAATGATACTTGGGACATGGAGGCTGATATACGATCGTAGTGGCTGGAGCTGTTCGGGGTTACTTCTTCTACACTTCGCTAGGAAAATTCGGGGATGAATTTATTTAAGAGAGGAAATTGGTAAGAACTCGGACCTTCTTTTCAGGTATTTTTTTCCTTTTTATGGAGTTTTTGAGAAAAGTGGAGTTTCTGGAAATTTTTGAAATACACGTCATGTACTTTATGAGTACACGTCATGTACTTCCATTCCATTGAAGGTTGTGTGCTCGCCGTGTAGTGGCCACAGACACGACCATGTGGGGGTGACTTAGAGGATGCCTAATGCAGAGTAAAAAAATCAACATGTACAAGCCGTGTACTCCAAAAGTACACACCATGTACTTTGTTTTATTTTCATTAAACGCACTGGGGACGCATATGACGGACAAAACCATCTTCTTCTAGGTGTTCTTCATCCAAGAGCACCGAGAAGGCACAGATCTTCGACGAGCCACCCACCCTCCGTCTGTCATCCGATTCGAACACCGGAGAGTGTGTTAGAACCAAATCGGTAAGCTCTTCCTTCTGTTATAGCTTCATTTCCCAATTCCTTCTCTATTCCATGTTATCATGGGTTGAACGTTTTACATGTTTTTGTAGATATTTGACGTTCTAAGGCGATTCAACCCTCGTGGTTTAAGTATATCGATCTCCTAACATCAAGGTAGGTGGTTTTTGCCTTTCTGTATAAAGTCTTTTAGTATATTTTCTAATTCCACCAATACCCTTGAACGGTGTCTTGCGTGTTTCCTGTTTTGACCTTGTTGTTTTTCCTGGTTTTCTTATATGCCTGAGTAGAGGTTATTGTTTGTGACTAGGGTAATTTACAATGCTATTGATGTTTTTCCCTTGCGTGTTTTCTTGTTTATGACCATTTGGTCTAGTTTTCCTGTTATTCTATTGCTAGTTCCATGCCTAGTTATAGGATGGTGTGACTGTTGTTCCTTCATGATGAGATGTTTTAGAATTCTATCCAAGTAGTTCATTAGGATAACTTGGTCATTACCCAATGTGATACTTACTGAATTTACACAGGGCATCGGGAACCTAATGTAGTAGACCATAGCAAGAATGGACATAAGGGCTTCTCTATAGTGTCTTTATAATACAATGCAACTCCATAAGGGAAATTGATGTTGAATTCTTCCTCATGGTGTCTATAGTTCCTTGACGCGGGCCACAGGGGGGAATGAGACGTTGTGTGATTCCGTAGAGCGCCTTTAGTACGATACAAGACTGTAGGGGGAATTGATGGTGAGTGCTTCCCTATAGCATCTATTCTTTAGCTGAACCACAAGGGTGTGTCTGTGTGTGCCTCTTAGAGGGTTACTAGTACTTGTTGGATGAACCATATGGGTTAGGCTGTGAGAAATACCCAGAGGGTTACCTGTTTGTTCTACTTACTTGAGTGGATGATTACTTGTTTGTTAATTATATGCTAGAAACCTTGTATTGTTTCTACTATGTACATTCCTGTTTACTTCTTTTTAAAATTTTACTTTCCATATATTCACTGACTATTAGGCAGAGATATTCGGGTGGTTTCCTACTGGGATTTTTGCCTCACACCCTAGTTGGGTCTTGCTTTTGGGCCCAAATAGATTATATTATTGCCGGTATAGATAAGGGAAAGCACCCTTATATTTCAGGTTCTGGATTACACTGAAGTTGGAGTGAATGGGACCAAGCTGAGGCTTGTGATGCTGAAGAGTTGTTTATCTGTTTTCCTTTTTTCCTTGGGTTTGGTACCATATCTAGCATTGTTACTTGTTTGGATTTTTTCAAAGATGCATTTGTATCATGAATCATATATATATATATATATATATATCTCTCTGATCCAGTTGTTTATTAACCAGTATTCTGCTGTTTACTGTTTGATATTTACTGCTTCCGCTATTGTATGATTTTTTATCTTCCGCAATGTTACTCAACCAATGAAGGCATAGTTTCCCCATTATCGCACCCAACACCCTCGCTGCTAGTCGGCAGCCTATGGCGTTCGGGAAAATTTTCTTGAGGCCATGTGACCAACCGGGTACGGGGCGCCTATGGGTGGATTTCAGAACCGGGGTGTTACAACCATAGATTGGCCAAGGATGCTATTAGGTTAAAATAAAAAGATCCCCCTTTTATATAAAACAATCAATTCCAATTTATTGAACTATGGTGAATGTTTTCCAATCCAAATCACATGATTCAGAAGGTCCAATATTTTTTGATAAATTAATAAGAAAATCCCATTCTATTATATCTATCACTTATATAGGTTCACCTTTTTTAGAGACAACCAACCTAGGATGAAGCAGATACTGTTATATGAGGGCTCATGTGAACCCAAGACATCATGTTTTATGTATTATTTTCCATATATTTATTATTATTAGAACATTTCTCATTTTATACAGAAAAACAATATTGATCTATACTCAATTGGTGGTGTCCCACTGAGTATATCTCACACCCTCCTTATATCTCATTTGGTACCCAAAAAGACTTTGTTATTGAACCAATATATAGTGTGAAGCTTCCAACATATGATGATTGATTTTATATTTCTATGATGGAGTATAGGATAAGGGGACCATGCCTATGACTATAATTATAGTACCAAAATATTTTTGGTTTCTTGTATTTTTATAGATTTTTATATATTCCAATTTCCCATCTTTCCAATGTACTGAATTTTGGATAGCTATATGACCATCATAATCATATTTTTTATCTTTTATTTACTTAGTCTGTTCCAATTTATTTATCTGGATGATCATTATTTTTTAAATGCTTCTTCTTAATTCAATATTTTTGTGTTTATGTACCACCACTATGATATATTATGACTTGTGTGGGAATTGTATCCCCATAGAAACAACCTAGTCCCTTACTTCTAGTTAGGGTCATCTATTGTAAGAGGTGTCACTCTTGTGGTCATGTGGATGGCCATTTTGGGGAACCACTCAGTGGCTTCTAGTGTTGGATGATACAAAGTGATACTAGAGATATTTTTTATTTTGCATTATAATTTGGTTTTTATATAGTATACTATGATTAATTTTAATTTGGTAATGGGACTATTCCCAATAGTATCTGACTCACAACGAGGGTAAACACTAATTATCGTGCATAGGTTATTACTGTTATTGGATTACCTATCATATAGTTGTCCAAAATTCACCATTGATGGACACACATGTTTTGTTATGTAATCATTGTTGATATTATTATGATAAAAATATAGTTACCTTGGATTGATGTGATGAGCGCATATAAAATTCATGAATCATACTAGGAACTACAGGACTTAAATTTAATTCTTTATTCCATTCCATATATATAAATCTGGATGCATTTCAGGTATAGTGTGTGCTTGATTTATGTTACTTGATTGATATGGTTTAAAATATTATTAATTATATTGAATAATGAGAATGGAAATTTTTGAATCATGTATTTATATAAATTTGGAATGGTAGTTCATTCCATAAAATCATTATACATGAAAGTTTCCATCTAGATATCATATGCAAGGGTTAGGTTATAGTTACATGATGTTCCAATTTCATCTTATAAATGGTATGTGCCTTTATAAATTTGAAATTGGAAATGAAAATAACTAGATTGAAATGACTATAAATTTATAAATAGGGATTAATATCAATAAATTAATGTTTAAAATGAAATTTTTATTGCTAAATAGAGAAGAAATTTGAAAATTAATTTTTCTTCTTCTATAACTTTCAATTCACACTCCACATACCAACTCCTCTATTGTGTTTTACGAAACCTTGAACCAGACACATACATATCCATGGGATGTAATATTTGTATGTTATAGCCTATCATGATCTCTTCCTAATCACATAGACTTGGAATTAGGTGCATGTTGAGAGGTGTGACTTGTTATAGGGAGGCTTTGTACATATCATAACCTATTTTTTCTATTTCCCTATATGTTGTGAATATTATCTAAGGAATGTATTAAGAAAATGTAGACCTATGTTACCTCAATATATTGATATAGTACATTACTAGGATGGTGATGAATATTATTCATAGGCGGTCAGACCTCAGCAACAAGTAGTACCTCCTATAGTTCCACCTGAGTACCTATGTGTTGATATTCCAATGGGATTCGATTCTTAATTCAAACACATTTTCTCTCTCTCCTTATAGTCTATCCAGTGTGCTTCCTAACCTACTCCACTAGGGAAGAGAAGACCAGGGAATTCTCAAAGTAGCGTCCTTCAACCATCATGGGGTATGCAGGTCCTATGGATAATGAATCTTGGATAGAGGCTATGTTGACTATCTTCAATAATATAGAGACTCATCTAGATTAGAGTTTATGTATCACTTCTAACATGCTCAATGATTTTGATAAATGTTTTTGGTAAATCAATAAATAGGTTGGCAGTCATCGGGGAATTGTTTTTATATCCTCACAAACTACCTTCTATGATTACTTGTTACCCCAAACATTATAGTTAGACCTATACTAAGAGTTTTTCCGCATTAATAAGGTGATTTGATAGTGATGGAATATTCATCACATTTAACTAAGCTTCAGAGTCTTCCATAGACTCTTACCAGTGATGATATCACCACTGCGAGATTCTCTGGGGCTGGTCTTGTTTATGATATTGAATCATAGGTGAACATTTTTTGGCTGAAAAAATTTCAGACATAGTGAACCAATACCCCATCATGGAGAGGATCCTGAGTTAATGTAGAAATGTGATCCATTTTGGTTCACTTTCCAGGGAGGGATACAGTTTATCTAGTGTAGGAAAACATTATTTTCAGGGTGAACATAGGGGTAGTATAATCCATATGTTATGCACCAATAATTATTTGGTGTTTCACTTATGTTTATGGACTTACCATAAAAATATCCAACATAGGAGAACCCTGAATGAGTATCGAGCATGTCATGGGATGGGTCACCATTATTTATTTTACTAAACATCCACTCTATTTTCTATCAATAGGTGATTTGTGACAAAACCAATTTTAGGTACAATAAAAATAGCTCAAAAAATTTCTAACAGATGGTGTACTACCATATGAAAAGGTGGAGGGAGTGGTCATGGAAAATGTAACCAGACTTCAATGGAGCAACACTAATAGAACAGACCTAACTAGGTATGTGAAGTTTCATGTCAGGGTCATGATTCATGCTATATCTGTGTAGTGCAGCCTATGCCTTATGAGCATAGTCTGTGGAATTATACTATAAAAGGTACTATTTTGGTATAATTTACATTGAATTTTTTCCTATTTCATTAAAGTTCATCACACCCTTTCAAGTTTTCTACCATTATCGAAATTATGGACTTATAGATAGAGTACTTACACAATATGTTGTCTCTGAACCCAACTTTAGAGGAACATTCAAAGGGTATATTCTAGTGTAAGTAGTTCCCCCTTAAGATAGGTGGAAACCAATTCCTATGGAATTTATTTTTCCTTGAGATGAAGTTCTTTTATTTCATTATTGGTGTGGAAATACTTGTTTATTATCCTTCCCATTTTGATTGTTGTTACCAAAAGGTGTCGTTTACATAACATAAGGGTAGTTATTATATTCATATGGTAAATAGAATATACAAGTGAGCTGAGTATGACTCGAGTGCCAGAGGATAGGCAGGGTGACCTCCCAGTGGGATAGTCTCTTTATGAGCTACAAGGGGATGTGGCTTCTATAATTTCCACCTACGGTGGAAAATTTTTTTCATACCTAATTATTTTTTTGTATTACCACCTATGAGAGAGGTGGATTTTACTATTTATATCGTTATAGGTACAAAAAAGTGTATATTACTTCCTATAGGATGACACATAAGGATCTTAATTAACTCAAAAAAAGTTCGAAGATTTAGTGGAAAATGTGTTTTTCTCAAAACAGAACATTGATCTGGGGTTCACCTATCCTTTTCACCCGGATGGATGATAGTACACTCATTTTTTGTGTGGATTAAAATTAGTTGAACCAAATTATGGACAATAATTGGAATACACTTCTGCATATATATTACTACATCAACCAAATATACGGAATGCTGGTTTTCTCTAAGATCAATTTGAGGGTGAAAAACTATCAGGTTCGTGTGAGACAATAATAAATACCACATATACAGTTTTCAAGTAGGTAAAACTGATATGATTATCTGGTTATTCTGTTCATCCATAATAATGTTCTAACAATATTCACAGATTTGATGAATTAGGTTTTCAACCCATACTTGGATTTATTTATTGTATTTTTCATTGAATAAATATTTGTGCATTCTCACCCATTACACAACCATTACACCAATAATGTGATCATGATGAATATAAAAATATATAATTAGCTATATGATATTATTAGAAAATTATTCTTTTGGTTCCTTAAGTTTCACTTCTTAGGTCATATCATTTCAATGGAACAAATATCTATTGGCATAGATAAAGTGGGAAATGTGGGTTCTCGGGATCATTCCATGAATGTCATTGAAATAAAAATTTTAATTGGGAGAGATATCTATTATAGGAAATCCATTCAAGAATTATTATTCCTAAGAACTACTCATATAGTCCTGACTATGGAATACATGAAGTTCAAATGGTTAGAAGCTTTTGATACATAATTTTAGGAGTTTAAAGGTAAAAAACTTCAATACAAATCCTGATACACTGGGATAATGGTAGAATTTTTATAGTGTACTATGATAGTTTAGGAATCCATGTAATAGATTTTTTTTTGTAAGGATATTAAGTTACGTTGTACGGGTCCTGCCAGTAATGGCCTCACGATAAGAATAAACTAACCCATTTCCTCGAGATAGATTTTGTTGTCAATGCATTGAATTTCAGGAGGCACTACTTATTTTTGAGAATGGTTAATTTTTTAAAAGGATAATTGAAGTCTCAAATACATATGCACATAGAGAGACCCGAATATGAAGTAGCTCTTGTCCATAGTGTTCCTATAGTCATTTGATTTTCAACATTTATATACAAATGAAAATAGTATTGTGGTGGATGATTCCTTGATCATCATGACTTACACATAGGCCTTTCATATTTCTTGTAGTTATTTAATGTTGTTGTCTTAATTTTATAAGACACACCTTGAGTTTTAGGAAAATCATGGGAAATGTGTTGTTGATACTCTAGCCATGAAATCCTTTATTCTGAAGTGGTGTTAGATGTGGTAACTAGCTGATCTCAAGGGCATTTCCCTAGGGGAATTTATCTCATGTGAGAACCCACATCCTAGTTGGGTATTCCAAAATAATGACATTATTTTCTACCCTAGGCATGATTAGGTACTTATTGATATATGATAATTGTTTATACGGTAATATCACACATCATTCAGGGAAGTTCATGCAAGGATGACTATATTGTACCAAGACATATGCTATCAGTATTCATGGTTGGGTATGAAGAGGAATATTTAATGCTTCACCAATAGGTGTTCCACTAATTATTAGTTGAAGGTAGAGAACCAATGACTTACGGTCCATTTACAACCTCTATCTATTCTTGAGTGAAAATTGAATGACGTCGCCCTATATTTATTGATGGGATTGACAAGATCCCCTTGGGGAAGTGAGGTAGTATGGGTGATCTTTAATAGGTTATCCAATTTCACACATTTCCTATGGACCTAGGATACCTTCTTAGTTTATGATTTTGCAATAATTTATATCCAGTAGATTGTGAAACATTATGGTGTTCTCTATTCTATCACATCAAGCAAAGTTGATTTTTTATGTCACAGTTCTAGTGGGATTGAAGAAGGAAATAAGCATGAATTTTCTCTATGTATATTGTATCACTCATAAACTAACGGGAGGTACAAATAGAATAGTTTTGTGTCATAGGATATGCTCATGGAATGCATCCTTGATTTTTGAGATTCATAGAAAAAACATATACCTTTTTAGAGTTTTCCTAAAATAAAATTATTTAGGAAATGATTCATATGGTTCATTATGAGTCCCTCTATGATGGGTCAACTTGTTTACCACTATAATAGTTAGTGGCTAGTGAGATAGTGCTGCTGGGTCCTCATCTCATTCTGGAGACTTTAGAGAACGTTCACCTGATTCTGAAACATATGAATATATCTTATACTAGGAATAAGTCATTTTCTGAACACAACCACTAACCTCTAGAATTTGAGGTGGGAAATTGGGACTTTCTGTGAGATTCACATATATTGGTTCATAGATAGATCCATCTATAACGAAATCTTTCACTATACAATGTTAGGTATTTTGTGATTGTATAGAGAGATGATCTAGTAGCCTATTAGATGGGGTAAACTCAGAGGTATCAGTTATGCATGATTCATTCCATGTATCATAGCTTAATAGATATCACGATGACCCATCTAATTTTTTTAACCCAAGGATATTGAGCTATAGGTAGATGCATCATTTCAGTAGATATAGATACATATCATCAATAATACCATAAAGGCACTCTGAGGAATATTAGTTCTACTAGTTCAGGTGATATGAAAGAATGGATGTGTACATGAAAAGACCTAGGAGTGGGAGGCTAACCTACAAACTTAGTGACCTAAATTTTTATCAGATGACATGTTTTCACCTTCTAAAGGGAAAATTGGGGACATGTTTTCCTTAGAGGGGATGTTTTAAGATCCTGAATTTTTGGAGAGGTATGGAATTTTATGTTTCAATTAAAAAAAATTATTTTATGCAATTAATGAACACATGATATTAAAGAGTGTTCCATGGGAGTGAGGGGACCATTTAGAGACAAGAGATCCATGAATTTGGATGGTAGTTTGAGCCACATGGTTAGCACATGATTATTGTTAACCATGAGACTCAATTGTTTGGGCCTCCTCGTGAATAGTAGAGTCCCCATGGTTTTTCTACAACCATGGTATCCTAGAGACATGCCCAAATAGAATTTTAGATAGTATAAAAAGAGTTATTTCACATAACGGGTGCACGGTTAGTCACATTTTGTGCCTCGCCAGTGTGAGGGGTCTCACTGGGAAGTGGTTGTTGCATGGTAGGCACACGATTTGTCCACCCTTGAAGCCAACCCATGTTACCCTATATTTTAGAGTGATTTTACATTTATTCCCTAGTTTTTTTAAATCCTTATTACTATTATCATCCTCTATTTCATCTCTAGAATCCACTTGGTTCATTTATTCCTCTCATCAAGAATGTATTTTGGTATCTCCATCATACGATCTTGAATTCCATCATTTTTGGCTATGTTGGATACATATCGATACTCATTACACTCAATTTCCTTATATTCTTAATTTTTATTACTAACTATTTCAGTTATTTGGTGAAACCCCATTTTCCCTATTTTCAGAACATTTCATTATTATTCTAATATAACCTTTTCTAACTCAATTCATGGGCCAATAATGGATAAAGAGAGTGCTACAAACCTACGGTCGGTGGTATAACACCCCGAGATTTTATGATAAAGATTATTTTTAATTTAATTTATTTCTTGTGTTGTAAGGTACACTAGGATTATCTTGCGCTATATGCAACACCATATGAGCTTCTAGTATACACAACAATATACATGGCTTATATTACACACAATTTCATATTTCTTTTGAAAGAATTAATTTCAAGCAACAATAATTATATATTATGTTCAATGTATAAAATAACTATTTTTGTATTATGTTATACACAATGTGAATGTAATCCTGCACTAAACGCAACAATAACGTGGCTGGCATTACACACAAGAGTGACCTTCAAAGATAGCTTGTATTGTACGTAGTACCAAGCTTCACTAAACAACAATATATTATTAAAATATTATATAAACTAGCCGTAATGAATATTATTCACTAAATTTTGATTTTTTTTAACATTAAATCTCATGTTATTTATTTTCTAGAAAAATATATAATAATAAATTCAATTTTTCAGATAAAAGATATATTTTTCAAAAAATGCAGTTTTCTGCCTTTTGATGGAGCACCAATATTAAATCTAGTTTTTTACACTTTTATATATTCTTTTTGATAAAATAAACATCTTATTTTGAAACAAGGCATAAAAAATTTTAAATTTTAGAAATTTTGGTATTTTTCTGACGAAATTCATATTTTGAGGAATAGTGAGAAATACTGAATTTTAATTCAAAACTGCCATTTTTCCTAATATATTTATATTAATAGATTATCTTTGAAATTGAATTTAAAGAGTAATTAGATAATGATTTTATCTTTTAACCCAACTTTGGTCATTGAATATAATTTCACATTAAAATTGGACATAAACACATGATAATCTTTTAGTATGTTTTTACTTCTTAAAAACTCGCCTTTTGATTTTGAAAATGGAAATTAAAATTAAATTAATTTATGCAAAATACATGTTTTGAATTATTAAAAATGGATTCCATATTATTAATCAGTGGATCAAAATTATTTTAATATATTAATTTTATTTTTTTTTGAAATTATGAATAATAACTACCATAATTTTTATTTACATAAATCGGGTAAATTGGGGTAACTGACAATATGATAATGATTATAAAATAACTCTAACACCTACCAAAATTATATTGGATGAATTAAAGATTTACAATAACACCTATGGGTTAGAATTGATTAATTAAATGGACATTTTTCCAATGAAAGTGATTTAATTATAATTAAAACAAAAGAAGGTGAAAACATGTCACTATTATATATCTTATAAGTATAATAATAATAATATAGTGATAGAAAGGATAAAACATAAAAAATAGATAGTATCCAAAAATATAATGATATTATCTATATCCTGTAAAAAAAATTATTATTTTTAGATATTAAATAATTACCGTTAATGATAACACAATCGTGATGTAGAAATTATTTATTGATAGAAATTTCTAATAAATGGTTTTAAAAAATTAAATAAACATCATATGAACTAATTAGTGTACTATATGAATTTTATGGGTGACTATGACATTTTAGGAGTGTATTAAATAATTTTTTCTGAATTTATCTTCTATGTGGATTTAATTTATAATCCAACAAATGAATAGTGTCAAGAATGAGACTATTGATATTTTATAAAAATAGCATATTATTATTTTACTTAAAAATGGCTAAATTATTTAAAAATTATAAATTAAAAACATTATGGTAAAAAATGTAATAAAATATTAAATTATTGAAATTGTACAACACATAAGTAAGTATTTATAACTATATAATATTTAGAATATTATTATCATAAATATAATTAAATAAATTGAATAAGGATAAATAAAAATTATAAGGTTTAAAATAAAATCAAAACATGACTAAATTTTATTTTTTGAGTGTATTTATAACCATAATAATATTATATTATAAATAAATGAGTTTGGTAGAATTATAAACTAAAAAAATATATAATAAATTAATATTTCAGGACCTTATAAAGGTTCCACATGCATCTCTTATAAAAGATCTCCTCTCCATCTCTTTTAATCACACCTACAAAGATAATCGGCTTGGAAAACTGAAAGTGCGGCCGATTGTCGCCTATCGACCGTTCAAGGTTCCAGTGCTCTGCTAATGTGTATAGCAGCACTCGGGTCGAATCCTCGGCGATGATACTTTGTAGTAGTCGTTTGTTTTTAGTTGATTGTATTTTGATTAGGGGGGTTTGTTTGCAGAGCTTAATTGAAATGATTTATGGATGATGTTTGATTTACCAAATTGATAAAGATTGGGGTAAGTTCATCATTGGAGAGTTAAGCATGTGATATCCTTGAGCCTTACTTTGTATTGCATTAAATTAACACCCATGTCATAAGTTGATGTTGATTGGAATTCCTAAGTGTGAAGGCTTTAATCCAAGCCTTAACTTAACTTAGGGTTCTAATCTCAATCAAAACTTATTTATGGTAGTGTATTTATGGTTCCAATAATCCATGGAAACCACTTGTTAAAAAAAACATATCATTAATCCATGACATATTAAGTTTAACATACACAATATTAATTTAAAGAATACTCATCGAGCAAAACTCTCAATCAATTAACATCCCCAAATTATAACTCACCCCAATGAGAGATTTACTCAGCCATTTGGGTGATTAATAATATGGTTATAATGATTATGATTATAAATTAATAAGAGAAGAAAAAAGAAAGGGATAAGAAAAGAGTGGTACGTCGACACACACACACGAACAATGATGATAATTAAAAACGAACTTTCGATTGAATGAGGAAGCTAAAGAAGGGAAGGGGATTGAACTGAATTTAAACTATTTTAAGAACATTAATATTAAAATATAGAAGGTGGAAGAGAATAAGAGATATTGAAGAAGTAACTTGCATTAAAACAGAATTACAAAGAAAGAGAATTACAATATTACAAAAATGAAGAACACAAAAGTAAGTGAAAAGAAAGAGAGGAGGAAAGGTCTCTCAAGTGAAAACATGAGTATGGCAGGTCCTCCCAAGCCTTTGGAAAAGCTTTGGTCGTGCCAATGTGATCTCCTCTCTTTTGAAATGCCAACCCCTCTCAAGGAGAGAAGGGAAGAGTATTTATAGCCCAAGGAGTGGACTGTTTGCATTCCCAATCTGTCCCTCCACTTGCATCGCCAATTTGGCAATTCAGAGAGCCGAATCTTCAAATATCTTCTTCTTCAAAGTTGTAGCCAATACTTTTTTCCGACTACTCTCAAAAGTTGGCGTCATTTGGACGTAAGGATAAAAAGTTATGGCCGGTTGAATAAACAAACATAAACTGTCCATTTCAATCCAGTATTTTTGAAGTCCATAATGTGAAAGGGTTTTTGAATATTAAGATGCCTTCAAATCCGAATGGTTTCTTCAACAAAGTCGGCCGCCTATATCCCCTCTTTCACACTGCAAAATTGCAGCTCGCTTGGATGATTACATCAGGAGATATGTCATGAATACTATACTGATTTTCATTCTCGGCCAGAATGGTGGGCTGGACTGCAAAGATTCATTTGGGCCCCTTGTACTTGGATTTGGGCCATGAAATTTTTATCCAAGATGAAATGTAGTGTCCCCCGAATTATGGTGGAGAGTTAAGGTTTTTGAACTTCTAGATTGAGCCCAGTAAATCAATATTCATGAATAGTCCAGTTTCTTCATAGATTCTTTGGTCTTGTTTGTGAGGACCATATGACCCTTCAAATGGCAGAATTGGATCATGGTTCCTTCTAATGAAATGTTTTATATTGAAAGGAGACTCCTACAAAACAAGAACCACATAATTTGGATCAGTATAGTGATAGTTATAATTAAAACATTAAACTGACTCAATTTGACTACTTCTAAAAATTCTCAAATATTATACTTAATATTAAAACATTAATATTTCACACAAATTATGCACATTTCATATAAAATAAGTAAAGGGGGAATATAATAAGTCGTGAAAATATTAATAACATCAACTCCCCCACACTTAGATTTGCGCGTGTCCTCATGTGCAACAAATATAAAAACATGACAAAATCATTTTCACTCACCAACAAATATTAAAATTTTGTTTTCTCCAATCAGGGGAGGTTTAGAATATTTCACTCATCCATATTGAATTCCATCACAAATTTGGTTCACAATAATGCATCAGAAACAATTAATTTTTTCATGTTCAAGGTTTGAATTGGAAAATGTAGGCACTCAAAACTTACTCCTCTCAAGATGATAAAAATGTATTTTAGGAGGTTCACTCATTCACCAACAAAAAGTGAAAATCAAGAGTTTGTAAGAGCTCTCAGCTTCCATTCCCAAATCTAATGTGTACAAGAATCAAGAGGTATTTTAAGGGGGTTTTCAGTGGCTATGGGATGGTAGGTATATAATTTCCAAAGGAAAAGAGGGGTTAAAAACACCAACATGGAAAAATCAATGCACATTTTTTTTTGAAATTCGATTTGAAAGGAAATAGAAACACATATTTACAAGGGCATGAATGTGTGATGAATGAAAAGTGAGGGAAATAGAAAATGGAATAGGGTGAGATGATGGAATATGTACAACATGGAAGACTTCCAATAATGACACAATACAAGATGATTCAAGTGTTCTTTTTTTTTCTCTTTTTGCTCTTTTTTTACGAAAGTTGTGCTTGAAACAAGTCTCACAGTCATCTCCCAACCCATGTTTGATCTTCTCATGGAACTAATTTTAGTAGTTATAACACGATCAAAGGTTTATGATGAATGATTTTTGACCCACCCAAGACACAACCCATTCCTTTTTTTTTATTTTTTTAATATAAATTTTTTTCATTTTTTTTGAACACTTTTCAATGACTTTTGTATAAATGAAAATTACACATATACACCCCAAAGCTCACAGAATTACAACATCTCCCCCACACTTGAATGGATGTTTGCCCTCAAGCATATGATGACACATTGGAAATCAATGAAAGTACGCCCAAAAATGAAGTCCATTCCCCCCACACTTAAATTTCAATAAATTGTATAATGAAAATCCATGAAGATGTTGGGTGGGACAAGGTATTAGGCCTGTAATGTGGCTATCAAAAGAAAGGTTTTCATAGGCTCAATGGGGCTTTCAAAAGTAGGATCAATGTAAGGGTAACGGGAGGCTATTTGGCTATTCTGATTCTCATGTGGCTTAGAAAATGCCTCTATCATATTAATGCACACAAAAGATGGAAATTCAGCTCGAAGGTCCACAAACTCAAGACTCACAATTAGTGGTGAAGACACACAATGAAAAAGATGGCCATAGATGACCTTGGCATGAAGGCTAATGTTATTCCTCACGGTAGGGGAGAATCATTTTCCACCAAAAATTGTTCATTCAAAATGTTTGTTATTGAAACAAAATTGTTTACCCAAGTTTGAGAAAAAAATTCAATATATTTGAGTTTAAAACAAGCCTTTTGACTCCCCAAAATGGTTGGACAAAATTTAAAAACTAGATGGTGAGTAAGCATGACTCTTTTTTTGTAATTTTTTTAAGTAATTGTGTTTTTTGGTTTTTTTAGTTTTTAAGGTTTTTTTTTAAAAAAAATACACACCCACACAAGAAAGATAAAAAGAAAGGGTTTGATGAATAAAGTGGTAACAAAATGAAAGAGAGAGGAAGAAGAAGAAAGAGGTAGATAGAGGAAGAGATAGAGAGAGAGTTAAAGGGAAAGAGGTGCCCCCTGGTTTGGATTTGGTGGGTCGCCATTTCCATCATGTGGTGGGTCAATGGAAGTCGATGTGTAACCTGAATTGAATGGCCTCTCATGGTGATGCTTTAACCGGTGTCCATTTACCGTGAATGTTCTTTTTGAAGAAGGGTCTTCGACTTGCACTGCACCAAATGGGTAAACATTAGTAATAATAAAAGGTCCATCCCAACGAGAATTGAGCTTACCTGGGTGAAGTCGAAATCGAGAATTGAAGAGCATTACCTTTTCACCTTCATGAAATACCTTTCAAATAATGTGCTTGTCATGGAGTGACTTTGCCTTTTCTTTGTAAAGAATGGAGTTCTAATACGAATCGAGTCGAAGCTCCTCCAATTCAGTCAACTGCAACAATCTTTCTTCACCAGATTTTTCACAATCTAAATTACAAGTTTTGACAGCCCAAAATGACTTATGTTGGATTTCAACTGGTAAATGACAGGCTTTACCAAAAACTAGCCTAAATGGAGACATCCCAATGGGTGTCTTATAGGCTGTTCGATAGGCCCAGAGTGCTTCACCAAGTCTATCGGGCCAGTCTTTTCTTGTGGGCTTAACAATTCTTTCAAGAACTCTTTTCACTTCTCTGTTAGAAAGTTCATCCATTCCATTTGTTTGAGGGTGATATGCAGTGGATGTTTTATGTACAACCCCATTCTTTTTCAAAAGTGACTCCATGGTTCTATTACAGAAATGAGTTCCTAAGTCACTTATCAAAGCACGTGGTGTTCCGAATCGATGGAAGATATGGGTTTTGAGGAACTCACTCACAGTTTGAGCATCGTCTTTCCTAGTGGGTTTGGCCTCGACCCACCTAGAAACATAGTCAACAGCAAGGAGAATGTAGGATAATCCATTGGAAGGGTGAAAAGGTCCCATGAAATCGATACCCCAAACATCAAAAAGCTCACAGAAGATTAATGGCTTTTGAGGCATTTCGTTTCTTTTAGAAATTGTGCCAAACATTTGGCAAGTGGGACATGATTGACAGAACTCGTGTGAGTCCTTGAAGAGTGAAGGCGAAAAGAATCCAGAATCTAGGACCTTTCGAGAAGTACTTTGTGGTCCAAAGTGGCCACCTCCAGGCATTGAGTGGCAGAATTCCAAGATGGACGATTGTTTAGTTTCATCAACACATCTCCTAATTACCATGTCAGCCCCAGTTTTCCAAAGTTTATTATCTTCCCAAAAATAATGCTTTGAATCACTTTTCATCTTTTCTTTTTGTTCTTTTGAAAAATATTCAGGGAAAACACCGGAAACCAAGTAATTGACAATTGGGGCATACCATGGTAACTTTGGAGTGAGAGATGAGAGGTGTTCAGTTGGAAATTCAGGATCAATTAGTTCAGAATGAGAAGAATTAGAAATTCTACCCAGGTGATCAGCTACAGGGTTTTCTTTTCTAGGTTTATCTTTTATCACAAGGTCAAACTCTTGGAGCATTAAAATCCATCTTATTAGCCTTGGTTTGGAATCACTTTTCTTAAGTAAGAACTTTAATGTTGAGTGGTCCGTGAAGATGATGATTTTGGCACCTAAGAGATAGGGCCGAAATTTATCCAAGGCAAAAACCACAGCTAAAAGTTATTTTTCAGTCACAGTGTAGTGTGATTGAGTTTCATCCAATGTTTTTGAGGCATAAAAGATGACATGAGGAATGTTTTCTCTTCTTTGACCAAGAATAGCCCCAATGGCCCTATCAGAAGCATCACACATCAATTCAAATGGTAAGGACCAATCTGGGGTGGATTATTGGAGCAGATGCGAGAGCAGATTTGAGTTCAATGAAGGCTCTCTTGCAAGCCTCATCAAAATTGAATGTGACATCATTTTGAAGTAAACGAGTGAGTGGGATGGAAATCTTGCTGAAGTTCTGAATGAATCGCCGATAGAAACCGGCATGACCAAGGAAGGACCGAATGTCTCGAACTGATTTAGGTTCAGGAAGTGATTGGATCACCTCAATTTTGGCTGGATCAACTTGGATACCCTCTTGAGAAATTATGTGCCCTAGAACAATCCCATTTGAAACCATAAAGTGACATTTTTCAAAATTCAGAACAAGGTTGCACTTGACACACTTTTGAAGGACCAAAGAGAGTGAATGTAAGCAAGATTCAAATGACTCGCCATAAATGGTAAAGTCATCCATGAAGACCTCCATGCAATTCTCAATGAATTCAGAAAAGATACTCAGCATACACCGCTGGAATGTTGCAGGAGCATTACAAAGGCCAAAAGGCATTCACCTATAGGCATAGGTTCCAAAGGGGCAAGTGAATGTGGACTTTTCTTGGTCTTGAGGTGTTATTGGAATTTGGAAGTAGCCGGTGTAACCATCAAGAAAGCAATAGTGTGACTTTCCGGCCAATCTCTCAAGCATTTGGTCAAGGAAAGGAAGTGGGTAGTGATCTTTTCGTGTTTCAGCATTCAATTTGCGATAATCGATGCACACACGCCATTTGTTTTTCACTCGAGTTGTGACCACTTCTCCATGTTCATTTGTGACAACTGTTATCCCGCCCTTCTTAGGAACGACTTGAATTGGACTAACCCATTCACTATCAGAAATTGGGTAGATAATACCAGCTTGAAGAAGCTTGGTAATCTCTTCCCTAACTACCTCAAGTATGAGTGGATTGAGTCTTCTTTGAGGTTGCCTAATTGGTTTGGATGATTCCTCTAGATGGATGTGATGCATGCAAAGGGCAGGGTTGATTCCTGGAATATCCTCTAGGGTCCAACCTAAGGAATTTTTGTTTTCCTCTAACACTTGAACAAGTTGGGACTCCTCAGTTTCAGAAAGTGAAGCAGAGATAATGACAGGGTAGGACGGATCATGGAAAAGGAATGCATACTTGAGGTGTGAAGGAAGTGGTTTTAGATCAGTTTCAGCCTTGATTGGAGAGATAGACAAGTTAGGAGTAGGATAAGGGATTATAGATGGGTTTCGATCAGTTTCCTCAACACTGTCCAAGGTGGAGCAGTAGAGATCAGAGTTGATGTGGGATTCAAGAGAGTTTTCAAGTTCCTCTAGATTTATGGAGTCTATGAATGAGAGGTCCACATCAACTTCCCCATTTATGAATTTGTTAATCATGGTGCAGATTTCACAAGATCCTTTATCATTAGAACATGAAGAACATGGTGGATTGGGGTTCGATTGAATCTTAGAAGTGTCCTCAAAAGCATGGATTGAGAATGCAGAGTGATCCTCAGATGGGTATCGCATGGCTTGGAAAATGTTGAACTTGACCAGTTGGTCACCGAATTCCATGGATAAGATGCCTGAGTGGACATCAATCTTGGTTCTCGCGGTCATGAGGAATGTTCTTCCTAGAATTAGGGGAGATCGAGAAGAGGTCGTCTCACCTTCCATGTCAAGGACATAGAAATCAGCTGGGATGATAAGATCATTGACCCGAACAAGAACATCCTCAATTATCCCCTCAGGACTGGCAGTGCTTCGATTGGCTAATTGAATGACAATACCCTTTGGGTGCAAGGGACCTAGACCAAGGTTGGAGAAAATGGATTTGGGCATGACATTAATTGAGGCTCCTAGGTCTATGAGTGCATCATCAAAGTTGGAACTCCCTATTTGACATGGAACCGTGAAGGTCCCTGGATCTTTGCACTTCATGGGAATGGACTGTTGAGTTGAAACATTTTCAATGTTCCTAAGTTGCCTCTTATGGGTGCACAATTCCTTAAGAAACTTGGCATACTTAGGGATTTGTTTGATGGCATCTAAGAGGGGGATGTTCACTTCAACACGTCTAAACATGTCAAGCATTTCAAGATCAGGTTCAAAGGACTTCTTAGGCTTGGAGATGGCTTGAGGAAAAGGAATTGGGTTCCTAAGTGGAATGGAAGAAGGTGAAGGAGTGGATTCAAGTTCCTTTTCCATCTTTTTGTTCTTTTCATTTTCTAGATCAACATCGAAAGGGGGGTTTGAGGATTTATCTTGAGGCATAGCAAGTTGCTTTCCTGATCTAAGTGCAATTGCACTTACATTACCCTTGGGGTTGGGTAATGGTTGAGCTGGGAGTTGGGATGAATTGTATAGTTGTTGCTAGCTAAGGTGGGATGCAAGTTGACCTATTTGGGTTTCAATGTTCTTTAGGGTAGAACGGGTGAAGGAAGCAAGATCCTCTACAGCACTTTCCCATGGTTGTTTAGAAGAAGAGGCATGTCCCAAATTGGGTTGGCCTTGATTTTGGTTCTTGGGAAAGCGATTGTATTGGGTGGGGAATTGGGAAGGCTCGTTAGGATAGTGGAATCCAGGAGGAGGATTGTTCCTTTGAGGTTAAGGAACAAAAAGATAAGGTTGATGGAAGTTACCACCACCTTGAACATATTGGAATTGGTTTGGGTTTTGAGGAGGGAATTGAGGAGGATGAGAAATGGGATTACCATACCTCAGAGGTGGGTTAAAGGTAGAAGAGAAGGGATCGGAGTGGGGTTGGTTGAAGTTTCTAACAAACTGACCTGATTGTTGAGGGTTGAAGTTTCGCTGATCATATGCCGCATTGAGCTCCATTGGACTAGATGAATCAGATGGATCATCTTGAAGTTGTGGACATGTGTCAGTCGGATGAGATGGAGAGTTGTAGATTCTACAATTCTTGATAGGTCCAGGGAATAGTGACTGTGGAGAAGATGAGGTTGGGGCTTTGGTAGCCACCGCTAGTTGACACACAAGACCTGTAAGTTCACTCATCCACTCAGTCTTCTTGTTGTGCTCTATGGATTGATTCTCTTGGGCTTGTTTCACTTGAGCATGTGCTCGAGTATGGAATTGCTGCGTGTTTGCAGCCATGTTGCTTATGAGTTCTTTTGCAGCTACAGGAGTTTTATCAACAAGAGCACTTCCACTTGCGGCATCAATGAGAGTTCTCTCCATAGCCAATAACCCCTCATAGAAGTATTGGATCAGGAGTTGGTCAGGGATTTGATGGTGTGGACAAGTTGCCACAAGCTTTTTGAACCTCTCCCAATACTCATGGAGTGATTCATTAGGGAATTGATGGATGCCGCTTATTTTTTTTCGGATAGAAGCTGTTCGGGAAGCGGGAAAGAACTTCTCAAGGAAAAGTCTCTTCATGTCAACCCATGAGTTTATGGAACTAGGTGGGAGGTAGTAGAGCCAAGACTTGGCAGAATCCGCTAGGGAAAAGGGGAAAGCTCTAATCTTGATTTGTTCTTCAGAAACCCCTTGAGGTTTCATGGTTGAGCAGACCACTTGGAACTCTTTGAGGAGAAGATGAGGATCCTCACCAGCTAGACCATGGAAATGAGGAAGAAGATGAATCAAACCCGACTTGAGTTCGAAGTCAGCCTCTATGTTTGGATATTGAATACCAAGAGGTTGGTAATTCATATCAGGGGCAGCAAGTTCTTTCAATGTTTGTTCCCTAGGATTGGCCATATCTAATTCAATTGGTTGAATGAGGACTGGTTCTTGAATTATTTGAGTATCTCTTATGTTCCTCCTAAGTTGGCGAAGTGTTCGCTCAATTTCATGGTCAAACAAATCCGAGGGATTGTTTGGAAGGCTACGGGGCATTCAGAGAGATTTTGGAATAAATAGGAAGACGGGTTTTTCTTTGTATTTTTTCAGTTTATGATTTTTATGAGAAGACGGGTTTTTCATTGTGTTTTTTTCAATTTTTTTAAAAAAATTGTTTTCTTTGTGTTTTCTTGACAATAACCAGAAACTAATGACTACTTAAAGCACCATCCCCGGCAACGGCGCCATTTGAAAGTGCGGCCGATTGTCTCCTATCGACCGTTCAAGGTTCCGGTGCTCTGCTAATGTGTATAGCAGCACTCGGGTCGAATCCTCGGCGATGATACTTTGTAGTAGTCGTTTGTTCTTAGTTGATTGTATTTTGATTAGGGGGGTTTGTTTGCAGAGCTTAATTGAAATGATTTATGGATGATGTTTGATTTACCAAATTGATAAAGATTGGGGTGAGTTCATCATTGGGGAGTTAAGCATGTGATATCCTTGAGCCTTACTTTGTATTGCATTAAATTAACACCCATGTCATAAGTTGACGTTGATTGGAATTCCTAAGTGTGAAGGCTTTAATCCAAGCCTTAACTTAACATAGGGTTCTAATCTCAATCAAAAATTATTTATGGTAGTGTATTTATGGTTCCAATAATCCATGGAAACCACTTGTTAAACAAAACATATCATTAATCCATGACATATTAAGTTTAACATACACAATATTAATTTAAATAATACTCATCGAGCAAAACTCTCAATCAATTAACATCCCCAAATTATAACTCACCCCAATGAGAGATTTACTCAGCCATTTGGGTGATTAATAATCTGGTTATAATTATTATGATTATAAATTAATAAGAGAAGAAAAAGAAAGGGATAAGAAAAGAGTGGTACGTCGACACACACACACGAACAATGATGATAATTAAAAACGAACTTTCGATTGAATGAGGAAGCTAAAGAAGGGAAGGGTATTGAACTGAATTTAAACTATTTTAAGAACATTAATATTAAAATATATAAGGTGGAAGATAATAAGAGATATTGAAGAAGTAACTTGCATTAAAACAGAATTACAAAGAAAGAGAATTACAAGATTACAAAAATGAAGAACACAAAAGTAAGTGAAAAGAAAGAGAGGAGGAAAGGTCTCTCAAGTAAAAACTTGAGTATGGCAGGTCCTCCCAAGCCTTTGGAAATGCTTTGGTCGTGGCAATGTGATCTCCTCTCTTCTTAAATGCCAACCCCTCTCAAGGAGAGAAGGGAAGAGTATTTATAGCCCAAGGAGTGGACTGTTTGCATTCCCAATCTGTCCCTCCAATTTCATCGCCAATTTGCCAATTCAGACAGCCGAATCTTCAAATATCTTCTTCTTCAAAGTTGTAGGAAATAATGTTTTCCGACAAATCTCAAAATTTGGAGTCATTTGGACGTAAGGATAAAAAGTTATGGCCGGTATAATAAACAAACTTAAACTGTCCATTTCAATCCAGTATTTTTGAAGTCTATAATGTGAAAGGGTTTTTGAATATTAATATGCCTTCAAATCCGAATGGTTTCTTCAACAAAGTCGGCCTTCTACGTCTCCTCTTTCACACTGCAAAATCTCAGCTCGCTTGGATGATTACATCAGGAGATATGTCATGCATACTATACTGATTTTCATTCTCGGTCAGAATGGTGGGATGGACTTCAAAGATTCATTTGGGCCCCTTTTACTTGTATTTTGGCCATGAAAGATTTATCCAAGATGACATGTAGTGTCCCCCGAATTATGGTGGAGAGTTAAGGTTTTTGAACTTCTATATTGATCCCAGTAAATCAATCTTCATGAATAGTCCAGTTTCTTCACAGATTCTTTGGTCTTGTTTGTGAGGACCATATGACCCTTCAAATGGCAGAATTCGATCATGGTTCCTTCTAATGAAATGTTTTATATTGAAAGGAGAATCCTAAAAAACAAGAACCACCCAATTTGGATCAGTATAGTGATAGTTATAATTAAAACATTAAACTGACTCAATTTGACTACTTCTAAAAATGCTCAAATATTATACTTAATATTAAAACATTAATATTTCACACAAATTATGCACATTTCATATAAAATAAGTAAAGGGGGAATATAATAAGTCGTGAAAATATTAATAACATCAAAAACCCCTGAACAAGTCTCCTCTAAACTTACCTCACTTCATCCTAGAGTCCACCCTTTAGTAATAAAGCCATATAAAGGATTCCTTTTGTGCATACTGAAAGTATATACCATGAAAATAGGTAATTTTTTATCACCTCTTTAAAATTTATTTTCTTCTTCTACTTTGAAGTATTATGTTGTTATCATACTAATGTAACAACTAAAGTATATTCTACTTGATAATATTATATTATAATTGTGGTACAACCTTATACCTCCTTTTGTCCATCCTTTGAATTATAATATCAGCTTGCTGGCATACACACGGCTTACTATCTCTACACTATGGTGTAATTATTATTCAACAATACTAAATTTTGATGAGTATATTGATGACTATAATGAATGTAAATAATGAATATAAGGGAATAATTATTCTATATAATTTATATACAATAAAAATCCATACTATTTTACAATTAAGGTAATGATATCATTGCGTGTTCATACGTATGGCTAACCGTCTCCACGACGCGATGTGATTCGTTCCTCACACTAATCCTTAAAGAAGGGTTATATGGTATATATAATAAATAATCATGAAATATATGAAATAATAATTATAATGGATTTATGTGTATATATATATGTCATTTATTATCTTCCATTCAAATAAATATGGAAATGGAAACAACGTCATACGTACGTACGACCTGCAGTCTCAATGAACAATGTTTTCCATTCCATTTATCTATCTATTATATATTCTTATATACTGAATATATATGGTATATAAATCAGGTTTTACATTCTGAAAGCAATTAAATAATGATCTATGTAATAATATCAAGAGTAAAAAATCCAAACATGTATAATAAATAAAATGATTATTACCCAAAATGTTGTTTTAACAAGGAATTGATAAATGAACGGGTAATATAAAGCCATATTTGAATCATATAAGATGTCATAAATATAATTATGGTTCTGTTAAAAGATAATAATATGTTTAATCCCACATTACAAGAGTATTGAATAGATATGAAATAAATCATACTAATGGTAAGGGATAATTTTGTAATCTTATTTTTATCCGATATTGTTTATACATAAGTATTTACTTGGTATATATTTATCATCCATGTCCATTTTATCTAAAATGGTTTTCATAAAATGTTTACCATTATTCTATGTAACATTAATGTAATTTTTATCTATTTTTAACTCTTAATACATAGTATGTAAGGAATATTTCTTTTGTTTACCGTAAGAGGTACCTTTTGACAATTTAAGTAAAAGTATAAGGATATTTTTTTAATTTAAATAGAATGAATGGATTTTTTATGGTTTCATGATGCATTAATTCGATGAATCTTTCTCTACACTATTTCATGATTATTTTTAATTAAATTATTTTTTTTAATAATTTAATGGCATTTTGAGAAAAAAACGTTTTTGAAGAAGAAAATATATTTTCCTCAAGAATTGTTTTCATGGGTTTTATCAAAATTATATTCCATTTAAGATGAAGCACTTTAAATAGGGTTATGTTTAAATCCCTATTATTAATATGATTTTAATGTGTTAATTATGGAATGATATTTTATATGGATTGTGTTTTGATGGAATTATGTTTAAGAAGCCCATTTTATTTCTTGGGTTATGATATGATGAATGATTTGTGTTTTTATCTCATCGGTAAAAATGATTTCATTATGAGATGGATGGGAACTATATCTCCTTCCAATTCATTGGGTAAATATTTATATCTAATGAGATAAAAATTACTGGACAAAAACTAAATCAGGTTCAGCAATACAAGTCTATAACGACTAGTAAATATGGTTCTGTAATATATAGTTCGAATGAAAAGTAAACATTGTTCAGTAATACATGCCTAGAATAGCAAGTAAACCTGATTTAGTAATGGAATTTTTCCACTATGATGGTCTTTGCAGAAATTCATTGGCTACTATGGAAGTCATCTTATTTTCTAATTTACTTTCCACAATCACATGTTTTATGTCAATTCTATTTTATCATGGTTAATTTTCCTTTATGATCTATGGAATTTGTACTAGAACGTTTTATTCCATGACTCACAATAGTGGTATTCAAAACTTATGTTTATGTTTTCACATTCTTATGTTTATGTTTAGTTTTATGTTCTTTATGTTTACCCTTAGTGAGAATTTGAGCACACCATTTTTATGTTTTTTCCAATGATATAAAGAATGGTTTTAGGTTCGAAAACATAAGGAGAAGTTCATTATGGGAGATATTGAATATATTTCACCATATTAGAGGATTTTTTTCCATGTTTTCAAAGACACTAAACTAATATGTTATTTGTGTGTATATTTGTGTAATTTATTTTTTATTCTGTAAAAGATGTGTAATGTCCATGTATATCAATCTTGGGAATTTACAATTGGTATTAGAGAAAAGTTTTAGTCAACCATTGGATACTAGGATGCGAAAAATTTAGTGAGATACCTAGAGATATTTCTAAGCTATGTCTAGGTATTTCACTAAGTTTAATACTATCAATAGTTTAAAGTCCTAGAATTATGGTAACAATCACGAGAAACTGTAGATTAATAGTAATATATTAGAGATTAAAAATAATCCCCATTTATTATATAGTTTTCCTAGTATGATTTTTTCCCCTCACTCTATTATATTTTGGGTTTTAGAAAATGAAAGAAACAAGAGGATTCATGGTATTGATGAATATGATGGACAATTGAATGATATTATTCCAGGGAAACCAAAAAAATGGGAGTTGGAAGGAAAAACATTGTTATTATTTCTAATCATCAATCTCATAATATGAAAAATAATTTAATCTTTGGTGAGTTTCCTAACCTAGATAATAAGAAAAATATTGAGTTTCATGGTGATAATGGAGGAAATAAACTTTAATTCTCCTTATGTAAATCAAGTGGGGAGATTCATCAATGATAATGTTTCAAAGGAACTGGAAGATGCATCAGGTGTGGAAAATAAAGGAACAAAGCCAATAATTGCATATGAAATGGTCCAGTTAACACAATTGACAATGATAATTGTATTTCTAAGAAATAAATGATGGTTAAATGTTTTTAATGTAGAATGTATGCGCATTTTATAAATCCATTCCCTAAGAGAAAATATCAATGAGAGAATCAGCATGATCGTATGGCTAGTATTTATGTTTTTGGAGATGAAGAGACTATAAATGATATATGATATGAAAGGTGTGTTAAGGAATAAAACAATGAATCTCGGTCAATGGTTTAAGAAGACAGTGGAATGATTACATTTTTATCAAGAATAATGTTTTATATGTTATTTTATGGTAATACAGAATAAAGAAACATCTATGGATTGTTACTCTATTTTTTTCCTTAAGTATTTGAAAGTATATGTTGAATGTTATCGGTAACCATGAAATGTTATTCAGATATTTTTGGAAAACACATGATATATGAATAATAATTGGATAAGGTGATAATGGGTTGTTTGATAGTATTAAGGACCTAATGACTTATTTAAGGGAAATGTAATATCATTGTTTGAGTATATATACTTTTTGGTATTTTTTGTGTTTATAAATAGTTTATTTTGATCGAATAGATGTTTTCACTATGGTTCTATGGTAATTCATATTATTAAAATATTTCAAGAGAATAAATGATTAAGGTATTCACATATTTGAAATCTGACAACCATGAAATGACTTATGAGATGTGGGAAATAAATATTAAGTTGATTTAGTTCATCTATTTCAAATTTTTTATATTTATGTTTTTGGATGGATTATAATGTTATTAATTTATAGATAGTATGAGGAATACTCTGGTTAATGTATGTTAGATCAATATATTATTTCACTATAGGTAGACTCATGAATATTTGATAACCTATGCTAAACTTTTTGTTTAGGAAGATGTAATTAAATAACATTCTATTTAAGGATCGTATAATCTACTAACACTTCAAAAATGAAAAATTAAACTTCATTTCATTAAATAAAAGATGAAGTGGAAATTGTTCAAGGAATGAACAATGACGAGAGTATACTAAAATCATGTATGTTTTTATACTCATGAAAAATTCATCAACATTAGGTAAAGGGTCCTAAAATCCGAAAAATTAATCTTAGTACCTTCTTATCCAATGAATCATATGGTCCCTTAAATAATCAAATATTTATGGCTTTCTAGTTGTTAACTTTATCCAATCCTTGTTCTCTATCTCTATCCATCATATCTAAATTGTTTGATTTTTTTCTTCAATATCCATGTTTTCACATCTCACCTATGTTCTCCTTTTTTAAAACCTAGGGATGAGTTACTTTTGGTAAATTTTATATTTCTAAATTTTCTTTTTAAATTTATTTTTTATTTTTTATTTTTACTATGTGGGTTTCCATGAAGGAAACTCTGAAGTAGTAAAGATTTTATAACACCAAAAATCTTTGAGGGAGATAGTCATTTTGAGGGGGTATAATGTAACACCCAATGATTTTATGAGATATATTCATTTTAATTTCATTGATTTATTGTGTTCTACACGATACCATTATTATCTTGTGTAATACACAACATCGTACTAGCTTACAGTATACACAACACTATACTTGTCTTTTGTTACACACAATTTCACGTTTGTTTGAAAAACTTCATTTCATGCAACACTAAGTATATTATTTTTAATGTATAAATGAAATATTTTTGTATTATGTTATACAATAAACCAACATAATATTTCACTAAACTCACACACTGACATGGCTTTCATTACACACAAGAGCGACCTTCCTCGATAGTTGGCATTTTATGCAATACTCTGTTTCACTAAACAACAATATATTATTATAATATTATATATAATACCTTTTATGAATATTATCAACTGAATTATGAATTTTATATAGCATTAAAATTCATCTTATGTATTTTCTGGAAAATAATATAAGAACAAATTTAATTTTTCGTATAAAAGAAGTATTTTAAAAAAATGTTGTTTTTTCACCTTTTGATGGCGCACCAATTTTATATTTCTTTTGTAAAATTTTTATACATTTTATTTTACAAAATAAACATATTAATTAAAATTGGTTCAAAAAAATTTATCTTGTTCAAAATTTTGGTATTTTTCTATTGAACATCATATTTTGGTGAATAGTGAAAACTGCTACATTTTAATTCAAAACTGAAATTTCATCTAATTTATTTAAATTGTTAGATTATATATATAATTGGTTTTAGAGTGTAATTGTATTATGTTTTTATCATTTAATCCAATTTTTACCATTGGATTTAATTTTACATTTAAATTGGACATTAACACACGACAATCTTTTGATAAATATTTACTTCTTAAAAACCCGATTTTAGGTTTTGACAATGGGAATTAATTTTAAATTAATTTCTTCCAATTATTTGTTTTTAATTATGAAAAATTGATACCATATTTGGATTAAATGGGTCTAAATTATGAAAATATTTTACTTTTATTTTTTTGGATATTATGAATAGTAATAATGATAATTTTTATTTACCTAAATCAGATAAATTAGGGTAACTATGAATTTGATAATGATAATAAAATTACTCTAACACCTTCTAGAATAATATTATATGAATTAATTTCTACCAATATCACCTATGGGATTTAATTTATTAATTTAAAAGTCTTTTCCCATGAAAGTGATGCAATTATAATCAAAACAAAAGAAGGTGACAACATGTCACTCTCATATATCTTATAGGTATAATAATTCTAATATAGTGGTAGAAATGATAAAACATAAAACAGAAATAGTCTCCATAAATATAATGAAATTACCTACATCATGTAAATTTATTTATAATTTTTAGAGATTATATAATTACCATTAATGATGACACAATAGTGATTTAGAAATTATTTTATTAATAAAAATATCAAATAAATGTTTTTAAAATTATTAAAATAAATATCATATAAATGGATTAATGTTCTACATGAATTTTATCGATTAATATAAAATTTTAGGAGTGTATTAAATATTTTGGTTAGAAGATATATTCTGTGTGTTTTTTAGTTAAATTCAAATATATGAATAGTGTGAAAATTGACACTAATGATATTTTATAAAAATAACATATTATTAAATTATTTAAAAATCACAAAAATATTTAAATATTACAAAGTAAAAATTATATGGTTGAACAATTCATAAAGTATATTATTATGGAAAATTTACAACACATATTTAAATATTTATTACCAATTAATATTTAATATATTATTACCAGAAATAAAATTGAATAAATTGAAAAAGTATAAATCAAAATGATATGGTTTAAAATAAAATCATAACATGTATAAATTTTATTGTTTTAGATTATTTCAACCCATAATCATCTTATCATCGAAATAAATTTGTTCAGGAGCATTATAAACCAAAAATGAATTTATAATAACTTATTACTTCAAGACATTCAAAAGGTGTTGCTCCCCTCTCTTATAAAAGGACACCTCTCCTTCTCTTTTAATCACAACTCCCAATCCATTTGGCTTTGCCAAACCCATCTCAAAACTCCTCCAAACATCCCTAAATTCTCTCTAGTGGAATCCCTTTGGGCAGAAATCCATCTTAAGGTGTCTTTTTTTTCATACCAAAATGAGATACTCAAAAAAGAGGTAATTGTGTTATCACATCTTTCAACATTATTTTATTCTTCTACATACTACTCTTATGTTGTTTCCATCTGAAAGTAATAAATAAAGTGCCTTCCATATGATGAGAAGTTATCATAAATAAGGGACAACCTTATACCTCCTTTTGTCTATCCAATGAATAATAATATCACCATGTGTGCGCACATACGCCTTACCATCTCCATGCCTTATGTAATTTTTATTCAACAATACTTTATTTGGAAGGGTATATTGATTAGTATAATGAATGAAAATATTGAATATAACATAATAATAATTCTGTATAATTAATATAATATCCAATTACATACTATTTAACCATCAAGGGAATGATATCGCCGCTCGTGCGTATGTATGGCTTACAATCTCCACGACGTGATGTGATTAAATATCCAAATTAACCATTTAAGACTGATTATAAGGTAAATATAATAAATAAGGATGAAATATATGACATTATAATGAAACTTTATATATATATATATATATATTTACATTCTTCTATTCAATTGAATAAGGAAACTGTAACAACGTTCATGTGTACGTATGACCTACCGTCTCCATGAATGGTGTATTCCATTTAATTTATCAATCTATTATATATATTTATATGCTGAATATATATGATATATAAATAATGTTATATTTTTTGGATGTATTTAAATCATGATCAATGTAATTATATCATGAATAAGAAGTGAAAACACGTACGATAAATAAAAAGATTACTACCCGAAAAGTTTCATTAACATGGAATTGACAAATGAACGTGTTATATAACGCCATAAGTGAATCAAATATTATGTCATAAATGTTATTTTGGTTCTGTTGCAAGTTAATAAAATGTATATACCCACTCTACAAGAGTTTCAGACACATACATAACAAATCAGACCTAAGGTAAGAGATAATTTTTCAATCACATTTTTATCCCGGATTATTTATACATGCGTATTTACTAGGGATATATTTATCATCCATGTCCATGTTTTCTAAAAATGTTTTCATAAATTTTTCTCTATTAATATATTTGTGTTTAAGGTCATTTTTTCCAATTTTTTTCTTTTACAACATGGTATGGAAGGAATCTTTCTTTTTTTACCATATTACGTACTTTTTGACATTTTTGGAAACAGTACAAGGAGAATGTTTTTTGATTTATATAGAAAGAATTGATTTTTAAGGTTTAATGAAGAATTATTTCCATGAATATTAATCTACACTATTTCATGTTTATTTTTAATTAAATTTTTTTCTTTTAAAATTGCATGGAATTTTGAGAAAAGAAATCATTTTTGAATAAGAAAGGTTATTTTCCTCAAAAATTATGTTCATGTATTTTATCAAACTTTTTTTCCATCTATTATGAGGATATATAAATTGGGTCATGTTTATATACCTATTATTATTATGATTTTATTGTGTTAATTTTGGAATTATATTTTATGTGTATTATCTTATGATGGAATGATGTTTAATAAGACCATTTTTTTATTGGGTTATGCTATGATGAAGGATTTTTGTTACTGTGGAATATTTAAGAATAATATCATTATGAGATTGGTGAGAATTATATATACCATCATTACATTGCGTAAAGATTTAAATCTCATGAGATGAACAATACAAGTATGGAATGTTTATTTGGTTCAGTAATATAAGGATGGAATGATAAGTGAACATGGTTCAGTAATACTTGGTGAGAACGACTAGTAAACCCATATCAGTGAAAGACCTTATCCACTATGATGTTATTGGAAACAATGTATTGGATACTATAGAAATCATATTATGTGCTAATTTATTTTCCACAATCCCTTGTTTTATTCCAATGATATTTTATCAAGGTTAATGTTACTTTCTAATCTATACCATACCTACTGCTAAGATTTATTTTATGACTCACGATTTTTGATAATCAAAATTTATGTTCATGTTTTCACGATCTTATGTTTATGTTATGTTTGATTTTATTCTTGTTTACCCCTATTAAGTATTTGATCTCATCCTTTTATGTTTTCATTTCCCCAGGATAAAAAGATAGGTTTTAGGTAGAAAAACTAAAGTGGAAGATCATTATGGGAGATGTTGAGTATCTTTAACCATGTTAGAAGATTATGTTTCAAGTTTTAAAGACACTAAAATAATATCATATTTGGGGGTATATTTTTGTAATTTTATATCAATTCTGCAAAAGAATTTTAATGTCCATGTATGTCAAGCTTGGGACTTTACAGGTGGTCATTATTCTTCCCCTCAAGTTTGGTTGATTTTATATTTTTCATTTTAGGGCCTCATGTCGTACATCTTCAGCAATGATTGAATAATTTTCTTTAAATTATTTTAAATAGTTTCTCAGTTTCAACATGTTCATAGATAATGGAGAATCAATTTCGAGGCTGTTTTCCTTGACATGGGCTTCCCCTATGGGTGTTACTTTCATTGATAGCCTTGTTCCCAATTCCATTGATTGTTTTACCTCCCTTGATGGGTGTGTTAACATGAAAGGCACATTAGGAAGTATTAATTGAATTATGAAATATTGTGGTCATGATTTAGGCCCCATGACTTATGCGTAGTGGATTTTCTAGTTTTAGATGAATTGGAAAACTATGTTAAAATTTTATAAGAGAAATACCTTGATAATATTTAATTATTTATAATACCTAATCCTTATATTAGATGAATGTGATAGTTTAATAGTTATGGGTTTCATATCACATGGTTGAAAAAATTTATAATTATAATTTTTATAGTTCTTGTACTAGGATAATTACAAGGTATTCATGGGATAAGATCACCATATGTTATTCTTACCTCTATGTGAGAAATACTAGTTCCATATTAGAGACATTGTCGATGGGCTCATTGGCTATATAGTTATTCCAGTTCATGAGTGATACTCAGTAACCTACCAAATATAATAAAAATGGGACTGGAGGGATGAAGATTTCACCCATGTTGGGAGTGATATTTGGGATTCTAATTTTGAATTTACATGGATTAAATCCTTTGGATTTGACTGTTTGTTAGATCTTATTGAGATACATTGGTTCCTTGTTACGGTTTCCATTGGATGGGTCCATAATTCCACTTAATTAAATTCTAAATATTCCTTTTTATATAAAACTAATAATTATAATTTATTCAATTAAGGGGTATATCCTCCATGTAAATCCATATTAGTAGGAATGATCCATATTTTTCTGATAAATTAGTTACAAAACAAACATTATATTATATCTATCACTTTTATAGGTCCACCTTCATTTAGTGACATCTGGCCTAAGTCAAAGTAGGAAGTGTCTTTTTGGTTTCTAAGAGAACCCCAACCATCATGTTTTATATATTATTTTACTTGAATTTTTTATTATTGTTACACTTTTAATTTCATATGGACAAGTGGATTGATATAGGCATCATTAGTGGTTCCCTACTGAGTTTATCTGACACCCATATTTAGACACCTTTGGTACCCAAGATAAATTATTTATTGAATTTATAAATAAAGGGATTTGGAAAAATATTGATGTTTGATTTTGGTTTCTAGGATAGTGAATGTGAGCAGATGAATGATCTTATGCTCAAGATTCAATAATTTGCCTCTTTTCCCTTTTTATTTTTTTATTTTTCATGTGGTATATGTGTTTTCACATCTATCTCATGTCCTTTTTTTTGATAGCAACAAGACCATAATTATCATAATTTTTATCTATTATTGATTCATCTTCTAGCATATTTATTTATCTGGATGATCATTATTATTTTAATTTTACTCTATTATTCTTTTTCTACATATTTTTATCATTATATGTCATTGATGTTTCATACTTTGACTCATGTGGTCATTATCTCCCCATTGACACACCATATGCCATCGCTTCTATTTTGTATCCTCTAGAATATGGGAAGGTGTTCTTGAGGTCATGTGGTTGACCGTCATGGGGAACCTCTCAGTGGCTTCTTTTGAGGTACTCTACATCTTGAAATGTCCTAAAGATTATAATTTCCCATTTGTATCCTTATTGATAATAAAAAAAATAATTACAAAGATTTTAAAGTATTTCAATGTTGTATTCTTTCAATACCCCATTTTGAATAGAGTTTTTTCTTTTTTTATACATAATAAATCCCTATCGTCTATGAAGATAGATATTAATACTGCTTCCATACATAATTTATTTGGTAGGTCCTTTTCAATAATCATTATTCTATAAATGTTCTTTATGATCTGACTTCTTCTCTCAATCACTTCATTTTATTGGCGATTTATCAATTCCATAATTGATTCTCTGTCCATTGATTCAAAATATAATCCCATAATTGGATATTTTTGGACTCCACACCATTATCAGTTCTAAACATCATTACCTTCTATCCATGAAACCTTCCAATATCCTTCCAATATTTTTTGAGGACTTCAGACATCAATCATTTGGAAATTAAAAAAAACATCAGTCCATCTTTCTGAAATCATTAATGAAAAAAAATTATACTACTTCCTATCATAATATCATGGTGAGAGAGGTATATATATATCTACATGAACCAAATAAATAAATGTGGGTTTATTTTCATCATTTTCATTGGATATCCTATTGATATTCTACCCTTGTTTACAAGAATTATACAAGTGAGTACAATCAAATTATTGTAGGGGGAGACCTAGATGTACACAAATTTTAGTCTGGTCATCCCATGATGTTTTGAATAAATAGAAAATCCATTTTTAAGCAATAACATATTTTATTAATCTATGTATTAAATGATCATATCTTTTCACCACACAGAAGTTATAAATTCTCCCTCATGTTCTTTCCTTGTAAAACAATTATACCATATTATCCCTGGATGAAACAAAACTTACTTCTATATCTTATATCATAACTAATGTCACACATTTGACTTAAACGTATAATTTAATCACTAAGAACTTCAAAAACCAAAACTTGAGCACATCTCATGTCATTAGCTCCAAATTCTAATTTTCCTAAGCCAACAATATTTAGTAATTCATTATATACAAATTTTAAAACCTTATCCTTGTAATATTTGATCCCTGTGATAACATCATATCATATGGGATGTGAATAAAATATTAAACAACCATACCCCATCATTACACTATGAGTTACGGTTAATATATACAACCACTACCATCTGTTTTCATCTTTTGGAGGACTATATCTTTGAGCTTGTTATGGTTGATACTCTTTAACTTCCCAAAAGTATGATGGACCAACATTATATTATACAACTGCAAATAGATTTTTTTTTCAAATCATTTTATGGTTCATTTATTTTCTTCATAAAACCTAGTTTTTTCTACATTAAAAGATACATATATATTATTTAGAAGTAATATGTAGTCATCTATTTGAATCATACACACTAGAAATTGTGACAATCAAAATTGTTTTTGGAATCTTGAACACTTTGTTGTATCTTTATTCTCTATGGTTCCATTATGTACCTTTATTCTAAGGATCATGAATTTTCATAATATACCATATTTATACCCCAATGACACCTAATATGAGGTGTATTCTTGTATATTATTATAGTACATTTTTTCATGTATTTTATATATCTTCAAATTCTGATGTGTACCCAAATAAATTTTCAACCTCATAGTGGGTGATTTTGGTATGAAATAAATCCCCACATTTTATATTTACGATCATGCCCTATACCATCCTTTTCATTTGGATCTGACTATTTCATTTATTCTATTAGACCCCTATATTCCACATCCATCATTTTAGTCACCAAATTAATCTACATTCCTATCTTCAAAATGAGCATCAACAGTATATCATGATATATTTATTTTATTATGAGTTTAGAAAATTACCCTTCATGTTATTTGATATGTTATATTTAACCTTTTTCAATGTTAGACAAACCATATATTACTATGTCCTATTCTTAATCATTGAGATGATTATCTATGTCCTCCTATAACTTCTTTGGTATTAAAAGATTAATATTTTTAATTTCTCCCTTTATATCAAATGTATCCTCTTCTTGGTGATGTATATAGAGTTCACATCAAGATCCCCTCTATATTATTTCAATGATTTCTCTCTCTAAACTACTATCTCATCATGAGTGGATTCTAATTATTCATGGAGATCAACTCTTGCTTCAACTTATTCTTCTTCATTGTTTCTTTCTTCTCTTCTATTAAAGATCATATAACTACTAAAATATAATTTTCTCAATGTTTATTTAAGTTCTCTATATCTTCTACCTCATATTCTTCAAAAAATATATTTTATTATGAAATAATTTTCTAATTTTTGAATAAATTTCACATAAAAGTATTATTACCATTCACATAAGTTGATGAATTATTCATGGTAATTTTTACATCATCCACTTCAATCTCTTAAAACTTATTTGGAACCATTACTACAAGATAAACATACTTTCCACATCAAAATCATGAATTTTGAAATTTACATTTTAAAATTCCTTTTCTGAAAGAAGATTTTGGGAAATGGAATGACATGAAATCATCCATCACCTCTTCTTCATAGACATCACCAATAGTGAGATTCATAATGGAATTCACTGCCACATCTTGGGATATCCCTTTTTTCCATATCATTGATATCTTAATTTCCTATATCATATGTGAGAAAAGAATTATATAAGCTATACTATATCAGTTCATTTGGATCATTATGTTCTAGTATATATACTTTTGAATTGAATCAACGTTGAATAATTCTCACGATGTTCTTTATTACCCTAATATTATTGTAGATTTCCTGGAGAGATTGAAAATATTATACAACAAAATTATCTTGCTCAAATAATGAATTTATTGACACATTAGGGGTTATTATATAATCTTTATAATTATTCCATATTACTAGCAGTTTTTTACTATGAATTTTTAGTATCCCTCATATATATTTAGTAACATTTATCTCATACTATGTTATGAATTTAAAAAATAAACATCATATAGATTTCATTTGATAAGGATCCCCCTAAAATAGTTATTCCTCTTGTGTTAGATTCGAATTCCCTCGGGTCACCTTTTGATGAAGCATTGTTTTCCACAGTGGCTGATGTACTATACATTGATTCTATAAAGACATAAATGCCTAATGATTGGAATTAGAGGTGAATCAAATTCTCCCATAATAGAAAATTATTTCCATGAAAGATCAGAATCCCATTATTATTAAAATCCTTGATTGAAATCCTTGAGATAGAAACACATATATTTACCTTTCACTCTATTACAAATTGTTATCCCAAACAGGTTAAATACACTAAGTGGGTGGCAAATCAGTGTATTAATGATGAGAACTTCATACATTTGGATCATGTTTTTGTATTAAACAATATAAATTTATCTCACATTCCTGTATCAATATACAAGAAGAAATTAAAGTATCCTAATACATGGAAAATTCACTTGTTTTACCAACAGTGGGACACATCCAAGGATCAGACAGACTCAATGTGCCTATATACCAAACCCACTAAATCATATTGATATTATAAATTTTTGGGTGGAATCACTATTCCACCTCATTTACAACCAATATCAATTTGAAATTTCAATAATCTCTCTACTAGAGTGTACTCACTTACCCTTTATAAGAATCTTCTTTTGATAACAAGAATTAGCTGGTTTTTCACTTCATTTTGTGCATCATTAAATTCCACATTCATCTTCCTAATGAATACTACATTACTAAAAAATTACTTTTCAGTCCCTTCTGGTTTGTGTATGACTTACTCTCACAAAAAATCAATTCTACAAAAATCATTAATCATCACAATTCTACACAAACTATTATTCAATAACAATTATCCCAACATTTATTATTCTCAGAACCATTGAAAAGCATACTACGTTCATGATTCTCAATACATCTATGATGATCAAAACATTTTCATTACCTAACTCATTCATAGTTCTCACAAATTTTATGATGCTTACATATCCTTTTTAAACATCCATTCTTTAAGAAATACATAATTTAATGGAAACTATCAAAAAAATTCTTCATGAATCACATTCATGAATTCAGACCCTTTAGATTTTCATTAAGGGTTTCTTTTTCATATGATGGGCGAAAATTACTTTTAATAGTTGTTGCCTCCATTTTTTGAATCTTCAAAAATCACCACATCCATTAAATAATACCCATTATTCTTGTTAATGAACCACTTTATCCTTATAAAACGTTCAGTGATATTTTATCATTAATGAAGCTTCTCGTAATCGCATATGTTATTAACTTTCCATTTCACTCTACTATTTTTCAGAAACCTCCAAACCATCATGAAATATAGGACCTTAATGAGGCACCAAACATTCATTAAATCCATTATATTTCCATTTTTAATGATTTATCCATATAAAACAGCAATTGATCTCATTCACATGCTTTGTCATCAAACCCAATCAACTAAGAAACAATTCAATGTAACACTGAGTTATTTTTTCCCTACGATAGTTTATATCTCTTGAGATGTGTATTTTTGTGTATGTTTTAGTTTCTCATAAGTAAATGTGATGATGGTGTGGCCTCTTAATTTTATATTCACCATATTAATGTATATTCTATTGCTAAATATCATTTCACAATTTTATGCTTGTTCCTAAGGAAATTTTATTCCAACATGGATAATTTTTATTGACTCTGTCATGTAATTTTATTATATTATATAATTATATTTTCCATGACTTATGACCTAATGTTTTTTGGTATTATTTACCTATATTTTTTCTAACCATATCATCCACTTATTCTCTCTTATGATCATTTATTTTCAACTCTTATATTTACCCTTATGATTATTTTTTCAAACATTTTTTATAATTTATATTATGTAGGTTATGAAAAACATTAATACATAAGACTTCTATAGAAGGGTGTACCATGATAACAAATTTTTAGTGATATTGAGGACATGTTCATTATTAAGTAGTTCATCTCATTGGTGAAATAAAAATGACAATTAGATACAAAATACATTAGTAAAGTTAATTTATATTTTTTTCTAAATCACCAATATTCTATACATGAAATTAATTAGGAAGGTGTTGTAAGGAAATATTCTTATTGTGTTTGGTAATTAATGAATTATTAGGTCTCCACTATTTTATATTAAATGTTTTTAAAAAATTTAACAAAACCATATAATATCAAAATATTATTATTCCGCCCTATAATGAAACAATATAGCCACGGAGAATATTATAAAAACTGAATGATAGAGTTTTGTAGATATCCATGAACTATATCTCCTCAATTATATTGACATATACCAATCATAGTTTCATCTATTATTCTCAAATAAAATTTATGTTAATGTGTTATTGGACTTGAGATCCTCTATTTAGATTTTACATTTAAATACTCAATATCACTATACTAGTCCACAAAATCTCCACAAGATATTGTAAGGCACCATAAGGGTAACCATATCATTAAACTAATGTGATATAGAATAATGTAGGTGTTTATCTCGTGGGACAGTTTACTGTTGTTTTTAAAAATTTCAAATTCACTTTCTTTTATCAGTCTTCCATTTCAGCTTTATAGATGATAACAATTCCATAGTCTTTAGTAAAATGTGAGAGTTATCCTACTTTAATAACATTATAGATTAAATCACCACAAAAATTTCTTATATTACATTTTGAATCTCTATATATGTTGATCATGATCCAATCCATATTTGGAGGTTATAAATTTACATTTATATAACCATTGTATTTTTAAATTAACAAAAAATTCATATCCAATTATAGATAGATAAATTCAAAATAATGTTCCCAACCAATCTAGTGTTCACATTTCCTACCAAAAAAATATAGATAGTTTTTTCTTCGTAAATTATTATGTAAAATGTGATGGTTTTTGAATCTATTGATATTCAGGTTCTACCATGTGAGAAACAAGTATCTATCCTAACCAATTGGAAGTAGTCTCCTCATCTATGAATTACCCTAATGTGTACTAAAATGGATAAATAGTAATTAAAATTTTAATTCATCAAAGAGACACTCTTCAAAGATGATATATATTACTTAATATAGAATTAACAAAATGAAAATGATAAAATACATAATTTTATAAAATCTACCTCTATAAAAATTGCATATAAGGAAAATATCCAAGACAAGGTTTATGAATAAGTAATCAATGGGATGTCTATTTTATGTCTCCCTATATATTTGGGTATATTTTGAGTGATATATCCATTAGTTTTATAATTTATTAAATAATGAATCCTTTTTTGGGGAAACTAATGTGAAAATTATAATACGTCTTGTATGTGAGTTTTTAATTCCTTAGTGGCTCCAAGGTCACAGTATCCTTATTTGGATAGAAATGATATAAATAAATAGAATAAATGGTTGGATCAAATAATTAATTGATGTATGATCCTTTTTTTAAAATAATTATATAATTATATTCCACGATCTAGAAATGTAATACATCTATCATGGGTGTTTATATCTATTTATCTTTAATAAATATAATGTTTTAATTTTGGGAGGCCAACCACATATTGTCTTTTTAACTAAATTGAATAAAATATTAATATAATGTAGATAGAGGAGAGAAGATATTTAATCCATATTGAAACTATCCACACTATACCATGACTATAAAAGATGATTGATTACTGATCAATCATTAAATTTCTAACATAAGAAATGGTCTAGAACTGGATCATTAAAATGAGAAATGTTCTTAATTCTCACCTCTCATTCCTTTAAATATTAATAAAATTTATTCCATTTTAATATCACTAATTTATTATAAAATATATATCATATATAAATGATGTCCACGAGATAATTATTCATTATTGTAGATAAAAAGTTGTCCATTTGTAATAAATTATAGAGTTTATAATTGTTTAAATACCAATACCTTTGATGATTGAAATTCTTCCAATATAGGAGAGATATTTTCAATTAAATATAGGGATTTGTTTTGTTAATGCTCTTATAAATGTACTTATACTAAGAAGAACTGTTTTAACCCAATAAAAGAGTATTTTAACAAATATAAATGGGTTTTTCCATCTTCAATAATCATACATATATTGAAGCTGTATTTATTAATACAATTGATGTCTGTGATTAATAAAATATGGTAATTCATCCACCATTAAGGCTGATTAGAGATGCTCTAATACAATTTAACTACCTTTTGAATATACTCTGTATTTATTAATATTCCATAGATAAACAGATTTAGATCATCACCAAAACAAGGTTATATGGGGGCAGAAAATCATTCTCATCTTGGATGAGATTGGTATTTCCCTGTTCAACCTTGTCAACAATGAATCTTTTTATAAAATAATAAGCAAATATAATAATAGATCAAGATAAATTATCACATATATAATACCAAAATAGTAAGTGAAATATCCAATGGAAATTATTTTAACCCAAGAATAATGTTTGACGTGTTTAAAAAAGTTACAAGCTTTTAATTAAAAATCATTAAATGAAAATAGGTGAATAAATTAAATTATAATATAAGAGTTGCTATTGTAAAAGGCCTTCATATAATACATCTTGAGATAAATTCATAAATTCCTACAAGACATACAAAATTAATTATTTCCATTAAAATGTGAAAAACTTTAATCATATATCATTCATCTATAAAAAAAATCCATATTGTTTATAATAAACAAACATATTGATGATGATAGATATCATAGTGGTTATTCTATCCTTGAGAATATTTTAGACCTAATTGGATAAATAAATCCCCGTAAATGTGTTGAGGTACTAAATGATAATAAAGTCAGGAAAATCTATTATAAATTGAGAAAACTTTACCTAAGGTATAATTTCATTCACGATGAAAATATGGATCATATACATAAGATAATCCTTAAAAATATCATCGTTATTTTTAATGAAAATGATGGTGAAACCAACTGATCCAAGGGTACTCACTAGATTGATAGAAAAAATGTTATTCACATATTCTACAAATATCTATCATCTTAGTGGTTATCATATTATCAAAGTGATTAATAACCATGGGGATAAAATTATTGATATCACCAAAGTTAGCATGAGGAATACTATTAAATAGTGTATGGTAATATTGATCTATATGAACCCATATTTTGGTCTCCCATGAAAAATTTATCTTCATGTGACCAAGTAATTTATGGGTTTTGGATCCTCTAAAACCATGAGGAAATTATTGAATGCAATATTGTCACTATAACCTTATTTAATCTATTTTACCATGGAATTTTTACTCAAGATTTACTCTGAAAAGTGATTTTCTCATTCATCCTTTGAAGAAATTTCAACCTCCTTTTAATGTCAAGAAATTTCATACTCCTCATAATTATAATTTTTTATAACCTCTATATTTTTTCCATGGTCTCAATGTCTCTGTCTAGGTAATTGAAAATTGCCTTTCTCTATGATTTTTTATACCACATTAGGTTCCTAAGAATTATAAAACAAGTAAAAAATGTCATTTTTTCATTCTGTATTATCCCATATATCATAAAAAAGATCCCCTATAGTGTATATTATAAACCCAATAATTATTTAAACTATATGTTATCGTACTAAATTCAATTTTTTATGATGGTAGTGATAATGGGATGATGATTTACAATTTTATTTATGATAGACACGAAATGTACATCCACCCACTGGTCCATCATATGGAACTAGAAAATTTTATTGATCCCTCATTCCGTAAAAAGTATTATTAATTAAAATATTTTTCTATGTATATCTCTCTCTCGATATAGGTTGACCTACACAATTTTATTATGGTCAATAAATTTCATAAATTATCTACTATAAATGACTAGATTATTTTATTTTATTCTATAATGTGACATAATATCATTCTTTGAGACATAAAAGATCACACATGGGCCCTTTATATATAGATTTATATTTTCAATATCATCCCATATGTTCTTATACATTAATAATTTGTGAAATAATAGATGATCAAGAGTAAAAAATGGTTTCCCTTCAATATAAATCATGGTGGTAATCATCCCAAACCTTATGTGAACCACATTGAATCTGGTAGATTTCGTTGAAACAAGAACCCAATGGGGTTCCCCAATTATTTAATCATGATAAATTACCACATTATTATAATCTAGATAATTCAATATAATACAATTATTCATGAAAAATATTCCTTATGTTCTGTAATACCAATCATCAATGTATATTATTTTTAAATAAATTTATTAATAGTTCTAGTTTTGGATAGAATATACATCCATCGAAAATTATTGAATAGGATATTCATTTGTTAAATTTTTTGGATTTATATTTTCTTAACACTAAGGGTTAAATATTTCTTCAAACCAATACTTTTGGTCTCCCTGACTTTACCAAAGTATTATTTAATGAATAGGGCTTAAGTAAGGGAAAGGGTACCAATTTGTACACTACCTATGACCCTTATCTTTTATTTATAACATCATCTTAAATCATATCTAATATACTCTTTAATAAGTTGTGTTGTCACAATACATTTTGTAATCATTTTTAAAAAAATTTATTATAGGGATCATATTTGGTTGATATAAGTTTATACTCCTCACCCTATATCATATTAAAATGAGATACACCTATCATTATTATATAAGACACCTTATATGTCTCTTGACCTTCCACTTTTTCACTTACTAGAGTGTATGAATGTTTTTTCATCCTACTGCCTATAAAATTATAGTTTTGTTTACATAAGTCAAATCCCAATAAACTAATACACTCCAATCCATTATATCCATGGAATCATACCTTCAAATAATTTCACCATTATATAAATTTAATATTCAGATATTTCCCACTTTAATAAATCCTATCTCCTTCTATTATTATTTAGGTCCCAAAACTTGATCATACCTTACAACCACATTCATGTTATTATGTATTTTTTGTGAATTATTGCATTAAAATTTCATCTACTTATTCAGGTACAATGTATATCATCCCAGAACCCACAATCTCAGATCTAGGGAAAAATCATAAACATTATATTTTCAACTTTGATTTGGACTATTGTGACCCCATTTTTTTCCTTCTACACCATACAACCTAGAAAGAAAAAAATAGAACACTTATAGTTTCAAGGGGATTTTAGGTTTAGTGTTTTGGAGAATTATTAAAAATTATTACATAAATAAAACTCATGTAATTAAATGATCATTTCTACCACTTAACCCATATTTTCATATTTCATGTTTTGGCATCATCACCATCCATATGAAATAAATTCTAGACATAATTTGATGATCCTCCTTGATTATAACCTAGGGAAAAGGAAACTAAAAAATAGTGAGCTCAAATTATTGGAATAGAAAAATGTATTAATTAAGATATTAATGCCACGATTGAGTATAAGAAGAGCATAAGGGTATGATGACATAATCAATGTACATGGATATAACAAGAGAATATTGATACACAAAAATACATATATCATCATATATAAAAACATTCCATAAGGATTTAATAATGGAAATTTACAAATTATAAATAATCATTATCCATGTGATATCAATCATGATCAAATGAAACATCATAAAATAATAAAAATCATAGATAAACCATATTGTTATCTTCGGACATCATATCATAGAATTCTTACAAAACCCATACAGAAAACATATAATTTTGATTAACCATATGGCCATCATCCTATATAATTCATTAAATAATGTAATCATTATACAAGAAATTGGTTATTTATCAATAAGTCCCCATTATATAATCTATATCAATATCACCTAGAACTATTTTGGTTCACCCATCATTAATAATGTTCAATAACCATAACATGAATAAATTATATAGATTTCTCATCATAAAACTCATAGAATCAATACTTAATATTTTATAACCTAACCAACCCATAAATTTATTTCATGACAATATATTTGAAACATAACTAACCCATGGAAAAGAACCAGGTTCTATTATAATCTATCTAAAACACTTTGTTCCCATTTAAAATAAATGGGTTCTGTAACAATTTAATTGAAATAATCTAAATACATCCATATAAAAATGAGAATAATATAACTAAAAAATACCCCCATTACTTCAAAAAAATTACAAATTTCTAGAAATTTCTAAATAGAAATCATATTAAATGATCATTGAAAACGTTTTGAGAAAAATACCTTTTTTTATAAATAAAATTTTAAAACATAAAAAATTTTGATTGAAATTTTATTTAAAAATCAAATTGAATGATTATAAAAAAATATTTAAAAAAATATTTAAATTATTTCCTTTTGAATATATCCCCTCTTTTTTAAAAAAACATTTAAAAACGTTTTTTGAAATCTTTTATTTTGACGAACATGTTTTCAGAAGAAAATAGATTTTTTATCAAAGTGAAAAATGATGTCAGATTTCCGAAAATATACTTTATATAATATTTTGAGAACCAAAGAGGGTAAAAATGTAATAATTACTTGAAAAGATCACTAAAAAACATATTTTTGGAAATTTCATGTGAATAATAAGATTTCAACATTGGATACTTCAACATACACAATCCCAATAAATAGTGAGATTGTAACGAAAGACTCTTACAAATTTTGTAACATTTAATAATAATAACAATGAAATAATAAAAATAAATGAAGTTATTATATCCAAAAAATAATTATATCCATGATATTACTTGTCAATTGGGATTTATATACAAATCATAAAATAAGATAGATCTATAACATTACAAATGAATGAAAGAAGAACAATTGAGGAAAAAATATCTTAATACTTTGGAAACTCTGACGCTGTAAACCACATGAAAGGTATTTAATAAATGGATTTATAAATACCAGTAATGATTAATATAATAATAATAAAATATATTCATTAGTAGTATATACATGAAAAAATAAGTGGTGAATATAGAACATATCTCATATAAATAAAATCTAGATGAGAAAACGCTTACCTGAAGTTAGATTCTTCCCACTTGTTATTTAGATTTCATAATAATAAACATATGTTAATTTTTAACTTCTTAATATTCTTTTTCAGGTTTATTATTCCTTTTATTTTACTTATTATCAGGTTTTTTATTATTATTTTATCAATTATGTTTATGTCGAATGTTTTGAACATATTTGGCTTATCTATCAAAAATGGATTTCTTATGCTGACTTTGGTCAAGGATATCATTTTATAAATATATATAGAATAATATTCGTGAAATAATTATTGAATTTACTCATCAATTATACATTTAAACAAATAATCAAGTATTTTTAAGAAAAAATGGCTCTATTAAAATCACGGATACAGTTGATTTTACGTACACATGAGTATCATTTCTATTTTTAAATGATCATTGTGGGAATTAGGTAACTAAAATTGTATTATTAAAGAAAAAAATTAAATCATAAATACAAAAATATATAAATATATATACTTATATTTTATTCTAGTTATGTGTTGGGGAATGAACTAAATCGCTTCGAGTAGACAATAGTCCACATATCGAGGAACAATGCTATTATTTTTTTAAGTGATTGAAACAGTAAAAATAAAATGATATAATATATTTAAATACTGATATATATGTTACTGATATCATAAATATTTCACTTATTTTGTATATATTTATAATATATACCCTTACTAACATCCATGTAACGTGTTAGTGAAAAATGAATCATATTGCTTCACAGGGCGGTAGTCTTCCATACAAATGAGAGATATTAAAATAACTCTTAAAGAAGGGAATTTAAAAAGGTTATATATGATATAATTAACCAATATGTATATTTATATTATAAATATCATATCTAAACATCATTTCCAACATCATACCCAACCATGATAGGTGGTAATGAAAAAACCAATGACATCATTTATCATGGTGGTTGTTCATTATACACACGAATGATGATTCTGTAATCCAATTAAGGGGTGTATTTTTGAGTTTAAGTAATAGCCACGATAAATAAAATATCATTATATATAATATTCTATGTTTATCAGATCATCTTGTTATAATAATAATTTAACAAATGAAGAGAGACCTTAAACTAAAACACTCGTTGATGAACGTTGCCTCTTTTTCATGTAACTCTTTTAGGTCTATACTAAATGCCTCCATGGGCTGAATTTATTCTAAAACTAAGGATTATGTGATGATTTTAGTGAATTTTGGAAGTTCAATTAATAGGATTCAGTTGATAAAAGTGGATTTAGAGGTTTGAAGTGGTGATGTGAGTGAATTTCTTTTTATAATGGAGGATGAGTAGAATTCTTGTAAATACCCAAAAGTATTCACTGTTGGGATGTCTCCCATTCCTAATTAAGTTAAAAAATATATCCATAATAGAGTCTTGCGTTTATTTCTCAAAAAAATCATAAGAACCAATAAATAAATACATTTCTAAAATGTTATTCCATACTCTTTAAGTTTACTCAGTTTTACCTTTTTTATTTTTACCATGGAAACTTGTATCTTATTTTACCTTGGTAACCTGTCCTCTAAGAATACTTTTGAAATTATATTCATTATATAATTTAGACTTAATTATTATAAATATTAAAAAACATTTAATAAATATCAAATGTACGAGTAAAATAAATTTTAATACAAACGCATGTAATGTGCAAAAAAATATTTTGTTAACCTTCACTATACTGACTGAGTTTATTTTATTTAGGAGTCAACATGGTCATTATGAAAGAAACAATTGTACATAATTAAACATAAATACCATTTTTTGAAATTTATAAATCATTGTTATATTGTTTTATTTTATGCAATTTTAAATCAATTATCAAAATAGAGTTCATTATAAAATAATATTAACATCGATTTTGATATTAGCCTTTTAATTTTAATTTAATGAAATATATACAACGATGGAATTCAAATATATAATTTTCACGATATTTTAAAATGATATAATCTTATAATAAATTGTTTTAACTCAATATTTCATTCCATTTAGATAACTTCTAATATTTTTTGGATCATTTATTATATTTAATTATTAACTAAATAATTCATGTGTCGGTATTTTTTAAGCATTGAGAGTAAATATTTCATCTCTAAAATGTTAAAAAATCATCATGACATAAAAACTCATTTATCATTCACAATAATATATATTTATAAACCTATGATTTTGTTTCCCCAATCCAAATGTCTTATAAATATCAATGGAATGGATGTTTTTTATACTTTTCATTTCATAACTTATTATATTTATCGTATTCATGTAATTGTATTCCCACTAACACATAACAATTGATACTAAGGTGGTAAGGGTAGCTATTTTATATAAAAAAGTGTTTTGAAAATTTTTTATGGTCAATTTACCCATTATATATTATGTTTAACCCCTCTCCATCCAATAAACTTGTTCTTACCTTAATCATAATAATTAATTTTAACTATTTTCCCAAATATGTTTGATAAAAAAACTTTTCTGATTATAAAAATTATTTTAATTTAAAATATGGAATCAATATTTTCAGATTCAACACACAATTGAATATAGGTTTATTTAAAATTAATCTTGGAGACGTGACAAGATAGTGGGGTTTTGAAGTGAAAATGTTCAAAAGCATATAGAATTTTTATATGAAAATTTGATATGGGAAAGATTCCTGTGAAATTAATTGGATAAATTTATATATAATTTGTATAATAATAAATTTAAAAAAAAATTTAAATATAATTAAACATTATTAGTTATTTAAATGAAATGGAATATCTCAATTAAATTTCATTATTTTTACAATTCATCAAAAAAATAAATCATTTGAAATCAACACAAAAAATTCAACATCAACTAATTATTGTATTAAAATTTTAGAAATGTATTTTTTTTCAAATAAATTAAAAAAATTTAATATAAATTATTTTTAAATTTGGTGTTTGAAGAACAATTAAATAGTATTTTTGAAGAAATTAATGTTTCTAAAAAACATTTATTTTTCTTATAAATGAATATTTATTCTATCACTAGTAAAAATATAAAAATATTTTCAACCCACCAATACAATATAATGGTGATAACTATTTTATAATAATATCTCACATTTTGTTTAAACCCACTGTTGCATGCTACACAATATAAACTCAGTGTGTGTGTATCTTATTCTATTGAGCATAATTTTGTACCTTAAAAATGTATTGTTGTTATATCTCCAAATTCCATAAATTTAATTCTTTCAGTTTTAAATTTATATCTATAATTAATGATTTTAAATATGAAAATAATTTTTATGGAAACCCACATAGTAAAAATATTCAATAAAATACACATTTATTAAGAGATAAAATGGATAATAAATGTTTTATGTAATAACACATAACTTGGATTCAAAATAGAACAACATAGATTGGAATAGAGTAAATATTAAAAAAATAGGGATTGAGGTTATTGATCACAGTTATGTAAAAGATATATGGAATGTTAAGGCCCTAAAAACCATACATATATGGTTATCTAAAAGACCATGGGTTAAGAATAATTTTTTCAACTAAGAAAATAATTTTTTTAAAGAACCTTTTTCTTTATTTTAGGAATTATTATAACATATAGACTAATAGAATTTATATATATACTTAGTTGATTTTTTGAATTTAAACAATTAAAAAATTTACAAAATAACCTCACCATTTCTTATAAATATGTGTATTTAAGATGAATTTTCCATGCTTGAAGCACTAAAATAAACTTATTAAAGGAAAACAACATCCCCACAAAATAACAAGATATTCATCCAATATTTATAAATCAACCAAAAAATGGTTAACACATAGTGAGTTATCAAAAATAAATATTCATACATAAATCTCCAAAGGTATCTAAATCATTCCTTTGATCAAACTAAAGTATCATAGAACCCACAAATTTGAATCTAGTACACATTTAATAAAATTTACATTTTCATATTTGATGATGATAATTGGGACCCAATTTTTTCCCATACAAACCTTACAATAGAAAAAGTAAAATTTGGATCGCTTCTATTCTCAAGGACATTTTAATAATATAGTTATATTTAATTAAGAGAAATTCCAACATTAATATTACCCATGTAATTAAATGAAGACTTATCCCACTTATCCTATGTATTTTTATTTTACATTTAGTCATTATTATCATCCATTTAAAATCCCTTTTAGATATAATTAGTAAAACCTCATTATTTATAACAAATGTCAAATGAAAATAAATAATAGTGAGATAAAATTCTTAGTAAGGGAAAACATATGAATTAAAAAAATGAATGTCATTAGGTAGGATAACAAGATCATAAGGGTATGATGACGTAATCAATGAGCATGATTATAACATAAAAAACCGCATACCAATTCATACCAAGAGCATTAAACATGAAAACATGGATTACAAATTTAGTAAAGTAAATAGTTATACTTTTAAATAATTATAAGCCATGTGATATCAATCTTGATCAAATGAAACAACAAAAACAAAAAGAAATCATAGATAATACATATTGGCGTCTTGGGACATCATCTTATAGAACCCTTACTAAACCCTTAAAGAGACCATACAAACTTCAATAACAATACAAACAAAATCCAATATAATTCTTCTAAGAAAATAATAATTACAAAATGCATTGGAGTGTTATATTGGAGCACCCATAAGTTATGCTATATCAGGATCACCCGACAATATCTAGTTTCATCCCTTATTTAAAATATCCCAGAATCACAACATGAATAATGTACATAGAAATTTCATTGTAAAACTCATAGAAAAAATTACATACCATTTATAACCTGATGAACCCATGGAAAATAAATGTTTTTGAGGTCAGTCACTTTGAAACATGATTAACCTATGGAAAGGAATTCAGTTCCAAAAATATTCTCATCAAAACAATTTTATCAAATGGAAAATAAATGGGTTTCATAACTATCTCATTGAAACAATCTTAATTCATAAAAAAATGAATGTGGCTGTATAATTACAAAATTTCCCCATTGGAGAAAATGTATCAAATTTTTTTTTCAATATTCATGAATATAAAAAAATTAAAAATGTTTTAAAATGTTTTTCAAGAACATACACTTTTATTATGAAAAAACTACTTAAAAACTAAAAAACTGGTAAATCCATTTTAATAAAACAATAACAATGAAATATTATAAATTATGGATTAAAAAATAATTTAAAACATTTAATGATGAAATTATATTTTCATATTTTATAACCACTTTTAATAAAAATGGAAACCATTTTTAGAAAACATATTTTTTTAAAAAGAAATATTTCTGTCCAAATAGGGAAATGAAGTAATATTTAATTAAAAACAATTTATCAAAAAACATATGTAACAAAGAGTGATAAAATTTCACAATTACCTGAATATATCATGAATAACCCGATTATAATATAGTTCATGAGTATTTTAATATTGAAAATTCATAGAGTTAATCATACACATTCCCGATAAATGATGATATTATAACAAAAAAATCATACCACTTCTTAAAATTTGAATAAAAATCCTCTTAAAAGAATAAAATTAAATGAACCATTTAATATAATGAAATCAGGAAATTAATGATATAACACATAAATGGATAAATAAATAAAAATCATAACCTGAGGTAAGTATATAACATAACAAACATCCTAAAGAACGAAAATTGAGATAAAAATTCCTTACCACATTAGTAATTTTGAAACTATAAACCTCATGAAAGAGAGATCCTAAAATTGATATCTAAATCACCATAATATTAATTATAATAACAATAAAACACAGTCATATGAAATATTTACACCACACTATGTAAATAACAGGTTAATATGATACATATATCATATAAATAACAGTGAGATGGGAAGACAATTACCTCATATTTTATTTTTCATTCTTGTTATTTGTCATCGTGAATAAACAAACATATGTTAATTATTTAATTTTATGAGAAATTTTTACATGTTTATTATTAATTTATTTTTGTTTTTACCTTGTTATATATGATTACATAATAAATTATTCTTATGTAGGATTTTTTGACCATATTTGTGTTATGTGTCAAAAATGACATTGTTAGGCTGACTAGGGTCAAATAGGTCATTTTACAAACACATCTAGAATTATAATAATGAATCAATAATTATATTTATACATGAATTAATATTTTTAATTCTATCATGAAATATGGATATTATTTTTTTACAATCATAAATATGGTAGGTCATACAAACGGATCTTAAACATTTCTATTTTTAAAGATCATTATAGAATGAAAGTATGTAAAAATATTTCCATATAGAATTATAATTACTTCATTAATAAAATTATATTAAATTTTATATACTTATATATTTCCTTATTTGTATTTGGTTATTAAAAAAATAATGACATGACTTTGAGGAGGAGGTTGTCCAATAATCCATTAATGATATTATCATTTTTTCTAGTGTATGAAAAGGTAAAAATAATATGACATATTATATTTAAATAATTAAAAATATGTCATTAATATAAAAAAGTATTCCATATATTTAACAAATATTAATTATATTTACCATTATTAACTTTCATGTAACGCGTTTGCAAAAAATGAATCACATTGATTCGTAGGTATGTAGTCAGCCATATACATGAGTGGAATTATGATATCCCTTAAGAAAGAGAAATTGAAAGGGTATATTTGATATAATAAATATATATGTATAATTATTTTAAAATTTTAATATATTAACACTTTATTCATCATCATAACCGACCAATAGTTGTGATAATGGAAAAATATGTTACTTCATTTTCTGGGGTGGTTGTCCACCTTGCACATGAATGATGTTTTTTAACTCTTTTTATAGATGTTTTTATTTTTATAGGTGATACCCTTAACCTAGAAAAATATCATAATATGATATATAATGAGGTTTTTGTATTATCTTGGTAGTTTAAAAATTTTATGGGGATGGAGAAGGAAATAAATCAGAAAAACTTGTTTATGAGCATTACCTCTTCTTCGGATAACTCCTTTTGATTTGAAATGAATTCGTAATTTGGATTTATTATTCATGTATTTCTACTAGGATGGGGGTAGGTGTGTTTTTAGTTTATTTTTTTTTTGTGTTTCATCTAGCCAAATGTCTTTAGAGGTGTGATGAAGTGAGTTGAGTGATTTCCCTTTTATAATGGATGATGAGAGGAATTATTGTAAATACCCAAAAATATTAACTATTTTGGGGTATCCCTTACCTCATGAGGCTAAAAAATAGATCATTAATAGAGTTTATGGTTTATATGTTTCAGAAACACATAAAAAACACAAAAAAGAATATATTTTTTAATATTATTCCTCAGTCTTTATGTTTAATCAATTTTAAAATTTTCGATTTACCAAGATAACTTGTATCTTTTTATACATAGGTCACTTTTCCATTAATACTAAAATTAAAATAGGTACTATTAAATAATTTATACATATAAATTATAAATATAAAATATAATTAATTGTTTAAAAATCCTTTGTGTCTGTAAAATTAATTTTAATACAAATGCTTGTAATGAATAAAAAATTATTTTAACATTTACCATTAAAACTATGTTTTTTTAATTTTTTGGTCAATATAGTAATTATAAAATAGAACTTGGTAAAATAATTTGAAATTGTAAAAATTTATTTAAAATTATTAATCACTTGATGATTATTGGTTTCTTAGTAATTTTGAAACATTTCATAAATTATCATTTATTATAAAATAACATTAATGTCAATTATTACATTAATCATTTAATTTGAATTCAAAAAAAATTATAGAATTTGAATATATTGTTTCCACACTAGTGTAACATTCTATAATCATACACCAAATTAATGAAACTCAGTAATTCACTTAATTTACACCACTTGTAATATTATTATTATCATTTATTCAAATTGATCATTTATTAAATAATTTTAATATTTGTATTTCTTAAGAATTTAAAGAAAATTTTTCATCTCTATAAAATTTAAATATAATATCTTGATAATAAAATAATTAATATATATTAATAATATTTATAATTGAACCAAATTTTATTTTCCATATCACAATGATTTATAGATTTTAAATGCAATGAAGTATCATTTTCTATATTTTTTTATTTACCAATATTATTATATAGTTTTGATTTATATATTATTATTCTAACTAACTCATAATAATATATCAAAATGGGATAAAGTTAAATATTTGTCCATAGAAGCTATTTTGTAAAATTTGGTATGTCAATTTAAAGTTCAATTATTATGTTTAACCCCACAACAAAATCGTTTCTACGATACACACTATAATTAATTATGAACCTGTTCTTTAATAATTTTGTTGGAAAATTAATATAAACTTATAAAATAAGATAAATTAGTTTTAATAAAAGTAAAAATCCATTTTCAAAAATTTAACTCACAAAACATCAGGAATTTAATTTAAAAATAATCTTAATAGTATAGCATAACAACATGTTTTTAATGTGAATATGTTTGAAAGAGGAAATATTTTTTATGTCAATATTAAAAATGAGCAAGATTAAAATGAAATAAATTGTATTATATGATATAAAATTTATATACTTTTTCATTAAAAAAATTCAAAATATAATTTAACATTATAAATTATTTAAATGGAAATAATTTTTATAATTAATATTTAGTAGTTTTTACTATTCATTAAAAAATTAAACATTTCAGAAAAATACCAAACATTAACCTTAAAATTATTTGGTATTATAATTTCATAATTGAGTTTATTTTCTAAATATATTTTTAAAAATTGGTAAAAAATTAAATTATGTGCACCAAGAATGGTTAAACAATATTTTTGAGAATTTTTTTTAGAGAACAATTACATTTATTCCAAATGATTCTTATTTTATTTTTGATCAAAATACAAATATATTTGTCACAATTTATTTACAACTATTCATACACTATAATATAATGGAAAAGGTCATAACAATTATATATTAATATTTGACATTTTTTTAAACATAGTGTTGTGTGGAATGGAAGCTGAACTTAGTTTTTATGTCCTTTATACTAATGAAAATAATTTAAATCATTTCAAATAATGTATTGTTACACCTCCTTTTATTTCAGTTCCTTACCCAAGTTGACTTTAGTATTTTATGATAAACCCAGATATCCCCTATAGCAAGTCTATGAGTTGGACCCTTCTGCCAAGTGTGGGTTGGATTATGGACCTATATCTTTTGAATATATCAATTATTAGAAATCTCATAAACCACAATATTATAGTATTTACCAAAAAATAAGGTGTAAATTCATATTCAAACTCAACATGAATTGATGGATAAATAATTAATGTAAATATCACTTATTCATTTTCACAACCCACCTTAGATGTAGTGATTTAATAAGTTCATACTATCTCCGATGAAGATAGTTTTTATTATCAATGGTTATCTTCAATGACCCTAGTTAAGGGAAATTTATTTTACATGGTTTATGTTCTTTATATGTACATCATTGGACCATAAATGTTGGAATTACTATAACCATAATTTATTATATCATAATAGCTAGCCTCATAATATCCCTCACACATTATTTATAATTAAACACCCCCTTCTAAAATTGAAATATCTACTTCTTAACTTTATGAGGATCCTAGGGTGCTTCATCCCAGACATATAACATGTAGGAAAATGACCCATATTCCATCAATGATTATTAATTATGTAAAGACCCATAGATTTCAAGGGAAATGTTTTGTTATTTTATTTTTGGGATTTTACAAGTACGCTGTTTCTGACGGCACCTGATTCTGAGGCCCGGTGTGCTCGAAATCAATTTCCGAAAAAATAGCTCGGGTACGTTCAGTGAATGAATGAGTGGGTTTTTCTAACATTTGAACTGATGCTCAGAATCGAAATCTGAGGGCACCGATGAAACTGCAGCGCCGATAATTGCTTAAGAACATCTTTTCCGAAGGTGCGTTTTCTCGGGAGGAAATGTAAAAAATGTGAGGAATAAAAATAAAATTGTTTTACAATTTTTTTTTATTTCCTTACATTGTGGTTTAACATCAATGAGAGGATGTTCGGGTGGGACCCACTAAAAACCCAACTCTTCTTGAGAGGATTAAAGAGTAAGGTGGGGCCCACACGAGCCCTACCCCTTAAAATTCCCTTAACTTCTCTTCCGCATTAATGGTGCCAAATTATCTCTCCATTTATTATGACAACATTAGATTAATTATATAATGTTTTTTTTTCATCTATTGAATTTTATAAGTGTTGGAAAAAGTAATAAAATAAGTCTAAGCCTTATTTTATTTTTGGTTGCTTCGTTGTGTTGAGAGAGGAAGAGTTCTACCAACGAAGAACTTCATCTTCCTCCTTGAAGAACACCGACACGACTTCCTTCGTTTTTCTTCCCGCGTCAAAGGAAGGGAGACGCCGTTCCTCCTCGGACGATCTCCATCAAAGTGTACGGAGCCTCACCCCACGACGTCTTTTTCCGCAGCGCTCATCGATCTTCAACTACTACGAGAGGTAGGGGATTGTTTTATGTTCATGATTATTCTTTTGGCATTCTTCGTTAAATATTTGGCGGCTTGAAATCAAATTTAAAGGAGGAGGCCGGACTGCAAAAACATGGCAGACCCTACTCCCCTTTGTTGTTGTTCTTCGTTATTTTTTGGAACGAAGGCGACGCGGTACCGTCGCACCACGCGGGAATGAGGGAACCACAGAAAAGGAGCCTGGCCGTTGAGGCCGAAAGAGGTCGCGGCTGGAGTAGGGCCGCGACGGAGGGGCGCGATGCCGGCACGTTGCGCCTGAGCTTCTTGAAGGGCCGCGGTCGGGGCAAACCACGACGGAGGGGCGTGGCACCGTCGCGCCGCATCGGTTGGACAAGGGTTGTGGCCTAAGGGCGCAGCATTGCAGGGAGGGGCGACCAGAAATCTGGTTGCCGATGCAAGGAAGGGCGGGACCCACGGGGGGCCCGTGGTGGCACCCTGGCCGGCCAGCATGGTCGGCCTTCCGAGAAGACCATGGGTCATAACCCCCGGTGGCATGTGAGGCTGCCCCTCCAAGTGGGGGCCGCTGTTTCATCTTCAAGGGGAGCAGCCCCCCCCCCCCACTTTCCGCTAGGCCGAAACAGGCGAGCCGCCGGCCACGCGGGCCGCGCCCGCGCCGGACCGGGCCGTCTGCGCTGGTCCGGGCCGCCTGCACTATGTCGGACCCCCGTGTCCAGCCAGGTCGCCTCAGCTGGTCCGGCCCGAGCCGCTCCCAAATGGGCCGGACCTGGACCCGTGTTGGATCGGTCTAGGCCCAAACCCCCCTAAAATAGACCAGATTCGTTCAAATGCCGGTAACATGGGCTACAGACCTCCGATTGATGCACCGTCAGTTGAGAAGAGATCCTTGGATCGAGACGGTCGTTTTTGTATACTACACTCATGGTTTTAGAGAACATTGTGTACAAACATGTTGGTTCAAACACGAAACCAGTCGGGCCCTCGGAGTAGAAACGCTTTTAACTTGAGCTCTGCACGTCCAATTGATGTGTCGTCGACATTATTGGAAACCTCTTAGTAAGATGGTTCTTTTGTCTCACTCCACTCAAGGATTAGATGCAGTTGGAGTATGATCAGGTTGGTTTTGTCTTAAAAACCAACCGGGCCCCTGGGACGAAAAATCCAATAACTCTCAGACCGGGCATCTGATTGACGCGCCGTCTGTCGCATTGTGTTCCTTTCAATGAGACGGAAATTTGAGATAAATCAACTATGGAATTCGTGTCATTTGATTTATTGACCCCCCTTGGCTTGTGGAGCAGACCCTCCCAGAATCGATCATGATGTGTGCGAAAACCCTATAGCTGGCTGTGTTTGCGACAATGATGACGACTATACTGAAATCCTCTGTGGGTTTGATAGCGACGACTACCGTACTGAAATCTTTTGTGGGTTCGATAGCGAAGACTAATGTTCTTGTATCCTTTGTGGGTTTGGCAGTATCTGACTACTATTCATGTATCCTATGTGGGTCCTGCAGTATTTGACCTCTGTATTTGTATCATACGTGGGTTCGGTAGAGTAGCTAGTCCTGTATCCTTCGTGGGTCCTACAGCTTAGCTGGTCTTGTATCCTATGTGGGTCTGATATCTTAGATGAATCATTTGGCTATATATGATCATCTCTATCGTCTTAAGAAGAAGTATAACTATGTGAGCTAAGTTTGGACTTTCAATCCTTATCGTCGATATGATTGTCTTGCTTCCCTGTGTGGATTGGGTTGTGTTATCCTCTTAGGATTGGATTGTGCTATCTTGTGTGGACATGATCGAACATGGGCTCGGATGTTGGATCCAAATTAGAATTGATGACTTAGGTACATGTATGGGAATATACATAAGTAATTTTTTTTGTTACTTCGTGATTGTAAATTTCCTTTGTGGTTTATCCTTTGTGGATTCTTGGATACCTACAGGGGTCTCGAGGTCCCTACTGAGTAATGTATACTCACCCCTACACGGGCTATGCCCGCACTACATTGTGTTGGATGCAGACGACAAACATCGCTGATCGAGGTAGGAGCTCGTGGAGCTGGACGGTACCTGGAGGTGGATCACTGGACAAGACGTACATGGAGTGGATGGTTGGAGTCGAGGAGTGAAGGAGACTATCTGTAGCCAACCATCAGGTGGGATTTACATAGGACGGCTCAGACTTGGTTATTTAATTTATTGTTGTTGTACCCACTTTTCATTTTTACTTTACTTTCAGTTGGGTTTGTATTCTGGGCCATTTACTTCTAGCACTTACGTTCATATTCAGTTTACTTAGTGTTTACATCAGCTTCTATACATTGTGGTGTTTGTTTACATTATAAAAGAAATTCCTCCCCTTTTATCAGGATTTATTCCTTTGGTTCTAGTTGTCAGCCCCTGGCCTATGGAAGGCGGGCTTGTGGTAGTCACGACACGGGTCCTGAGGACCGGTCGTGACAAATTGGTATCAGAGGAGTTCTGTTCTACCGCAGAACACATGAATATGATCTTTCTTCTATGTGAAGCAATAGTGTTAAGGGTATTGAGTGTGGTTATCTGTCTAGGGAGTCCAGTGTTGGTGCGACAGCCGACGTATCCATAAACCAGGACCCTAACTCCTGATTTCCAACTCAATGCATGAAAACATTGATTGCATGTGTGTTTCAAGGTTTTCATTGTGATTACTTTCTGTCAGCTCACAAGGTATACTGTATTGTCAGTGGCGCACCTGTCTCTTTTCAAGATGGCCCCATGACGATAGCTAGCTAGGGTTCCGAGCTTTGTGCGAGACGACTGCCCACCGAGCGACGAGGCCTCGACGCAAGGACCTATTACAGCAGAGGCACCAGCGGCACCTCTATCCACCGAGCCACTGATGCCACCAGCCCCAGCCGCCGAGACTGCATGTCGCCTTAGTTCACTGCATGAGTTTCAGCATCAGAGACCGCCTAGGTTTCACGGGGAGATGGACACTCAGGCAGCTGAGGATTGGCTGGAGGCTATTGTACAAGTCTTCAGGTTGGTAAGGACACCAGCTGACCTCATGGTGATCCTTGCAGTGAGTCTCCTGCACGCGGCAGCAGGCATATGGTGAATCCTTATGCTCCAGGTGCATGGCGAGGCATCCCTCCTTTGGCAGGACATCGATAGCCTCATTCGTTTAGAGTTCGACCCAGCCACCCTCTGTGCGGTGCACATTTCGGAGCTACTACAGCTGCAGCATGACAACATAACGGTAGCCCAGTACTTGAAGAGATTTACCGATCTCCCACGCTATTCCATAGACATGGTACGAGACCTATTCTTCTAGGCCAGGACCATTGAGCAGGGACCGAGGCATGAGATTAGGGAATTGATGATCTCCCTCAGCATTTCAATGCTGGCAGGAGTACTGGAGCGAGCCCTTCCTATAGAGATCTTTCTGGATGATCTTACACCAGCAGCGAGACCTACCACAGGGCTGCACGTAGTAGAGTCTTTTGTAGCTGGTAGTTGACGGATGTCACAGGGGTCCAAGCAGACCAGACAATCAGGTGGACAACCTCAGGACACTGGATCAGAGGTGCAGGTCACACGGTGCAGAGCCAGTCTTATGAGTAGCAGACAGTGCTATGCATGCGGCGGGCAGGGCCCCATGGCTAGTGACTGCCTGACTCTCGATGCAGAGGAGCAGTAGACGGTTGAGGGACCACCCAGGCAGATGCAGAGGTTCGACTGTGGTGGTCCACAGGGAGCAGGCGGACGAGGCAGAGTAGTTGGTAGAGTAGCAGGTGGTGGGTGACACTTTGAGGCTTTACCACCAACACCACTAGTAGGTCCACCCTGACCACAGGGAGCGGGCGGGCAGAGGCAGGCTCAGCTTCAGGCAGCGGAGGCCTATGACCACGGCTCACCAGAGATGATTTGAGGTACAATCTGTGTCTAATCCACCCTTTCTATAGTTCTTATAGATAGAGGAGCGAGCCATTATTTCATTGTCGCTGCCCTTTTTCGGAGCTCGAAGATTCTGACGGAGCCGTTGGCTTGATCCTTACGTCTAGAGACTCCTACAAGAGCAGACTTGATGATTACGCACTGGTTCCAGCAGTGTGAGAGTACTCTAGGAGGTGAGAGCTTCGGCTGAGATCTTCTTGTAGAGGCATTGAGGCCTTACAACGTCATCTTGGGCATGGATTGGTTATCTACAGTCCATGCTCAAATCGACTGTATTAGGCGCGAGGTGCGGTGTGTCCGCACTGATGGTAGCAGGTTCACCTTCATCGGTGAGAAGGGAGCCTTTGCAGCACATGATTGACTCACGCAGAGGAGAGGACAACCGATCACTAATCAGTTGGCTAGCCTCATCCTAGTAGCAGTGGATGTGCAGAGTCTGAGTTTTCCTATTGTGGTGGATCAGTATGAGGACATTTTTCCTGACGACATTCCAGGACTACATCCTCGTAGATAGGTAGAATTTAATATTAACCTATACCCCGGGATAGCCCCGATATCTACTCCTGCATATTGGATGGCTCTCGCTGAGCTTCGAGAGCTACAGGTATAGCAGGAGGACTTGCATGGAAAGGGATTTATCCGACCCAGTGTTTCACCCTGTGCTTCCCTGATTTTGTTCGCCAAGAAGAAGACGAGAGCTTGCGACTGTGTGTCGATTACCGATGCCTAAACTAGGTGACTGTGAGTAACAAGTATCCACATCCGAGGATTGATGACCTCTTCGATCAGCTCAAGGGAGCACAGTGGTTCTCGAAGATAGACCTCAGGTCAGGCTATCATCAGCTCAGTGTTCGAGATGAGGATGTGCAGAAGACGTCCTTCAGTTGTCGGTATAGCCACTATGAGTTCTTGGTTATGCCTTTCGGCATAACCAATGCTCCAGCGGTGTTCATGAGTCTCATTAACAAGATCTTTCCTCCTTACCACGATCATTTTTTCGTAGTCTTCATCGGTGACATATTGATATACTCGACTACTGAGGAGGAGCACGCCTACCCCATGCAGGTTGTACTGGACACACTCCGAGAGCACCAGCTCTATGGTAAGCTCTTGAAGTGTCAGTTCTGGATACGTGAGGTCCACTTCTTGGGACACGTCATCTCTGAGGTGGTATTCACGGTGGATCCTGCGTAGATCGAGGTAGTTCTAGCTTGGGAGCCACCCAGGAGCGTGGCGGAGGTGCGGAGTTTCTTAGGTCTAGTTGGGTATTATTGGAGATTTTTGCCAGACTTCTCCAGAGAATCAGCACCGCTTATAGCTTTGACGAAGATGGGGAAACCCTTCGTGTGGTAAAATAGATGCCAGCAAAGCTTCCAAGAGCTGAGACTGAGATTGACCAGCGCACCTATCTTGAGGCTATCGGAGGAGGGAGTAGCGTACGTAGTCTACTGCGATATATCAGGAACCGGACTTGGGTGTGTCCTGCTGCAGGAGAAGGAAGTGATTGGCTATGGATCACAACAATTGAGGAAGCACGAGCAGAACTACGCTACCCATGACCTAGAGTTGGCAGCATTTTTCTTCACTCTAAAGATGTGGTGACACTATCTGATGGACGAGTGCTTCACAGTCTATTCTGACCACCAGATTCTCAGGTACATCTTCTCGCAGAAGGACCTGAACCTGAGACAGCAGCGATGGCTTGAGTTCCTCTAGGACTATGACTTTGAGATAGTCTATACTGCTGGAAAATGGAACATAGTAACTGATTCTCTCAGCAAGAGGACGGGCATTCAGCTACTTGGATAGGCGACAGAGCAGCTAGCAGCTTTGCAGATATCTTTCATGGATAGAGATGGGGCAACCTTCCTTCAGTCACTCATAGTCACACCTCCACATCTTCAGCGGGTCAGAGAGGCACAACATGGGGACATTGACTATGAGACACGGCCTTCACATATTTACACAGGACAGGCACCTGATGGATTTTCTATAAGAGGATAGCATGTCATCCATTTCAGAGGACGTACCATGGTACCATCTTTTTTACAAGATTAGGTGCTGAGAGAGTTTCACACATCCCCTTTAGTGGTACATCCAGGAGTGGTGAAGATGTACCAGGATCTCAAACGACAACACTGGTGGCCGTGTTGGAATAAGATTGTGGAAGAGTTCATTTCTCGATGTCTCACCTACCAGCAGGTGAAGGTAGACCACCAGGTACCAGCAGGCTTGGTACAGCCCTTGGAGGTCCCGGAGTGGAAGTGGGACTAGATATATATGGGTTTCGTGACTGTTCTTCCACATACTTCCAGAGGACATGACTCCATTTGGAAGATTATAGACTGAATCACCAAGTTGGATCACATTTTACATATCAGAGAGAAGGACTCAGTGGAGAGCTTTGGAAGCTTCTACGTTCAGGAGATTGTACGGCTTCAGGGTGTGCCATCATCGTTCGTCTCTGATCGAGAAGCTTGCTTTACTTCCCGTCTTTGGAAGGGGTTGCAGGATGCATTCGGGATGCAACTATGTCTAAGCACCACCTTTCACCCTCAGACAGATGGTCAGACATAGAGGACCATTCAAACTGTCGTGGACATGCTCCGTGCATGTGTCCTCAACTATGGTCGTTGCTGGGAGGATCACCTACCCCTGATGGAGTTTGCATACAACAACAGCTACTACTCCACCAACGGGATGGAACCATATGAGCCATTATACGACCGACCTTGCAGGTCACCTCTGTGATGGAAAGACCCTGGGGAGACAGCACTTGTGGGACCAGAGATGGTCCTGGCCACGATAGAGAAGGTCCAGGTTATCCAGGATCAGATGAGGACAGCTCAGAACCGAAAGAAGTCTTATGCTGATAGGAGGTGGAGACCACTAGAGTTAGAGGATGGCGACCACATTTTGTTGTGGGTATCACCTCGATGAGGATTACGGAGATTTGGCTGGGGTGGTAAGTTATCTCCACGTTTCTTTGGACCTTTTCAGATTCTCAGCAGGATAGGCGAAGTGGCTTATCGCCTGCCTCTACCACCTAAGTTGCACCGGGTGCATGACGTCTTCCACGTATCTCAGCTGAGGAGATACGTGCACGACCCGGAGCATATCATCGACCATGGGGAGCTGGAAATTGATGACTGGGAGACTTTTGCGAATGTCCCGGTGGAGATCGAGGATCGACAGGACCAGGTCCTACATTGGTGGTTGATTCCTCTAGTGCGCATCAGGTGGCAGCACGGGAACCTCCATGATTGCACTTGGGAGCGGGAGGCTCAGATGCGTGCTCAGTAGCGTCATTAATTTCCCTAGTTTGTGATGTATCTTTACAGGGACGTAAAGCCCTGAGGTGGGAGTAATTTAAATACCCGTAAATTTCGAGGGAAATTTTTTCTAAATTTTATTTGCGAGTTTACAAGTACGCAGTTTCTAACGGAACCTGATTCTGAGGCCCAGTGTGCTCATAATCTATATCCAAAATTTAGCTTGGGTACATTCAGTGAATGAACGAATGGGTTTTTTAACATTTGAACTGATGCTAGGAATCGAAATCTGAGGGCACCAATGAAACCACAACGCCGATAATTCCTTAGGATCATATTTTCTGAAGGTGCGTTTTCTCGGGAGGAAATGTTTAAAATGTGAGGAATAAAAATAAAATTGTTTTACAAATTTATTTTTATTTCCTTACTTTGTGGTTTAACATCCATGAGAGGATGTTGTGGTGGGACCCACAAAAAACCCAACTCCTCTTGAGAGGATTAAAGAGTGAGGTGGGGCCCACATGAGCCCCACCCCTTCAAATTCCATTAACTTCTCTTCCGCATTAATGGTGCCCTGTTATCTCTTCATTTATTATGACAACTTAAGAATAATTAAGTTATGTTTTTTTTTCATCTTTTAAATTTTAAAATTGTTGGAAAAAGTAATAAAATAAGGCTAAGCCTTATTTTATTTTTGGTTGCTTTGTTGTATTGGGAGAGGAAAAGTTCTACCATCAAAGAACTTCATCTTCCTCCTTGAAGAACGTGAAGAACACCGACGCGCCTTCCTTCATTCTTCTTCCTGCGTCAAAGGAATGGGGAAATTGTTCCTCCTCGGATGATTTCTGTCAACGTGTACGGAGGCTCACCCCAAAACATCGTTTTCCGCAATGGTCATCGATCGTCAACTACTGCGAGAGGTAGGGGATTGTTTTATGTTCGTGTTTATTCTTTTGGCGTTCTTTGTTAAATATTTAGCCGCTTGCTATCAAATTTACGGGAAGAGGATGGACCGCACAAACACGGCCGATCCTCCTCACCTTCATTGTTGTTCTTCGTTATGTTTTGGAATGAAGGCGACATGGTGTCGTTGCACAGTGAGAGAACGAGGGAACCGCGGGGAAGGAGCGATGCGCCGTCACGCCGCGTTGTTGAGGCCGAAAGAGGCTGCGGCCGGAGCGGGGCCACAGCGGAGGGGCGCGGCACCGTTGTGCCGCGCCGGGCGAACAATGGATGCGGCGGTGCAGGGAGGGGAGGCCATAAATCCAACCGCCGACGCAAGGAAGGGCGAGACCCGCAGGGGTCCCGCGGCGGCAAACCGGACAGCCGGCATGGCCGGTCGTCCGAAAATACCAAGGGTCGGAACCCCCGGAGGTAGGAAAGGAGACCCTTCTACGTGGGGGCCTCCATTTCATCATCAAGGGGGCATCGATGCCCCCCCCCCACTTTCTGCTAGGATGAAACGGCCGCGTCGCCGGCACCGCGGGCCGTGCCCGTGCCCGACCGGGCTGGCCGTGCTGGGCCGGGCTGCCCACACTGAGACAGACCCCCACGTCGGGCCAGGTCATGCTGGATGGGTCGGGCTGCACCGGACGGGCCGGGCCGCGCCCTAATGGCCCGGACCCGGACCCGGGCGGGGTCGTTCCGGGCCCAAACCCCCCCTAAAATCGAAAAGATTTGTTCGAACGCCCGTAACATGGGCTATAGATCTCTGATCGATGCACCGTCAGTTGAAAAGCGATCCTTGGATCGAGACGGTATTTTGGGTATATTATACTCAAGGTTTTGAAGAACTTTGGGTATAGACAAGTTGGTTCGAATGCAACACCAACTGGGCCCTCGGAGCGAAAACACTTATAACATGGGCTCCGGACGGCCGATTGACGTGTCGTCGACTTTGTTGGATTCCTCTTAGTGATATGGTTCTTTTGGATTACTCCTCTCGAGGTTTGGACACATTTGGAGTAAGGTATGGTTGGATTCATCATAAAAACCAATCAGGCCCCTGGGACGAAAAAGATAATAACTCTCAGATCGGGCGTCCGATTGACGCGTCGTCTATCACGTTGTGTTCATTTTGATGAGACAGAACTTTGGGATACATAAACTTTGGACTTTTTGTCAGTTGATGTATCGACCCCCCTTGGATCGTGGAGCAGACCCTCCCGGAATCGAGCATGCTGTGTGCAAAAACCCTGTAGTTGGCTGTGTTTGCGATGACGATGACAAATGTACTGAAATCCTCTGTGGGTTCGACATCGACCACTACCGTACTGAAATCCTCCATGGGTTCGACGGCAATGACTACTATTCTTGTATCCTTTGTGGGTTCGGCAGTATCTGACAACTATTCTTGTATCCTATGTGGGTCTGGCAGTATTTGACCTCTGTACGTGTATCTTACGTGGGTCCGGCAGAGTAGGTGGTCTTGTATCCTTCGTGGGTTCGACAACATAGCTGGTCTTTTATCCTGAGTGGGTGTGACAGCTTAGATGAATCAGTGTATACATCTGATCATCTCTATCATCTTACGAAGAAATATACCTGTGTGAGCTAAGTCATGACTTTCAATCCTTATCTTCGATATGCTTGTCTTGCTTTCCTGTGTGTATTGGGTTGTGTTATCCTGTCTGGATTGGATTGTGCTATCCTGTGTGGACTTGATCGATCTTGGGCTCAGATGTTGGATCCGAACTAGAATTGATGACTTTGGTATATGTATGGGAATATACCTAAGTAGTTTTAGTTGTTACTTTGTGATTGTAACTTTCCTTTGTGGTTTATCCTTTGTGGATTCTGGGAGACCTACGAGGGTCTCGGGGTCCCTACTAAGTAGCATAGACTCACCCCTGCATGGGCTATGCCCGCACTACATTGTGTTTGATGCAGATGATGGACATCGCTGATCGAGGTAGGACCTCGTGGAGCTGGATGGTACTTGGAGGTGGATCACTGGACGAGACATACAGGGAGCAGAAAAGTGGAGCCGAGGAGTGAAGGAGACTATCAGTACCCACCCTTCAGGTGGGATTTCCAGAGGACGTCTTGGAATTGATGTGTTACTTTACTGTTGTTGTACTCCCTTTTCAGTTGTACTTTACTTTCAGTTGGGTTTGTATTCTTTCCCATTTAATTCCAGCACATACTTTTGTATTCAGTTTACTTTGTGTTAACTTCAGCTTGTGTACTTTGTGGTGTTTGTTTACTTTATGAAGTCAATTCCTTCCCTTTTATCAGGATTTACGCCTTTGGTGGTAGTCGCCAGCCCCTGACCTATGGAAGGCAGGCTTGGGGTAGTCATGGCAGAGGTCCCGAGGATGGGTCATGACAAATTATTATTAATTAATAATGATAGTACAATCCTTTTTTTATCTCCACCCCAAAGAGAACATTTAAAATCTATAATACTTATCTCAACACTAAGGTCACATCATATTATTTATATATAGATATCAAATTCATCAATTGCTAAAAAACTTTAATATGTTCATTTTTCACTAAAGAAGTGAAAAATATTACATTTGATGTAAATTGGAAATCAATTGGTGTCCCTTTATATCCATATAATATTTTCAACATAATACCTAAATGATTCATTATACCATTACATGAGCCTAAGAAAATACATCTCAATTTTCTCATGATAATTTAGAGGAATGTATTTATTTATTTCTTTCAATTATTTATATCACTCCATTTTTTAAAGCATAATTCACATTTTAATTCTTGATAAGTGTCTAAGATTGATATTATTATCCATGTAAAAATTAAATATAAAATATAACATTCACATTCATGGAGCATTGGAGGATAGAGACTATTTTATCAATAGGAATGATACCTCATTCCAAAATTATGTGATCATAAGATTCACAAATAAGGGGAGATATTTTTTATATAAAGGACTCATCTACAATATATTATATATTTTAATATGGAGGTTGTTCTATATTATTTATGTTACTATTCAGAAAATTATTTAGTTATTCGTGTACTTTCATTAGATTCTCAACTCCTACTCACATCAAATTAGGAAGATATTTTTTCAATTAATGAATTCCCAATAAATTCATCATTTACAAATATACTCATATTTCAATCCACAAACTAAATCATGGTAATGTTCTGGATGGGAAAAAATTAATTAATATTCATATAAACAAAATATTTTGTATTAGTAATAATAAATAATAAATGATATATTAATACTCAATTATTTATTTCTATAGATGCATATTTTTAACTATTTTTGTGTGTCCTATTTTGTTGTATATCCTAATACCAAAAAATTACCAAGCCTTAATTTTACCAAAATTATAATGTCCAAATTCAAATACCCATATTATTACATGATTTTTAATATATATATCCTTAAATAATAATCATAAAATCATGAGTTTTATTGTATTTAGGATATTAAGTAATTAATATATAAAAAAATTAATAAAGATCATAAAGCTTTTACCATTCATAATGTAAACATAAATTCCATCTATATTCTATTACATGATATGATATCCTAATGGTGTAAATTGACAAAAAAATTGACATGTGAATCTCTAAAAGGGAAGAAGAATTGTAATGATGTGTGAAATGTTTCTCAAGAGGCATGACATGAGATTCCTAAATAGGTGGAAAATGTATAATTAGATGTTAAAATGGCATAAAAGAGATGAAAAAATAATACCATGGAATCATAATAATATGAAACATGTGTAAAACATTCCAATATTACATAAGATAAGGCTCATTTCCAAGAAATCATAACAAAATGTGATATGTTAATAAATCCAACTACAATAGATGTATGTCATGAGAGGAAATATTAACCCAATAAATTAAGGGAATGTATGTATGTGTGTATGTGTTCCATAAGAAAAACAATTCATACATAATCATAAATATAAGGAAAATAATTTTTAGTCATTGTGTTATAATATGATATCATAAATCATAATAAAATGAATGGTAATAAGGATTCTATATAAATAAAAGAATATGAATTTTTGGACATCCCTAAGTGCATAATGAATCATAGGCATCCATATAGGTATAATTTGAAGAAAAAACAATTTGATATGTTTGATGAGGTAGGTATACAAATAAACCACATCAGATATTCCTATAAAAAAGTTGAATGAGAGAAAACTCTGTTTTCCCAAAAACTGTAATTGAACAGTAACTATTCTTAAAAATTGGATATTATTTATAGAAGTCATTAATGTGAAATGACTTTAAAAATTTGATACATGAAAAATAATAGGGAATATAAATCTTCCATTTAATATAGTTTTCCAGAACAGAATGATTTAGAAGGAATATTTAAATACGTGCATAAACCCAGAAAAAAACAGAATGATAAGCTATTTATATATTTATAATTTTTATATATATATTGAATATATAAGAGGAACATGTGATTAGTAGTGATAGAAAGAGATATAATTAGAGGGAAATAATAATTCAAATGTAAATCATGTATGTCTAGGAGTTCCCTTGCCTCAGGCCATATCCCATCATAGAAAATGTGTCTATCCATCAAGATAACAAAATTAATTTCAATAAATTCTTAATTTATAATTTTTTTTATTCATTTATTATTATTAATTTAAGATAATTTTTAATATATTTATTAAATCATAAATTAATTTCATTCTTCTTGAGGATAGTTGTTTCATGGATCACATGTCATAGGAATTTATGAGTAATGATGGATGTTATTCTCAAATAAGACTATAACACCATAATTTTTTTAGTTGAGAATTCATATCAATTAATAAGATAAAATAATTATAAATATCCAGTATCCATCATAAATAATAATTTTTTAGACGGTTAAAATGATAACATTATATGATTAGTTAATTTAGGTGGTTTTTTAGAAAATAAATAACATAATTTAATTTCACAAATCATTATGTTTTTCACTTATTAAAAATATGAAACAAACTTGATTGTAATTATTATGAAAATATTTTACCATAAAATGGTTATTTAAACAATCCTTGATGGTAGGGATTAAAAATGAATGAATTCATACATGGAGGTAAGGATTCATCGATAATATGGGTGATAGTGCTTGATCCTTTAAGGATCAATGTGGAGGTCTTCTTTTCTCTTACTCTAATCTAGATTCCACATCCACTTATCCCTTCTCGGTCGATTGAATAATATGGTTTCTGAGGAGGTTGTGTGATATGTATTTTTAGTTGAATGGTTTTCCTGGAGGCATGACTTGAAGTGGCATTTTCCTTTCTCCATGTTTCCTCGGTGTTTTTCCTTCCTTTTGGAGTTTCTTTCTCAAGGTGTGGAATCAATTCTGTTATGATGGTTCTGATGTCGACCACAGTTTGTGCTAATATATGTGAGCTAATAGTACTGTGAGGTTAGATATGGTTGGTTTAGGGCTTAAAGTTCCATCCAAACACGTGGTTCATCATATTTTCTACCAAGGCGGTGTCATAGCGCTTATTATAATTATTCAATTGGAAATTTGAATATTGAATATTGACTAGTGGTATGTGTAGTGGTTTTTATGTTCTGACTATGATTTTTCAATTTTTTGATGTAGGGATGAGCATGTGGCATTATGTTTTTCCCCCTTTTTATATTTGTGATGGATTTTTATTTTTATATTTTCCATATAGTAGTAGTGATCAGGTCCTTTAATGAGTTGTGTTTTTGAGGTTCCCATTAAACAAAAAGCCGTTTATGTAAGTGGAAAAAGGATTTGGAGGATAGGGGTGTTTTAGAATAAAATTTTATATCTATAAATAGTTATCAATAAATTTAGTCAATAGTATGTTGATTCTATTTGAACATTAAATTTTACAATTAAATATTTATAAACAATCAAGAACCATCAAAAACTCATTTATATATACTATAATAATATATGGTACTTAGACAATATATTTATTGTTCAAAAATACATTTTATGATTTTGGAAAAATACTACACAATAACCCAAATAAAATTCCATATGATTATTAAAAAAATTAAATACATTTTATCCTTATATGTTACTAAATATAATAAAAATATTTTCATTAAATATTTATTTATTGAAAAATAATAATTTTTATGACTGTCAAATTTTCGACCATTAAGAAATTTCTTCTCCTTTTATGAAATGATATTATTATTTATAATATAATTATCAATGGTTAGTAGATAATATTTATTAAAATTACAGTTTTTTCAAAAAAAAAAATTTCTTAAATAAAAAATATTTTATTTAAATAAAACTCATGTGTTTTTTCAAAATAAAATTATTTTTTTGAATATGAAAATTATTTATTCAATAATATTTAACAACATTATATAATTTTTCATGATATTAATTCCGTAAAATATTATTACAAATTATTCCTTATTATGATTTTACAATTATATTTTTTTATTAATATTATAATAGTCTTGTTACTATTTCAATAGTCTGATTATTTTTAAAATTTTCATATAACCATTACATATAGTATAAATAGACTTAATATTAAGCATTAATCATTTCCTATAATTCCAATTTATTTAACATATTACACATTATTATATTTTAGATCAAAATTTTAATTTTTATTATTTTTATACCATTTTTATGTATGAGAAATTTTTTTGAGGCCATGATGTAATAAAATATCAATTAATAGTCATATTATTTATGTTTTATTTTAGGTTCAATTATATTATTTATTCTTTCATAGAACACATCCATGATTTATATTTAATGTTTCTTTAGATTAAATATGGTACTGTTAGTTTTAGTTATTCCATGTTTTTTATAAAATACATTTTATTCACATTGATATTTAAGGAGATGTTTTTTATATTAAATGTTACAGGATCATTAAATCCCCCTCCATTAGATACTTTTCCTCAAAATTTATTCTAAAACTCAAAGATAAAAAATTATTAGTGATTCAATTTCTTTTTATTCTTTAGCTCCCATGTTACATCATCATACATAGTTTTCATCAAATTAAATCAACCTAGTGAGATGTTTATGTCATTGAAATCTGTGACTATAGTGAAAGATAATCATTATATGCTCCTCATTAGTGAGTTCATACTCAAATGACACCACCATTGAATTAATAACAAGTGACAGTTCATCATTGTATTTCCTTAATATGGATAAATTTAAGACATAATTAACATGAAATTAGATTAATAGGTGTTCCAATAGACAAGGTACATATCAAATACAAATAATAATTAAAGGGTTCCAATGTATATAAGACGTAGAATCCCATTTTCCCAAATATAATGACTAAATTCCTTAGTGGTATAAAATGAAATACATTACATCTAACATCAAATTCCTAATATAATCAATTATTACCATTATATCTCTTCTATCAACTTGGTTCTTATTTAATTATTTTTTTGAAATAATTTATATTTTCTTATGTTTATTAAAAATTTTGGTCTTAGGAGAATACATTCTCTAACTTCATCACAATATACAAGAATTATATATTTTATCACATAGATATATTCATGAAGGTCACTCAATATGCCTGAGTAAAATATATCATTTCATAAGAAATAAAAAAGAAGAATATATCAATACCTTTATACATTGAAGTCTTTTGAGCAGGAACTAAGCATGAAATCTAGATTTTGAATTGTACTTTTAGAATGACTATATAATTGAAGATAATATACAATACTTTTTTCAATCTCTATGTTTATGTAATATTTAATAAACATCTAGAAAACATAGGTGAACCTTCAATCTTGAAAAGAATATATAAAAAATAGAGTATCGGTAATCCTTGACACTTCAGTAACATATATAATTACATTTTCTTTAAGTTATGATTCTTCTCAGATAGAAATTATTTGTATTTTCTTGGTAAGATAACCACATAAACGCTTATGGAATTGTTAACTATGGATATATTTGGGACACCTAAGACAAAATCCATGGTTATGTTCTCCCATTTAATTTTTGTCAAAGGAAAAGTATGGATTACACAAATTTTATTTTTTCATTAATAAATAATATGATGGAATAAAAACTACATTAAATTATAGTTAAAAAAATCCATATCCATAATTTCACAATAGTAATGCTCTCAGATATCTCTATAATTCATTATTATCCCTATTATTATAGAGATCATTCATCTTTGATAATTATGTAATTTATCATTCAATAACTCATTATTTGGTGTGTTTTACTACCATTTCCCAAAAATCATAACTCATTCATTATAAATATTGAAATATGTGTATTATCCTTCCTCATATAACCCCCCTTATTCTATTTCTTAACATCTTCCTATTAATGTTCATTAATCCATTCCACAAAAAATGGTTGAGAAATTATTTATTGAATATATTTTTTTCCATTCCATTATGATTCCCATGAATATATTTTACATTTCATTGAAAATAGGATCAATGTTAATCTAAAAATTGGATAATTGGATTGTATCATTTCAAACTAGATCATATTCCACCTTAATCTCCTTTCATGGATATTACTAGAATGGCATTTTATAGACATTCATCAGATCTAACAATTATCATTATCCCATTTTGAGACCCACATATATAAATGACACTCATATGATGTATATATGTAATACTTCTCTTAATATATATAATACATCCAACTCACCAATGTAATGATTATGGTTGTCATATCTAGATGATTTTTCGAATAATGTGTCCCATGAAATGTAAAATACCATGATGAATATGCTACAAAAATATATGTTTTCATAAGGAAAAAACTCAAGCACTTATTTTATACATCAATTTATATAAAAACTCCATCCAAACTTGAGCACATAGTGAATATTTGTCTTGTTATTATTGTATTATTCAATTACATGAATCTATTTTTATATTCTTCCATCCTGAAAATCAGTGGTCCTTTTTATGTAAACATTATTAGAGGGTCTAAAAAAATATATCATTTTTACAAAAAATGACAATATAAATATAAAACTCCAAGTATGATATGAATATATATTATATACATATTTCATGGTCATTATTATGTCACAATATTCTTGAATGGAAGAACATATATCTTCATTCTTATGAAAACATGTCCAATAAATGTAACTTCATTTATATAAAACTCACATTTCCTAATAATTATACATAAATTTATCCTTTTCCAATGACTTTAAGAGAGTACAATAATACTCCCCATGTAATCATTTATTTTTCATATTATAATAATATAAATTTTAACGAAGTCAATAAATTTTTGAGTTTAATATTTAAAGACACAATTCAACAAGTCCATAAAATTTTTAGGATTACTTTTTATTATGAATGTGATTAAAAAGAACTCATAATGTTTTTATCTTTTATTGACAATATCCATGGTAATATCCATATACTTAAACATTTATTGAGGACATATATATCATATATCAACAATTTTTAATTACACAACCCTGTAAAATTGGTAAAATAAGTTATTAATACATTTCATGTGGTAATATTTATATTGAAATCATGCATATTTCATGAAAATAAATATTTAAACCCCCTCTACCATAATTATATATATGAAGGGGGGACAAAAACCGCATTAAAGAACACGTCCATATTAAATAAAACAACCCTACTATTAATTACACATTAATTCATGATTAATTACAAAAACGCACACATAATACTTCCTGGAAGATTGAGAACTCAGTTGTAATTTTGAATTAGGTACTGAGAATAACATAATGAACATTGTATATGAAAACCTTTTTTAAAACATCCTTGACATGCTTATAAAATTATAAGGCATTTACAACAGCACGGGATAACTTGGGGACATACAGAAGAAATGAGTGATCTACAGAGCTTAGTAATGGAAATAAACCTGGAATAACAAAAAGATAAAAATAAAGGATAGACAATAAGATTGTTAAAGGATAACAAAAGAGGTGAGAATAATAAATATGAATTATAGGACATGACATATAATGATAATCATTAAGAAAACATGGGGAATGTGGATACAACCTAAAACACTGAATCATTAGCATAGGTCAAGGATATCTTCCAAGACATCATGATTTATAGAGTAACATAAAGGAATAATGTTCACTCCATATACAAATGTGATGTATCAGGACACTAAACATAATTCAATGAATTGGATCACAATATAATTCTCAGAGAACCCATACCAGTCATTTATTTTCATGCTTTAGTGTGTGATATAGATTATAGAATATGGATTCATTCCTCATCATCCTTTTTTCCATGGTCAATGAGTGGGAAATAAATACATGAAATTCCCATGTCGATGAATTATAAGTTTATAAAGGTGAACACCCTTGATAGAGAATTATTATCGTATTCACTCCACAAATGTTTTGTCTTTAAATAACATGATGAAATTTTTGAAGCATAACAACATCACAAAAAATTCATAAAATGTTTGGTTGAGAGAGGAAGTAATTTCACATAATTTTTACATAAAATGGTATGTAATAAGGACTTATAATGTCATATTCTAAAAATATTAATTGAAAATACAAAGAAAAATATAATAACTAATCTTTGATAAATAACAAAATGTGAGGATCCCTTACTAAATTTCGGCATAGTAACAAGGGGACATAATGGTTTATGGGAGGTATTAATGATAGTGAAAGGGGATTATCATCATTTATAAATCAAATGTAAACTAAAGGGATATATTAAAAATCCCATCATGAACACATAGAAATTAAGAGACATAACATGACAGAGTTTGTTGATAAATGATAAAAGAGTGGGATATCCCTTACAAAATTTTGGAGCTATAACAGGTGTTCATAAATGATTATGGGGGAATTAATGATTTTGAAAGGGTTATTTAATAATTTATACATGAAGTAGGAATTATTAGACATATAGAAGATCATATCCCAACATTGGGAATTGTAATCAAAAGTCATAAGATGAAGTAGATGCTTGAATTGAAAAGAGGGTAAAGGGGTCCCTTATATTGAGAGTGTGACACCAAATGCAAGGGAAGAGCTTACTGATATTTTGGTGGAAGTTTTGAGGACTATATATAGGATATGGATTATTAAGTATGTTCTATATATATTCTGAGCGAAGAGAAGTGGGATCTTGTGTTGGAGTTTATAGAAAATTAGTTGGAATTTCATTAATGTTTCTCAAACATATGTTTTGGACCCTATATAATAGAATAACCTAAACCAAAAACCATTCAATGGTTTTTCCTATGGTTTCTACCTAGTGAGAGTGGTTTTTATTATTTTATATTTATAAGGTCTGAAAATAATTAAATAATACCCTTGTTTATGTGGAATTTAGTAATTCTCTTATGGAAATGAATTTAAAACCATAGGATATATTAATGGTTCTGTAGGATTTAAAAAGACTATTTAAAATTATTAATGTAAAAAATATAAACTTATTCTGAAGTGAAAATATATATTGGGTCATGGAAACCAATTATATTATTTATTACACCACTTTTGGGTCATTATGATGTCATAAATCACAATGTATATTTTTATGGTATTTCAATGTTTCTCAAACATTTGACAATCACATAAAATTATGAACAATTCACTCAAAGTTAATTTCAAAATTCAAATTCAAAAAAAATACAAAATTTATCTATATAAATTTTAAATTTGGGTATTTTTTCTACTAAAATAATAATCAAAATTTATTGAGAAATGCTAGGTTATTTGACAATAACTGTTCATCATACCCTTATAAAAATTTTATTTAACATCATTAAATTACTTGATTATTTATATTTAATAGGATTTATTTAATAATAATATGTTTAAAAAAATATTATTTACATAAAAAATCCATTAATTAAACAAAAAAATTCTTTAATTGAATTTTAATATTACCCAAAAGTTCTATATGTGTATAATTATATCAATATAAGTATCATTTCTATTGTAATAATAATATGATGAAAATTTATTCACTATTCTATTGAAAATAATATACATAATAATATTTATAGAGAATTTACACATATACCATTAATACACAATAAAATTACATAAGATTAAGGTGTGTGATGATGATATTTCCCTAGGGTGGTTTGGAGAACATAGACCGGGCTATTATCTCAATGATATTGATCTTCTTCCAAAAAAAATTTCTCATGATTATGTTGTTTGATCTTTGCTTGAGATTTGTCAAGGTAAATTTGAGAGATGATATCTCCCTCTTAAGCTATAATAAATGGGATTCATATGGTATGATCCTACTATCTAGGTCCATCAATTCCTTTATCTAATACGTTTGGATTTGTTAAAACCTTATATTTATAATATAAATTTGATCATTATTCAAGGGCTATATTATCGACAGAAATGTTTCATAATGGTATTCTAAATATGATTGGATATAATATAAAATAAGTGCATTTGCTTTCCATAAATATACTATATAATACTATATTTAATTAACACTAAATTAGAATTTTATTTTTAACAATTCATGTCATTTCAATATTCCCCCATTAAGATATGTTTTCCACAAAATATTAATTTTCTACAATAAAATATATGAGCATAATTTTGTTTCATCACTTCCTCTGGTTCTCATGTTTCTTCTTCAGACTTTTGGTTTCTCCACATCACTTTGACATGGTACATTGTCTAATTTCATAGACCATTATCAATATGATCAATGTTATTAATCAGTTGATCCTCATTTGAAACATCATTATCCAATGGTACAACTGAAATATTTAGTACATTTGATGGGTTTATGATTTAATTCCTTTAAAAGGATACATGGAGTACATCATGTACATGAGATAGGTTAGGTGGGAGTGTAATTAGATAGGACACCAATTTTATGTGATAATAGATCTCAATGGTAACTATGTATATTGGAATAAGAATTCCATTCTTCTAAAATTTCATGACCTTATTCAATAGAGATATCCAGAGGAATACCATGTCTCCAACATCAAACTCTAGGTCTCGTTGATAACTGACAGCATAACTCTCATGTCGACACTGATCAACCATGATTTTCTTCTAACATGTCTTAACCTCTTCCACCATTTTACTTGAACATTTAAAACCAAGAAATTTTTGTTCGCCAACATCAACCTAGTATATAGGTGATCTGCAGTACCTCTATGAAAGGGATTCACATGGATATATTTGGATTCATAAGTGGAAAATTTTATTTATTGGGAACTCTAGCAAAGGAATATGTTGATCCTATACTCTATTAAAGGCAATTGAGCATACTCTCAACATCTTCTCGAGTTATTCGATAGTCCCCATAGATTGTCCATTACTTTGGGGGTGATAATATCTATTTATATTTATCTCATTGTTTATATCATGTTGGATACTTTTCCAAAATGTGGATGTAAATCTCAGATCGTGATTGGATATAATTGATTGTTGTACTCTAGGCATCATCACCACATATTTGATGTATATATGGTCAAGTAGGTTGAGGGAGAAGTCCTCTCAAATTATGATAAAGTTAACCTTATTTGTAAGATGATCCATAACATCCCACATAGCATTGTTTCCATTGTATGTATTTGGATGTCCAATGACAATGTCTATGGAGGTATTTTCCCATTTCCATTATGGAATGGATATTGTTTGAATCATCCCATTAAAATTTTCCTGTCATCTGTCACTTTCTGAAATAACAGAAAATTTCAGGTATATTCAAAAATAGCCTTCTTCATATTATCCTGCCAACAGTTCTCTCAGAAATCTTGATACATATTTGTTCTCCCTAGGTGAATAGAGAAGGTTTATCTATGTGTTTCATTCATAAGATCTGTCTTTATCATATGATTGGATGGTACACATCATTGTGACCCAAATACTACAACTCCTTATTCATTAACATTTAACTAAAATGATTTCCCATTACTTATGGTTTCCACTTTATTATGAATTCCCACATCATTTCATTGATAATTTTTTAACCCATCTAGAAGAGATGGTTGAGCAATTTTTGGTGATATGATTGATAATGATCCTTCATTTATGATACCCATTTCAATCCATTTTAAATCTAAGAATATTGAATCCTTATCAATTGTTTTAAATTCTAGAATTTTTGGATCCTTTTAACTTATAGTGTCTTATACTTTATTCAATTTTCTAGGATGGTATTGAATGGATCAGTCATATTACCCGATCATCTCTAACCATATTCATGGGTTCAAATTCTTCTATTTTGACTGAATATATACTTATGTATTTTGCAATCCGTATATATTTCACACTTCTACCCAAAGAGACAATGCCATCATATTTTCAACACAATGATCAATGCAGAAAAATCTATATAATTTGTTGGGTAGTTCTGTTCGTGAACATTGAACATCCTAGATGAATTTTCTATGGCTTCTTCATTCATTATGAACACAAATACTATGACTCTTTTAAAAGAATCACTGAATATAATGAAATGTTATCAAATTTTGGGTATTGTAAGAACATGAATAGTGATAGTCCTCCTTTTAAACTCCCAAAATCTCTATTCACATTCATCATTGTATGGAAATTTTAATCCCTTAAAAGTTATCTTTTTTATAGGGTTTGAAAATCATGAAACATTTCTCACAAATCAGTGATAGTACCTTGTGAACCCCATGAAAGTACATATTTCTATCATAGATGTTGGCCTTGACCATCCATCAATTGCTTATTTCTTTTAAGGATCCAGAATAATGCCATTTTTGGTGATGATATTCTCCAAGCATGATACATCATTTAACCAGAAGCCACATTTTATGTTCGTGGAATAAAATATTTCCTTTCATAAGGTCTATAGCACAATGATGAGATTATCCCCATGCTCTTCCTTAGTATGGGATAATATTATAATATCATATATAAAGGATACTAATATCATTTAATGTAATTTATAAATACTATATTCATTATTTCCATGAATATTTTTAAATCATTTTTGATTCTGTATGTCATTACTATGAACTCATGTTCTTGTACCTTGTATGAAAATTAGTCTTGGGAATATCCACCTTTCTCACCATACTTTGATAATATACTTTTCATATATTCACCTTGGAGAATTATTGTACTCCACATAGCTTATCGAACAATTCATCAATATGTGGCATATGATACTTTTTCTTTTTCGTGTTATTGTTGAGATCATGATAATCAATGTAATGGCACATTGAACCATCAATCATGTTGACGAAGAGGATAGAAAAACAACATGGGGAAGCACTTGGGCATAAGAACCCATTATCCATATTCTTCAGTAGTTGTTTTTTCAGCTTGTCATGTTCCATAATATAAATTCTATATGGATTCATGGATAATGGTAACACCCTAGGAATTATCTCAATGGAAAATTCATCCTATTGACTATAAGGAATGAAATGAAATTCATCAGGAAACACATCAATATATTCCCTCACAATTAAAATTTATTCAAGGATGGTTCTTTACTTGGAGTGAATTTTTTAATCTAGATAAATCATTCTCACAATGAAATAATATGCATGCATGACATGTTGGTTCTAAAGAAGATTCATCATCCACTTGGCACTTGTACATAAAAGGTGTTCAATTCACAATATAGAGAGTGATTTCATTATTATGGAATGTTATGTTGGATTTATATAGGTAATGATAATCGATGACCAGAAATGCATCAAATTCCACATCAGTGACTATCATAAGGTTTTATTGTATTTTCTGCACACAAATTTAGATAGAGGAGGAGTCATATACTTGGGATTTTATAGTTTCTCCATTTTTTATTTTCACCAAAAACTCTTCTTACATTATTTTTTTTTCATTTCAATTGTTATACAAAACATTCATAATATGAAAGAATTCATTGATGAAGGATAAAAAAGGATGTTCAGAATTATTGAATGAATAACAAGAGTACATATCACATTATCATTTTCAGGATCGTCCTCAGCCATTGTGATGGAAAACGCTCACCATTTCCACCATAGAGGTTGTTGGTTAACTCTGAAAACAATTTTCTTGGTTCATTAGTTTCAAAAGTTCCTTGATTCATAATATTTTTAGCAATGAAAAATACACTGAGTTTAGACTATATATTCATCTCTTAGAACCCATTAGTGGTTTTTTGCAATCGAAAATCACAAGCTTGGCGTCCTTTCATCCTACACCTAAACAATTTCCTCGCCCCCCATAGAAGATTTCTAAGGAAATTATTTCCACACCTTTGACAAGTTGGACGTTGATATTTCATAGAACCACTATATTTATCAATAATACATCTAGAATTATAATAAAAATGAAACTTTTTATCCCCATTATATCATTGACATTCTCTTATCCCTTTTTTGACTTTGAGGGCACATCAAACAATTTCCTCATAGCTATCAATGTCTCATATCTCCAAGTATTTTCATATACTATGTTTTGGACCATTAAATTAGAAGTTATCCTTATATTAAAGGTTAATGAAAAATTCATAAGAATATCATGAAATTCTTATGACATTTTCCTCATATACCGAGTTAGATTATTCATCTTCTTTCATTAGGGAAAGAAAATCCATTTTCATTTTAATAAAAAGAGTATGAAGAAAATATTTTTCATTTATTTGGGAATTCCATCCACCCCATCATTTCAATATATTCCTTAGGCTGTGTATTCATTATCGATGTCCACCCCTAATTAGCTACTCCCTCTATACAATAAACATATATTAGAGAAATTCTATTGTTTCGAATATTGAAGGATGGAGAAGATCTTACCAATGGAGTTGATCCATTTTTCATGAATAAGGGATTAAAAGATCAATCGAATGTTGTATTCCCTTATGGAATGGAGGAATCAAAATTCATGTTGTTCTTTAGTAGGGGGATTTGGACCTGGCACCTAGTCCAAGATTCAATTCAGAAAATGATTTAGATGATAGAGTATCATCATGAACTTCACTATTCATTCTCACATTGGGTTGGGAACCTCATTAGGGTAGTCAATACATTTCCCATTGCATTTATTATCCATGTGATTCCTCATATATCCATACAATCGATAGAATAACGGTATAATTGGCAATGAGTATTTTTAAACCATTAAACACAGAAAAGGTAATTCAATGAAATTAAAGTGATAGAATATAAATTATATGTATTTCATTATCTTAAGAATTTATAGGCTTCAATCTATGTTATCCATGGTCTATTTCTTGTCATATACTCATATTGGAATTTTTTATTCGCTTAATAATGATCCTTACAGAGATTATGAATTTACCAATTCATATCCACTGAGAGTGTAAAACCAGGTTCATAATATGGCCTATTGTTATATACCAGGTTACGTTGAGTCCAGCCCGACACAACATATTGGAGTTGTTACCCCGAGGTATATCTATTCAAGAACCACATTTAATTGAAGTATCCAAACAATGATTAATTTTCATGATGAAACACTTACTCTATAATTAAAAAAAATTAGTGATGTTATCTTATACATAGTTTTATCCCTATGTATTCCTCTATAGTTTTCTAATACCAATCCCATCAAACTAAAATTTCCCATTAGTGAAAGATCTTAGAACCCTGATCTTTATTACACATTATTTAATGATTTATTACATAAAATTATACATTTGAAAACATGGATGATTGAGAAGTCTAGTGTATTTTGGAATTTGGTACATAGAATAACAACTTGAACATAGGATAAAACAACAATATTGAAAAATTATTTAACATGATTCTCAAATTCAATGGATTTTAAAATTGCACATGATAACATAGGGACATACATAAGAAATGGGTGAGCTGTAAATCCTAGTAAAGGAAATAAACAATGCCTAACAAGAAGATAAAAATATTATTTAGAAAATATTCATATAAATAGTGTATAAAATGGATGATAATTATAATCATTAATAATATGGAATGATATAGAATGATAACCATACAGAAAATAGGGGAAATATTGTAGGAACTTCAAAAACATCATTATAAAAATAGGTCAAGGATAACTAAAAATACATAAATATATAAAAAGTCCCATAAATAATGTCTTATTACTCCCTTTACCAACATGATGGATCATGTTACTAATAATTAACCAATGCATTGGAGCACAATACAATTCTAGTCACACCTATCACATTTATTTCATTCTCATTATTTTGTGTGCCACATATATCATATAACATGGATTCATTAACCATCAAATTTTATTACAAGATCAAGGAGTGTTGAATAAATACATATAATTCAAATGTAATAGAATTATAATTTCATAATGGTGAACACCCTTGATAGTAAATTGGAATGGTTACCAGTACATAATTTTTTGGTCATGGAAAAGTGTCGTGAAATTTTGGCAGAATAACAGTGTTATAAAATATTTCATAATATGTGTTGATGAGAGAGAAACATATATTAAAAAAAATTGGAAACTTAATAGGAATTAATATTTAAATTTAAACATATATTCCATCATTATTTATTGTAAATATAAAGCATAATATAATAAATAAAGATGAATAAAAAAGATAATTTCATGATCCCTTACTAAATATCATCATGGTAATAGGTGTACATCATGGTTCATGGGATAGATTAACATGAGTCAAAGGGGTATGTCAACATTTTAAAATCAAATGGATATTAATAGTGATATTTAAGATCATATCCCAACATGAACACATTTAAATTAAAAGACATGATAGAAATGAGGTGCTTGATAAAAGATAGGAGAGTGGGAGGACCCATACTAAATTTAAGAGTTTTAACAGATGTACATAAAGGTTCATCATAGGGCCTAATGAGAGTTAAAGGGGTATTTAATAATTTATAAATAAGATGGTTAGTAAGGGGTATATGGGAGGAAAGATCTCTACATTATTAATTAGAAACAAAAGGTATAATATGAAGAAGATAAATGAATTGACAAGAGGAGAAAGAGGTCCCTTAACTTGAGAGTGTGAAAGAAAATGATATTGAGGGTCTTCTTGAGAACTTAGCGGAACCATGGGAGGACTCTACATAAGGGATATTATAGTAAGTATATTCTCTAGGGATTTTGAGTGATGATATGTGGGACTTTGGGTGGGTTTAAATGTAAATGAGTTGGGATTTCTTTAATATTTAACAAAAATAGCTTCTGTAATCTATATATTTAAATAACCAAATCCCCAAACCATACCATGGGTTTCCCCAAGTTTATATAAAATAGGAGAAGTTTTAATTATTTTATAAGTTCAATATCTAAAATAAATAAAACAATACCCTTGGTTTCATAAAGAAGTGATTTTAAATCCTTAAGATATATTAATGGTTTTGGAGGATTCACAAAGGCTTTAGAAAATTAATAAAATAAATAAAAAATCACATAATATTAAATTGAAAACATATATTTGGTTATGTATACCCGTTATAGTGTTTATTATATCACTTTTTTGTCATAACGATGTCATTATATACACCATATATTTATTCTATATGTAATTATTATCCAAAATATTGACTGTCTTAAAAAATATAAAAAAATCACTTTTGGAAAATTTAAATCTTCTTATTAAAAATATAATTCATTTTATGTAAATAATTTTTGGATATTGTGTTTTTTTTTAATTTTAAAATAAGAGTCGAAATTTATTTAGAACTGATGGGGTTTTTTACAGTTAATGTTTTTCAAATTGATATAAAAATTATGTGTGACATAATAAAAATTACATGATCATTTTTTTTCAATAAAAATTTTTAGATAATAATAATTTAGTAAAATATTATTTATTTTGAAGTTAAATTATGATATGAAAAGAAATTCCTTATTTGAATTTGTATATTACTCAAAAAAAATTGGTTTTGTTTTATTACATCAAAATAAATAACCTTTACATAGTAATAATAATAGGATAAAAATATATTCATTATTATATAAAGAAAAATGTAAAAAATCATTTTGATAGGTTATTTATAAATATATGATTAATATACCAATAAAATCCCTATGTGCATGGTGTGAGATGGTGAGATTTTTATGGGATGTTTCAATGAACACGATTTGTACCATAATCGCGATGAGCTTGAACCTCTCCCGCAAAGGATTTCACTCATTATTATGTTGTTGTATCTCATATTGGAATTATTCAATGGAATATAGCATAAGTTCTATCTCCTATAGAATAATTAATAAATGGAATTCGTATGGTATAATCCTACTAGTTGATTCCATCACTTCCTTTTTTGTTTCACTTGGATTTGTTAAAACCAAATATGTATACTCTGATGTGACCATTGTTCGACATATATTTTAAAAATGTTACTGATGCATAATATTATATTAAATATAATAGATATACTAAAACAATATAAGTTAATGTGATTTTAATAACCATATTACAGAATATTAAATTTAATTAAATCAAAATTGGGAATTTTATTTATAACAATTCAGTTTGTTCCGTGAAACCATTTTCTAAATTCTCTTATAGTTGCTTCTTTAGTAATACCATTTCAATGGGGGATATTTTATAGGGATTCTTGGATTTGTGATAATATCATTGTATGAATAAGATTGAGATATCAACCTATTGATAAAAATGAATATATGGAAACTCTATATTTAATAAAATAATAAATTCTCTCATTATGTAAATGTCAAAAAGTAAATCCCACATCAATATTCTAAATCATCAGTTCTATATATTCATTCTCATAAGGAAGAAATATGCATGAATTTAGAAAGAGTTTCAAAAAGTGGTTCATATTTTTACTTAAACATGAATAGAATCATAGAATGTTTTGTTATATAGAATGTGAGTTCCTTCTCTTATAAATTGATGTTATCAATATATATACATGCAGTCAATAATTTTATAACAACATTTTAATAAAAAATGTATAGTAATGATTCATGGGAGATTAATCCCCTAATTGGAAATAAGGGAATGGATATTTACATGATATTAGAATATTTCACATCTATATGTTTTCACTAAGAACACAAACTTAGTGTTCAGGTGTGTTATTTTATTAATTTTAACTAATCATCCCTAATATGAATGAATGTAATTAAATTTAAAAATAAGTTAAGTAATTCTTATGGAATCAATAATATATGAATGTTTCCACACATTCATTTCATAAGCCACCTAAATAGTTGTTGTATCATATTTTTTTATTATATCCCTTGTCCATTACTGTTATTGTTATTGGTTATGAAAGAGGATCCCTAGATTAGTGCGTTGACATTAAAAACCCCCACATTAAAAAAAGTTGAATCATTAGACTATAGGATTCTAATTTACTAAAACCATCTATTGAAAATTAATTTTAGATTTATCCACCATATCCAATTAAAATTAATTACTTTGATGAAACTATTATAATCATGTAACATCCCCTTTTTTCCCTAAGTATGTTCTGAAGGAGCTTCCTTCTAAAAATTTGACATGTGTGTTGTTGAATATTCTCCCCTATGTGATATCTCTCTATTATTCCTATATAATTAATATTTATTATCTTGTTTTTTATCTATAATAATCAATAACCTATAGGAATAAATAATCTATATATAACCTATAGGGTAACATTAGACTATTTACACATAACAAAAAAATCCTCAATTACTAATGTTTTTGGATGCATAACTAAAATCTAGAAAAGATGAGTTCAACAATTTATTTTATGTTAATGAATATTAAGGATTTATAAAAAAATCGTTTTGATATCTCATTCAATAAGAAAAAATGTTCATTATTTCTTTTTATTGAATCGATTAAACTCTTTCTCTATTTAATATGTATAGTGTGATTAAAATATTTAAGTAAAAAAAATTATTTCAACCCACTCCATTGAATTTATGACTTCATTAGGCTTCGTATTTTTAGTTTGTGTCCAATAATGACTACTTTATTCCTTTTGAGATAAAAAACAATATAACGTTATCTTTTTTATGGAATTAAATGAAAAAGAATATATTCTTTGTATAATAAATCTATATTTCTTTTATTACCACATCTGATAATCCACAAAATGAAAGAGGTATTTGACAGAAAAATGAATCAAACACATTTTATCATCTCATAGGATATAGTGAGTTTTCCACATAATCCATTTTATTTTTCATTAATTGAGTCACGTTTTCATGTATCCCATGATGTCTTCATCTCTTACGCCATAATATTAGTCATCCCATTTGGGAAATTACTAGATTTTCCATAAAATTGTATTTTTAAATGGTTTCAATTATTTATATCCAATTACTAAAATAATTGAGTACATAGGATGATAAACCTAACAGTAATATTCATATAAAAGGTAAAGCAATATACATGGAGATAATAACTCATAGAATAAATGCATATCCAAAATTATATTTTTTAAATTTTCAATCTATTTCATTCTAGGTGTATTTAAAATTAGTTTCTCTAACAAAATCCAAAAAAATACATTTTTGTACTCTTATATATTTACAAAAACCCATGTTTTATACACATATTGTTACAATGTTTTTTACTTTAATATTTAAAAATAAAAACCCCTAAATTTGTAGGTTTGGTGTATTTAGTTTCATATGTATATAATAAATTATCTTAAAAATAAACTAAATAATACTGAATAAAATATTCATAACTTCTTCCTGAATAAAATTATAGATATATTACCAAATATGATTTTATGAGGTCATTAAAAAAATGATGTGTATTATAAGTCTTTATTTGGGATTAAGAATGCCAATGAATTATAATATATAAATAATGAGACTTAAATTATATCATTAAAGAGGATGATAATGTATAATAAAATAGAATAATGTAATAAAGTATATGATATGATGACATAATGGGATCTAATTTATGTGTAACAAGTAAAATACATGTCATAATAACAGAATATGGGGCTCACTTTCAAGTCATCATAACATAATGTTCTACGATAACAACCACTGAACCATTCATGGTATCTCGTGATATATAATAATTACATTATTATTTAGAGTTTATAATTCATCTCCAACACATTATGTCATGAAAAATAAATTATTATGCGTTCCACATGAAATTAAATCATACATGAACATAACCATGAGAACAAAAATCTGAGGGAAATAGTTTATAAAACAATATAATAAGTCATAATGAGGTAGTGAATAATATTTATTTTATAGAAAAGATTGAATTAACGAAATTTTCAAATTCATAAATAAATAATTTAACATATTATATGAATATGGAAATGAAATTATGAAATAATTAAAATAATGGTCTCATTATTAGGTATAGTAAAAAACCAAAACAATAATGTTTTTTTAGAAATGGTTAAATTACATGCAAATAAGGTGGCATTATTTTGTTTCTGTAAGACAATAAGTGAACCAAAATAATTTTTTATAACTTTTTTATAATTTTATAAAATAATTAAATATTAAATAATTAAAAAAAATCATACAAAAAATGTAATAACGTTTAAAAATATTCCAGTTTACCAGGGTTAATTTAAATCACTGACTAAGATGTGAACAAGAAAAACATTCATATAAACATATTAAAATGGAAATCTAAACTATGAATAAATGTATGAAACATATATATTGAATATAAAATATGTAAATCTGATTAATAGTGATATAAATATATTTAATGGGAGAGAAATCATAACCCAATATAAAAAGAGTGGTTCTTTGTAAGTTCCCGTACATGGGGACATAACATGGCATAAAAAATGTGTGCATATTAATGAATGATTAAATTAATAACATTATATAATTTTTTCATAACCTGTGTAATGTTACAATTATTTTTAATTATTTTTTTATGTTCATGTTTAAATATATTATTAAATCATGATTTTCATTTTCATCATCCAAAGGAAGTTTCCTTTAAACTTCCAAGGGTGCATTGATTTATCAAGAATGATGTAACATCAAAGGTATTTATAGAATAATAAATTTTCATATAAGTTTATATTTATGAATAAGATATTACATTTACGTTAATTTATGGGTTTTCCAATAGCATACTCGACACACAACAACATGTTTCTCTGAACTCTTACGTTGCACACAGCTCTGAGTTATAAAAAAATACAAAAATAATGTTACCATTTTAAATGGTAGTTAATTCCAAGCTATTGTATTAGAGGGAATGAATAGAAAAAACTAAAATATGAATAAACATATTTTTGTAAATATTTTTTCATTTATCCAATAAATTTTAGAGAATTAAAATGGGAATGAATAAAATTTTAAGCATAAAATACTCTAATATTTTTAAAAGTTCATTTTACCGCCTTTTGATAGATAAACCTTTTTAAAATATTTTTTTCACTTTTAAAAGATATATTTGAAAAAATATACTTTGGATTTAAAAGAAGGACATAAGAATTTACCTTGGCTGAATTTTTTTAATTTTTTAGTGAAATTCAAATTTTAATGAATAGTGAACAATACTGCATTTTAATTCAAAAATACCTTTTCATATAATTTATTTATATATTTATGTTATCATTTTATATAGTATTAATGTGTAATTGTCTTAACTTTTTATCCTTTAATCAAATTTTAGAAATTGGAAGTAATTTCACATTTAAATTAGACAAACAACATGTAAATATTTTCATAGTTTTTACTTCATAAAAACCCACTTTCATGTTTTGACAATGGGAATTAATTTTCAATTAAGTACTAAAACTTATGTATTTTCAATTTGAAGAAATGGTTTCAATATTTGGAATCATAAGGTTCAAATAATATAAATAGTTTTGTTTTAATTTTGGACAATGTGAATAATAACTTCTGTATTATTTTTATTTACCATGATTAAAGGGTAAATTAGATAAATAAGGGTAAAATGGTATTATAATAATATAACACTACCCCAAAATGTGTCCTTATATTATCTTATGAATAGTGGTGGACCCAAATAATCGTTATGATGAACTTTTGGCACTTGTGAGCCACTTGGGTTTGATAATAAGATGTTATAATAATTGATTTAATGCGTAGATAAATATGACATAAACATGTATCTTCTTACTAAAAAAATTTGATATAGAAATAAATAACTAATAAATTGAATTTAAGTAGTAATTAAAAATCTAGAAATATTTTCTACATCATGGTATTTTATTTATAATTTTTTTTAATTTAAATAAATAAATTTATTTGTGACACAATGATGATGTCGTGATTACATTATTAATGAAATATTAAAATAAATGATATTACACATCATAAAATAAATGTAATCTAAAAATTTTGATTCCATAAACAAAATTTCATGATTTTTATTACATTTTATCATTGAGTTAATATAGTCTTTTATAATTAATTATTTCGTAATGGGTTTAACCAAAATCAATTAATAAATAGTGTTTAAATTGACATAATAGAGTATTAAAAAAATAATATTATATTATAGGATATAATAGTCATTAAAATATAATATTTGGCCAAATTACATGATAATGTTAAAATTTTAAATAATTATCCACTTGAGTTTCTCTTGACATTTTATAGTAACTATATTAACCATATACTGTAAAAATACTAGAAGACGTGTTATGTGTTGATTTAGTTAACTAAGGATTAATCCAGAAGATATGGTTAAATTGGTGCCCTAAACTTGTCAACATCCTATTATATGAATGGATTTAGATACATCGTAATTTTATAAAGGAAATATACCACTTTTTATCTATGATAATTTGAATATCAATTTATTATAAAATAATATTTCAATATTTATTAAACTACCCCCTCCTCCCTCTTATAAAAGGCCACTACCGCTACCAACTTACTCACAACATTCAAGACTTTTGGATTGTACAAATTTTTCTAAAATAAGATCCCAACATCCCTATATTTTTCTTACATGACAAAACATGGGTAGAAGGAAATTCAATAAATCTTTTTGGATCAAATCAAAAGGAGTTACCCGATTTTGAGGTAATGTCTTCTCTCAAGCTCCTTTAATTTATTTTCCTTCTCTAACCCGCTAACAATTTTTTTGTAAGAACCTAGTTCTTATCATTGAGGTACGGGTTTCTTCTATTCTCCTTTCCTTAAATGTTTTAATAAAATAAGGAAAATGGGGAAAAATACCAAATTTTGGAAGTACACGCCGTGTACTTTTCCACACACCGTGTACTTCTGGCTATGTGGGATGAGTACACGGGGCGTGTGGCCATGCTGGGGATGAAGGTTGTATGAACCGACTACATTCCATGTAGTGGTCCTTTACACGCCGTGTCATAAGTCGGCTGGTGAATAGTAATGCAGTGGCCAGCTGTAGGGAAGCACACGCCGTGTACTCAAGGAGACAAACGGTGTAGTCATGTTGGCAGATGAATAGTGCCATGCTGGAGGGAAGCCACCAGAGGAATAGTTTAAAAATGGGAAGTACATGCTGGGTACTCGGAAGTACACGCCGTGTACTTTTTTTCACTTAAAATGGGAAGTAGCCTCCCCTGTTTAAAGGGAAGGCTTAGAACGGGAAGAGAGCTCAGGGGAGGAAGACCGAATCTTCGAGGATCGGCCGAGCGCATGTTCAGAATCCGTTTCTGCCTCAGAAGATCTCGTTGGAACCACACGGGTAAGCCCTCAACTCTTCTTTTTCCGTTCTTGCCAATTCTTCCCCTAACGGGCATTATTTGCATTTAAGCGAGATTTTCTTTTACCTCAGATCTATGATGTTATTGTAAATTTCAGAAGGCGTTGTTCAAGTATATCATTCATGGGTGTTTAAGGTAGGTGGATTGGTGTTTATTTTCCAACTGTCGTGTGTTATTGTGGGTTTTTGAGCTACCAACCCATATTGGGGGGTAGTGTGGCTTAGGTCGTGGCTATTTTAACTACCTAGAATTGTAAAGGTAATTATATGTGATATTAAAATGCTGTTTGGGATCAGTGCTTGGATCCTGGACCACCACGGGGGTGCGTTCCTCTGTTTAGCCATTTGGCCAGGATACCTGAGGGTATGCCTCTAAATTAATGATTGTAGAATTTCCTTGAGTGGAATTTATTTTGAATGTTTATTTACATGTTGGGCATGGCCCGGTTACTTGCGCATGAGGGTAGTGTTTTACTTAGCCTGTGGGCGTTGTTTTGCTTAGCCCGGGGGCAGTTGTTATCCTAGCCTGAGTGCAAATTCTTTCGTGCCTGAGGGAAATAGACTATGTGCCTAAGGGCGACACTATGTTTGCCTGATGGAATAATCTATTACACCTGAGGGAAAAGACCTACGTGTTGGATTCTGATTACCTAAGGGTGAGATTTTGTTTGTCTGAGGATGCTGTCTATATACATAGAAATTAAGTATGGTGCTTTCTTATATTAAATGGATTAAGTGAATAATTAAATGGAAATATAACTATTGAGTTAGTTACTTTTGAGTACTAATTAGTTTATTGTGTTCACTACTGCACACTATTGTTGCGTTTTTACACCCAGTAGGGCACAAGCCTTCGGTGGGTGCCTACTGAGATATATTTCTCACACCCTGTTTGGGCCATGCTTTTCGACCCAAACATATTACATTTCTGCATGTGTGGATAAGGGAAAGGGTCCATATACAGGTACTTGATTGCGGTTGGGGTGTACGAGAGCATGAGACTGACCATTGGCTCGTGATGCCACAGGCTGTTCTATTTTGTTTTTTTCAGTACATGCACTTCAGTTGTATTGTATTGATCGTGTAACATGTTCTGGCTGTTTCCTTAGAAATGAGGCATATTGCATTGTTACTTGTATACTGGTTGGTTTTATCTACTCCTGTTTTTATTTCAGTTGTGTATGGTTTACTGCATCCATTGTTTCTGTATGTTTATTTTGTATTTCGCTATGCTACACCTTGATAAATGAGGGCATATTTTATCCACTATTAGACCTGGTCCCTCACTACTAGTCCGTAGCCCTTGGCCTTTGGGGAAATTCATTTGAGGTCATATGGTGAACTGGGTTCGGGGAACCCATGGAGTGGCACCCCTAACCGGGACATTACAAAGTGGTATCAAAGAAGTTCCTTTCATTGAAATATTATTTGTAGCCTTAGTCATGGATAGGAAGGACCGATAGTTGGTAATAAGTTGTGGTCGGGCATAGCAAACCCGTGTACAGGGAAAATACAAGTTACCTCGTATTGCATGTTTACTGATTTTTCAATTTACAGTTGATATGATTTCACCGTTGGGTGAAACACTTTGGATTTTGCTATTATATTTTATCCTTGGGTTCTATTTAGTTGAAACCCGATGAGATGAGGGTATACCCTCTCATGAATTATTTAGGCACATGATAGAAATCACATGTCATGCATAGTTCCATGCCATGTAGGTGCATTAGGATTTGCATGTTGTTGTGATAGTTGTTGTGCTAGAAAAGTATGCAGTTGTGATAGCTACTTGATAAATACCTGCTATGTGATAGGGTATTGTTGTATAAACTTGTTAAAAGAATGAATGCCTAACTTTGGTTTTTGGGGAGTATGGGCCCCCATTGACCGAAATTTGGTGGATCACTGACTGTTTATTATGTCATAACACAGATAAGATGTCAAACTTTTATTTGTGGGGAGTATGGGCCCTCACGGATTGGAATTTGGCACTTAGGTGTTGTTTTGCGGTATTTTCTGGGTTCCGGGGATGTTTTTGAGGCATACTGTCTGGAAACCTAGTATACACACCGTGTAGTATTTAAACATGCCATGTATGTTCTTCTGTTCGGGAATAAAAATACACTTTTTGGTTACACGCCGTGTACCCTGAGTACACGCCATTTAGTATCTACTCGTGTCACAAACCATGTGGACGGCGACACGGGGAAGGGAGGATCATGGGGTAAACACGCTGTGTACCAGATGTACACTCCATGTAGTATTGACCTGGAGACCCGGCTGTGTAACTAAAAAACACAGGCCGGTGTAGTCATTTCTTAAACATGTCGTGTCAATGAAGAACCCGCTGTGTGGTGTGACCTGGGGACCCGGCCCTGTAACTAGCAACACAAGTTGGTGAAATCCTTCATGTACACGCCGTGTGTATATTAAACCCTCCGTGTAGTGTGAGCCATGTGTACGACCGTGTAACTTACAACACGGGTCGGTGGAGCTCATCCAGTACACGCCGTGTACCTGTGGGACATGTCGTGCAGTCTTGTCTGAGGATAGACTGTGTGGACTTAGCCGTGTGACTGGGAAACAGGGTGGTGTACATGCCGTGTGTGGGTGTAGCACACTGTGTAGTGTCAATACGGGTAGTCGGCCGTGTCAAAAGTGACACGGGCAGTTGGAAATAACACCATACAAGTCGTGTAGATAATATACACATTGTATAGTTTTGTTCAAACGGGTGCCATGTGGCTTAGCCGTGCAGAAGGGCCCGGGAAGGGGAAGGGAAGTCAAGTACATATTGTGTAGTCAGTATAAACGCCATGTAGTCTTGTTTTGAAAATTTTGAATGCCTTATTCTTCCTATTCCCTTTTGGGTTTCTTCATTTTCTGTCTTGATAATCATGAATCTAAAGTGTGTTTTGAACTTGTAGTGTCATGCCGCCTAGACGACCACGTGTTGTTAGCCAGGAGAGCGGCAATGAGTATACTCCAGAGATGGTGGGACATGGTCTACCAGTTGATCCTACAGTAGAGCCAGATGCGGCACCAACCGTTATATAAGAAACAGGTGCAGAGGCATAGTTTCGTGAAGGCTTTATGAGTTTCATGCGGACCATTCAGGGAGCACCGCCGACTGCCACATCTATGGCTGAGCTGACATATATCTTCCAGTAGCAGCATCCGCTGACATTTTCTGGGGATGGCAGAACACAGGCCACAGAGTCTTGGCTATGATCGATGCAGACTATTTTCGAGCATCTTGAGACGCCTCTAGGATGGAGGGTCAATCTCGTGACGTATATACTGCGTGATTTCTCCAAGAGGTGGTGAGATGTTACCACCAAATCAGAGCATCACAGTGACATGGAGTGGGACAATTTTCTGGAAGTCTTCTATGACTTCTTCTTCCCAGAGATGCTGAGGGTAGATAGAGCTCTAGAGTTCATGAATCTGTAGCAGGGCGCTATGTCGGTGACAAACTATTCTGCTCATTTCATCGAGATTCATCACTTTTCACCCGTGCTGGTGGGTGATGAGACGCTGAGAGCCAGGCGCTTCGAGGATGGTCTTCAATATGACATACGAGCGCTGGTGAATGTTTTCAGGCTGCCTATTGTACATGTTGTTGTGAACCAGGCGCTGATTACAGAAAGGAACCTGTGGGAAGCTAGTGGTGTGGGCCAGGGCGGTTTAGCACTTGTTACTGGTGCTATTTCTACTGGCAAGAGGAAGAGACAGATGGACTTCTCTCAGGGTGGTAGTACCAGTCAGAAGAATGCTTCAGGTGTCCAGGTCATCTGCTTCCAGTGTGGCAGAGAGGGGCACAAGAGGCCACAGTGCCCACATGAGCCAGTGGAGTGTCGAGCTTGTAGCAAGATGGGTCATCTGCAACACTTTTGTTGGTCGTTTCTACTGATGGCTTGTGAGAGGGGTTCTGTGTAGACTCCACGTGCGGGTGCAGGACCAGTGGCTTTTTACCAGTCAGGGAATTGGAATACGTCCGGGCGTGCAGGCAGATAGGGTGGTCGTGGCCATGGTAGCCAGACACCAGGATCTCAGAGGCGGCAGAGCGGTACAGCTCAGGGTAGTCAGGCTTCGTCATAGGGTCGCGACACTGGGCAGACATTTGTGGTGAAAAAGACCCAGCATGAGCAGGATCCCAGACCTTCTACTGTCAGAGGTACAATTCTAGTAGCTTCTGTTTTATCTTTGTTACTTTTTGATACGGGTGATATACAGAGTTTTATATCTATGCCTGTTGTGGAGAGCCTTGGGCTCTGTGTTTCTACTTCTTCTGATATCATGACACTAGACAATCCATTGGGGATTAGAACTGTTGATGTGTGTCAGTCCAAGGAGTTCCCCCATGAGGATAGTGGGTGTCACTTCCTTTGGGACCTCTATGTCTTAGAGATGACAGCTTATGAATTCATTATCCGGATGGACTAGTTGGTTCCCTTTCGAGCCTTTGTAGACTACTATCGTCACAGGGTGAGTTTCAGATCACTAGAGGGAGGAGGGTTTCTATACAAGGGATAATGGGATGTTCAGGCGAGTCGAGCTGGACCAGAGCATCATGGGCGAGGTGGAGTCACAGGTCAGATTGCGAGCTTATATCTAGATAATCATGGGACTTGTAAGACGGATTTCCCTCTAGTGGTTGATCGTTTCAGGGATGTTTTCCCAGACAAATTTTTTGGTCTTCCTCCAGAGCGTGAGGTGGATTTCTCTATTGATCTCGTGCCAGGAGTAGCACCGGTGTCCATTCCTCCTTATAGGATGGCTACGCTTGACTTACAGGAGCTCAAGAGGAATTTAGAAGAGTTACATGCCAAGGGGTTCATCCGACCCCGTACTTCACCTTGGGGTTCTCCTTTTCTTTTTGCAAAGAAGGCAGATGGTAACCTCAGACTCTCTGTGGATTGTCGAAAGCTGAACTAGTTGATGGTTATGACCTGATATCCTTTACCGAGGATTGATGATCTTTTTGACCAACTTTGTGGAGCACGATTGTTCTCGAATATTGACGTGAGATCAGGATATCATCAGCTGCACATTAGACCATCTGATATACCTCTCACAGCTTTCAGAAGCAGGTATGGTCTATACGAGTATACGGTTATGCTCTTCGGACTCACAAACGCACCAGCGGTTTTCATTGATCTAATGAATCGTGTGTTCCATTTTTATCTGGAATCTTTTGTGGTTGTATTCATGGAAGATATCTTGTTGCACTCTCACACTCGTAACTACCATGCCACCCATCATGAGATCGTATTGAGTACACTGAGAGAGCATCGACTATATGCTAAGCTCTCAAAGTGTGACTTTTGAATGGACCAGATTCACTTCCTAGGTCATATCATCTCAGAGGAAGGAGTTGTAGTAGACCCAGAGAAGGTTAGGGTAGTAGTTTCCTGGGACAACCCTAAGAACATTTTTGAGATACAGAGTTTCTTGGGGCTGGATGGTTATTACAGATGCTTCATATAGGACGTCTGCCACATAGTAGCATCGTTGACGAGTTTGACTATGAAGGGTGTGATGTTCGTTTGGTCAAAAGCTTCCGAGACATCCTTTCAGGACCTAAAGGGAAGGTTGACATCAGCACTGATCCTAATACTCCCAGAGCTGGGGAAGATCTATACAGTTTACTGTGATGCATCAGGTATTGGGTTGGGAGCAGTGTTGATACAGGGTGATCGGGTTTTTGCTTACGGGTCTCAACAGTTGAGGTCACATGAGAGGAATTACCCGACACATGATCTCGAGTTAGCTGCAGTTTTTCATGCGTTGTGCTGTTGGAGGCATTATCTGTTGGGAGAACATTTTGTGGTTTTCACCGGCCATAAAAGACTTAGGTATATATTTACTCAGCGTCACTTGAATCTGAGGCAGCGAAGGTGGGTCGAATACCTTCAGTCCTTCTATTTTGAGCTTGCCTATACACCTGGTAAAGGTAATGAAGTAGCTGATGCACTGAGTAAGAAGACTCAGATACATGTTATGCAGGAGGAGAGTGATGAGTGGCAGATTATTGCCTTGTTATCTGAGATGCATTTGACGGTGCACGACAGTCATTGGAAAATCTATCTTTCATCTTTAGCTGTGACTTCTACCCTCCTAGATAGAGTGAGGATGAGACACCTCTCTGATTCGGAAGGCCTAGTTCTACAGGATTCGGTGGAAATTGCGGACCCTCCTCCTGGTTGGATGATAGGCGATGATGAGGTATTGTTTTTCCATGGATGATTGTGTGTTCTAGGGGATATACGCAAGGAGATGAAACAGGAGATTTATGCTTCAGTCTCGGCAGTTCATCCCGGAGTTACCAAGATTTACTAAGGCATGAGGCATCTGTACTGGTGGCCAGGTATGAAGACAGGTGTAGCTTGTTTTTTATGAGGTGTTCCACCTATCAGCAGGTGAATGTGGAGCATTAGAGGCCATCCAGACTGTTACAACAGTTACCCATTCTGGAGTGGAAATGGGATGATGTTGTAATAGATTTCGTGACTAGTTTGCCGAGGTCAGCTCAAGGCAATGATGTCGTGTGGGTTGTTGTGGATAGAATCACGAAGGTAGCTCACTTTTTTCCATTCAAGGATACCTTCGGTGTTGATGAGCTCGGGAAGTTGAATATCTGAGAGGTCGTACATATTCATGGGATCTCTCGTTGTATCATTTCAGATTGGGACGTCAATTTTACGTCTCGTTTCTGACAGAGTTTTCAAAGGGAACTGGGTACACAGGTGCTTCTGAGCACAACTTACCACCCTCAGACCGATGGCCAGTCAGAGCGTACTATACAGGTTCTTGAGGACATGCTGTTAGCATGTGTCCTAGACTTTGGGGGATCTTGGTAGAAACACATACCCCTAATTGAGTTTGCCTATAATAATAGTTTTTAGGAAACTATTGAGATAACACCATACAAGGATTTATATATTAGGCCATGCCGATCACCTTTGTGCTAGTCAGAGGTAGGTGAGGCAGATTTGCTGGGACTACGTCTCGTGAAGGAGAATTCTGAGCAGGTATAGTTGATTCAGAAGCGGATGGCTACCGCGTAGTCTCATCAAAAGTATTACACTGTTCGTCGTAGACAACCTTTCGAGTTCGTGGTCGGAGATTAGGTTTTCTTGTGTGTTTCACTGAGGCTGGGACACATGCGGATCAGGAGACAGGGTAAACATTCACTAAGGTATGTTGGGCCATTTGATATTCTGGAGAGAGTCTGGCCGGTTGCCTATCGGCTTTAGTTACCACAGAGGTACTTGGCCATGCACAAAGTCTTCCATGTATTTCAGTTGCGATGATATCATTCAGACCCGTCTCACACCTTTCCGCCAGAGGAGGTTGAGCTTCAGATGGATGCGTCCTTTGAGGAGCATCCGATTAGTATTGTTGACAGGAGCATGAAGGTTCTCCTAGGCCGGTCAGTTCCTATCGTACGGTTGTTATGGTAGCATGGCCGAGTGCAGGACGAAACCTGGGAGCGAGAGACAGACGTATGTGCTCTATGGCCGGATTTGTTCACGGATTTATCTTTCCACCCTTGGAAGGGAAATTCGGGGACAAATTGTTTTAAGGGGGGAAGTTTGTGAGCACCCGGTTCTTATCTTTGAGGTACGAGTTTCTTTTTTTCTCCTTTCCTTAAGTGTTTTAAGAAAATAAGGAAACTGGGGAAAATCCCAAATTTTGGAAGTACACACCGTGTACTTTTCCACATGCCATGTACTTCTGGCCGTGTGGGATGAGTACACAGGGCGTGTGGCCATACTGGGGATGAAGGGTGTAGGAACCGACTACACGCTGTGTAGGGGTCCTTAACACGTCATGTAGTAAGTCGGCAAGCAAATAGTAAGATGGTGGCCAGCTGTGGGGCAGCACACGCCATGTACTCATGGAGACACACCATGTAGTCATGTCAGCAGATTAACAGTGCCACACTGGAAGGAAGCCGCCAGAGGAACATTTTTAAAATGGGACGTACATGTCGTGTACTCGAAAGTACACGCCGTGTACTTTGTTATTTTTCGATAAAAAGGGCAGTAGCCTCCCCTGTTTACAAGGAAGCCTTAGAAGGGGTAGAGAGCTCGGGGGAGGAAGGTCGAATCTTTGATGATCCGCCAAGCGCATGTTCGGAATCCGTTTCTACCTCGGATGATCTTATTGGAACCGCACTGGTAAGCCCTCCCTTCTTCTTTAACCGTTCTTGCCAATTCCTCCCCTAATGGGAGTTATTTTCATTTAAGAGAGATTTTATTTTACCTCAGATATACGAAGTTCTTGGAAATTTTAGAAGGCATCATTCACATATATCATTCGTGGGTGTTTAAGGTTGGTGGCTTTGTGTTTATTTTCCAACTGTCGTGTGTTTGTTTGTGTTTTTGAGCGATGAACCCATATTGGGGTGTCGTGTGGATGAGGTCTTGGATATTTTAAATATATGGATTTTTATAGGTAATTAAATGTGATATTAAAATGTTTTTTGGGATCAGTGCTTGGATCCAGGACCACCCCGGGGGTGCATTCCTCGGTTTAGCCATTTGGCTAGGATATTTGATTGTATGACTCTAAAGTAATGATTTTAGAATTTACTTGAGAGGAATTGCTTGTGAATGTTTATTTAGATGTTGGGAATGGCCCGGTTACTTGCACCTAAGGGAAATGTTTTACTTAGCCTGTGGGTGTTGTTTTGCTTAGCCTGAGGGCAGTGTTTTACTTAGCCTGTGGGCGTTGTTTTTCTTAGCCTGAGGGAAGTTGTTATCCAAGCCTGAGGGAAAATAATTTTGTGCCTGAGGGCAATTGACTCTGTGCCTGAGGGTGACACTATGTACACCTGAGGGAAAAATCTTTCACGTGTGAGGGCAAATACCTACGGGTTGGATTCTGATTACCTGAGGGTGAGATTTTGTTTATCTGACGACACAGTCTGTTTACATAGAAATTCACTATGGTGTTTTCTTATATTATATAGATTAAGTGAAAAATTAAATGTAAATATAACTGTCGAGTTAGTTACTTTTGAGTACTGGTTAGTTTATTGCGTTCACTACTGGACACTGTTGTTGCATTTTTAAACCCATTTGGGCATGGGCCTTCGGTGGGTTCCTAATGAGATATATTTCTTACACCCTATTTGGGCCATGCTTTTCGGCCCAAACAGATTACATTTTTGCAGGTGTGGATAAAGGCAAGGGTCCTCATATAGGTACTTGATTGTTGATGGGGTGTAGGAGAGCATGGGACTGAGCATTGGCTCACGATGTCATGGGCTGTTCTATTTTGTTTTTTCTGTACTTTCACTTCAGTTGTATTGTATTGATCATAACATGTTCTTGGATGTTTCCTTTGAATTGAGGCATGTTGCATCGTAACTTGTATACTGGATGGTTTTATCTACCACAGTTGTTTATTTCAATTGTGTATGGTTTACTGCTTTCATTGTTGCTGTGTGTTTATTTTGTATTCTACTGCGCTACACTTTGACAAATGAGGGCATAGTTTCCCCACTATCAGACTTGGGGCCTCGCTGCTAGTCGACAGCCTCTGGCGTTTGGGGAAATGCACATGAGGTCACGTGGCAAACCGGGTTCGGGGCACCCGTGGAGTGGCACCTAGAACCAAGATGTTAGATTTTTTCATTATTTAACAATAGCAACAGTATCCTAAATATACAAGGATGTTGTTATGATAATTTTTTGATATACACTTACACATACATCCATCTAATGAATATATAACATACAGTTTCTCTGAACTACTGCCTCATGAAATGATGATTGTTCAATTTTCTCCTAACTCCTCTCATGGTGTAAATTATGATGGAACTGTATTTATATATGATATATATTCTATTTATGTTTTACGTATGATTTTTTAATTTTTATTTACAACATAACTTCATTCTTTCGATAATATGTAAATACGATAGTTTCATTTTAGAAAGTTTGGACTACTGCCCCCTCAAAGTGATATGACTTGTTCATTCCATACATGTAATGTATAAAGGATCAAGTTAATGAAATTATATAACATATATAACATTGATATTATAATGGTATTATAATATACTTATTTATCATTTAGTCCCCATTAATTTAATATGACAAATAAATTAAAGTAGTGTTCATGCGTACGTACGACCTACAATCTCCATAAATGATGCATTTCACTTCTTTTATAAAACTTTTATCAACTCTAATGTATATATATATATATATATAGATTGGATATATATGATATTTAAATCACAAATATCATTCTTGGGATAATGGAACGATGACAACATGGACAATTTTTATCAAAACAATTTCATTTTTTACTCAAGTACTGAACAACGACGAAATGTATGATATGAACTCATATAACTAACTAATTTTTTTAAAATTGTAATAGATAAAAATGAAAAAGGTTCTCTAGAAAGTATAAATTAACCTACATTTATTATTTAGGAAATTTTAGAATGAACAGGACTAGTCGGACTCAAGGTAAGGGACTTTATCTCAATCTTTTTTCATTGAGCAATGTTTTGATAAAATAGTCCACATTCTTTTATATATTGTATAATAAATCCCATTGACATTAAATGTCATTCAACATTTTTTAAAAGGAATATTTTTCCACAATGAGTTTTACTAAATGACAAAAAAATGCTTCTTTACATACTTGGTGACAATGAACATTCATTCATTGTAACCATTATTTTCTATTTGGCTTCCTCTATAAGTTGTATTGTTTTTTACAAAAGTAAGTTAAATACCATTTACCCTATATATGTATTTCAGTATTTAAAATGGTTTTCATAAAGAATTTATTATGAAAATATCTTGAAATGAAATATTATGATTGCAATATGGATATTTTATCTTTCATTTATGCTATTTTTAAATGTTATGATTATGTTGTGTTTCTTAATAATTATTTACATATAAAATTGGTTCCATGATAAACTGAGGGTGGATGATCCTGTGATATCTCTCTAATAAAATGAATAATTTAAACAAGGTAAAAGTTAATGTTTTGGGTAAAAGATTTGAGGAATATACTATGATTGGTATTCCAAATGTAACCATGAATGTTACTCTCTATGTAGATGTGAAAGCTACAATTTAAGTTTGATTTAGATGCCACAAGTTACCTTTATGGTTTATGATTGCTATGATGTTTTCATGATTCTTATGAATTCATGTGATTATAAGTATACATGGACTAACATTTTATTTTCTTATTTTATACCTTACATAGTTTTATACTCATAATAAGTTTTTTTATATGTTTTCACAGGGTATAAGGATGAATAAGATAAATAAAAAATTCAATATGATTTTTAATAAGAAAAGAAATACTTCTTTATTTTTAAAAGGAATTCCATTGTTGGAAGAAATTGATACTGTTTTGATAGTATACTATTTTATTATTATGGGATGTGATATATTATTGATGACCTATTTATTTAAAAATCTAAACCTACAAAGATCCTCGATGTGAATTAATGTTAAATTATTGAATTATATCAATATTGTGAAATGTTTTCAGGTTGGGGCCTAATAGTTGGCATCAGAGGTCAGTTTATAGAACATTAAGGGTTGGGATATTTTAAAAAGAATATCTAGAATTTTTTTTACATTATACTGAAATTAAAATATCATTGGATGATAACCATGTTTCTTCATCTACGATAAGTCTCTTTAGAATGGTTTTTGATAGTGTGAATAAGGAATATGTTATTGGACAATGTCTAGAGTAAAACAACCTTCCAAATACGCAACCTAAGATGGGTGGAATCATAAATGAATAGTTTGTTATAGGGATGGGACAATTGACTCAGGTTATAAATGGAAGTGGTATCCATGTGTGAGATTGGCCAGATTAGCCATAAAGGAACATGTCGGTAGTGGAGCATTTCATAAGGAAAATTCCTCTATCATTCAGAGGATCATTTGACCCTGTGCAAAATGATGAGTGGATTACGTCCCAAGAAAAGTTTTTTTTTCATGGGGTGTTCAAAAAATAAAAATGTTCGTGTTTATGTTTACCATTTTGAAGGTGAAGCAAGTCAGTGGTGGTCGGTGGTTAGGAATATCAGGGATATTGATAAGATTGATACTCTTGATTGGGATGAATTCAAATGTATGTTTTTTTAGAAATATTTTCCTATGGTGGATCGACTTAGGATGGAAAAAATTTATTGGAATTGAGGTAGGAGTAGGACACAGTGGGTGCTCATGAGAAAAAATTCACTCGACTGGAAAGGTATGCTACAAATTTCATACGATATATTTATAGTAAAATAAATAATTTTTACTCAGTATTAATGCCAATTTATTGAAGAGTATTGTCTTCTCTTGAGTTTAAATGTTATGAAAAACTTGTTTGATGTGTGGAGAAGGTCCAAATAGAGTTTTCCGATTATCATGTGTCATTTGACAACAAGCATAATAAGAGTTTGAGATGGTAGATCAATGGGAAAAATCATTCAAAAAAGTCTAATGGTATGAAAATTAATTTTACAATTTGAGAATATTGTTGTAAAAAAGAACACAGTGGAATTCCTTTTTAATTATAGTATGGGTTTCTAGTGTGGTAAAATGGGAAATAAGCCTCGTAACTACACTGAAAAAGATAATGGTGGGAAAAAATATAATATATATGAAATTAAATGTTTTTAATGTAATGAGACGGGTCATTATGTGAATGTTTTTTCGATGAATAATTTGAATATTGGAGCAGTCATACTATAAAGAGAAAGGTGTGATGAAATACTTTGAAAGTACATTAGTATATTTTGGGCCTTCAAATTAATTGGTATCAACTGAATTATTTGGTTAATCAAATTATGCTAATGTGTTTTTTGATTCCGGGACTACACATTCATTCATTTTAGATAAAATTTCTAGTACATTGGGAATTCCATATCATGGAATGAATCCTGAACTTCTGGTAAAAAAATTTGGGAGAAATGTTGAGAAAAAAATAAACTATATGAATCATCCTTACATTTTCTATTAGAAGAATCTACCTGAAAACCGTATTTCTTTGCCTATAGTAGAGTTTGATGTTATTCTAGGTATGGATTTACTTTCTATTTACATGCTAATATTTACTATAGAGATAAATATGATTATTTTTTAGAAATATTTTCAGTTTGTGTACAACGATGAACCCTTACAATTTATAACATATCAGGAAGTTTAGAAACTAGTAAATTCTGGAATTGAATGTTACCTTGCACTTATTTCTGAAAATAATGGAACTGTTAAGATTAATGATGTCCCAATGGTAAATGAGTGTCATGATGTTTTTCTTAATGATTTTCCACGTATTATAACTTTTTGGGAGGTTCAATTTATTTTTGACTTGGTTTCTATTGCTAGGACAATTTTAAAACCCCATTATCAAATGGATCAAACTGAACTATTAGAGTTACATAATGAATTAAAGGAGTATTATATAAAGGTTTTATTCAACAGAGAACATCACCATGGGATTATCTAGTCTTTTCTGTTACAAAAATATGGTTTAATGAAAGTTATCATTTATTATAGAGAGTTTGATAACATCACTATTTAGAATAAGTATCATTTTCCTCATATCAGTTAACTTTTTATGATCTCAAGGGAGCTCAGTATTTTTCAAAGGTTGACATGAGGTCGGGGTACAATTAGTTGAATGTAAAGATAGTAGACATTCTAAAGACCATGATTCATAATAGATATGGACATTTTTAATTATTAGTTATACCATTTGGGTTAACTAATACAACTATTTTATTCATGGATCTTGTGAAGATAATATTCCATGAGTTGTTGGATATGTTTTTTTTGTTTTTATTGATGATATTTTGGTATAATATAAAAGTAAAGAGGAGAATGAATGTAATTTAAGGGTTTTCTTTAAACTATAAATAAAAAAAATGATACGGGAAATTAAGTATGTGTGAGTTTTTGTAACGAAAAATGTCATTACTTGGTGCCATTATTTATAAAGATAGAAAAAATATTGATCCTTCTAAAACAAAAGTTATTGAAGAATGGACAAGAAAAGAAAATATAACTAAGATTCATATTTTTCTTGGTTTAGAAGAATATTATCATAGGTTGGTTGGAAATTTTGAATAATTATCTAGACGACTGACTATATTAACTCGAAAACGTGTTATGTTCATCTAGACAACAGAATGTGATGAATGTTTTCAAGAATTGATAAGAATATTGGTGAATGCCCCCGTTTTGGCACTGCCTTCCAGAAAATGATGAATTTCTTATCTATAGTGATACTTCATTGAATGGACTTGGATGTGTTATAATGCAGAATGGTCAGGTAATTTCTTATACTTCACGTCAGTTGAAAACTCATGAGTTAAATTACTCTACACATGATTTGAAATTAGATATTGTTGTTTTGTTTTAAAAATTTCAAGGCATAATTTTTATGAAGTAAAATTTTAAATACATACTCAACATAAATGTTTAATCTATATATTTAATCATAATAATTGAAATTTAAATAGAGAAGATGGTTTTAATTAATCAAAGATTATGATTTCATGATTCATTGCAATCCTAGAAAAACAAACAAAGTGTATAATGCTTTGTATCAGAAAATTAATGCTACATTAACCATTTTACATTTAGAAAATGACCCATTAATTAATGTTTTGATGAACATTGGAATGGAAGCTATTGGTATAGGAAATTCTTTTATTTTGTTTTAGGTTTCAGTGAAACAGTCTCTATTAGACAGAATTAAGCAAGAACATAAGGAAGATAATGAGTTGTAGAAAAAGTTAAATTTTCTTTAGATGGGTTAGTCACCTGAATCTAACATTAATAATGATTGTGTTTTGAATTTTGGAAATAGATAACGTGTGACTTTTGATTTACAGTATAATAAAGGTTTGTAATGTGGACCTCATTGTTCTCAATTTTCAGTTCATACTGGTAGTACTAAGTTGTACAGATAACCTTATGACTATTATTGTTGGGATAGAATGAAAAAAGATATTGCGGACTATAATATGAAGTGTTTGACAAGTAAACGAGTTAAAGTATCGATACAGTTACAATAGGGGATGCTTCAGACATTTCTAGTACCAGAGTGGAAATGGGAAAATATATCAAGTGATTTCATAGTGGAATAACCAAAGACATCTCAAGGTAACAATGTCATTGGGTTATTGTTGATTGATTGACTAAATCTTGTCATTTTCATCATATTCGAAATACATTGTCTCTAAATAATCTTTCTCGGATGTATCTTAAATAAAGAGTTATGATACATGGGGTTCTCCTCTCTATTTTATTTGATCATGATCCTTGGTTCACTTCTAACTTTTTGTAAGGGCATCAGAGGTCATTGAAAACTAAATTAATTTTCAGAACAGCTTTTCTTCCTCAATTAGTTGGGCAGTTAGAATGAAAATTTTAGACCTAGGATGATATGATACCTTGTTTTTCAATGGATTAACAAGTAAGTTGGGGTCAACATTTTTTTTGGTTAAGATTACTTATAAAAATTGTTTTCATTCCAAGGTATAGATGGAACCATTTGAGGCATTATATGGAATGCAGTGTTGAACTCCAACTTTTTTGGGATGAAGTAAGTGAAAGAAAGCTGATGGGACTATAATTCATATAAGAGATGGAATGACAAGTAGATTGATCTAGAATAACATGATGGGATCATAGAGTAGGTAAAAACATTATGTGGATAGTTGGAGGAAGGATCATTCCCTTGAGGTAGGTGATCATGTCATTCTTAATGTTTATTCACGGAAAATTGTGATCCATTTTGGTAAAAATGGAAAGTTTAGTCCATAGTTCATTTAACCCTATAAAATCATGGAGAATGTTGGATTAGTTTCCAAAAAATTGGCTTTACCTCCATGTTTATCCCAATTACACAATTTTTTCATGTATCATTATTCAGAAAGTATTTGTAAGATCCCTCTCTTGTTTTGAGTCAAGAGTTAGTTCAGTTCGAAGAGAATCATTCTTATAAGGAATAGCCAATACAGATTATTGACTGAAGAGTGAAAGTGTTTTAGAATAATTTGATTAATTATGTAATGGTTTTGTGAAAAACCCGTTTGGTTGAAGAGGAAAAATGGGAATCTGAAAATGCAATGAGGGAGAAATAAACCAACTTATTTAATAATTAAATAAAACGGTGGCAACATAATTTTCAAAAGGGGGGAATGATGTAACATCCCAGGTATTTATAGAATAAAATTTTTTCATATAAATTAATATTTATGAATATGATATTAATTTTATGTAAAGAGAAATCATTTTCCAATATCATACAAGACACGCAACAACTGGTTTCTCTGAAATATTACATTGAACACAACTCCAAGTTATTCTAAAAAATAATACAATAATAATATTATTATTTTAAATGATAGATAACACCTAGTAGTTGTATTGGAGGGAATGAATAAAACTAACTACAATATTATTACACATGTTTGTAAATTTTTGTTACATTTATCCAATAAGTTATAGAGTCTTAAAATGAGAATGAATCCAATTTTAAGAAAAAAAATAATCTAACATTTATAAAAGGTTATTTTACCACCTTATAAAGGAGAACCATTTTAAAAAATAATTTTTGACATTTTTATATGTTCTATTTGAATAAATAAACTTTTTACGTGGATGCAAGAAATAAAAATTTACATGGGATGAAATTTTGGATATTTTCTAATCGAATTCATATATTAATGAATATTGAAAAATACTGCATTTTATTTCAAAAATTCCTTTTATTATATTTTATTTATATAGTTATGTTATAGTTTATAGTTGTTTTTAATGTGTAATTGGATTATGTTTTTATAATTTATTTATTTATTTTGGTTGGATATAATTTTACATTTAAATTTTACATAAATACATGTCAATATTTTGATAGTTTTTACTTCTAAAAAACCCACTTTATAGTTTTGACAACGATAATTAACTTTTAATTAATTACTAAAAATTTTTTGTTTTGAATTTCAAAAAATGGATTACATATTTACAATCATACGTTTCAAATTATGTAAATATATTCCTTTTTTGGACATTATGAATAGTAACATTAGTAATTATTTTTGTTGCCATCCTTAAATGGTAAATTTGATAAATAAGGGTAAACATAATATTATAATAATATTGAACCCTCCTAAAACATCCCCAAATATTATTTTTTGATTAATGGGACAGAAAAAAAATCCTTTGGATGAATGTTTAGCATTTGGAAGCCACTTGGGTGTGATAGTGACATGTTATAATAATTAGTTTAAAATAATGCCTAATATAACATAAACATGTTTCTTTTTACTAAATAAATTTTAATAAATGGTTATATAACTGAAATCATTGACTATAAATAGACCTTATAAATATATAAATATTTCCTATATCAAGGTATTCTATTTATAATTTTTAAAAATTAAATAAATTAATTTGTTTATAACACAATGATGATGTAGTTATTACAATATTAATGAAATATTCATATAAATAATATTATAAATGTTAAAGTAAATGTAATTTAAAAATATTGATTCCATCCCTGTTTTTTTTTTTGGATGATTATTACATGTTATAATTGATTTAATGTTTTTTCTTCAAATTAATCTTCTTTTTATGGCTTTAACAAAAATCATGTACTAAATACTGTCAAAATTAACATAAATGCATTTTCTAAAACAAATATTGTTTTATTAAATGATATAATAGTCATAAAACACTAATATTTGGCTATAAAACTTATACCGAGAAGATATAGAGGCAAGAAAAACTACTCTTAGAAAATTAAATTAAATTGATAAGAAGTATGATAAACTAAATTAATGAGTTTCTCCAAAAAGATGGTTGTACGCCTCACCATAGTAATCAGCATGAGAAAGACGTTTACAATATCCAAGTAAGATAAAAGATCAATTAGAATAAACCTTAGAGAGTACACCCTTTGAGAAGTATCTATGACTTGATTGGCTTTGCGATAAGTATGTGTGACTTTAAGGGAGAGAAAACCAATGAGTCAAAGACAGTAAGACTAGACTGGTAACATCTTCCATGTCACATTATTTAAACTATCTATGAGAATTTGGACTACAACATAATCATATGATTCTATCCATATGTCATTCCAAACAAAATGGAAGGAATAACTTATCGCTTTTATCATAGCACAAAGCTATGATTCAATGGAAAATCCATTACCAATGAAATTGAGAAAGAACCCTTTCACAAATACCTGTACGTCTGGATGACTCCACCACGTCCAGAGGGACATGGATCACCCGAAGAAGCTCCAAAAACATTGAAATGTATCCCGAGTGGGTGGGGTGGTATCCATTGAACATACTTCATCATCAGAGGCTTATTCATCCTGCCATTAACACCAAGGGACCTCAATAGAATAAGGTCAGAGACATAATTTCTCATAGAACCAGTTTTAATGTTAGAGGCAATTTGGATGGCATAGTGAATAGAGAGAACACATGCATGGAAAGATGGATTTGTGTCGTAGAATATCAAACCATACCTAGCCTTCCCTGTAATGTCTAGGATCGCGGCGGCCATTGTAAACATGATGTAATGAACCTGCTCACTGCATTCAGCAATGCAAAATACTACATTAAATCCTCCCCAGACTAGAGGGATAGTTGGAATTAAGCAATTCCCTACATATTTTCCCACAACTTGTACAAAATTTTACAAGAGATAAAGACATGCACCATGGCTTCATGCACTGCTAAACAGAAATTATAGGCCACAACCAACTAAAAACCACATCGATGTACCATTTACATCTGCGAATTTGGTATTTCTAGATCCTCCATATCAGTAGTGAATGCGTTGGAGGGATAAACGGTTTGTAGAAGTCTTTAACCCAGTGGGGATGGTGTAGTAAATCACCATAAATATATCTATAGGACTCCTTCATGGTGAATATTCCATTCATGTTAGGCATCCACACCAACACATCACTATCATTAAAATAGTATCAAGAGTTTTCAAAATGAATGGATAATAATTTAAAAATAAATTTATAATAAACAAATATTTCAAGACTTTCATAAAGTGCCCCTCCTCCATCTTATAAACGACCACCACCTCTACATACTTACTCACACCTCTTAAACACATTTGATCATCACAATTCTGCTCATATAAGCTCCCATAATTCCCCCTTCAACCTAGAATCCTAAAATTGGGTATAAGTATATTCAATAAGGCTTGTTGTCTCAAATCAAAATGAGGTACCTGATTTATAGGTAACATCTTCTCTGCAACTCCTTTCATTTATTTTCCTTCTCCAACCCACTTTCCTCTTTTCCATTATTTTTTAATAAAACCAGTATAATCAATATACTATAATTATTTTATGACAATGGTTGGACCTAATATTATACTCACCTCCATCTAATAGATATATAACATATTATTTCTGTGTACGATGAACTACCACCTCATGAAACGATGATTGTTCAATTTTTTCCTACCACCTCTCATGGTGGCCATTATGATCACAATGTATTGATATATGATATATCCGATATTTATCTTTCCTACATTATTCTTTAATTTTTAATAAAAATATACCTTTATACATTCCATAATGCGTGAATAAGTTAATTTCATTTGAGGAAGTGTGAACAACCCCCCCCCCCACAAAGTTATATGACTTGTTGTTGCCATACATGGAACGTATAATGGATGGATTTACTAAAAATATGTAACATATATAACATGGATATTATAATGGAATTATAATATACATATGTATCATTTAGTTTTAACCCCTTTAATATGATAAATAAATGAAATTTGTGTTCATGTGTTTGTATGACCAAATGTCTCCATGGATGGTGTATTTCATTTCTTATCTCCAAATGTTATGGACAAATATAAATAAAAATATAATGGTTATTTATGATATTTAAATCATGAACATGATTATATATATAGTGTATATATTCCCACATTGACAATTTTAATCAAAATAATTACATTTTTTACTCAAGTGCTGAACATCGATAAAACATGTCAAATGAACTAAAATAATTAACTAATTTTTATAACATGGTAAAAAGAGATATAAAATTAATCTTAAACATGAAAAAGTTTCCGAATAATGTATAAATTAACATAATTTTATAATTCATGAAATTAAAAATGAATAAGACAATTCAGAATCATTGTAAGGGACTTTGTCCCAATCTCCTTTCATTCAGGTATATTTCGATAATATACACCACCTTATTTTATACTGTCTATAATAAAACCCTATGATATTGAATTTCATTCATTGGTTTTAAAAAGAAATATTTTTTCTACAATGAGTTTTACAAAATAAAAAATTTTAATGTATTTTTTACGTATTTGGTGACTAGGATCATTCCTCCATCATGAACATTATTTGGTATTCCCATTCCTCTATAAGATGTAATGTTTTTTAAAAAGTAAAATTAAATACCATATACACTTTTTATATATTTTGAAAATTTAAAATGGTTTTAAAAAATCATTTATTATGTCAATGTCTTAAAATGATATCTTGTGATTGAAATGCGGAAATGCTATCTTCCCTTTATGATTGTTTTATGTGTTATGATAATGTTATGGTTTATGGGAATTCTTTACGTATACGGTTGGTTCCACGATAAACTGAAGAGGAGTGAGACCATGATTTCTCTCCAATGAATTGGTTAACATGATGTAGTTGAACATTAAGATTTATCCTAATAGATTTAGTTAATTTACTGTGATGGGTATTCCGATCGTAACCATGAAGGTTACTCCCTAGGTAGCTGTTAAAGCTACTATGTAATTATGTTATATATTTCACAATTAATCTTTATGATTTATGATTTCTATTATTCTTTCATGATTCATATGAATTCATGGGTTTATAAATATTAATATATTAACTTTTTATTTCCTAATTTTATTCCTTATTGAGTTCTATACTCTACCGATTTTTTTTTAAAATTCTTTCACCGGGTATAAGTATGAGTAAGAGAAAGAAAAGTCAAGAACATTTTTATCAAGAATTGGAATCATGGTTTACTTTTAAAAGGGATTCCACTGGTGGAAAAAATGGTTTTTTATTTGATAGTATCCTATTTTATGATTATTGGAAGATATTTATTAATAATTTTCTAATTCATTAAAACTCTAAACTTAAAAAGATCCTTGATGTTGATTAAAGAAAAATTATTGACTAATCTCATCATTATGTAATATTTTATCTATGGGTCCTTTTAAATTATTTAAATTCATGTAGAATTATTTCATAACTCTATAAGTGAAATTTTATTGAAATAATTTCATTATACATGTTAAAATAGTTTTAAATATAAAATTGTTTTAAAAATTAAGATTGAATAGATGATTATAAATCTTACAATTTATTGTTTTTATCTAAAAGGTTGGTTTTCCAACCATGTTGAAAAAAATTTGTTTTATTTATACTATATGATTATATACCCAATATAAAATAATAAATTGAATTTAATTATTAAGATCATCTACATCATTAAAATTATTGTTTCATCCAACCATGATGGTGATAATGATAAATAAAATATGTTCTCCATAGAGGTAATAAACAGACCAAAATATGTGTGATGTTATCATTTTAAAATATATTTGATGATTTTATACATGAGTTATTAAATTAATATAATATAATATCAGTATACTTATTATGAATATGTTATCATATTAGGATTTTTTTTAATTGATTTTTTGGTATATAAGAAGAAAATAACATAAAAGAGCTCAACTAGGGAAATATAATTTTTCTCTCTTTGTCTTTAATTTATAAACTAATTTGAATGAGTGAATTTTATTTTGTGATGAAAAAACACCAAGGCATATATAGGGTTTTTTTTAAAGCAATATGGATGGGATTTTTAATGTTAAAAGATATATGTTGTAAGGAGTGGTTGGGTGGTGAAAGAAAGATTTTATAAGATGATGAGAGGGGTGTTTCAGAATATAATATTTGAATGAAATATTAAATATCAAAATAGTGATTAGACATGTGATTCAATAGTAATATGATTTTCATTTAATTGTTAATGGAACCATAAATTAATCACATAACTTCTTTAAACCACAATAATTCATTCATATATTCTATTATAAAATTAAAACATATAGGTATTCTATTTCTCACCTCTATAATTTTTTAATTTTCAAATACTACAAAAAAATCATTGTAACAAAATATTGACATGTTGATTCCAAAAATTAAATGAATTTTATGGAAATAAAATTGTAAATATGATAGTTGTATTTTTAAAAAAATATTTATACTTATTGAAAAATAGTATTTTCATTACAACATCCAATTTCAAAAAATTTTAAAAATTATAAATTATCTATCAAAGTATTAATTTTATTTTTTTTGTAAAAATTCAGATTTCTCTAAAACAATTATAAAAATAAAATTTTATTACAAATAATTAAATATGTCATAAAAATATGTTCAAAATAAATTAAAACATATAGGTTTTCAAAAATATATATTTATAGATTTATATGAAAAATATTTATTTAAACATATTTTATTTATTTATTTAATTTTTATTAAATATAAAAGTAATATATTTTTATATGAGATGATATTAAAATGTTATTTTACTATTTTACATATTAAGGTAACTATTTAAATAGTCAAATTAACATTCTAATAGTTTTGTTTTTGAACCAAAAAATATATTTCTCATGGTCATATAACCTTTACACATCATATAAATACACATTATATTACTCATTAATCATTCATTACAATTCCTCCCAGGGTTCTATATTTTTCATTTTAAAAATTTCTTCTATATTACTAATTTTTTATTTTATTACTCTACTCTTCATATATGTTATAATTTTGGTAGGTTGTGATGTATTAGAGAAAAAAATAATAGGTTTACGATTTATAAAATTTTATTGTCCCATTAAATTATTATCAATTTTATGGAGTATATTAATAATTTTTATAAAATTATTGATGAGAAAATATAATTTATTTTATTTCTTATTTATGGTAGTACACATTACAAGAACAAAGCTATTTAGAGATGAAATTGTAAAATTTAAAAAAAAAATGGTTGTTGTATTGACTACCTCTTTTAAAATTTCTACCTCAAAATATCAACGCGATATTTTACATGAAAACTAAGGATGTTGAATCTATTTTAATTAATCATATAATTACCATAATATCTTATCACATATATTTCATCTCTAATGTACATTGACCTAGTGAGTTGTTTTGATTCCTATGACAATATATCAAATGTTTATGTTTTTCAAAAAATTCTATTCATAAGATAGATCATGATCAAACTTCCCCCCCATCCATAATTTGTACTTATTGGTGATGTGGTAGGTATATTCCCATGGGGATATATGGATCGCATAAGGTACATTGAAAAAAAATTGGTTATATTATTAATTAAAAGCCTACATGTCCCATAAAGTCAAGAACATGAAACTTGGCAAGATATCTTGGACAAAGATTCACCATGTTCATAAATCTCATGAATCTCTTCCATTTAAAGAGGATTAATTTTTCTTCATTCTCAATTCCCATGTCTTATGGAGGATAATTATTGTATATCCCATATTAACATTAAGAATATATAATGTGTTATTGAGTGGATTATAATTTCAATATCATTCCATTAACTAGTGTTCGTTGATATAAAATATATTCTCTAAATCCTCTAAAAATGTTGGATTTCAACATTTTATTCTATTGAGGGATTTATAAGGATTCATATATATGCTTTAGTAAAAATAATTTATTCATAAGACCTATATCATAGAAATATTATTATCCCATCCTCCATTTAATTCTATAACGTTGTATGTCTTCATTTCATTATTATTTTTAGTGTCCCTTTTTGATAGGCTATTCATAGGAAATATAAATTTCATAAATAATTTTATCTCTATATTCATGGAATTATAGAGACTACCCAAGGACCCTACGTTTAACCTTGGATATCAGTTAAATACAATCAATTTAAGGGTTTCTTATAGAAAAAATACTAAGCCAATGGATATCAATTATATGTTTAGCGGTGAATTTGAATTGTTAGCTTTTTAAAATTTAATTAATTAATTTAGGTGGGATTACTTTTCAATTATTTTTTTACTATTGTTGTTATATTTACTATTAAACAACAAAGTACATAATGTCTAGAAATTTTTTGTTATAGGTATGGGAAAAATAATTGATTCTGTCTAGAATAAGTCATGAATTATAGAAGAGATGGATTCATATACATGGAAATTATGACATGAAAGGAATGGATGGATTGTGTTTTTTATTGGTTACTATGGACTTGGAGAATATTTGGATTCATTTATGGCTTTCTTGATGAATTTAAAAAGTATTATATATAAATTACATAATGTTTTTGTTTCTATTAATCTTATGTGAATTATGAAATGTTATGAAATACATAATATATTCTGGGAATAAGAAAATTTACTACAGGAATGATGTTCACGATGGATAAATAATTGCGCCCAACTATTTTGAAACATATTTTTCATAGTGATCCATATATATTTTTTAATGGAATGGGATATTATTGATAATTTTTTAATTTACGAACCTTATTAATTAAAGTACAAAGAATATAAAAATATGTGTATAATTTCTATTATATATGAAATATTCATTACATTACCTTTATAATAAACTATTTGTTCATCCATCCCTATATAGGTATGAAATGTGGTATTATTATGGATATTCCAAAGGTAATTACCCACAATGATACATAATATTTTTGTTTTGTGTGAATATGATATTTAAAAGATATAAAATTCAAATTTTCAAATTGTTTCCTTACACACAAGTGATTCTTGGATGATGTGTATTACTTTTAAGTGTATTAAAATTAATTAAATAAAAATTATTCAATGTGTTGAATATTATTTTTGAGATGATGTAGAATATTTTTTTAATTTTTTTATGTTTTTTTAAAAATATCATCATATAGTTTTTTAGTTAAAGATTTTAATAAAGGCACCAGGTCACATCATCAGCTATATGGATTTTGAAATTCTTTATCATTAATAATATATGAGTGATATTGTTTATTCCCTAAAATTAATTGACACATAATAATTAAATAATGATTTAGTTTTCATATTATTGTGAGTCTAAAATGATATTCATGTTGGTTTTACGGATCTAGTATTTTACCATGTATTAGGAAGTGAAGTTGAATGTCACAATATGAATATGATGAGTCTATATATATATCCACATATATAATATTTTATCTTTTAGGAAGGATATATGTGAATTCATTGGATGGTTACGACATCGAATCTTAAGTGGATTTATGATGAATTTTTTTCTATCAAAATCACGAAAACATAATGATTTTCATGAATGGAATAATTATGAATTTTTATTTTAATATAAGAAATATTTCTTGAAGTTTATAATTATATAGACTTCAATATTAAAAAATAATATAAAATTAATAACATTTACAATGTGATAGGAACAATTACATATTAGAAACTACAAGAGGGTTATTTTAGAAAAAATTATTCTTAAGAGGGGATTCTAGATTTATTCTACAAAGAAGTGATGAATGAATTGGAACTCCTGTATGAAAAATAAAAAGAATATTTTGTTTTTCAATTAAAATTCATGTAAATACACATCCGGTATTCACAGTGGTATTCGTAGTAACCCTATGTATAAGGGCTGAGAGTATATCAAAGATTATATCACCAGTCATTCAAAAAAACTGGGGATATGGATTTTATTATCATAGGTTCTAAAAGAGTTACCATTTCTTGTAGCAGTGTGAGAATGAAAGAATTTTAATGGTTTGACCATTAGAAAATAATGAATTTTTTATGAATGATTTAGGGAACTTACCTCAGTAATAAAAGTGAGCTATAAAAACCCACAATGAAATGCTGTATTTAGTATAATGTGGGGAATTAGATCATTGTTGACATTATTTTCCATTGAATAGGTCATAGTGGTTAAACTAAGTAAAATAAAATTTTCATCTCTAATTTATTTTTCATATTCAGCATGAACAAAATATTGGGTGGGGTTATGAATACATTGAAATAGTCACTATAAAGGGATACATATTTTATATGTGGTCATACTATCATCATTAAAATAATATAAAATGAGTAATTTTATAAATAATGTGGTTAAGGTCATGTATAGAAGTCGGTGATTTTTTTAAAAACATGTTTATGTTGTGAAAATTTCCATACACTAAGTTAGCCCCATTCCCATGTATATCTCTCACTTTATTTCGATGTGCGATTTTAAATTATTATCGAAGAAAAGGAAAATTTTATCATATATATATATATTGAATTGGTCAAATTAATTGTATGATTTTAGTTTTTTTGTGTTTACATTATTCTTGTGATATTTATAAATGAATTAATTTTGAGAATAACAATAACCCCAAATTAATTAATAATTATGGAAATTTTTTGTGTAATTTTATAGTTAGGTAAAATATTATAATTGATGATGAAAGGGATGTACGACTAATCATGGATTTGATCCTATTAAAAAATTCAATGACATTTCATTATAATTGTAGTTTCCTAAAATACCATGTTTTGTTGGTTACCATATTTATTAAGAGACATCAAATAATCTAAAATTAGAGTCATTCCACTTATCAAAAGAGATATGACATTATTTGTACAATTAAATCTTGAATTTATCAGATAAGAATATGCCTCGAGAGATCCATTTCATCAAACTATAAATTGTGCTTCAAAGGTTGGAAATCCTAAACAAGTGAATAGTTTATGTTTCTTATAATATAAGAGAAAACAATTATTCTAATTCCATTGAAGTATAAGAGATGTTCTCAAAATAGTGTAAACTAAATTCTTTATTAAAACATAATTTCATTTACTCAGATGAAATTCATAACATTTTGGTCATGAGAGATTGATTTGTAGCATAGATAGTATAGTTAGTCAAGGAGAATCAATAGAAAAATAATGAGAATATATACCTTGTATATTCAATTACTCAAATGAACACCAATATGAATAATCCAAGTGTCGCGATGGATTATCATTACCATGAATTATAGGTTATAATGTGTAATCGAAAGAAACTCATTGGTGATATGATTGATTTGTTTGATAAATAATTTTAAAATATCACTCAATTGGATTTGGGTTTCAATTTTCCTATTATAATGTACAATTATCATGTTCCTTGGATAAACCAATGAAAAGTATGTTTTCCACCTATTATTTTATTATCCTTCATAAGGCGATATAGATTTTCAGAATATGTATGCTATATCAGTGTTATAGAATAAAATAATTATTATATGTAAAATTCAATTTTCCAGGGAAATAATCTAGCATGTTCATGATAGAACCCATATTATACATGACTTTAAGAGAACTATGTTCATTAATTAGAAAACATAAACTAATTGAAGTATTGGAAATATACTCTAGATGGTCCCAAAATATAAGAATTAACAATAATGTTCCAAATGAAGATATAGAGGACGGTTATTTTATTATGGAATGCATTAACAGATTTCAATTTTTCTACATGAATCATTAGAATATATTCACTATATAAAATTTTATTTTTATTTAAAAAAAATAGATAAAACAGCCATAAAAATCAATATATAGTATATATTGAAATAATAAAATACCATGATAATGATGTCTCAATTGGATATCACAAAAAAAACACTGATTATGGATCACTAGTGTAAACATGAATGAATTTATTAAAAAACGATTAATCCTAAAAGAATATTCATTTGGGGATTTAATAACATTATGATACAAAATATGGTTTTGTGACTATTTCCAAATATTATGTTTAACTAATAATATATTTGAAAGACAAGAAATTTAAATTGAAAATCACGTGGTGATAAATCCTAGGTGATGGATGTATCCCAATGAAATTTTTATATTAAAGAGATTAATTATTCATAAATGGTTGATAATTTTACACAAATATATTTTAAATTAAATGATAAAACGATTTCACCTCAATAAGTTCACTTTTTAAGAGTACCCAATGAAGATTAAATTGTGATTTTGGTAATGAAAAAATGACAAGTCAAAAAACTGAGGTGAAAATTCAGTTCATAAAAAACATTTTAGATCTAAATATAGATCTCAAACAGAAGGAAAAGGAAACTAAGGTAGTCCATTATGAGAAACTAGATTCATAAACATGAGAAAATAGAATTTTATCTTTCCCCATAAACATAAATACCATTAACTATTGTTAAATATTTTTTCAATTTGAGGAGATATGATCAATGTAGATATTTAATTAAAATAAAAATTGATATTGCGAAATTCTCAAAACATCTAATTAAATATTTAGGTTGTTTAAATGATATATTTTTTATGATGGACTTATAGATGCTGAGTGTAATAATTATAACAAACTGAATTATTATATGTATAAAAATTTGTAACATGGTTCAATTTAGGTGTTGGTGTCCAGAACACTTATTAAAAGTCTATGTTTTATATTATATATGGATAAGGTATTATTGATGAGAAAATATCAAAAAAATAATTTCCTTAATTAGTTGTTTATAATAACCCCTGGTATTATCTAATCATTTTACAATATCAAACACTAAAATAGGTAGATCTATCTCACACAGGATTTTAACATTATACTTAGGGATTAAGGTGAGTGAGTCAAGGGGAATTTTGTTATAAATATTCTAGTGTTTTCATAACCATTAAATGTGGAATGATACCCACTGAATAATCGATGAAATAGGGGTAAATAGTTTGTATCACATTTGAGATTTGATATCACAATTGGTTCTAACTTATGACTGTGGAAGATATAATATAGTATTTCTGAAAAACAACAAAATAAAAATTTATTCACTAATTATTTTTAAACATTTTTTCATGTTCACTAATGGATTTTCGGGATAAAATATTAATGATTTTACTACATTTGTCTTGTGGAAGTATGGTATTATCGTTTTAAATGATGGTGTTGTCATCTTAATCTATTTTTTCTTATATTATTTTCAAGATTAATAAGTTTAATGTTTTTTTATAGATATTTTTAAATGGGTAACATTACTCACTAAAATTATTTCATAATACAATAATGTTTTAATTTATCCTTTGATCATGTAAATCCATTATTTATGTATTAATGAAATTTGAAGAATAGAGTTTGAAATTATTGGATCCCAAAATTTTATTGAAATTGGAGGATCTTTATCTCTAGTAATTTAAAATAGGGTATACATTTACATAATCAATATTATATATTATTAAATAAAATGGATACATCAAAATTAGTATCAATTGATGTCCCCAATGAATCAAACATGTGAAATTATTAAAAGGGACTGTGTTTTTTCACAGCATAAAGACAAGGGGTAGAAGATAATAAATCTTAATTATAAGATCATTACCCCTTAAAGTAATTTTTTTGAATGATTTAACATGTGTTTATTTTAGAGTAGTTTTTTTAGGTTATATGTTAAATTTTGAGTAGGAAGCATCATGGATCTATAAATTCTCATATTTCTCAAAGGGGGAGTAAGAATCATCATAATGATGTAATTTTTTTGATACCTTTAATTTTTCCCAGAAAATCAATTTTGGGGATTTTTATCATTATAATTGTTAGTTAAATGTGTTGAAATTGTTTGTAACCAATGTTATGAATAGTTGTTGTATTTTTTCAACCAATGTTGATTGTTAGTGTTATACTAATTGTTAAACAATATGGTATATTCTATCTATTGATTTTTCAAACCATGTAGTTATAAGTAAATAATAGTATCATAGATCTATCATGTATGGTAGTGGATAATATAGAGTATACAATAAGATTATGATATGCATGAAGAGAGGTAGATTATGTTTTTCATGGTTACTAATGATTTTCAGAAAAAAATACCATTTTGGAGGAGGGTGGATGATTTTTAAAAGGAAAATTATTGTTTTTTGATGACTTCTATGATTTTTGAAAAGTCCCAAAATAAAAAATATAATATGGGAAAACTTATTCGGATTAATAATGACGAACAATGTTGATATGAAATATCTTCTCACATTTTTTTAACTTATTTTACATGGAGTTCCCAATAAATATAGATGTTTGATAGAATGTTTATGATATTTTTCATTTATATTAAATTGGCTGAAGATCACACATAAAATATATAATTGGATATATCTTATGCGATACATAACATATTATTTATAGTTCACTAAGTATATTCTAAGAAGGTTGTCTTCCACGTATGTGTAATAAATTTCATAATCTTTTAAATGAGTATATCGGAGGTACTCACATTGATATTTAACATCTTTGTGTTGAATAAATATTCTATATTGAAGTTTCAAAATTGGTAATTCCCAAGATGTTTCATTGTACATATAATATTATTAGATGATGAGTAATATTTTCTAGGTAGTTGAAATGCATCAAAGGATTCTTTAAAGCGAATAATACTATTTTTAAAAAGATGTATAATATTTTAATGAAGAAATATTTCATTTATTATATCATTATTGTGATGTGTAATGTTTTTAAATTTTCAGAATTTGTGAAATGTACAGTGATACATCATTATCAAAACTTTTATTATGATGTTATTTACCAATAAAAAAATATGAGTGATGATGTTCATGTCATGAGAGTAATTTAGACCCTTTGATTAGAGATTTATTGATTTACAGTATTTCAGTTATATAAATAAAATATTCATGTGGATACATAGGATCTAGTAATTGAAAATGAATCACATAGTGAATATGGTTTTAATAACATATAGTAGAAATGTTATAATATTTAAATTTTCCAAATATGATATATTTTATGAAATAAAGAATGAAATTACATTTATGGGTTTATAATGGTCTTCAAATAGAAATTTTAGATAAATTTATCAATAATTATGATTAATGAAAAAATATCCTTAGAGAGGGGAACATAAATATTTATTTTCCTAACATAGAATGATATTTATGACAGTCATGAATTGAGAAGATGTTATTCTAATAAATATTAAAGTATTAGTGATTTGATAATATGATAGTAACATTGATTTATCAAAGCTTATGAGAAATTATTTAAATAAAATATGAGAGAGAAGAAATGATTCTATATTTATACTAGAAATAATTTAATAATGACCTGGAACTCCCTAAAAAACATTAAAAGGAATAAGATGATGTCTTCAAAAGGACTCTTTGAAATGAGTAGTTATTTTTCATGGTGTTTTCAGAACATTAATATAAACAATAAAAAAATGGGAGATCAATGAGAACCATATATATATGGTGAAATAGACATGAGGATAATAGTTTTACATTAATATCGATTCCAAATGATTTTTATTTTTTATATAAGTGACTAAACAATATGTCGTGAAGGGAGTTACACATGGAAAACAGTGATATCTCATGAATCCTTGTAAGGGGAGTGACCCTAGGAATACAAGTGACCTAGATGTAACACATTACTTTGATATGTACTTTATATATTCAAGTACATTGTCACAATAACATTTTTATTCTCTTTATTTAATACATGTGTGTGATAAATAAGTAAGAAATATTTTTATCATGTGTGTATTATTTTTATATTCTTGATGACATAATTAGTCAGTGGATGATATGAAAAATTTTGAATAATATATTTATATGACATATAATTAGATGTGTATTAATTTTTTCCACATTTTATGAATAATAAATTGGTGTCCCTATAAATAATTAGGTCAAAAACATATAGGGATATGGAAGTATAGGGAAAAAATTAATGTGAAAATATTATCCATACCTTAATTCCATGCCTCTTATAATCTCTCTCAATTAAATCATTTATTATCCAAACATTATAATTTCATTTTGAACAAGTGATAAGAGATCTCAGGTAGAGATAATATAAGAAGTATATATTTGATTATCCACCTGAAACAATATGGTATTTTCTACTTTGGAAACATTTGAGTTACCCATATAATAAATTTTAACTGAGTTCACCCATTTCTATGTAGTCATGGGTATTGGTGGTATCATACGTGTATTTTTTTTCTTCTGCCACTTTTGTAGACCATTCACTTTAATGTATAATTAGTAATATCATACTCTATATTTATTGATCAATTGTTATCTTTGAGATATCTCAAAATATTTCGTCTCAATGGTTGATTATGATTGTTAATATATGAGAATCATCTAATATTACCATTTTTATTATATTGATTAAATGAATGAGTATTATTATTTCCAATACAGATTTGAAATTTTAAAATGAATTTTTACAGCTAGAGATGAGTGATTTGATTACGTGTTTAATTCTAAATGATTTTCTATACTAGTTATTGATAAATATGGATGTATAGGTTCAATTTAGCATCACCATTCATGTTATCATGAATAAATTATTATTTATTTTTTGGACAAGTGTTAGCAATGAGAGTATTTTCTAAAACATTTTATGTATTTATGATGTTGATATCTAGTGTGGGAGTTGGAATTTGATTTCATTAATCTTGGGAAAGATATTCATGACTATTGAGAGACTATCCAACTGAGGAAAAATATTTTTATAATGAATTGGAAATGATAAAGCTGTTAGTTATGTGATCTTTAATGTAAGAGACACCAACTATAAAAAATTTTAACTAATTGAAATGGCTTGATATGGATTAAAGGGACTCAGGTTTGACTTAGTTAGGACTTGAAATATATGGTTATACAAAACAATTGGTCAATAAGGGAATCTGGTACATTAAAAATAGTTATATACATTTTAAAAAAAATAGTAATAAAGGAATTGTAAATATAGAAGAGTAACATAACTTTTTGTTGAATTGTAAGAATAAAAGAGTATGATAGTATGATTTAATGTATAAATTTATCATAAAAACTATAAATGTGTGTTGAATAATTGTGTTATATGTTCTGATGTGTATACCTTACAAAAAGTAAATAAAACTACTTTTGAAAGGTATGGTCGAAAACATAGAACACTTTTTGAAGAGTAACACATAGTTCAGTAAGATATAATGAATCATAAGATATCATGTCACTAAACTGAGGATTATTCATGATAGTTTAACAAGTGGTGATGTTCTTATGATATAATGAGAAAATAAGTTATGATACTTCACAAGGTATGTTATATCTTATGGAATGATTGAGTTTCAAAAAACTATAAATTCAAGAATAAATAATTTAGTAAAATGACAATCCAAATCCAAATATAGTAGAGAAAAATTATCCATTTATCCAACATCACCATCAAGGATTATGATTCAATACATAATCAATGGAATAATAAATGATATTTTACTTATATGAGTTCTTTCACTCATGGAGAACAACTTCGTGAATGGTTTTTAAATTTCTAATAGAAATGGGTTTAATTCAGACTCTATTTAATTTTATTTCCAATGAAGATTCAATAAATAATACAAATTGATTCATTAAGAAATTAAAAAGTAACTCATGACCATCCAACTGTATAATCTTAAATAAAAGGTAAATCTATAATTGAAGGACAAATTTTAAATGATGATACTAAAAATATATGAGTTAAATGGTGTTTGAAAAACATTATTTTTGAAACCCATATTTATGATATTATTCTATGGATACATTTTTTGGAAAATATATTGAGGATTTTCTAATTATAATGTGAGTATTGATTTGAATACAACCCAATATAATGTATTATCATGTATAGGAGAAGAAACTAAAGCTGAGAGACACTTACATAGAAAATGACCGATTATACTATATAATTTAATTATATAAGGATGATGTTGTTTTAAAATAAACATTACAATTAGAGAAAGAACCTTTTTCATTATCATTAACATTAACTATTTATTTACATGAATAATGGGAAATTTTTTATCTATTCATCTATATAGACTATGGGAGGAAATAATTTTCATGTTATGTTGAATCCACCTAGAGTGAAGAAAATGTTTGTATTTCCCCAATACAAGCACCCATTTTCTAAGGGTAGTGGGATGTTTTATTCTCTAGTGGTACATTATAGATGGAATATATTGGGAATATATGTTGATTAGACGTTAATTTACCATTTTGGAAGCACATTCATATATTATGGATAACACATGATGGGTCAAACTATATAATCCTAAATGGATTTAGGAATTTACAGTTTATACTTATAAATCATTATGTATCGTTATTTTTAGGTATCTTAGTGTATATAAGGCTATGATTAGATAAATCAATATTTAGAGGATTAAGATCTTAATATATCCAAAATTATATATTTACATAATTTTTAAATAATATGAACCACTGATTCACCCCTTTCTCAATAGTACCCAACCTGATCTAGGATCTAGAATTGTTTTCAGATCTATTCCAACAAGCCACTATATATCCATGATGTTTGTGAATATAGGGAATTTAAATTGTATAATCACCTAGGGTATCCCATAATTTGTTGGAAATAATTGTCATAGCTTTATGAATAGCATGTTATCCAGCTATATATTTACTTTCTTAGAGGTAATAGATGCTATAATAGTAGGATTTCAACATTTTAATGAGTATCCACCCATTTTCCATACAAAAAATATATTTGTGGATGTTTTTGTAAAAGAATAAAATTTTATTTAAATGACTCTTTTATATAAAATGTTTAATTCAATTTCATGGGACTCCATATTACTAATTAAATATGTTAAAAACTAAAACACATTTTTTAAGGAAATGTTACAGTTAGAAAAATTCATTTTTGGATATATACATTTAAGGATGTTAAATTGGATAACAATGAAAAAAAGGATGAATAATTTACCTAATTAACTGATATTCTCAAAAATATCAAGAGGTTTTTCTAGAGGATATATGATTTGTTTTGTTAAAAATATATTGAGAAACCATATAGATTATCTTCATCCAGTTTTTTTCCTAAGTATAAAAATATTCTTTCCATGGATGAAGTTCATAATATTATCATTTGATATTAAATGACCAAAATTATAGTTTTTACAATGATTGAAAAATTTGATATTCATTTTGACTCCATGAGAACAGTTAAGTCAAAAGATCAAAAATTTATAGAATAAGGTGATAGTGAAAATTAGGAAGATACTGAGATTTTTAACCATACTCTTTCTCATTAAAAAAGAATTACTAATAATGGAAAATGAATGGAAATTGAATAAAATATCAATAGTGTTATAACTACAAGGGTGTTAGCAGTTTTCAAATTAATTTTACAAATAAGAAATATGAAGTCTCTTCCTAGATTCCACAGAACGCTTTCCCTAAGCCAGTTCACTACATGACATAATGTGCAACTCCTCATACGCCAGAGGCTATCGACGTGAAGCAGGGGTCTAAAGTGAATCAATGAGGAGACCATACCCCCATATCATAGTGCACAACCAAATGAAAATAAATAAGCATCATACATATGATATTATTCTAAAATTATAAATAAAATGAAATAAAATAATCTTGTAATAAAATGAAATGTAGTAATTCTATGAACAGCGATGCCAAACATACAAAATTGATTACCAACTCGGCTAATCACATATAGAAAATAAATAGAGAAAAATAACTACATTAGTATATACCACTAATTATAAGAATTATCACATACCCATTGTCCAATACCCAATAATTATTCTTCAAACTAACCACTTTAATTAACACAAGCAACCTACTCAACCATGCAACCTAGGGCCTTACCCCGATCTGTCGTTAAACCTTGGTAAACCTAAAATCATACATAAGGTATGCATTCACATTGAGGTTCAAGTACAGGCGGTGAGAAATACATCTCAATAGGCCACCCTAATGGTGAACATATAAAATTCTTCCATAATATAATTCTCTTGCCATATTATTAATCTAGTCGAAACATAATTGAAAATAAGTAAAAATAAACCACCATTTATCTTCATGTTAAAGGCCACGATCGACCATACCTACATCACCCAATGTTGTGATTCCTCTGAACCAATCTTTGTAAACATGCATCCAAAATAACCCATTGGCCTTATATGCATGAATTTAGTAACCAAACCATTCAATTTTCGGGACCCATCATCTATAGTCCTATCATCTGGTATAATAATATAATTCATCCCCTTCCATGTCCTCACATCCAATACATTATCTCATTAATGGAATCTTGACACATTTTACATATTTCCCACACAAATTTACTACCAAGACCAGCCCATATATCCAAAATATAACCTAGGTATCATAACAAAAATGTGTGGGAATTCGTCTAATTACAAGACCATATCAAATTAATCATGTATGGAACATTAGTCTGAAATATATATCATATATCCAATCAATAATTTCTGGAACATTAGTCCTAAATCTAAACCACATATCAAATCATTCATTCATGTAGCATCAGTCTGACATATAATCCATGGATGTGGAGCATCAGTAAACCATCTATCCTAGAAGGTATACCATCATTTCTTAGAGAATAAATTAGGTATATAAACAATAATGTATACTATTTGTTTATAGATAATCAGTCTAAAACCTAATTAATATAGTACGCTACAACTTCTCTGAACATCCCTCCTTTATTTAACATCATACATGTAAAATCACATCAACAATACCCATCAATATTGCAAAAAGTTTCTTAATCCGTAGTCCAACAATAAAACCATAAATGAGCCATAGATATAGATACAAAGCATCGGGTCTGATATTCTCAATCACTGATATCTGAATAACAACATAGAGATAATCATTCACGATCATCAACCAATATCATCATATACATGTAAATTTTTTCCCAAAACATGGCCACCCAACCATATCACAAAAACATCGTAGGTTTTTACAATGCTTTAACATACACAACCGACAGAAAAATTAATAATTGGTCGAAGACCCATGCCCATAAAATAAAATTCACATATAGACAAGGGGCCAAAAAATGAACTGGAAACCCTATAAGTGTTTCCCCTACCTCAACCGTGGACTCAGGATAATATGAGCATATGAAAAATCCTAAAGATTCTTTTAATAGACTCTAATTAATCCTCAATCAGAAAAATTCCAATAAAGGAATCCAAATGCCTGACAAAGACACACAAGAATTCTCAAAATCCATCTATGAAATCCCATGATCACTAAATCTATCCCATACCCCATGGGAATCCTTAATATTCATTTAAAATCAACTCTCTACCAAAAAGTCACCCATAGATAACATTAATCCTATAATGAAAACCAATTATGTAGGTTGCAAATACTCTGAGCCTCAAACATAAGATCTAAACCTCCAATACTCTAGCCTCGTGAAACCGATCCAAATTCACAGGGATAAACCATGATCACCCCTGAGATAATACTTGATCTATCCATCTAGGACCAATCCATGGAACCTAAAATATATAACCATGTACCTTTTAGGATAGGATGTTCTTCGATATCACAACCCTTACATGGATCTCGTATCTCACAACCCAACCCACTGGAGGATTCTAAATCCAACCCTCGAGGCAATCCTCATGTTGAATGGTATCCTCCCCAAATACCAGCCATAAGACCTCCGTATTCTAAAAAAATCCCACAATGTTATCTACATTAAAAAAAATTATAATGGACTACTCAAAAGTCTAATTTTGACTTCATGGTGTAAAAACACATAACCTCCAAACTGGAATAAGTATATGGCATGTACTTCTGAGTACATGTTGTGTACTATCAACACTCCACATGACCAAGTACTCGTACGTATATAGGGAAATATAGGTTCATCCAATGTCCAACTACACATCCAGATTATACCCGGTGTCTTCCCATTTACTACTACATGGTCATGTACCCCTCATTTTGGGTGTATTCCCAAGTACATGTCCATATACAACTACATGGCATGTACCCAAAGTAAAGTTTGTGTACTTTCTAAAGATATTATACCCATTTACTTCATCACATGTCTTGGTACATTGAAATGTAATTCAACAATGGATGTACTTAAATTACACGACATGTTATTACACAAATAAAATCTTCCCTGAACATGAGTAGCACATGGCATGTGTTTATAATACTACACTCTGTGTAGTCAGGGTTTCTAAATGAGAAACCACTGAAAACCTCCAAAAACCCATTTTTTTATTAATATGGTACAGATCTAGTCCTACTGAGTCTCCACTAAGCATTAATGGGATTTAATGAAAAAAAAATCATTTGACATTTGGGAATAATACTCAAAACTAGTCTACCTCGTGCTATAAACGTTGATTCTTTGGTTCCAAATTCACTTCTAAAAGCCACTAAAACTCAATCCAATCCTGATATCCACAATGGGAGAAGACATATAACACGTATTCTTCTTCCCATCCTCTTATGGATATCATGTGAAATGGAATTTCCCTCCCCCTACTTCTATGTCTACAAACCCCAAATGGGGTGGTGAAAAGTTTTGTTATTTTTAACTAATTAATTACATAGTAAATTATATTCCCAATTTACACCCAAAAAATGTCCTAGATCTCAAACCAATTTTATAACTAACCTATTAACAACCCCATATTGTGAACTCAACATTAGAGTCGAAATATAAATATGATTCCCTTTAAAAAATATATTACCACATTAACCAACATGAATAATTTAATATTTAATTAAATAAATATTAAATATTCATCCAAAAATTGACCATCTTGGAATCTCACAAAACTCCTATCATATAGTAAACACACTATTCTAGGACCAACAAGTGGTCAAAAAAGTTATCCGAGACCATATTCAAGGAAAATTGATCATTTTACCCCTTAGGAGAACCCAAAAATAAATATTCAAATTTCTAATCAAATTTCAAAACTGAAAAAAACATGGTTCCCTCTAACCTCCCCACCATAAACCTTATTGTCTTCAAGAATCCTTAGTGATATTTTAACCACAAATCCCAACCCACCTTGGTCATCAACACATAATCACATTGATTCATTATAATAAAGGATGGTAGTTGATATCCACTATATATCCCCACGATAGGGCTTACAAGCCGTCAAATTCCAAGCCACTTCTTTCCACCATCAACAAACCATTAGGAAAGTACTTAACTACACCTACCAATCCTGATAAATAATTATGTTATTTTAGGTCATCATAAAATTCAAAATGCTACAACCATATAACTCTACCCATGTCTACGGATTTTTATACCCAACACTTCCTATCATCATAGTCTCCTATTAAAACACATCCTTATTGACCCACAAACCCGCTAGATGTGGTCCTAACTACAACCTCAACCCTCTCAAATAAGGATTCACATCACAACAATCGACTATATATTCCACACCCTAGGAGTATCCTTATAGTTTCCTCATATCCAACCATATTTTCCACGACCAACGCCATAATCACAACCAAGTCTTCGGACTATAAATTATCATTGCTCACTTCCACCAGAGAAACAAAACAATACATCTAATGTATCTCATTCTTGTCATCTGATAATTACACCCATATTATTTTTAGATATCTGATCCATCACATGGGTCTTACTCATAGATTCTTGATGGTACTATCCCCAATATACAGCTTCACATACTCCACTCTAGGAGCACAACCTCCCTTAAGGTCCCTTTTCAACCCATGGAAACATCTCTCTAGCATGGTATATAGAAAATTCTCTATTAGTATAATCAAAATTATGTCCAGATAATGTGAATGACCATCTCTAAACATTGAGTATACTAGTATTTCTTCAACTAATACCACCACAACCTCATCCATTAAAGAAAATCATAGTTCTATCCAATGGACCTCGGGTCCCCATGCCCATAAGTCTCTCATCACACTAGTAACGATTCTCAACATGCTCATGGATGCCTACCCAACTCAAGCACATCTGACATACACTCTCATAATTTTTGTTCCACAATCTAAATAATAGAGATTGTCTCCAACAATTGTGTCTCCAAGATCCCACTTTCACATAATCGTTACACACTCTTATGTAACCAAACCACAAAACTATTGTTAACACCCATGAGTCACAAATAATGTAATGATGGCTCAAAATCCAATAACATGAAATATAAAAAACCTTCAATAATCCCAATACAACTCAAAGGAACTGGAATAAACTCATCTTCAAAACTATTACCAGGCTAGGCACCTAAATGAACCTAATATTATAAAAGAAAAACACATGATGGAAACACTGGAAAACAATTTCTTTTTCTCAAAATAAAAGGTATCTAGCAATCCTAAAACTCAAACCTATCCATAAACATCATGAATTATTTTCAAAATCCCAAAGAATCCATTTCTGCTTGAAGTAACCAAAAAAATCATAACTTGATTAATCACACTCACAAGTCACCGTCGAATGTCAACTAGCTATGACTCTCTACTCTAGAGTCGCATAAAAGGCCACTAGGCTCTCCCAACAAGCCATACCAATCCTATCTCATGTAAAGTAACATGGTTTAACCACCTTGGTATACAGTAACTCATACCAAGGAAAAATTCACGGGCCATCAACATTCACCTATCTCATCATCACACAACAACATAAAAACAAACACCCTCTTACAGGGTCCCACCCCATTATCAAGTCACAAACATACCAACTTCCCACAACTTGGGTTTGCATCCTGCTCAAGAATTTTCTCATAAAAACACTCCTTGGAACTTCATAACATACTACTAGTCATAAAAAAACCATCCACAATGGGTTTAATATTCTTACACTTACACAATACTGACCAACCTGTGTAATTTCACCAACAACACACAAGGACCACACCAACATCCTCATCATCAAAAATATCCCCATAGATACACAATACATTAAATCTGAAAGAAATCCATAAAATAAAAATCTATAAGGCATATAACATTTGGATCGTACATGATAACATCATGCATGAGATGCCTCTTTCCTCATGGGTCCAATAGTCAAAATAAAATCATAATCCTCCTTCCAATGATCCAAGATCCTTGAATCCATCATAAAGAATCAAATCCAAACAAAATATGTGTCACTCGAAGCAAAAAAACATAAAACTATAACATTAAAAATTCATAACAACAATCCCATCCCCTAGTAACCTAGAATTACTACTATAATAGGTGTTCACGACACACTAACATGGCATCCATCTCAATATATTACACATGCTTATATCTCTTATATACCAAATCCCAAATAATTAAATAATAGGAAATTAATATCTCTAATACCATTGTGTAACATCCCAACAAAAAAATCTATAAAAATCGTGCCCAAATCTTGTTGTCCGCGAGACTTGATGTGGAACTACTTAAATTCTAATGGATACTGACTAGAAGTAGGGGTCTAATGATGAAGTGTGTGGAGACTATACCAGCATATTAGGGTTCACAACCAAAGGAAGATAGCCAAACATCATACACATTAGAGTATATAGAAAGGATAAATAAATTTAAATAGAATAATTATGTAATAAGATAAAATATATTAATGGTCCGAATAGAAATACCATAACAACGACACTGAACACCAATTGGTTCGATCAAAAAAATATAAACAACTTAAAATTCAATGCATTAGGACCCACTACAAACTTTGGGTCGTACCACGTACTCTGTCACTAGTACCATGTCAAGCTAATACAGTTCGACTAGTCATGTCCACACTATCATCCTACATAGCCACATAACTGATGGACTTATCCCAATCTATTTTTCTTCTATTCTCATCCTAAATGTAAACAGATGGTATGCATGAAAATTGAGGTGCACATATAGGGGTGATAAATTAATCTTAGAAGGCCACCCTAAATAGCGAACCTATAAACTGCTTCCATAAATGCATCCTCATGAAATATGATCATCATAACTAAAACATAACTAAAAATATATAAAAATAAACCATCATTGATTCTTAGGTCCAAGACCATGAATGACCATTCAAAATATGGACAATGTGAGGGTGTCTCTAAGACTTTCTCCATGGCCATGCATCCATAATATCCCATAGACCACATATCCATTGCTGCTGCAACCAAACATGAAACTTTCAGGGACCCATCCTGTGATAGTCCAACCATTAGTGGTACTTTTGTAATTAATCATCTATCATATCATCATAAACCAAACATTATCTCATACATGGAATCTCAACACAACTATCCCAATTAACACATATAAGTACTACTAAGCCCAAACCATTTGTCCAAAATCTAACCCATTTATCATTAAAAAAACTTCTTGGTCATAAGTCCAATGTTAAGACCATATCAAAAAAATCATTCCTTGAGAATGAGTCCAAAAACTAAAACATATATCCAATAAATCATAATAAGAAAATCCTTTTAGTCGCTAAACCATATATCAAATCAAACATGATAGAACAATAAATACACCATCTAAACCATAGATGTGGATCATTATTTTGCAATCCGTATTGTCTAGTATACCATCCTTTCCTAAAGAATCATTCTATAATATGAATAATAATGTACACTATGTGAGTCTAGAGCCTCAGTCTCACACCTAATCCATATAATATACAATCACTTCTTGAAATATTTGTCCCACGTCTATCCACATACATGTGATGTAACATTCACTGTACCTAAAAATATTACAAAACATTCCTAGAACGTAAGTCGAGTGGTATAATAATAAATAATCCATCAGCTCTAATACGAAGTCTCCGGTCCACCATTCTCAATCACGGATATTTGGAATGATAAATGTGGATTTTTTATCCACATCTCTGTGTCATAATATCATTTAATAGTAAACTATGTATGAATACATGGAAACCCAACCATATGAAAACATGATCAAAGGAGTAGACTAAGTCTCAACATCCACAAGCCAGAGAATGCATAACAATAGCTAGTTGAACACCCATGCCCATCAAAGGAAATCCTAAAATGGTCCAGAGGACATAGTAAGAGAATGAATCCCTATAACAGTTTCCTCTATCTCATCTGAGGACATGGTGCAAGACGTTCACAAGAAATATCCTCAGTCATCCCTTAGTGGCCTAAAACTGATAATTTATTAACAATGTTCCAACAAAGTATTACAAAATAAATATCATGAAACACCAGTCTTCTCAACATCCAACTATGGAATATCATTATCCCTATATCAGAAACCATCCAAATAGATAATCCACAAGAGTCCCTTAGACTCAAATCAACACTAAAATGACACTCTCCCGTATCCATTTCCCTATAATGTCATCCAAGCCCGATGAATCTTACAACTCTGTTCCACAAACATTGGATCTAAACCTAATGTTATCTAGCCTTATGAAACTAGACCTGATTCATAGGACAACTAATATCTCCTTAGAGATACAACTTGATCCCACAATACAATATAGATTCAAGAAACCTAAAATAGATCAACATGTCACATTCAGGTCAGGATATTATCTGAGATCATAACACACTTACAGGCCTAATATGTCACACCCATGACCTTTTTTTAAATTCATTATTCATTTAATTTCCATTCCTGATTTTTTTGGGGGTTTACCCCTAATATTGGTGAAAATGGTGGGTTTTGAAAATTTGGGTCAAACCATGAGCCCAATTCCAAATTTAAAAACAAATTTAGATTCTTCTATAAATTCTTCAATTTTTACTATTTTATACCCATTCCACTTCCCAATTAGAATACCCTGATATATTAAAATCACTATATCCATTTGGACCACATAGAAATCCCAAATCATGATGGATTTGGGTTTTTGATTAAGGTAACGAGCTTGCTCATAAGCCCATTTCCTGCTTTAAATTAATTTTTTAAATTTTCCATATCTCATTAATTTTTTACTATTTTCCCGTAATTCCATATCCCTCTAAAATCCAATACCCTCTGAATCACCGCCATTATCGTTTTCTAAATTTTGGAGCTCAGGTGAACCACGAATTAGGGAAATCTTTCATACTCTTTCTCAAATCAACCAGATTGGACGTGGTAAAATGAATCTTTCATAAGTCCTTCAAAATTCATCCATTTCCCCCCATTTTAGTCCCCACATGACCTAATATGACTCTGTAGAACCTCCATACCAGTTTTGGGTACTTGGAGATCCATATTCTGGTGGATTTAGAGCGATCTCTTCAATATTTCTACAAGTATATATTTCTCTATGTGATTTCTCCTCTTTTTGTAGGGTTTCATCCCTCTTTCTTGTTGATTTGAAGCATCCAGAACCTAGGGTTCGTACCTATGGTTTATCCATGAGTCTTTTTGGGGAAACTTTGTGGTCTAGGGCTGTATTTATTATCCATGTTGTGCCAGGCTGGTGCGTTTGATATTGCGCACCATGTTTTGAGGGATTCAACAATTTCGGTAGGTGATTCAGTGGGTAACCATTTAATTACGAGTTATATTGCTTGATTAAAAAATATTTCACATCCCTAATATGATGTGAATTATGGGAAAACCATTTTAGTAGAAACAGTAAAGCATTTGGTATTAAAGTTAAATTTTTGTTTGAATTGTGTATTTTTCAACTGTATTTCATGTGTTATATCTTGTGGTAGTTTTTTAAAATATGGAAGTCATTTATTAATTTTTGAAAGGGGATGACAATTTTGGTTGGGTAATGATATAGTGTCATTAGGGATAAAAAATGGGGGTCTTTTAATGGGTTTTATGTGTATAACCTTGTTATACTCTTTGAAAGTGTTTTATGGATTTGCGTGTTCTCATGGGTATCTTTTGTGATATTGTTCAAGGTGATTATGTAACATTTTAATGTAGATTATTACATTTTGATTGGGCTGAAAATTATTTTTTGGTAGGGGCTTGGTGTGCTTTTGGATTAAAAAGAGGTTTTTGAAATGGGTTTAATGTGCAAAGCTTGGGTATACTTCTTATAATTGTATTATGAATGTTTTGATTGGTTTATTGAGTTTTGTAAGTGGTGAAACTATATCAGAAAACTGTTTTGGTAAGATTATATTTTTAAAAGGTCCATTTAATTTTTTAATGTGCTGTTATGTCATATGTATCATCTTGGAAATATTTTATTAAATTGTTTGAAATAGATATTGAGGTGTTAAAGTGATGTGAATGTGATGAGGACTATTTTGTGTGAGGGTGATGTGAAAAATTGAAATTTTTATTATGAAAAAAGTGTTATGTTTCATGTGTGTGGGCTGTTATATGAGTTTCAATATCTTATAATTATTTTATAAAATTATTTAACGGTTTTTTGGAAGTGTTTATAAAATGTGAAATGTGTTGTGGGTTATTTTTCCGTGAGTCAGATTTCAAAATCATTTTGAATGAAAAATGGAATTCGATGACTTGTGTGGTATAAATATTGGATGTTGGGTGAATTTGAGATGTGCAAATGATATTATCATGTTCAATGTATATTTCTTGACTTTTTGAACTTGTTTGAGCACAAGGGGAAAACCTGGGTATCTAGGTGGGTTGACATGTACTAGTGTGCTAGTGAATCCCTGGGGTTTTGCCTCAGTTTCACTTAGAAATAATGATGATTAGAACTCTAACTAAACTACGATGATGATGATTGGGGATAAATAGTTTATGGGTATGTTCTCTACTAGTGACTTGTTCACGGGAATGATTATTTGTGATTGTTACTCTCATTGAGATATGAAGTACCTAGGACCCACAGCTAGGTAGTGCCTAGTGGCTCTTTCCTATTGCTTGTGATCATTAGTTACATTATACTTACCGTTGGATTACTGTAAATTTGTCTGGAAAATTCACTAGATTTGGTGTTTTTTTAAAGTGTTAATCCTTTAAAAGAGCCCACTTGAGGACTTTTCTTTTTCAAAGTTTCATCTTTTTTTAAATTGTAAATAGATTTTCATGTTTTTGAAAACGTGAATGCTTTTCATCTTTAAATGTTTATCATATGGAATATCTTAGTGGTGGTATCCTACTGGGATTTGTATCACATCCTACTTACACCATTGGGTGTAAGTATACTTTCTTATTTTGTTTCACATGTTTGGGTACATGTTTTTTGCCATTGGTTTTGGTTTTTAGCGGTCTATCATGATGCAGTGTCATGGAGATGGCATAAGGGTGGGGCCTCTTTCCATGTGGTGGTTCTTTGTAATGTAATTTAATGAGTTTGTACCTTTGTGTTGGTCTTCAAACATTGTTTAAAATTGTGTAATTTAGTTCATAATTTTAGTAAAAGATGTTTTGGTTTGAAACATCCTGATTTGATTTCTTGGATTCATTTGTTGTTTTAAGTATACAAACTCGGGTAAATCATTCCCAATTTTCAATTTGTGATACTCAGGAACTTGTTCCAGCCCATGGGGATCGAGGACACCATTCGGGACATGCCATGGGTCTGGTCGGGTGTCGGTTTTTGTAGTGACCAGATTCAGTTCGTGAAAAAATTGTATCAAAGGAGGTTTGCTCTATTTGAGTCATGTTATTTGGGAAATATTCAAGACAGTCTATCATTAAGATTTTCAGGACATTAAATGTTATTTATGGGTAGTGTGATTTATCACCACACCTCATGTTGGGATTCAAGTCTCTAGGGGAATTCGGGATTTATCTACGTCTTTTGGCTTTCTTGGTCTGATGATGATTAGGGGAAATGAAAAGAGAGTTGGGTCAATGGTCTTAGTGAGCTCATAGGGGCTGGAAAGCCATGTGGAGTTGGGGATATTCCCTAGAACACTCTCTGTGATGGTGATGTTATTGGAATATGGCTGCTAACTATTTTTCCAAGATACCCACTGAAACTAGTTTCCTCTGACATTGTTTTGTTATTTAGTTTTGAAATCATGGAACTTTGGTTTTAAAGTGACTTGGTTTTATGAAGCGTAATGTTTTTGTGAAATTATTTTCAAATAAAGTGGGAATGGTTTGATTTCTGAAATGGTGGAACTGAATTTTCAGAATTTTTTTAAATGGAAAATAGTATTCTTACACCTCTTTTGAAATCAAGAACCATATTGAAGTTTGTTTTGAAAAGTGTTTCCAATATAGATTTCTAAACAATTAAAGGGTATTTTAATGGGATGAGATGATTTCAAATTGATTTGAATAACTCGAAAGTGAGTTATTTTATAAATGGTTGTGTCCTTATAAAAAGTTTTGTAAGACGTGAATAGAGATTTTGATCTCATTGTTAGGAGTTTGAGAAAAAGGATGGGTTGGTTGGCCGTTTTGTTTTTAAAAACTAGAAAGAATTTTAGTTTTATCCGTTGTTATTTTAATAATAGACCACATGAATGGGGTTATATGGGATTATGGATGGTTGATGGAATTACTGGATGAGTGTCGGGATGAATATGAAGAGGGTGCCCGGTGTGGCATAAAAACATGTATGTGTGAGGCCCATGGGGTACCATTGGTGGATACACAAAGCCTTGAACCGTTGGTTTTCAAAAAATGTTTTTTAAGAAAAACATGATGTCATGATGAATTTTTTGGGATGGTGTATATTGTGTGTTTTTGGAAAATGTTGATGTTGTGGGATGTTTTGATTCCAAGAACCCCTCCTATTCATACTTTGTTTTGGGTTTGTGTTTGTTCGGTAAGCTGGGTAGAAGGACTGGTTAGTAGTCTCCTATGAGATATGTTTCTGGACACCTTTACGGTGGATCCATTAATGTGTTTGGATCTATTTAGTGGAATTTATTTTCCAATGGACCATCTTGCTTTGGTCCTTGGGTTCTCCCATTTGATAGGGTATGCCACCATTAAGGGTTAGTGCACTACTGAAGTGCAACCTGGGTTGTTTCACCATTGGAAAATCCTCCAGTTGATCAATGTAAGGAATATTTTCTTGGGCTCTATAGAATGAGTCAACAAAATTTACATTATTTGTTTTTTTTTGGATCATCTTGTTGCGGAAGAGTGCTCGTGGATGGTTGAAAGAGACCTTAGTTTTTTAATCTACCTGATTCCTCAAAGGTGGAAGTTGTTTGGGGTTGTCAGTATGGATAGTGTCTAAGAGGGCCTCTGAGTCCTTTTTATTATCTTCTAAGAAGGGGTTTATGTTAGACCACTCGTGTGGGAAATCTGGCAACAAGAGGCTGTTATGGACACTTTTGGGAATGCTGTGATATTTGGGGATATTGTATAAGGCCCCTCCTTGTATTATTTCTATGAGTATCTTTGGTCATGTTCAGTGACCTGTTGTGATGTTGCGTCCTAATTTGATTTTAAAGGAGAAATTGTAAAATATTTTTTGAGTCTTCTTTTCAAAAGTTTTTCTCCTTTCGAGAGATCTCGACATCCTCTGTCTTAGAGGAAGGTGTTTATATGTGTTCATTATTTCTGTTGTTTCTCACCCGAAGAAACTAGGTGTGGTGTGAGTGCATCCCCTAAATCATTATTTCAATGAAATTATATGTTACGATAAAGTGAGTTTTAGAGTGTGTTTTGTCTTGGTGAAACCATATGGGATTTCATGTAGTTGTTTGTAGCATCGAAAGAAGAAATTCTAATCAGGGGTTTCATAATCTTAACTGTGAGGCCATAGATGCTTCAATCATTCCTGCTCCAACCATAGGTCCTGGAGAGAAGCTGGCATGTAGTCAATGGAAATCCCCGTGTAGTTTTTAACCTTGTATAATGAATTGTTCCCAGTATGAGAGATGGGAATATTTTAAACATTTGGTGTTGTCATCTTGCTTATTTTGTTCCCATTCGGTGGAAAGAGGTGGAGGGCCTCATCCCAATATTATCTCCCAATGACATTCTTTTCCCCTTTGGTTTCCTTTGGGTTCGGGGAAAATGTTTTAGATTTGTCTAGACATGTTGAGTGAAAATTTAGAAGTATCCATTCTCCAGAAAACCATGTAGGTATAAGGATCCACATGGTTAGTGCCTAGTTTCCGAAACTATGCGGGTTAACTGTGTGGTCATCCCAACTCTTTAGGTTTTGGGTTTTTTCTGTGCCGGCCCATATTGGTCAGTTAAGATGGTTGGTTCTTATGGTGGGTAGACCCAATACGAGTCTAATGTATATTATTTTGAAAATGCCTAATGGGATTCTACCCCTTTTACTGTAGAGTTTGTTCGGGGCTCCCTTGTCAGTCTCTTGATTCTGTCTCGGAAAAACTTTTAAGTTGTCTCCTATGGTTGGGGAGCCCATTTGTGAATCCTTGTGCTAGTAACTCACTTTTGTACATGGTCTTGGCTTGGAAGTGTGTGGTTTCGTTTAGATCTATATAACCACCTACATCTTCCTTGGGTAAACATTGGTATTGGAGATTTCCTAACGTTTTAGTTATATCAAGGTAAGTGTAACCTTGTTCGATGTTCTTGTTTGTTTGGGTAAATTGACTGAGCCGTGTTCAGATAGTGTTTGAGGATATTTCATTTAGGATAAATCCTGAATGCGATTGATCATTTCTATAAAGATTTGTATGTTTTTTTTCAAGTTTTCCTTCCTTAACTGACCATTGGACGTGTTTTAGCCTTTGGGGGCAATGTTTAGCAAAGGAGTCCATTTCTACCTTTCAGTTGGGTTTGGTTATTGTTTTGTCCTTAGTGTGGCTTTCTGAGGGCGGAATGTTCTATGGTGGGGTGAATTGTCACACCCATGACCTTTTTTTAAATTCATTATTAATTTAATTTCCATTCCTTATTTGATTTGGGGGTTTACCACTAATTTTGGTGAAAATGCGGGGTTTTGAAAATTTGGTCCAAATCATGAGCCCAATTCAAGATTTAAAAACAAATTTTGTTTCTTCTACAACTCCTTAAATTTTTACACTTTTATACCCATTCCTCTTCCCAATTGGCATACCCTGATATATTGAAATCACCATATCCCTTTGAACCACATAGAAATCCAAAATCATGATGGATTTGGGTTTTTGATTATGGTAATGTGCCTGCCCGTAATCCCATTTATTGGTTTAAACTAGTTTTTTAAATTTCCATATCTCATTAATTTTTTACTTTTTTCCCGTTATTCCACCTCCCTCTCAAATACAAGATCCCTAGGATCACCCCCATTATATTTTTCCCAATTTTGGAGCTCAGGTAAATCACGAATTAGGGCAATCTTTCGTACTCTTTATTAAATCGACCAGATTTGAAGAGCTAAAATGAATCTTTCACAACTCCATCAATTTTCATCCTTTTACCCCCATTTCTGTCCCCAAAAGATCTTATATGACTCTTTAGAACCTCCATACTAGTTTTGTGTACTTTTAGATTCATATTTTGGTGGATTTAGGGCGATCTCTTCAATATTTTTGCAAGTAAGTATTTCTCTATTTGATTTCTCCTCTTTTCTTAGGGTTCCATCCCTCTTTCTTGATGTTCCGAAGAATCCAAAGCCTAGGGTTAGTAGCTAGGGTTTATCCATGAGTCTTTTTGGTTAAAATTTGTGGTCTAGGGAAAGATTTATCATCCTTTTGGTGCCGGGTTGGTGCGGTTTATGTTTCACACAATGTTTTGAGGGATTCGACAATTTTTGTAGGTGATTCCATGGGAAACCATTTAATGATGAGTTAGTTTTCTTGATTAAAAAATTTTTCTTGTTACTTATAGGGTGATAATTTTTTGAAAACCATTTTTTATCAATAGTAAATCATTTGGTTTTAAAGATACATTTTTGTTTGATGTGTGTATTTTTCAAATGTATTTCATGTGTTATCTCTTGTGGTAGTTTTGTAAAATGTGGATGTGATTTATTAGTTGTTGAAAGGGGCTGCCAATTTTGGTTGGGTAATGATATAGTGTCATGTGGGCTTAAAAAGGGGGGTATTTGAATGGGTTTTATGTGTATAATATTACTATACTCCTTGAAAGTGTTTTATGGATTTGTGTGTTCTCATGGGTATCTTTTTTGATATTGATCAAGGTGATTATATAACATTTGAAAGTAGATTATTACATGTTGATAGGGAATCCAATTCTGTTTAGGTAATGGATTGGTGTTCTTTTGGCTTTGAAAGAGGTTTTTTAAATGAGTTTTATGTGCAATTCTTGGGTATACTATATATAATTGTTTTATGGATGTTTTGAATGGTTTATTGAGTTGTGTAAGTGGTGAAACTATATCAGCAAACTATTTTGGTAGGAGTATATTTTTAAAAGGTCCATATCATTTTTGAAAAGTTTGTTATGTCATATGTATCATCTTTGAAATATTTTATTAAATTTTTTGATGGAGATATTGAGGTGTCAAAGTGATGTGAATGCGATGTGGACTGTTTTGTGTGAGCACGATGTGAAAAATTGAAAAACAAATTTAGGAAAGGAGTGTTATGTGCCATTTGTGTGGGCTGTTATATGAGTTGAAATATCTTATAATTGTTTTATAAAATTGTTAAATGGTTTTTTTGATGTGTTGAAGAAATGTGAAATGTGTTGTGGGTTATTTTGGTGTGAGTCGGATTTCAAAATCATTTTGAATAAAAAATGGACTTTTGTGACTCATGTGGTATACATATGGGCTATTGGGAGAATTTGTGATGTGGAAATTATATTTTCATGTTCAATGTATAATTATTGACTTGTTGAACTTGTTTGAGAATAAGGGGAAAACCTGGGTATCTAGGTGGGAGGACGTGTACTAGTGTGCTAGTGAATCTGTGGGGTTTGGCCTTGGTTTCACTAATCAAGATTGACGCTTACAGCTCTAACTAAACTATGATGATGATGATTAGGGATCACTAGGTTATGGGTATTTTACCTACTAGTGTCTCGGGCATGGGAATGGATATTTGTGATTGTTACTCTCACCAAGATACGATGTACCAGGGACCCACAACTAGCTAGTGCCTATGGGTTATTTCCTATTACTTATTCTCATTAGTTACTTTATACATACAGTCATTATACAGTACATTTGGATGGAAAATTCAGTAGCTTTGGTGTTTTTTTAAAAGTGTTAATCCTTTAAAATAGCCCACTTGAAAACTGTTCTTTTTCAAAGTTGCATCCTTTAGAAATTGTAACTAGCTTTTCAGGATTTTGAAAACATGCATTCTTTTTAACATTAAATGTTTATCATATAGAATCTCTTAGTGGTTGTATCCTACTGGGATTTGTCTCACACCCTAATTATACCATTTTATGTAATTAGAATTTCTTATTTTGTGTCACAGGTCTGGGTATAGGTTAAATGCCATTAGATCGGGTTTCTAGCGGTCCATCGTGATGCAGTGTCATGGAGATGGCTTGAGGGTGGTTCCTCTTTACATGTGGAGGTTCTTGGGATGTAATTTGATGTGTTTGTACCTTTGTACTGGTCTTCAAACATTGTTTAAAATTGTGTAATTCAGTTCTTAATTTGAGTAAAAGATGTTTTGGTTTGAAAAAATCCAGATTTGATTTCTTGGATTCATTTGTTGTTTTAAGAATACAAACTCAGGTAAATTGTTCCCCATTTTTAGTTTTTGATACCCATGCACTTATTCCAGCCTGTGGGGATTGGTAATTCCCTTTGGGACATGCCACAGTTCAGGTCGGGTATTGGTTTCGGCAGCGACCAGATTCGGTTCGTAACATAATAGCTCAAAACCCAACCCACTGAAGGATTCTGAATCTTAGCCTCAAGAAAATCCTCATATTGAAAAATATTGGTCCAAATAAACATTTATAAGTATTGAATACATAGAATGTATTACACTATTTCAATATACATAGAAAAACACTCCAAATGGGGTACTCACAAGTTATATTCTGTCTCTAGGGAATAAAACACACAAAACCTCCAAGTTGAAAATTATAAAAAATATGTACTTTTGAGAACACGATGTTTATTGTGAACTCTACACAAAGAGAAGTACATGTACATGGAACTAGAAACATGGTGTCTAGCTTTGTACTACTGCATGGCCATGTACCCCTTACACAATGTGTGATCCCAGGTATAAGTCCATGTCCAACTACATGGCGTGTACCCATAGTACACAACATGTACATTATATATATCTTTTTAACATTTAATCCTTCACATGGACAAATACATTTCCATGTAAAACAATGCAATGTGTAAACAAATTTCAAGTCTTGTACTTCAAAAAAATATATCTTCCCTAAATGCAAAGAACATAGGGCATGTGTTCTTGAAAACACACATTGTGTACTCATTTTTTCCAAACCGAATACCTTTTTGACCCCTCAAAAACACTTTTTCCCAGATATACTATAGATCAAATCCCAAGGGATCCCTAGAAAAAAATATATTTATTTAAAACCAAAAAACACATATTCCACATGTATATTACTGTAAAAATAAAAAACATGCATACCTTGTGTCATAAATGTTGATGCTTCGGCTCCAAATCTACTCTCGGAAGATACCACACATAGATTCAGAACTAATATACACCATTTATGATGTATGATGGAATATCTTCCTTCTCCCTATCTTTCTCCAATCATCTCAAGCAAGGGAGGTTCCCTCCCCCTTGTGTCGTGCGTAGGAACCCCAAATGGGGGGGGGGGTTATTAATTTTAATGAATTAAATTCCCAATTAACACATAACCTAAGTCTATGAAAACAAAAAATATTTATACCATGAAATGGAAAACACCCATTCTGGTCTCAAATTAGTAATTTAAAACTCATTCTGACACTGTGTTCAAAATATATCACAACCTGAACCTACTCAAAAATTATTTACTTAATTTATTATTAATTATTCTACCAATACTTGAACTGCTCATAATTTCATCAAACTCCCATCCTATGGTAAATATAGTATTTCGAGACCAGTTGTGTTCTTATAATAATTATCTTAATCATATTTTAGGGGAAATAACTATTTTACCCCTCAAAAGAACCCTAAAAATCAAATTTTTATCAAATTGAAAACCCCAGAAAAACTCATTCCACTATAAGAAATCAATAGATATTGAATAATTAGTGGAATATAAGAATCCACCAAATGGTTTAGAGAAAATAATAATGGTTCTATAAATAAGATAATGGGTTTAATGAGAAAAATGAATATAATAAATCATGAATTTAATTATATGGTGATGTGAACTTTTTTGGACCATGTAAAAATCAGTTTTGATGCCACATTCAGTGATGATGGAAAACAAATAAAAGAACATGAATATAACGTAAAATTTTTGTTCTACTTGTGACTTTAAAGAACCATTAAATAATGAGAAAAGATTCATATTACTAGTGTGTAAAATGGTAGTTAATGAAAATTATTTCTTTTTGAAAAAAGAAGAAATATACAATTATGTGATAAAAAGGTATATGTTTACTGTATATGAGATAAAATCCATATATTATGTAGATAAACATTAGTTCTAGAAAAAAATAGAGAAATTTTTTAAGAATGTAGAGGATAATTTATAATCTTTATAAGTAGTATAGAAAAATAATGATTTTTCTAAATCTAATCCAAATACGTCTCAAAGTAAACAAAACATTCCACATAGCATGGGTTTCAAAAAAAAGTCTCAACATTTTTAAAATATAATACCTATTGAGATACTCTGATAAATTATAATGGAAGATATGATTATTCTACGAATACCACTACCTATAAGGAAAAAAGTAGGATATGTTAATAGTACTACAAAAACTATATTATTCTTGTGAAAAATATCACTAGTATGACAGATTTATAGTGGTAATATTTTTTTATACTTTATAAGGTATGAAAAATAAAAATATTGTTGTTGGTATTTTATTTCAATATTGGTGAAGAGTCTAGTTGGGGAGATCCTATGGGAATATAAGGATATATTTTAAAATTTAAAAAGACATGATAAGATATTCGACAAATCATCCAACCCAAAATAGATTTTTATGTCTAAAAGAAGTGTGTTGATGATGTGTAAAATAAGAAAATAAGGACGAAGTACTTCCAAATAGGTTACTAGGAGGAATTTTATGTGATATTAAAAGACTGAACAAAAATAAAAAGTACTCGAACTCATTTTTTTTAATGGTGGAATGAAATCGTGTGAAAGATCCATGGGAACTAAAGATGTCAATAAAGTGTTCATAATAGTTTATCCATATTAGTGGGAAATATCATTATATATTGATAATACCCAATTGGGGTATAATGAAAAATAAAATATTTTGATTTTCCATTAGAATATAAAGACCCAAGGGAAGTTATTTAGATGTACTAACATGAACATTCAATAATGTTTTGTAAAATATATTTAAATGTTTGGTATGGTTTTAATGTGGTTGTGTCTCAAGTGAAGAAAAATAATATACACATAGAAATAGTTTAAAGTAAGAATATGGGTATAAAATATATAATTATTGATAATATAAAATTGAATTGTTCATTCCATGTCAATAATGGAATGAATGAGAAGCCCATGTTGATAGAAAACTCTTGTCTGAGAAGTTTATTCTAAAAAACTATGTGATCCTTACTTTTTCATGTATTTCATGTTATTTTGTATTAACATGTATGGAATTAATGGTGAAATATGTTTTTTATACCACATATAACAATGAAGTAATACTTTATTTTTTACTCCAACATCATGGGTGAATAAGAATTGAGTAATTCCATTTTGGGGTGAAATGTGAAGAGAAGTTGTAATATTATACTTGTATAGTTAATCTGGAATTTATGAAAAACATTATAAATCATGTGAATGAGGTATAAAAATCCAATGCACACATATATATATATATATATTATTTTTAATATATATTTATTAAGGTAGAGTGTTTATTCATGATAAAATAAGAATATGCTGGAGTTATATGTCTTTCACATGAACTATTCTAATATAGTTTTTAAAGATAATAACAGGTAATAGAATATTTATTAATTTATATAAAATGTCGGAAAATTGAAGAATTTTTTTCATATAACATGCATTTTAATTTATATAAAACCTTCATAACCATGGATAAATATCTCTCGATTTCCACATTATTTTGGACAATATAGATATAATGTTTACTAAATAATGTCACATTACTAATAAAATCATGTGAAGCCTTCCATATGGAAAAAGTGGATTGAGAAATGATTCAAAGTAAAAATTCAGGATGAATAATATTTCATGGAGAAATAAAATGTAAATTATAATCCCTTTATATTATTTATAAAAAATGGGGATTTGAATTACTTCGACTATGGTGAAGATGAAAGGGTCAATGTCAACAAATACATAGGGAAATTTTGAGGTGACCAATTTATTGAGTTATAATTAATGAAAATAATGACGTGATAAATTCACATCATTGTATATTGTTAGGATTTAGTGAGTTATTACCATATTTAATTGTAAAGTATTATTTTTTATTCATCTTGAATAAATTGGTGGGATAGTTTCAATATAGTAGACAATTTATATGTGATCATTGATGAATTGTGATCCATGTTAAGGAAAATTATTTTTGAATAGTTTAGTACCCCCGGTATGAGGTATGTGACACTTGTTTTGGCTCGTTTGTGCTTTTTGAAGTGGTTGGTTGATGTTTGGAAAGTTTTGGGGAGAAACTTTAAAGTTGTGGAGGTTGTGCTGGGGTGCACAGTTGGAGCACGGTCTAAAGAACCCATGCATCCAGCCTAAGAGACTGTGTACCCTTGATAGTGGGCTCCGCATAGGCATCACATGGTTTTTCAGACCCTATGGGAAAGTCATGCGAAGTCCTTGGGTGAGATAGTGGCAACCACATGGTTGGCGCATGGTTTTCCAAATAGTGCGAGGTAACCATGCGGCCACATAAAGTTTGGGTTTTTAAGTCCCGGGAAACTCGGGATTTCCGATTTTTCCCTCATTCTTCCTCCCACTCATGGCTCACATGGGAGTTCATGTTTTAAGAGTTTGGGGGATCTCATTATCTCATTTTTAAGGAAAATCAAAGGGGTTTCTTGGTGGATCGAAGGCAGTTCTCCTCGGATAAGTCCCTCTTTTGGTTCTTTGCGGTTTTTTAGAATTATCCATCTCACTCACTTAGTTTCCTAGATCTAGAGGGTTTTCATGTAGATCCTGGGTTGTGTTGCTTTTGTTTGTTAAATGCTGAGCTTGTTGATGTTAGGGAATGGTTTTTGAGGTGGTTTCGAGGAGGCGTTCACCCGGTTTGGAGTGACTTTGGGCCAAGGGTCGATTTCACCAATCTTTAAGAGGTAGGTGGCTTCTATCTCAACTACACTAGGTTGAAATGTGAATTTAATTTATAATTAAATTGATTTCTTTAATTTAATTGTAATCATGTCATGTGAATTTTGTTAGAAAATCAAAATGGTGATGATTTGGGGTGTTTGGCATGAAATTGGGGTTTTTCTAAAATGGGATCAATTGGTTATTTTTAAATTGGTGATTTTAGAAAGGTAATGATTTTGACCTTGAGTATTATTTTCAAAAAATGGGTTATATTGAAATGTGTTTGGAATGGAAATTGTATTTGTTGGTATTGGCAATAATGCATGATTGTTGTTGTGGCTTGTGTGTAAATGGGTGATATCATTAGGTGGATGATGTTGGGACATGGTGGGGTGGATGAGGAAGTGACACTATAAAAAGGGGATGGATAGTGGATGAAAGGGCCACCATTAATAACATGTTGGAGGGATGTACCACTTTAGTGGATTGGTAATGAATGGTGTGGACTAGGAAGTGCCACTATAAAAAGGGGATGGATAGTGGACGGAAGGGTAACTATCAATAGAAAGTGGGCGGGAAGGACCACTTGAGATGATTGGTAATTAATGGGGTGGATGAGGAAGTGCCACTATAAAAAGGGGATGGATAGTGGATAGAAGGGCCAACATTAATATCAAGTGGGTGGGAAGTACCACTAGAGTGGATTGGTAATGATTGGGATGGATGAAATGTGCCACCATGGTTTGTTGTGTTCTTTGTTAATGATGTTTGTAGATGGGGCTTGTGAGTAAAATATGAAATTGGTAATTTTATTATGAAATTATTGAATTGGATTCCTTGCGTGGAATGGTTGATTTGTCTTCCATGTGTGGCATGTTTGACTTGTGGAATGTTTTTCTTATAAACAATTGGTAGCCTATATTTTAATCTATATAATTTATTTTATAAATGTCCTAACGGTTTTATCCTAGTGGGGTGTATATGGAATTCAGTTGGGGAAATCCTAATGAGTAGTTGTACTCACCCCCTACTTTGGCACTTTGGTGACTTTACAGATGTCATGTACCGTGACGTGGGAATAGTTAATGCATCACCCTCCTTTAGTGGTGCACTGTGATGTTTTGATGGAGCATGGAGCTTGGAGCTTGGTGTGGAGTTGTGGTGGTGTTCGGGCTCATGGTGTTTTGTTTTTTAGTTTCTGTTTTGTACTCTGATGTTTTTTGGACTTGTCTAGTTGAATAGTTTTGGGGTTTCTGTTGGAATTGTTAGTATCACATGGTTGGGTTTGAAAGTGCATGCATCTTTAGTTGTTGGTTGGTTGAGTTGGATTATCTTCATAAGGTAAAATCATTCCCAACTATTCCTTGAATACCTCTACATTTATTATTAGCCTTTGGTGTTGTGGGAACGTTGCTTAAGGAAAAGTAACCCTCACTGCCTCCTCAAGCCAATGAGGTAGGGGAGGGGCGTTAAAAGTGGTATCATCTTGTTCGGTCCATTGGAGTTGATTCTCGGATTTGGATTTGACATATGTTGTGGAATATTCTTGGAGTCGGGATGGTAGAAAGGCATAGGGACATCAGAACATGGAATGTATACCATAAAAAGACATAGCTAACTCAATTACATTGAACTTAATGTTACTAGGGTGTTGGGTACATAAGTTTTTTGGAGACACCTATTGGAATTGGCAATCTCATTTTCATAGGTGTAGCCAATGAGATGTGTATGGAATATATGGTAGAAATGACTTCCATCTAGGATGCATATTTCATTTTACATAATTATTTATGGGCTGAATTGATAAATGGTTTTTGAAATGTGTGAAATTGTAATGTGAATAAATTTGGTATTTTGAAAATGGTTTTGTTTTCAAAAATAGTGATATGTGGAACATGTGGAAAGGTGGAAAGACTCATTATGATAGTGTTGTGTAATGGGATTTGAAATGGGAATTATTTTTGTCTACGAAAGTGAGACTCGTGGTTTTTTGTTTTCTATTTATAGAAATTGAATTGGGTAGGCGTTGTAGAGAGCAACTAGAAGTGGAAGATGGGACCATGGTTTCACCTGAGCCCCAAGTGAACCAACAATTAGTCTAGATCATTGTGCAAGATTTCCAAGCTATGAGAAGTGTGAATCGAGCATCAGTGGATGAGGGGGATCTGTTGGGAGCTCCGGGAGGAGGAATCATGGTGGTTCCCATGGGGAATAGTAGAAACTCTAATGCAGAGTTCAAGCGGATGAGGGACATATATTTCCAGGGTGGGAGTATGGACCATAATTCAGTGGGAGGATCGATAAATCTTCCTTCAAAGCCCCAGAGAAAACCAGGATATTTTCAATGTGGTTCTACATCACACATCAAGCGGGATTGTATGGAACAACCTTGATCATGTCTCAATTGCAAGAATACAGGGCATCTTTAGCGCTATTGTAGGAATTATCCATGGTCTTGTGCGTGTGACACTACTCAGGGGCTGCAGACGTCATATGCTTCGATGGGACGGGGATAGAAGCATACCCCTCGTTAGAATAGCAAAGTCAGTCATAGTGATTCTCAGAAACCATAACTTCTCAGCAGGGCAATAAAGAGAAGAGTGTGGAAATCAAGGCATTGTTTAGTGCCAATAAGGTTGTGCTGGATGATCATTCAGGACCATCCAAGGTGTGAGGTACTATACTTTTAATTTCTACCTTGATGCCAGTGTTGTTTGATACGGATGCTTCACACTCTTTTATTGTTGCACGTGTGGTTGAGTTTCTATTTTTAAGGGTAGAATTAGTGCCTTCGGTTTTTAAACTTCAAACTCCTATGGGTCGAAGATAATTTTGATCCTTCTTGTGTAAATAATGTTGTATCGTTGTGGGTGAGGTTGCATTAGTGTGGAATTTATCAGTGCTTAAGATCGATGGGTATGATGTAATCCTGGGAATGTATTGGCAGGTTGTGTTTAAGGCCCACATCAACTGCAATGCGTGAACAATAGATTTTATAACACACTATGACATTAGACATATCTTTAGAGGAGATAGGCATGAATGGCAAGGTGAAATGAGTTTGTTGGCACCAGTAGTGGACACGTTATCGTATCAGTTGGTGGTGTTGTCGTTGGAATCAGTAGAGGGTGTTCAGAAGAGTGTTCTTCTGGTAGTGGTGGATCAGTTCATGGATGTTTCTTTCCGAATAATTCTTTGGTTTTCCTCCCATAAGACAAGTGGCGTTTATTATTGATCTCCTTCAGGGAACCAGTCATATATCACTTATGTCTTACCAAATTCCACTTAATGAATTGCGGGAATCGAAAGTCTAGTTGAAAGAGTTATAAAACAAAGGGTTTATCTAGCCTAGCACCTCTCTGTGGGTAGCGCCGATGTTGCTTGTGAAAAAAGAGGATGTAACTTTGAGGCTCTGTGTTGATTATCGTATACTTAACAAATTTGTGACAAAGAATAGATATCCACTTCCACGAATTGATGATTTGTTCGACCAGTTGAGGGGAGCCCATTGGTTCTCCAAGATCGACCGGAGGTCGGGATATCATCAGTTGTGGGTGAGGAAGGATGATATTCCTAAAACATCTTTCAGAAGTAGATATTTCCATTATAAATTTGTGGTTTTTCCCTCTGGTCTAACGAATGATCCATTAGTGTTCGTGGCATTGATGAATCTGATATTTTAGAGATATCTAGATTCATTTGTGGTGTTTTTTGTAGATGATATTCAGGTGTATTAAAAGACAAGGGTGGAGAATGAGCAACACTTGGCGACAGTGCTGGGGATCTTGAGGGATCATTGATTGTATGCCAAATTGTCAAATTTTAACTTTTGGATACAGGAAGTCCATTTTCAGAGCCATGTGATTTCTGAAAGGGGTGTTTTAGTGGATCCTAAAGAGACAGAGGTTGTTATCTCATGTCAATTTCCAACGAATGTGTATGAGGTATAGATTTTCCCCGATCTAGATGGGTATTATCGACATTTTGTTCGTGATTTTTCACATTTGGCTTCACCGATGACAGCTTTGACAATAAAGAATGTACCATTCTAGTGGAATGAATAGTGTCAACAGTGTTTCGAAGAACTAAAGGGTTGCCTCACATCAGCACCAATCTTGGTTTTTCTAGAACTAGGAAAGGGGGACGCGGTGTATTGTGATTCATCAGGATTAGGTTTGTGGTGCGTTCTCATGTAAGGGAATCATGTGGTTTTGTGTGGCTCATGGAATTTGAGGGTGAATTAGAAGAAAAAACCAACTCATGATTTGGTATTGATAGCAGTGGTCCATGCTTTGAAAATGTGGTGTCATTATCTCTTCGGTGGGAAATTCACCGTATATACAGTTCATAATATCTTGAAGTACATTTTCTCACAAAGGGATTTCAACATGAGGTAAAGGAGATGGATGTAATATCCTCTGATGTTTGATTTTGACATTATGTATACAATGGGTAAAGGAAATTTGGTGGCGAATGCATTATGTAGAAAATCATATACTGAGGTGGTGAAATAGGCATCGGCCCAGTGGTAGTTGATGTTGGTTATAGCTGACATTCGGTTGGAATGTGAGGACCAGGGCGATAGAGAGGTCTTCTTTCATGTTTTGTTGATTCCTTACTTGGTTAAACTAGTTAAAGAGGCAAATATATCTAATTTTGAGTGCGTGACCATGAGGTCAAAAATAAATGGTGGGGAGAGCATTGAGGATTGTAAACTAAATAAAGATTCACTTTTGTGTTTTCATAATCATATGGTTGTATTAGTTTCTTGTTAGGAGGATCTTCTCATGGAATATCATCATTCTAGGTGGGTTGTTCATCCTAGAATTCAAAAAATGTATAAATCATTGGATTCACAGTTCTAGTGGGATGGTATGAAAATAATAGTGGTTGAGTTTTTTTTTAGGATTCTTTACTTTCCAGTAGGTCAAGGCCTAGCATTAGAGGCCAGTGGGAATGTTGTAGTCTTTACCAATCCCTGTTTGAAAGTGGGAGAAAATAGCGATGGATTGTTTCACAGATATCCCATGAATGATCACAATTTACGATGCCATTTGGGTGATAGTGGATCTGCTAATGAAGTCATCCCATTTCATTCCAATTAATGAATCTCATACAGCAGATGATCTATTAAAAATCTATATATGGGAGGTGGTAAAGAGGCATGGAGGTCATGATTCGATCGTATCTGATATAGATTTGAGGTTTACATCTCATTTCTGGAAATCGTTATGGAAAACCCTTTGAACTAAGATGACCATGAGTACAGCGTATCACCCTCAGATGGATTGTCAATTTGAGAGGACGATATAATCATTGGAAGATATGTTGGGGGCTTCTGTCATGTATTTTGGTGGCTCGTTGGGGGATCACTTGTCATTGGTTGTGTTCTCAAACAATAACATTTATTAGGAATCCATACATATGGCTCCTTTTGAATCTTTGTATAGGTGGCCTTATCATTCTCCACTACGGTGAGTGCAAACGGGTGAGTCATAGATGGTTGGTCCAAGCCTTCTCCAGGAGACTACAAAGAAGATCAAGTTAATCATGAGGAGAATGGAGACGACTCATAGTCATCAGAAATTGTATGTGGGTCATGATCAATGGATATTGTCATTCAAGGTGAGTGTTTATGTTTTCATGAGGATCTCTCCTAGGTTTGGACATCGTCGGTTTGTGAAGCAGGGAAAGTTATCTCCGAGGTATATTAGACCTTTTGAGATTCTTGAGCGGGATGGTGAGGTGGATTATCGTTTGGCTTTACCACCTAGGTTTAGTGAGGTGCAGAATGTGTTTCATGTGTCACAGTTGAAAAAGTATCAGCTCGATTCGGTCCATTTTAATCTATGGGATCGTGCTGAGCTAGAGTCAGATGCTTCATTGGTTCATGTGCCAGTGTAGGTTTTGGAAAGAGAAGAGAATGTCTTGCGGGGTAAAAGCATCAGTCTGGTTCGGGTTTTGCGGAAGCTTGGCTAGATCCAAGAGGATACTTGGGAGAAGGAGAAAGAGATGGTTGAGCAATGGCCCGAGCTCTCTCAGCAAAGTGTGTTGGGACCAAGATGGATGGAGAAGTAATTTTGAGGAGTTATCTTTTGTAGTGTGTTTTCTTTTGATGTCAAAGAAGATAAATCAATTCACTTTGTAAAGGAATTTAAAATAGATGATGCTTTTCTGATATGTATTTCACATATATCATAAGTTAGAAGAACTTTTGATGCAATCCTTATGATGGAAATGGGGAAAATGATGAGGCTAGTCATATACATTTTTGATTGTAAGTAATGATGCTGCTAGAAGATTGGGATGTTTCAGTACATTCCATTGTAATTCTGACGATGCAAAATCTGGTCTATCAACGGATATATATCACGATAGTGGAGTTCATGATGAAAGATAAATATTGGTTAGGATAATAATTTAAGAGGCAAATGACAATGAAATTCACAATTTGGAGGCGACACAAAAGAATAGTTTAAGGTGGCGTCATTTTCCAGTTTTTTCCAAATTTTACGGTCTGAAAATCTCGAGATGATCAAATGTGATTTAGACGGTGAATTTTGCACACAATATTGAAGATGGTTTAGATTTTTGCGTTCAAGGCATTATTCAAGGTCCAAACATCAAAAAATGGAAAAGGCGTGGAGTGCGCGGAAATTTAGGCAAGTTGCGCGAAAAAATAATGTGGTGTCTGAAATAGTATGAGGATGCGCGAAATATCAGCATGATGCTCGAAATAATAGTGGGATGCCTGAAAAAGTAGATGGATGCGCAAAATATCTGTGGGATTCATGAAAAATAAAGGGTGCGCGAAATATTGGCATGGTGCACGAAATAGAGGAATGATGTTTTTCGTGCGAGAGGTGTTTCGAGATCAGAAGCTCGAAAATTGGTAAAGGCATGAGGTGCATGAAAAATTGGAGTAGTGCATGAAAAACGATGTTGCGTGAAAGAGTTTTTACACACATGAGTAAGGTTTTACGCACGTATTAGTATTTTTCATGCAGGGTTAAAAAGGCCTATAAATACGAGGTGAACCCCTCTCATTAAACATATGATCTACACTTACAAAAAATCCCAATATCTGGTGTGTGTATGATTATACGTGATGTGAATTGTGCAAAAAGAAAGATATTTGTGCGTAAAATGGGAGTTGCAAGAAAATAAATATGTTTGCACATAAATGGGAAGTTTCATGAAAAAGTGAAAAGTTGCGCGAAAAAGGAAGTTGGACGAAATAAGTTTTCCGCACCAAAAGCAGATTTTTTCTCCCAAGGATTTTGAATTGCGTGTAAGAAACCCTAAAGGCTGTGTGAAAAATTTGGGGTCTTCATACATATTCAGTTGTGTATATGGGAGTTCATACCAGATTCTGTGTATGAAAGTGAAGATCCTCACTTCATAGAATACAACCGTTCAATTGCTAAGAAGCATGAAAATATAGTAATTCCCGATGTTTGCTAAAAGGGTGCACATGTACTAGAAGATTGTTTTCCATGTGCTACACGAGTGTAAGGGTATATCCTACTTAATGGATTCCACATCAAAGGATTGTTTTCTCGTGGATTGTGTGGTACTTTATTATTACCGTACCATACCAAGGACGTACCTACTCTTGTTGAGTAGTGAACCTTGTAAATCTTTGGTTCCTGTGGTTGTGTGTGTTCAGCAAAGAATAAAATCATTAACAGGAGATAAAGGTTGTATAATTTAGAAGGAAACATAAAAAAGAAATAGATATCACAAATTCACCCCTCCCCCTCTTAGTGATACTTGGATCATGACTGGGAACTTCAATTGGTTTCAGAGCCAGGTTCCCTTCGTTTATTCATTGGTGAAGTGTTTGAAGAGAAGTTGTGATGGATAATCTAAATTGTATGACCAGTAAAGGGATTCCGATTTTTTATGGAAAGAATTATCATATCTGGAAAGATAGAATAATGCCATATTTTATTTCTCTTGGTTATAATATCTTGAAACTAGAACTGATGTATTTCCTTCTATTGATGACAAGGTTCCTCTTACACCTACTGATAAGAAGAATCTTGAGAATTATGGAAGATATAAAAATGCATTACTCTAATATCTTTCTGAGAGTGATTTTTTAAGAATGAAAGGTGTCTCTACAGCTAAAGGAATTTGGGATAAGATTAAGAACATCTATGAACTAAATACAAAAGTGATGAAGGAAAAACTACAAATCTGGAGGCTAAAGTATGATGACCTAAAAATGGTAAAATTTGTATCTGTTGGGGACTTCTTTAGTAGGATAAATGAAATTGTTAGTATAATGAGATGTCATGGTGAACAATTGGATGATTTTATAGTTGTTGAAATGATCTTAATAATTATTACAGTCAAATTTCATGCGAATGTTTCATCACTAAAAGACATCGATCCTGAAAAATTGTCTCCGGATGATTTGCATAGCACTCTCATTACTTAAGAAATGGGAAGGGAGAAGACAATGAAGAGAAAATAAAAATCCGATAGAGAAATATCTTTCAAGGCATTAAAGAAAGAGATGTCGAAAAAAATTATTATTGAAGATTAATCTAGTGAATCTAACTCTGAAAATGAGGTATGTAAAAATTTTAATGAAATAATTTCCATGTTTTCTAAAAATGTGATAAGAGGAATAGGGAAATACAAAGGGAAAATCCATTTGAATTTTTTTGAATGTTGAGATGTTGGCCACTTTGCTGCTAATTGTCCTCATAATTGGAAAGATGAAGATAGCGATGAAGAAGACAGAAGACCAAGAAGGTCATGGAAGAAACAGTGTGGAAAAGATAAATATTCTGGAAGAGGTAATGTTAAAAAGTTATTCAAATCAGAAAGAAGAATCTTGTTTTCAGAAAGTGTAGAAGATGATGATAGTGATACTAGGTCTAAAAAATATATTACTGAGAAAGCAAGAGAGAGTACCTTTTTACAACAATGAATAATGATGATTATGAGAGTTGTAGTACTGAAGAAGAAGAAACTCAACTTGAACAGTATCTAAAAGAAGAGCTGATGGAATGTTTGAGAAATATCAGAAGGCTTGAGAAGGAAAAAAATAAGTTGATAAAAGAAAATTCCACATTAAACAATGATTAAATTTCTCATGATGAGAAAATAAATATGGAAAAATAGATTAAGGATTTGAATAATTCTCTTGAGAATACAAAGAATCACAATGATCATCTTGATGTAAAGTTGAAGGAAAAAGAAGAAGAGATGGAACATGTCAAATAGAAACCTTATTAAGATAAAGAAATGAATGTTCGTTTCAAACAATCTGTCTCATAATTTGGGGAATGATCTAGTAAGAATAAACCAAATGAGGATCTACAAAATTTATCGTCAAAGGTTGAAAAGATAGATGGAACTAGTTTTGAAAAGAACAATGGTGGAAAGATCATGAATGTGGCCTAAGTCATCAATGCTGAAAAATTAGAAGTGCATAAGAATCTTGAGTCAAGAAAGTCTTCTAATACCTCTGGTACTGATAAATATGAGCTGAAGAAGAGAGTTAAAAATGAAAACACAAAGGTTCATGGTCAACAGAGTTCTATTAAGAAGGTCATTGAGAAGTGTGTTCAAAACTCCAGTCAGTATAGAAGATTCAAAGGAAACAATTACTTTTATGGTTACTGTTGGTATTGTGGTGGATTCGGACACATGGAAAATACGTGTTGGATCAACCAACAACATTACAACTATTCCACAAGTTTTGAGATACAATGATTTAGGGGGAGTCAATCCATTAAAAATAGAAAGTCTCTAAACAAAATTCAGAAGATATCTGAGAAAGTAGGTGTGAATGTTTAGATTTGGTTCCAACCACTTGAAACTATTTGTGAATGATGTGATCAACCTGGAAATCATTCTAAGGGATGCCTAAGTGTGTTACCAGAGAAACAAAAGTTTCTTAATAATCATCAGAATCAAGAGTTTTTAAAAGATAAAATGGAGAAGTCTGATAAGTCCGAAAAGAAAGAGTGCATGGTTGTCTGGCCAAAACACATTGACATGGCTAGAAAATTAGAGGAAGCACATTATAAAGTAAAAGAAAAGGAAGAACAAAAACCTCTTGTTGTCGAAACTAGTTTGAAAGAAACAAAAGGAGAACTTCCATGGATTTTTGATAGTGGGTGTTCCTCTAATATGACAAGAGACTTAAAGCTACTGAAAATGTGAAAGACTTCATAGAAGGAACAAAGAGATTTAGAAATGATGAATCTATAAGGATCAAAGGTGTTGGATCATCCATCATTAGAAAAATTTGATGAAATCCCAAAAAACAATATATATTGATGGGTTGAATCATAACTTCCTTTGTAACACCCCGAGAATTTATGAAAAATATTATTTTTAATTTTATTAATGTCTTGTGTTGTACGCTACACCAAAAGAATCTTTCACAACACGCATCCTTGATTTGCCTTGCATTACACTCAAGTGCGACCTTCCGTGATAGCGTGTGTTGTTCGCAATACTGAGTTTCGCTAAACAATGATATGCTATTAAAATATTATTAAAACTAGTAGTTATGAATAGTAATAACCACTTTTTGAAATTTTGTAAATTTTATTTTTCAAAATGTACTTCATTTTTGGATTCAGAATATCGAAATTAGCTTAGGGTGAAATTTTGGTACTTTTCGGATAACTTTCATTTTCTGATGAATAGTGAAAATTATTAAATTTTAATTAAAAAAACCTTTTTAATAAAAATAATTAATACTGATAAATTATTAATTTGAGTGGTTTTAAAGTATATTTAGAATATATTTTTACAATTTAATACAATTTTGGTCATTGGATGTAATTTCACATTTAAACCAGACATAAACAAATGTCAATCTTTTGATAGTTATTATCTCTTAAGAACACGCTATTTGTTTTGACGACATGAATTAATTTTTAAATTAAGTAATGAAACTGATATGTTTTGAATTTGGTAAAATAGACATAATTTTTCAGTTCATAATATCAAATATAGCTTAGGCCTAATTATGGGTATTTTTCTGGAAACTTTCATTTTTTGATGAATAGTGAAACCACTAAGTGGTAGTTAAAAAAATGAATTTTTCATAAAACTTAATTTTATTGCTTCTTGTGAGTGGAATTACAAAAATCCGAGAGACACGGTTGATGTCAGTATGGAAAATGTGGTTCAATGAGATGAAAATAATTTTTGGTGAATAGTAACTTTTTAATTTTTTTTACCACGGTTAAAAGTAAATCCGGTAATTAAGGGTAAAAATGATATTATTATTACCCTAAAACATGTCCTAATTCTATTGGATAAGTGTAATTCGACCAAAAACAACCTTATTAATAAAATATGACCATTTAGGCCCACTTGGATTAGATTAGGACATTTATTATTAATTTATTTAAAGAAGGGTTAAAATAGTTAAAATCAAAGTTTAATAAGTATATCATTTTTTAATATAGGGATATACATAAGATAAATTCGACTATAAATATTCATTAGAAATCTAAAAAGCTTTCCTACATAATTATATTTAATTTTTAATTTTTAGACTTTAAATAAGTTAGTTTATTAATGACAAAATGATGATGTAGTAATTATCTTATTAATGAAATATTGACATAATTGATGTTATAAATACCCAAATAAATGTAATTTGAGACTCTTTAGGAATTAAACTAATTTTATAGGTTAATATGACATGTTATTATTGATTTAATTATCTTTTTTTGAACTAATCATTCTGTTATGATTTTAAAAAAAAATCAATTACTAAATAGTGTCAAAATTGACATAAAATAGTTTTTAAAACAAATATTATATTATTAGTTGTTATTTTATTGCTAAAAATCTATGTTTCGGCCAAATTACTTATATAAGGTTATATATATTAATAATAAACAACTTGGGGTTCGTTTGTCTTTTTATTGTAAGTTCATTAACCTTATAGTGTAAGAACACAAAAAGACACGGTAAAAGTAAAATTATATAACTTAAAGTTAAATTTAAATGATAAGGTTAAAATAGGAACCTAAACTTGTCTAAATTCTATTATATGAGATGATTTTTACCCATACCCACATTATCATCGAAATAAACCAATTTTAATCTATTTAAAACCGAATTTGGCTTTATAATAAAATAATATTTTTTGTTATTCCAAAGGTGCCCCTCTCCTCCCTTATAAAAAGGGCACCTCCTCCCTCTCTTCCTCACACCACTTTGAGCCTTAAAGCTCGTACAACCCCTGCAAAATTCTCTTCTCCACTTCCCTAGAAACATCCTATAGGTTCTGGGCTTCCTCAAAGACCACTTTTAGTGCCCTAAAAGGAGATCTCAAAGAGGCACTTCAAGGAAAAGGTAATGTCTGTTACCGATTCTTTCAACTTTATTTCTTCTTCCACTTCTTCTTCTTAGGTTGTTTCATTATAAAGTAATAACATCCGTATCACTAATATACTGATATGTTATTATAAGTATAAAACAGCCATATTTTACCATCTATCCATCCTATGGAAAACGAAATCACCGCGCGTGCGTACATATGGAATACCGTCTCCACGTCGTGGTGTAATCTATTTTCCGCCACCACCTTACTTGGATGGGTATAATGGTGTACATGATAACTATATATGATTATTTTAAAGTGATATTGATTCTGAAATAGTATTCATACACTCCAATACAATTCCACAATCATGAGAATGATATCATCGCTAGTGCGTACGTATGGACTACTATCTCCAGGACGCGATGAGATTCATTCTCCACGTTAACCATTCATGAATGATTATAAAGTATATATAATAAGTAATCATGAAATATATGACATAATAATGATACTGGATTTATGTGTATATATATGTATGTCATCTACTTAATTTCATTCAACTAAATAAGGAAACGAAAACAGCGTGCATGCGTACGTACGGCCTACCGTCTCCATGAACCTTGTATTTATTTCCATTTACTAATCTATTATATATATGTATATTCTGAATATATATTATATATAAAACATGTTTTATATTCTAGAATCAAGTAATCATGATCTATGTAATCATATGAATAATTACAAGTCAAAACATGGACGACAAATGAAACGATTTTACCCAAAACGCTCTTTAACATGGAATTTACAAAAGAACGGGTAATATAAAGCCATAAGTGAACCATATATGATATCATAACAATGAGTATGATTCTAGAATAAGTCAATGAAATTATTTAAATCATTATACAGGAGGTTTGGACACTTACGAAGCAAATCAGACCTAAGGTAAGGGCAAATATCACAATCTCATTTTTATCTGATATTTTTTATAATTTGGTATTTACTGGGGTGCATTTTATCATCCACATCCATGTTTCCTCAATATGTAATATTATTTCAATACACCTACAATTGTTTAATTCCTATTTTACCCTTCATTGAGTTTTTAGTAAATGATATGAAAGGAATCTTTTGACGTTTTTCGTACGAGGTACTTTTTGGCTTTCCCGACAAAAGGACGAGAAGAATTTTTTTTAACTTATACGGCATGAATGGATTTTTTAAAAATTATTTCCAAGAAGCTTCCATTACATGTTTTCAAGTCTATTTTTAATCAACTTCCTTTGGTTTAAAATTGTATGACATGTTGAGAAAGGAAAAGTGTTTTTGATGTAGAAAGGATATTTTCCTCAAGAATGGAGTTTAAGTGTTTTATCAAAATTATTTTCCATCTAAGATAATAATAAAAAGTTCAGTTTCTATCCCTATTATTAAATTGTTTTGATTATGTTGTGATGGAATTATTTTTATAATTCCTTTATCTTATATGAATTGTTTTATGATGTCCCGATGTTTAAGATTCCCATTTTAATTACATGGGTTATGCTATGATGTATGGTTTATGATTTTGTGGAACACATAAGAATGGTATCATTATTAGATGGGTGGGACCTATATCTCCCTCCAATGCATTGGGTAAAGATTTTATATCTCATGAGATAGACATGGATGGAACAGCAGGTTAAACCGGTTCAGTGAAACAGGACTGAAACGAGGAGTGAACTCGGTTCAAGAATGGACTTTGTCCACTAAGATAGTCTTGGCAATGAGTCTTGACTAATAAGAAATGATTCTCTATGATTATATGTGTATGCCACAAAGTTTCATGTTTAATTTTATGATTATTGGGATTACATTTCACTACTATGATTTATCCCATGTTATGATATTATGATCTCTTTTTCAGGTTAAGATTTCCAAAATTTTATGTTCTTATGAATATGATGTGATTTATATTTCTTTTGTTTACCCTTACTGAGCATTTGAGCTCACCCTTTTATGTTTTCTTTTCCCCAAGATATAAAGAAAGGTTTTAGGTAAAAAAGAAGATCTTTATGGGAGATGTTGAAGATCTTTCAACACGATTAGAAGATTATATTATGAGTTTCCAAAGACACTAAACTATTATGGTACTTGTGTGTGTATTTTTGTTATGTACTAAGTATTCCACAAAAGTAATGTAACGTCCATGTACGTCAAGCTATGGGTCTATACAGTTGGTATCATAGGAAAGGTTTATTCAACCTTTAGAAACTAGGATGCGATAACATTAGTAAGATCCCTATAGATATTTCTATGGTATGTCTAGGGATGTCCCTAAGGTTAAGTATACGTTACAGTCCTAGAATTGCGATAACCATATTATAATTAAACCTAATATGTTAGATATTGAAGGTACTCCCCCTTTATTATATTGTTTTCCCTAGAGTGATTTTTACCTCTCACACTATTCATTTTGGTTTTAGATGATGGCTGGAACCCGAAGGAACCGTGTTGATCAATGTAATGGACAATGCAATGATTGTACTCTTGAACAAACAAAAGTTATGGGAGATAGAGTAAAAAATATTATTGATATACTTACACAATCTTTGAATCCTTCTGAACTTCCAAAAGATCAGAGAAGGGAACAATATTCTATTGATTCCTTCATGAAGCAATGTCCACCTTCTTTCAGTGGGTCTTCTGATGCACTTGTTTCTGAACAATGGATCATTACCACTGAAAAGATATTTTCAGTTCTTCAATGTTCTGAACATGATAAAGTCATCTTAGCAGTATATCGTTTGGAAGGTGAAGCTGATCAATTGTGGAATTTTATCAAGAATACAAAAAATGACATTGAGTCCATGGAATTGGACGAGTTCAAGAACTTGTTTTTTCAATAAGTACTTCCCTCGTATTCTTCGAACAAAGATGTAGAAGGAGTTTCTTGAACTAAATCAAAAGGATGATGAATCTGTTGGTATATACAAAGCGAATTTTATAAGGCTTGAAAGGTATGCATCTGGATTTATCATCCAACCTGAAAGTAAAGTTGATCGATTATTCAGTGGCTTAAAACCAAATCTTCGAAGGACATTATCTATAAGAGACTTCAGTAGCTATGAAGAAATTGTTTGTTGTGCTATCAAGGTAGAAATGGAAGTTGGTGTTACTTATCCATCTCATAGTTTTGACAAGAAAAGAAAGATGGAGTTCAAGGAGAAATCTCAGAATAATGGTGAAAAGAAGATGAATGTTTCCTTATGCTCAGTGTGTGGAAAGAAGCATGGTGGAGATTGTCTTAAAGGGACTAGAAAATGTTTTAAGTGTGGAAAAGAAGGTCATCGAGCAGCTGAGTGTCTATGTAATGGAAATAGGGTTTATAATGATGTGAATAAAGAAAATACTGCAGAGAACGCACCACCAACACTTCAATGCTTCAAGTGCAAAGAAATGGGGCATTATGCTAATAAATTCCCTAATCCAAGGGTTAGTGATGATCGACATGAGCAACCACTTATGTCAAAGGAAAAAAGTGAAGTCACATGCGATCACTATTGGCAATGTTGAATATGGAAACAATGTGGTAGAATGATTAAGTTTTTATGTAATGGGATTCCAAAATAATGTTGTTTATAGTATCATAGAATATTGGAATATTTATGTATTGGTCTATTGTGGTTTTCAATGGTACCGATAACCATGGAAAGTGATTGAGATATTTTTGGTAAGCAGATGATATGCACATAATGAAGGGATAAGAAGATAATGATATGTTTGATTTTATTCATGAGCTCATGATTGATATAAGGACTAAGAGATATCATGGTTTGAGTATAAAGAATTTTGAGGATTTTGGTTTGTGGAAAGTGTTAACTTTTAACTGCATTCATGTTTTTACTAAGGTTCAATGGGTATTCATTCTTCAAGAGAATACATGATTAAGGTATTCACATGTTTGTAATTTGACCATCAAGATATATCTTATGATATATGGGGTATAAATGATGGCATTCACGTGACTGTTATGTGACATTCCAAGTAATCATTTTCTATATACTATGAGCTTGGACCGAAGTATTTTAGATATGCCTAAATATTGGAATGGATTATGTTGGACATAAGTTAGGATAGAACTTTTTTCGATATTATTGATGGGATGTTATAGTAATATTGCTTTAGAAAAAGGACAACCTACAGGATGGGCGATAGCCCATCGCGTCGGACAAGGCTGTGAGAATCGAACCCACAACCGAAGTGTGACTGGCCTTTGTCTCCTACCACTGGCCTACAAGAAGTCCCTGTTTAGTAGAAACTATTTTTATTATATTAAGAATTATGATATAATAAGTATAAGTGCATTTTAGGAACCATATATTATTAATCTCACTATAGATCGACTTATGTATATTTAATAACTTTTGCTAACCTTTTGTTTGAGACAGATGGAATGACCCATCATTCTATCACATGATCTTCTAACACATTATGAATGAAAAATTCAACTTCATTTCTTTAAGAGATGAAGTGTAAATTGTCCAAAGAACGACCAACGGTGAGACTATACCAAAATTACGAAAGTATTTCTTCTAATTCCAATTTCATCAACTTGAGGGAAATGATCTTGAAAACCAAAAATGTTGTCCTAGTGCTCTTATATCTGATGAATCATATGGTACCATAGATCGTCACAAATTTATGGCTTTTTGATTGCTGTATTTTCCATAGCCATGTTCTCTACCACTATCATCAGAACATGATGATTAGATTTCTCTTCCATATCTATATTTTCACCTATATTGAAACTCAATGATTAGTTTATTTGGGTAACCATTACGTTTCATACTTTTGATTTTAAAGATTGGTTTTGGTATTCCTTTTTAAGATGTGGGTTTCTATTAAGGAAACTTTCGAGTAGTGCACCATTTATAACCCCGACGAATTTCGAGGAAGAAGTTCCTTTTAAGGGGGGTAGAATGTAACACCCCGAGATTTTATGAAAAATATTCTTTTTAATTTCATTAATGTCTTGTGTTGTATGCTACACCTAAATAATCTTTCACAAAATGCATCTTTTACTTTCCTTTCATTACACGCAAGCGCGGCCTTCCGCGATAGTGTGTGTTGTACGCAATACCGAGTTTTGCTAAACAATGATATGCTATTAAAATATTATTAAAACTAGCCGTTATGAATAGTAATAACCACTTTTTGAAATTTTGTAAATTTTATTTTTCAAAATGGACTTCATTTTTGGATCTGGAATATCGAAATTAGCTTAGGGTGAAATTTTTGTACTTTTCGGATAAATTTCATTGTCTGATGAATAGTGAAAATTACTAAATTTTAATTAAAAACAACCTTTTGAATCGAAATAATTAAGAGTGATAAATTATTAATTTTAGTGGTTTTAAAGTATATTTATAATATATTTTTACAATTTAATACAATTTTGGTCATTGGATGTAATTTCACATTTAAACCAGACATAAACAAACGCCAATCTTTTGATAGTTATTATCTCTTAAGAACACGCTATTTGTTTTGACGACGAGATTTAATTTTTAAATTAAGTAATGCAACTGATATGTTTTGAATTTGGTAAAATAGACATCATTTTTCAGTTCATAATATCAAATATAGCTTAGGCCTAATTTTTGGTATTTTTCTGGAAACTTTCATTTTTGATGAATTGTGAAACCACTAAGTGGTAGATAAAAAAATGAATTTTTCATAAAACTTAATTTTACCGCTTCTATGAGTGGAATTTCAAAAATCCTAGAGACACGGTTGATGTCAATAAGTAAAATGTGGTTCAATGAGATGAAAATAATTTTTGGTGAATAGTAACTTTTTACTTTTTTTTCACAGTTAAAAGTTAATAGGGTAATTAAAGGTAAAAATGATATTATTATTACCCTAAAAGATTTCCTAATTCTATTGGATAAGTGTAATTCGACCAAAAACAACCTTAGGAATAAAATATGACCATTTAGGCCCACTTGGATTAGATCAGGACATTTATTATTAATTTATTTAAAGAAGGGTTAAAATAGTTACGATCAAAGGTTAATAAGTATTTAATTCTTAATATAGGGTTATTCATAAGATAAATTCGACTATAAATATTAATTATAAATCTAAAAAGATTTCCTACATAATTTTATTTTATTTGTAATTTTTAGACTTTATATAAGTTAGTTTATTTATGACACAAAGATGATGCAGTAATTATCTTATTAATGAAATATTGACATAATTGATTTTATAAATACCCAAATAAATGTAATTTGGGACTTTTAATGAATTACACTAATTTTCCAGGTTAATATGACAGGTTATTATTGATTTAATTTACTTTTTTCGAACTAATAATTCTGTTATGATTTTTACAAAATATCAATTACTAAATAGTGTCAAAATTGACATAAAATAATTTTTAACACAAATATTGTATTATTAGTTGTTATTTTATTCCTAAAAATCTATGGTTTGGCCAAATGACTTAGATAAGGTTATATATATTAAAAATAAACAACTTGGGGTTCGTTTGTCTTGTTATTGTAAGTTTATTAACCTTATATTGTAAGAACACAAAAAGACACGGTAAAAGTAAAATTATCTAACTTAAAGTTAAATATAAATGATAAGGTTCAAATAGAAACCTAAACATGTCTACATTCTATTAGATGAGATTATTTCTACCCATACCCACCTTATCATTGAAATAAATCAATTTGGATCTATTTAAACCCGAATTTGGCTTTATAATAAAATAATATTTTTAGTTATTCCAAAGGTGCCCCTCTCCTCCCTTATAAAAAGGGAACCTCCTCCCTCTCTTCCTCACACCACTTTGAGCCTTCAAGCTCGGCCAAACCCTGCCAAATTTTCTTCTCCACTTCCCTAGAAACATCCTAGAGGTTCTGGTCTTCCTCAAAGACCAATTTTAGTGCCCTAAAAAGAGATCTCAAAGAGGCACTTCAAAGAAAAGGTAATGTCTGTTACCGATTCTTTCAACTTTATTTCTTCTTCCACTTCTTCTTCTTAGGTTGTTTCATTATGAAGTAATAAAATCAGTATCACTCATATACTTATATGTTATTATAAGTATGAAACAACCCTATTTCACCATCTATCCATCCTACAGAAAACGAAATCACCGCGCGTGCGTACGTACGGAATATCGTCTCCACGTCGTGGTGTAATCTATTTTCCACCACCACCTTACTTGGATGGGTATAATGGTGTAAATAATAACTATATATGATTATTGTAAAGTGATATTGATTCTTAAATAGTATACATACACTCCAATACAATTCCACAATCATGATAATGATATCATCGCTCATGCGTACGTACAGACTACCATCTCCAGGACGCGATGAGATTCATTATCCACGTTAACCATTCATGAATGATTATAAAGTATATATAATAAGTAATAATGAAATATATGACATAATAATGATACTGGATTTATGTGTATATATATTTATGTCATCTACTTAATTCCATTCAACTCAATAAGGAAACGAAAACAACGTTAGTGCGTACGTACGGCCTACCGTCTCCATGAACGGTGTATTTCTTTCCATTTACTGATCTATTATATATATGTATATTATGAATATATATTATATATAAGTAATGTTTTATATTCTTTAATTATGTAATTATGATCTATGTAATCATATGAATAATTACAAGTCAAAACACGGACGACAAATGAAAAGATTTTACCCAAAACGCTCTTTAACATGGAATTTACAAAAGAACGGGTAATATAAAGCCATAAGTGAACCATATATGATATCATAAAAATTAGTATGATTCTGGGATAATTTAATGACATTATTTAAATCATTATACAGGATGTTCGGACACTTACGAAGCAAATCGGACCTAAGGTAAGGGACAATATCACAATCTCACTTTTATCCAAGATTGTTTATACTTTGGTATTTACTGGGGTGTATTTTATCATCCAAATCCATGTTTCCTCAATATGTAATATTATTTCCATACACCTAAAATTATTTAAATCCTATTTTACCCTTTGGTGAGTTTTTAGTAAAAGATATGAAAGGAATCTTTGGAATTTTTTCGTACGAGGTACTTTTTGACTTTTCCGACAAAAGTACGAGAAGAATGATTTTTTTAACTTATACAGAATGAATGGATTTTTAAAACATTATTTCCAAGAAGCTTCCTTTAAAAGTTTTAATGTCTATTTTTAATCAACTTCCTTTAGTTTAGAATTGTATGAAATTTTTAGAAAGGAAAAGTGTTTTTGAAGTATAAAGGATATTTTCCTCAAGAATGGAATTCAAGTGTTTTATCAAAATTATTTTCCATCTAAGATAATAAAGGGATATATTTCTATCCCTATTATTACATTGATTTGATTATGTTGTGATGGAATTATTTTTATGGATTCCTTTATCTTATATGAATTTTTTTATGATGTCCCGATGTTTAAGATTCCCATTTTTATTACATGGGTTATTCTATGATGTATGGTTTGTGATTTTGTGGCACACATAAGAATGGTATCATTATGAGATGGGTGGGACCTATATCACCCTCAAATTAATGGTTAAAGATTTTATATCTCATGATATAGATATTGCTGGAACGGCAGGTTAAACCGGTTCAGTGAAACAGGACTGAAACGAGGAGTGAACTCGGTTCAGAAATGGACTTTGTCCACTAAGATGGTCTTGGAAATGAGTCTTGACTAATAAGAAATGATTCTCTATGATTATGTGTGTATTCCAAAAAGTTTCATGTTTTATGTTATGATTATTGCGATTACATTTCACTACTATGATTTATCCCATGTTATGATATTATGATCTCTTTTGTAGGTTATGATTTCCATAATGTTATGTTCTTATGAATATGATGTGATTGATATTTCTTTTGTTTACCCTTACTGAGCATTAGAGCTCACCATTTTATGTTTTCTTTTCCCCAGGTTATAAAAAAAAATTTAGGTAAAAAGAAGAAGATCTTTATGGGAGATGTTGAAGATCTTTCACCGCGATTAGAAGATTATATTCTATGTTTTCGAAGACACTAAACTATTATGGTCCTTGTGTGTGTGTTTTTGTTATGTACTAAGTATTATGAAAAAGTAATGTAATTTCCATGTACGTCATGCTTTGGGTCTCTACATCCTTAGTGTGTCACAACTTTATGATGAGGTCAACAAAGTTATCTTCAGAAAAGATGTATTTGTTGTGAAAAGTGAAGATGATGGAAAAATAGTTACAAGAGGCCAACTTACAGGAGAGAATTTGTTCCAAGTTGGTGAAGTGAAGAACACTTGTTACATGGGTATGAAAGATGAAAATAAGTTATTGAATAAAAGGCTAGGACCTATGTGTCAGAAAAATATGTGCATGTTATTAAAGAGAGATAGTGTTCGAGATATGCCTGATTTATCAAGAAAAAGAGATTGGTGCTGCACTATTTTTGAAAAAGGGAAGATTACAAATTATATGCATAATAGACTTGAAATTAGTTCAAAAAAACCCTTGGAACTTATACATTCTAATATATGTGGACCAATGAGGAAGCAATCAAAAAATGGAGATAAGTACTTCCTTACTTTCAGTGATGAATTTACTCGCATTAGTTGTGTTATGTACATGAGACATATGTCAGATGCTCTGAAAATGTTTAAGAGTTTTAGGAGAAAATTAGTGATGGAATGTGAGTATTCAATGAAGAAGTTAAGAACTGATAATGGTGGATAATATAGTAATGAAGATTTTGAATGTTACCTCTAGAAACATGGAATTCGGCATGAGTTCAGCTCACCATACACCCTTCTACAAAATGGGTTTGCTGAAAGAAAGATTCAAATTCTGGTGGAAATGGGGAGAACATTGTTACTTAAACATAGTCTTTCTCATTATTATTGGAGGCAAGACATGAGCCCTGCTGTGTATATTTAGAAATGATGTTTCTATTGGAAAAACTCAAATATGACTCCATATGAAATGTTTTATGAAAAAACTCCAAGACTAAAACACATGATAGTTTTTGGGAGTCCATGTATTATAAAGAAGAAAGGTGGAAACCTGGGAAAGTTTGAGCAAAGAGGAGATGATAGAATTGTTCTTGGATATTCTCTAGAAGGAAGAGAATATAGATGCATCAATAATGAAACATGAATAATTATTGATTCTTCATATATAAAAGTTGTTGAAAATGCTGATAAAGAAAAGCATTCATATGTTGATGTGGAAGTCAAGAAGGATAAATAAAATTTTGTTAACAATTCTGATAATGTTGAAAACTATGTTAATCCTACTCAAGAAGAGAAATCCGACTCAGAAATGTTGAGTGATGAGGATGGAATTCAAACAATTAATCATAGGTTGAGGAAACTAGTGGAGGCTCAGAACATTATTGTAGATAAAAATTAGAGGGTTCAAATAAGAAGAACAACGAATGCTATATCACATAATTCTCTTTATTCGAAATTTGAACTGAATGATGTAAATGAAGTATTTGAGCATCCAGAATGGGTTCATTCTATGAATGAAGAGATTGATCAGGTAGAGAAGAATGATACTTGGGAACCTGTACCCAAGCCGGACAATAAGAACATTATTGGTACCAAATGGGTTTTCCGGAACAAGATGAATCAAGAAGTTAAAGTAATAAAAAACAAAGCAATATGGGTTTGCAAAGGGTATTTAAAAATTGAAGGAATTTATTTTGATGAAACCCTTGCTTCAGTGGAATGATTAGAATCAATCAGAAACATTCTTTCCATTTCTTCAAAATGAGGTTACAAAATCTTTAAATTGATGAAAAATCCATATTCTTGAATGGTGACCTTGATGATGAAGTTTACATTGATCAACCTTGTGGATTTTTTTTTGAAAAATATGAATTCTATGTGTGCAAGTTGTAGAAGGATTTGTATGGGATAAAACAAGATTCAAGGGCACAATATTCTAAATTAGATACTTTCTTGAAGAAGATGAATTTTATGAAAGGTAGAGTTTCTAGCAATCTCTACATCAAAGAGTGTCAAGAGTTTTCACTGATCATTATTGTTTATGTCAATGAAATTATCTTTGTTGGGAATGATTAAAGATCATGTGAATGATTCTATGAGAAAATGAAGAAGGTTTTTGAGATGTCCATGCTTGGTGAAATGAAATACTTTGTTGGGATACCAATCTCATAGAAAAAAAATTGTGTCTTTCTGTCTCAAGGAATGTATTCTAAGGAACTTCTGAAGAAGTTTGGAAAGGAATATTAGAAACCAGTGTCCACACCTATTTCAGTGGGAAAAAAGTTTTCGAAAGATGGAGAAGGTGAGGAAGTTGACCAGAAAGTGATTCGAAAGCTGATTGGAAGTCTATTTTATTTGACTGCCTCAAGAACCTACATCGTCAATGATGTCACGTTATGTGACTGATTTCAGAGTTCTCCTAAAGAATCTCATTTGATTGATGGAAAAATAATTCACAGATATATCAAAGGCACAAAAATTTTGGAATCATGTATGATGGATCAAGAAATATTGATCTATTTGGGTATTCTGATGCTGATTGGGCAGAAAATTTTGATGATCGAAGACCCACATCTGGTGGAGTTTTCATTCTGTGGAAAAGTGGTTTTAGTTGGCATACCAAGAAACATAATTCAGTAACTCGTAGCATACCTGATGCTGAGTATATTTCTACTACACAAGCTGCAACTAAACTAATGTGGATGAAGACTCAGCTGGAAGATCATCTTATTGATGTAAAGCTACCATTGCTCTTTGGTTGTTATAATCAGAGTGCAATCAATCTTACAAGGAATCCAGAACAACATTCTCATTCAATACACATTGACATAATGTACCACTTCATCAAAGATCAAGTGGAGAAAAATGAATTGAAGATGGAGTATGTTCCTATATCTGAAAAATTTTCTGATATATTCAAAAAACCATTACTCAAGGAACCATTTGCAAAATTGAGGGTGAATATGGTTGTCCAACCTCCTTCTCATCAAGGTTAAGGTATGTGTTTTTGTCCCCTCTCTCATCATACCTTTGGATAGTGTTTTCAAGGGGGATAATTTTTTTCATAAATCTATCCTTATGGAAGCATTCATAGAGGGGGAGTTGTGGGTATGCTGTGAATCCAGCATGTGTGTGTGTGAACTATTCTAACTGTTTGCTGGAGTGGTTGTAGGAAACATTGTCTTTATATTCCAGGAATGTTGAAGAAGTGAAGAATAGTGATGTAGAATCTTGAAAGATGTTCTGAAGAAAGTTGATGAGATACGATCCTGATATTTCATATATGATCATGATATTTCATAATCACTACTTTGGGACAGCATGGTTTCAGCTGTCAAATAATTCTTATTTCCTACAATGAGATAGCTCACATAGGCTTAGACTTATTGATAATTAATACATTTCACAAGGTAACAAAGTTCACTGATTTATGAATCTTGGTTGAAAACAAAATCCTATTGGGGATATTGTTGGGACCATGTTGGATGGAGAATGATGTTTGAGGAGTTAGCTTTTACGGAGTGTTGTCTTTTATTGTCAAAGAAGATAAATCAATTCACTTTGTAAAGGAATTTAAAATAGAAGATGATTTGTTGATACATATTTCACATATATCATAAGTTAGAAGAACTTGTGATGCAAGCCTTATGAAGGAATGTGGGAGAAATGATGAGGCCAATCATATACATTTTTGATTGGAAGGAATGATACTGCTAGAAGATTTGGATGTTTCAGTACATTCCATTGTAATTCTAACGATGATAAATCTGGTCTATCAAAGGATATATATCATGGTTTTTCAATTCGTGATGAAAGATAAATATTGGTTATGATAATAATTGAAGATAGAAATGACAATGAAATGGAAAATCTAGATGCGGCACAAAAAAACAGTTTAAGGTGGCACCATTTTTTAGTGTTTATCGAATTCTGTGGCCTGATAATCTGGAGATGAACAAATGTGTTTTAGATAGTGAATGTTGTGCACATGATTGATGATGGTTTAGATTTTTTTCATTCAAGTCATTATTTAGGGTCAGAAAATCGAAAAATTGCAAAGGCATGGAATGCGTAGAAATTTTGGAAAGTTGTGTGAAAAAATAATGCGGTGCGGGAAATAGTAGTGGGATGCGCGAAATATCAGCATGATGCGCGAAATAACAACGGGATGGGCGAAATAGTAGCTGGATGCATAAAATATCAGCAGGATGCATGAAAAATAAAGGTTTCACGAAATATTGGTGTGGTGCGCGAAATAGAGGAATAGAGTTTTTCGCGCAAGAGGTGTTTCGAGATCAGAAGCATGAACATTGGTATGTAAAGGCATGAGGTGTGAGAAAAATTAGAGTAGTGTGCAAAATAAGATGTTGCGTGAAAGATTTTTTACTTACATGAAGAATGTTTTTCACCTGGATTACTATTTTTCATGTAGGGTTTAAAAGGCCTATAAATACCAAGTGAACCCCTCTCATTCAATATATATTCGACACTTAGAAACAATTTCGAGCTCTAGTGCACGTAAAATTATACGCTAAGTGAGTTGCACGAAAAGAAATTGATTTTCACATAAAAGGTGATTTGCGTAAAAAAAAAGAGGTTAGCACATAAAAGGGATGTTATGTGAAAAAGTGAAAAGTTTCATGAAAAATGAAGTTGCACAAAATAAGTTTTTCGCGCCATTAGTGGATTTTTTTGCGCAAGGCTTTTGAATTGTGAACAAGAAACCCCAAAGGTTGTGCAAAAAATTGAGGTCTTCGCAAATATTCAGTTGTGAATATGGGAGTTCTTACCAGCTTCCGGGTAGTAAAGTGAAGATCTATACTTCAGAGAATACAACTGTTCAATGGTAAAGAATCACTAAAATATTGTAATTCCCATTTTGTGCTAAGAGGGTGCACACATGCTTGTATATTGTTTTCCAAGTTCTACACAAGTGTAAGTGTATATCTTACTTATTGTATTCCACATCAAAGGATTGCTTTCTAGTGGATTGTGTGGTACTGGATTATTTTCGTACCATACCAAGGACGTAGCTACTCTTGTTGAGTAGTGAACCTTGTAAATATTGTGTTCTTGTAGTTGTGTGTGTTCAGAAGAGAAGAAACTATTTAACAGGAGGCGAAGGTTGTTTAAATTAGAAGGACAAATAAAAAGAAAAATATATCAATAATTCACCCCTCCCCCTCTTAGTGATACTTGGATCCTAATTGGGAACTTCAAACGGTGGTTTCACTACATTCCGAGACAAATATTCCAATGGTGAGGATGAATGTAGTAACCCCGATTTGAGTTATGTGACCCTTGTTTCGATTCATTTGTGATTTTTAAAGTGGTTGGTTGATGTTTGGACAATTATGGAAAAAACCATTTAATGTTGTGGAGGTTGTGCAGGGGCGCACTGTTTGTGCATGGTCTGAACAAACCATGCGGCCAGCCCAGGAAACCATGCACCTTTGAGAGTGGGCTCCACATGGGCGGTGCACAGTTTCTCAGACTGTGTAGTCAAGTCGTGCGAAGTCCCTAGCTGAGACAGTGGCAACTACATGGTTGGTGCACGGATTTCCAAACCGTGTGAGGTAACCATGCTTCCACTTAATGTTTGGGTTTTTAAGTCCCCGACCACTCCGTATTTCCCATTTTTTCGTCATTCTTCCTCCCACTTGTGGTTCACCGGGGAGTTCTAGTTTTTAGAGGTTGGGGGATCTCTTTAGCTTGTTTTGGAGGAAAATCCAAGGGGTTTCATGGTGGATCGAAGGTTCTTCTCCTTGGGTATGTCCCACTTTTGGTTCTTTGAGGTTTTAGTTAGGGTTAGCCCTCTCCCTCTCTTAGTTTCCTAGATCTACAAGGGTTGCATGTGGACCTAGTTTTTTGTTGCCTTTCTATGCTAAATGTTGATCTTGTTGATGTTTGGGAAGGATTTTGGGGGTGGTTTCAAGGAGGCGTTCACCCTGTTTGGAGTGAGTTTTGGAAAAGGGTCGATTTCCCCAAACCCTAGGAGGTAGGTGGCTCCTCTCTCAAAGCCACTAGGTTGAAATGTGAATTTCAATTATAATTAAACTGTTTTCTTTAATTTAATTTTTAGTATGTTGTGTGAATTTTGTTGGAAAAACAAATCAGTGATGATTTGGGTGTTTTGGCCTGAAATTGGGGTTTTGTTGAAATGGGCTCGATTGTTTAATTTTAAATTGGTGATTTCAAAAAGGTAATGATTGTGATCATGAGTATTTATTTCAATAAATTGGTGATTTTTAAATGTGTTCGGCATAGAAATGGAATTTGTTTGTATGACAACAATGCGTGATTATTGTTGTGGCTTTTGTGGAAATGGTTGATATCATTGGGTGGAGGATGTTGGGACATGGTGGTGTGGATGAGGAAGTGTCACTATAAAAAGGGGAAGGATAATGTATGTAAGGGCCACCATCAATAGAAAGTGAGTGGGAATTACCACTTGAGTTGATTGGTAATGAATGGGGTCGGCGAGTAAGTGTCATAATAAAAAGGAGATGGATAGTGGATGGAAGGGCCACCATCTATAGAAATTGTGCGAGAAGTACCAATTTAGTGGATTTTTAATGAATGGGGTGGACAAGGAAGTTCCACTATGAAAAAGGAATGGATAGTGGATGGAAGGGCCATCATCAATAGAAAGTGGGTGAGAAGTACCACATGAGTGGATTGGTAATGAATGGGTTGGATGGAATGTTCCACCATGATTTGTTGTGTGCTTTGTTAGTTATTTTTGTAGATGGCGCTTGTGAGTGAAATAGGAAAATGGTAATCAACTTGTGGCATGGTTGAATTGGATTCCTTGCATGGCATGGCTAATTTGGCTTCCTTTTGTGGCATGATGGGATTATGGAATGTTTGTCTTATGAAAAATTGGTAGCATGTATTTTTCTTTATATAAAATGTTTTATATAAATGGGCTAATGGTTTTATACTAGTAGAATGTGTAGGGCAGTCAGTTGGGGAAATCCTACTAAGTAGTTGTACTCACACCCTGCTTTGGCATATTGGTGTCTTTGCAGATGTCGTGTATCGTGATGTGGGAAATAGTAAGGCATCACCCTCCATTAGTTGTGCACTGTGATGTTTTGGTGGAGCATGGAGCTTGGAGCTTGGTGTGGAGTTGTGGTGGTGTCATGGATCATGGTGTTTTGTTGTTTAGTTTCCTCTTTGTACTCTAATGTTTTGAGGACATGTAGAGTTGAATGGTTTGGGGGTTTTTGGTGGAATTGTTAGTATGACATGGTTGGGTTTGAAAGTGCATGCATCTTTAGTTGTTTATTGGTTGACTTGGGTTATCTTCTTAAGGTAAAATCGTTCCCCACTATTCCTTGAATCTGTCAGCCTTTATTTCCAGCCTTTGGCGGCTTGGGAATGGTGCTTAAGGAAAAGTAACTCTCACCGAATCCTCATCTAATGAAGTAGGGGCGAGGCGTTACAAATAGATATTGAGTCAATAAGGTTTTCCTTATGAATTTTCCATTCCTTCTTGTTTTGAAAATCACAAACACCTTATCTTTCAGAAAATTTCTTTTATATGGAAAATTAATTTTATAAGGAAGATTGGTTTTGAATGAAAAATTATCCTTATCACATTTTCATCCATATATTTCTTAAGTACAAGATTCGGATTCATTTCAAGATTTTCAGAAGTGTTTAAAACATTGATTTAAAGCATTCTATTTTAGGCTCCGAATTCTGGATACGAACTTTAATAAAGATCAACTCCGAATTCTGGATACGAAATTTAATAAAGATCAAATCCGGATTCCGTATACAAACATTCATGAAGTTCAACATCGAATTCTAATGACAAATTTTCCATTACGATTTCTGATGAAAAATTCTCATTACGAAATCTGATGATGAATTCTCATTCTGAATTCTCATTCTGAATTCACCTATTAAACAGAATCTGGTCATCTTTGTTTTATACACTTCGAATTTATTTAGACTCCGAAAATTATTTTTGGTTAAGACTCTGAACTTTCTTTTTTTGCTTACACATTTATAATTTCTCTAATCTTAGACTTTTTGTTTACACTCTGAACATTCATTCTGAACTTTTGAGTTAAATTTTAAACGGTTTCGTACATTCTGTTACACTTGTTTTGTTATAAAATGATGTCATCTATTCTATTATAAACTATTCGTTGGTTAAGTGACACGTGTACAGGTCCCTCCAATTTTTAAGGAAGATATGACCATTGGGAAGGAGGCTGACCTTACCTATTAATAGGAGCTCATTTGAAAGATCTCAAATAATTAAGTTGATCAATCTAGAGACCACACGCTGCTAAAGTGATTTCTAGAGAGAGAAATCTTTTCATGCCTTGTGCGTACTGAACCGCTCGTTCAGTTTTTTTCTTCGGGCGACTCTGAATGTTGGTGATTACATTCGAGGACTTCTGGGGATATGAAGACAGAGGTGCCGACTACCTTGATGTTCGAGGGATTCCTTGCTGAGGAAGACAGAGGTTGCCAACTACCTTGAAGTTGAGGGCTTGCGGGGATTGCAAGACAGAGACTCCGATCTTCGTGTCAAGGGATTACCCTGGTGTGGGTAAGACAGACTTGCTTGATAGTATAAATCAAGGGACCTATATCCAAGGTTGTTGGATACCCTTCTCTTTGGGTTAAAAGACTTATATCTTGTTACATGTAGTTTTTCTACTTTTTTATTTCTGCTGCATTTTGTATTATAAGGAAAGTATAACTTTCTTATACTTCCTTACTTGTACTCTGTTTCATTTAGATTCTATACGCTTTAAGGTAGAATCTGATTTTCTAATCTTTTGTTAAGCTTCAATTTCCAGAACCATTTTTCCGGAACCTATATTCGGAATCCCTTTCCAAGTTTTGATTTGGTATTAGAGGTGTTGTGAATTTTCTTAAGTTTAACTTTGTTAAACATAGCCCTTTCCTTTGCTTAAGGAAAACATAGTTAATCGTAACTAACTTTAAAGGTTCCAAGGGAATTTTTTAAAGTATAAAATTCACCCCCCCTATTGTAAATTGAGCATCTACATCATTATTTTGATCCTACAGTTGGTATCAGAGTAGGTCTCTGAAATACTCATACTTACGAATAATTTTTTCTTACTCATTCTTTCCCATTCCGAACTTTATCATTCCGAACTTTCCCATTCTAAAATTTATCATTACGAACTTTGTTATTACGAATTTTTCTTTTCTAACAAGTATGTGTGCCAAAGGTTTTTATGTATGGAAGGAATTAATGTTGGTTCTATTGATAATCTAAATCCTACAAAACCACCAATCTTTTATGGTAATGATTATGAGTACTGGAGAGATCGAATGAAGGCTTTCGTTATCAATACTAGAGTAGACAATTTTTTTATGCTTACTGGTGATTATAAAATTCTTGATAAGGAAGTCATAACTTTCACGAACCAGTAAAAGAAAGAGTATCAACTCAATTTTAAGGTACGCAATACTTTACTATGTTCAATGACAAGAAATATATATATATAGACAAATTTCTTCTTGTGAGGCAGCTAATTGTATCTGGAAGAAGTTAGAGGTTACACACTTTGGAACTTCTAAAGTGATAGAGACTAGGAGAGCTATGATTAGAGCTGAATACCATGGCTTCAACTTTCCTTATGGAGAACCAATATGTAAAGTTCAACAGAGATTTATGACTATCGTCAATAGCCTAGAGTCTATAGGAGAAAAAGGTTTAGATGATGAAGCACTTGTGGATAAGATAATTGATATTATGCCTAATGAGTGGGAATCCAAAAGAACTGCTATAGATGAGAACAGGAAGGTCACTCAAATTTCTCTTGATGAGTTATTTGGAACTCTTCTTCAACATGAGACAAGAATGAAGAGAGATGCTGATAACATCAAAAAGAAAAATGGAAATGGTACTATTGCTTTTACAAGAACTTCAAATCAGATGAAAGCTAAGAATCCTGAGAGAGTAACCAGATCCAAGTCTAAGAAAGTTATTTTCCAATCTGAATCTAGTGAGAGTGAAGTCTCTGAAAATGAATTAGAAAATCTTGCTCGAATGATGAACAAGATAGCTGGCCAGAGAAATTTCCAATCCAAGTATAATAAAAAGGAATGGAAAGATAAGAAATATAGAGAAGTTACTTGTTTTGAATGCAAGATAGATGGACATATTAGACCAGATTTCCCTTTGCTAAAAAAGAAATAAAGGAAAGAAAGGAATTCATACAGGAACAGAAATAAGTATTATAAAGCCAAAGATAAGAATGTTTTGAAAGCTAATGATACCTGGAGTGCCAGTGGTGGTGACTCTTCAGACGAATCTTCTGATTACGAATCTTCAGGACAGAAGAATCTTGGTCCTATAGCCAGGTTACCTATTAATAATCATTCTTTTATGGCTAAGGTACAAAATGCTGAATCATTGAACAATGTTTCTTTAAATTCTAATGATAGTAAGTTTTATAACTCTTCTGAAGAAGAATCCTCTTCTAATGAAGAAAATACTTTACATACTTATGAAGAAGTCTCTATGTTTGTTGAACTTCTTGAAATCCAGAGGTCCAAACTCAATAAGAAACTTGATAAGAAAAACTCTAGAAATTCTATTCTTACAAAATAAATATCAGATCTTTCTAAAGATCTTGATAAGGAAAATGATGATTTTGAATATATTTCAAAAAATCTTGAGGTAGTAAGTTCTGAGAAGAACCAACTTTCTAGAGAGTTAGAAAAAGTAATTTCTAAGTAAAATGTTTTCGATTCTAGATCTAGTTCTAAAACTAATGATTTTGAGGATAAAAACTTGGTTGTAAAACTCAAGTCCAAAATTTTTTCCTTAAATAAGTTTTTATCAAAATTTTCCCATGGTAAGCAAAATTTTGATAAAATGTATTCACAAATACGACCTTTAAGAAATAAATCTGGATTTGGTTATACCCATGCAAAACCAATTTTCAGTAACAATTATTTTGTTCCTCAAAGTGCCCCATTTTGTACCAAGTGTCAATGTGGTGGTCACTGGGCAAAGAATTGTTCCTTAAACAAAACCCAATCCTTAGGTTTTCATAAAGCTTACATTTCTAAGAAGACGTGGGTTCCTAAAATTTTATTATCTGTAAATATTGGATCCAAGCAAGATTGGATTCCGAACGTCTAATTTTCTTCTTGATTTCAGGAAAATAAAGAGAGTACCAGCAACAATACATGGTACATCGATATTGGATGTTCTCAGCACATGACTGGTAACAAAATCTATTTTGAAAAGATTATCAAAATGAAAGGAGGAAAGGTAACATTCGGAGATAATGCTAAGGGTGAGATTGTTGGTATTTGTAATATGGTTCTTCTTGGTAAAACCTTGATTTCAAATGTTCTTTTTGTTAAAGGTATTATGCACAACCTTATTAGCATAATTCAGTTATGTGATGAAGGCTAACTTGTGAATTTTAGGAATGATAAGTGCTTAGTTCACAATTCCAAGGAAGAGTTTATTCTCTCAGCCAATAGGCAAGATAATGTTTACACTTTGAACTTAGAAGACCTCAGAAGCCAAGATTTACCTTGTCTAATTGAAATGGAAGATAATTCCTGGTTATGGCATAGAAGACTAGGTCACTGTAATCTTAGGAACCTATGTAAACTCTCTAAGAAGAAACTAGTTAAGGATCTACCAGAGCTTAGATTTGATTATTCTAAAGTTTTTTATCCTTGTCAATATGGCAAGAAACATAAACCTAGTTTTAAATCAATCGGTGAAGTCTTGACAACCGATGCATTACAGTTAGTGCACATGGATCTTTTTGCTCCAATACAAACTGGAAGTATTGGAGGCAAATACTATGTGTTTGTTCTAGTTGATGATTACACTAGATTTACTTGGGTCTATCTTCCAGCAAAGAAGTCTGAAGCTTTTTCCTATTTCAAAAGTTTTAGAGCTCAAGTTAAAAATGAGAAAAACCTTCCTTTAAAAACTATTCATAGTGATCATGGAGGAGAATTTCAAAATTCTGATTTTGAAACTTTTTGTAGTAGAAAAGGTATTACTCACAATTTCTCAGCACCTAGAACTCCTCAACAAAATGGTGTAGTTGAGAGGAGAAATATAAGTCTTCAAGAGATAACTAGAACCATGTTGAGTGAATATTCCATAGCTAGACATTTCTGGGCTGAAGCTATATGTACTGCTTGTTATTCTATAAATCGAGTTTTGATTAGAACTTTTCTTAATAAAACTCTTTATGAGTTATGGAATGGTAGAAATCCAAGACTATCCTACTTCAAGGATTTTGGTTTCAAAGTATTCATTCTAAATACTAAAGATAACCTACATAAATTCGCACCAAAATATGATGAAGGAATTTTCTTAGGTTATTCCACAACTTCTAAGGCTTATAGAGTTTTTAATAAAAATACATGTACTGTTGAAGAAACAGTACATGTAAAATTTGATGAGTCTGATCCTTTTGTTTTTAAACCATCCCAGCCTACATCCTCGGATGTGTTTTCAAAAACTGATTGTCAACCATTAATAGAAGAACCTTCTAATGAGGATAATGTTCTAGAAGATATTTCTGAAACATTTACCCCAGAAGACTTTCTGCCCTATGTTGATGAAAAGGCTTTTAAAAACCCAAATCAGGCATTTCTTAAGAATCATCCCAGTGATAGTATCATTGGTGATGTAAATCAACCTATAAGGACTATAAGTTCTTTAAGAAATGAAGTAGAACATCTAGCATTTCTTTCCCAATTATAACCTAAAAGCACTGATGAGGCTTTAGGTGATGATGATTGGATTAAAGAAATGCAAGATGAACTAAATGAATTCGAAAGGAATAAAGTCTGGACCTTGGTTGAAAGACCTAAGGAAGCTTATGTTATTGGAGTAAAATGGGTTTACAGAAATAAATGTGATTAAAATGGAGTCATAGTAAGAAATAAAGCTAGACTTGTTGCTAAAGGCTATAATCAGCAAGAAAGAATAGACTATGAAGAAACCTATTCTCTAGTAGCTAGACTTGAATCTTTCCGTATTCTACTTGCCTTTGCATCATTCTTTAATTTTAAACTTTTTCAAATGGCTTTGAAATGTGCTTTTCTTAATGGTTATGTTCAAGAGGATGTTTTTGTTGAACAACCTCCTGGATTTGAAGATACAAATCATCCTGGTTATGTTTTTAGACTTACCAAAGCTATGTATGGTCTTAAACAAGCCCCACGAGCATGGTATGATAGACTCACTGTATTTTTGCTTCAAAATAACTATGTTAAGGGAAATGCAGATCCAAATATTTTTATAATGAAAGATAATAAAAATGTTTTGATTGTTCAAATTTATGTTGATGACATCATATTTGGTTCAACTCAGCAATCTCTGACCGACTTATTTGCATGTCTAATGAAATCTGAGTTTGAAATGAGTGTGATGGGTGAGTTAACATTTTTCCTTGGTTTTCAAATTTCTCAAAAACCAGAAAAAACCTAAATATCTCAACATATGTATATTAAAGATATTTTTAAAAAGTATGGTTATGACAACACTAAAAGTATAAGTACTCCTATTGGTACCTCAAACTCTTTAGATCTTGATGAAGATGGGAAACCAGTAGATCAAACATCTTTTAGAGGTATGATAAGAAGTCTACTATACTAAACATCTAGTTGACCAGACATAATGTTTTCAGTATGCTTATGTGCAAGATATCAATCCAATCCTAAGGAATATCACTTAAAGGAAGTAAAAAATAATTTTTCGATACCTTAAGGGAACCATGGATCTCAGATTATTTTATACTTCTGGAAATGATTTTATCCTAAAAAGATTTTCTGATGCTGACTTTGGTGGATGTAGAATGGATATAAAAAGTACATCTAGAACTTTTCATTTCTTAGGAGATTCACTAGTTTCTTGGTCCTGCAAGAAGCAACATTCTGTAGCACATTCCACAGCTGAAGCCGAATATGTAGCAGCTGGAAGTTGTTGTGCTCAAGTGTTGTGGATGCAACACACACTCACAGACTATGGCTTGAGTTATACTGAAACTCAAATTTTGTGTGATAAAACAAGTGCCATTTCCCTTAGTAAGAACCACGCACATCACTCTCATTCAAAACACATAAATATTAGGCATCACTTTCTTAGGGATCACACACTGAAAGGAGATATTATTCTTCAGTTTGTCGAAACACAAGATCAACTTGTTGATATTTTCACAAAATCCTTGCCTTCTGATAGATTTGAATACATTAAACAAAAGTTAGGAATTATAATCGTAAGGTAATCCTTCTTAATTATCTTTCTGTTGAAAAATTCTCCTTACAACAATAAACTCGTTTTTATAGGGGGAGTACATTTGATTGTTAGAGTAACTAAATTTTTCAAAGTTAGTTTTTCAAACTTTTCGGAACTAAACTTCCGGAATGGAAATTTCCAGAACTAAAAATTTCCAGAATGGATATTTTCGTATAGAAAACTTATGGAATGGGAATTTTCGTATTGAAAACTTCCGGAATGGAGAATTTCGTACTGGTATTTTCGTAATGGGACTTTCATACCGAATATTTCAAAATGAGTTTTCCATTTTCAAATTTTGTAATGAAATTTTCGTACTGAAATTTTCGTACTGAGTTTGTTTTTCGTAGTGAGTTTTGTCAAACTATATCTTTTCTTAATAAAGTTTTTTCATTTTGTTTATATATTACCCATTACCAATAATTCTCCTAAGATAATCCAAAAGGTATGATTTCCTTACTCAGGTTTTTGTAGCCATACTTTACTTGCTGGTATTTTCATATACTTTGTTTTCGGATTATAATTTTCTCAGATCATTGTTTTAATAAAACCTCAAAAAAGATCGGATTCAAGTTTTCATGAGAATTAGTTTTCGACCGTCAGATCTGATCTCAGATTGTCACAACCGTTCGATCAACCGTGGAAGTTGAACCGTTTTTTTGTTTCCTATATAAAGGGGAACCCAAATAGTTGTCCCACATCAATTTCAAGCTCCAGTATCCTGAATCTCTGCCTCTCCGTTTCAATGCCATTCCGAACTTCAACTTTCAAGGTTCCGAACATCTCAGAAGTCTTTAGACCCGAATGTCTGTGGAATTAGCTTCTCAAGAAATGTCATCCTCCAAGCCAATTTCATAATGGTTAGTTTACAGAGAAAGGCTGGTTCATCCAGATTTCTTCAACAACTATGACTCTCTTATTTTGAAGAATATAAAGTTGAACGGGTGGGAAGATATTGATGTGTCCAAACTAGGGAATCAAGATGATGTTTTTTCGGAGTTACTTGTTGAATTCTATGAAACAGTTTCTTTCTTTAAGTAAGATAATAGGGAGAAATTTTCTTTTAAGTATTATGGAAAGACTTATAATATTTCTTATACCAAGGAAGAAAACATGGTAGGAATGACCTATGAAGGAGAAGCCGAGTTCATATCTCACATTTTTCCAGATTCCAAAGGAAGCTTCAACAAGGAAAAATCTTTGAAAAATCTCGGACTCTCAGACGACAAAGCTCCGAAGATTGATAGCTTGCCTACAAATTTCTGGATTCTAGAGTTGTGGGTACAAGGTCTTATCGTACCAAGGAAAGGTGATAAAGACAGTCTGAAGAAGAGTGAAATCTATATCTTAGATTTTCTGATAAATCTAAGGAAGTTTAACTTCATGATACACATTCTTATAACTATTGATAATGTTAAGAAAGGAAATCTCAGAGCCCAAATCATAATGTACCCAGCAATTTTATCAAAATTAATAGTTTGGTGCCTTGATTCTTTCAAGGAAGCTTGCAGGACTAAGGCAAGGGTTTGAAAAAAAAATTTGGTGAGTGATGATACTCTTAAGTGGATGGATGCGGCTTTCAACAAGGGGACTGGTGAGTTCTTCGATTTTCCAAATCAAGAAGAAGCGGTTCCGAAGGCTTCTGAACCGGAATCATCTAATCCATTAAAGAAAATAAAGTTGAAAGAAGTTTCAGATGATGTAGAAGATCCTAAATCTAAGGAAGTTCAAACCGAACCCCCAAAACCGAAGAAGAAGAAATCATATCCTGATGAAGTAGTTGCGAAGTGGAGAGCAGATAAAGTGAATAGGAAAGAAGGGGATCTGCAGTTCGGAATGGATCCTGCGGAAGCTAAGGCTTTGAAGGATAGGACAAAATATGAATTGGTAAAACTAGCAAAAGAAAAGAAGCTCAAGAAGAAGATGGCAGAAGCTGAGGCAGTCTAGGATTTGTTAAAATTTAATGAGATGGTTTCTGGAAACATTCCAGTTCCGAGATATTTCTCCTTGGATTCTCTACCTGAGAATCCATGAAGAAAAATTGATTTTCCGGAAGAGATTACAGTTTCTCATGTTGAGCAACTCGAGCAGATTCAACAAGTCGAAGAAGAAGAAGAAGTTGCTGAAGGAAGTGGTGAAACTGGAGATCTATTGAAAGGATTAGATGATAATAATGGGTCACCTTCGGAACATCTGTCACTCCGAACTTCAAAGGCTGAATCCTCTAATTTAGTAACTCCAGAGAAGGATAAGAATGAGGAATATGTTGTTCAAAAAGTTGTTGATGATGTTATTCAAGTATCTACTAGCGAGCAGAAAACTCCAGATCAAGAATCCATTCTGAAAAAGGACAAGGGAAAGAAACTCCTTTTTCATACTCCGAAAATCAGTGGCAAGCAAGAAAAGAGGATTTGGTGATTAGTCTAAAAGGAAATTGGATCTTATTGAGGAAGAAAATTCTCCAAGAAAAGTTTCAGATTCGGAGTCATCCTCATTGGGACATGACTTTGTTGTTCAATCCTTGAGGAAGTTAATGGGTTCCATTCCGACCATCTCGACTATAGATTCAAGATGCCAAATGCTCCAACATGCTCTGAATCAGAAATCAGATTCTGTATCCATGGTTATGGATAAGTGTGACGAGATAGAAGCTGAATACAAATATTTTCTTGTTGGCTATGAAGCCCACAAAAGATCTTGCAAGAGGATGACAAACTGTTCGAGGAAAACTGTAGAAGAGATGAGACTATTTGATGAATTTCAAGAAAATGTTAATGATGATTTTGAGACTGAGGACAGGAAGATAAATGACCTGACTTATTCCTTTGAAGAGAAGCTGACATATGAAATGAACTTCTTGATTCAAGAAGTCAGAGATCTTAATGGGAAGCTAAATTCCGTTTCTCAAAACTGGATGTTTGAAAGGGATCATTGGATTGAGTTTGAAGAGAAATTAAAGGCTCAGGAAGAAAATTTGAAGGCTCGGGAAGAAAAGCTTAAAGCCCATGACGAAAATATTGAAGCTCAATCTACAAGAATAGTGGTCTTAGAGAAGAAAGCTGAAGAAGATCATAAATACCTAAAGAAGATCAAGACTATTCTTAAGGGGCTCATTTCGAAGGAAAAAGATCCGAAATAGTTAAATCCGATCTTTTTGTTGTATCTTTCATTCATTAAAATTAATGAAAATCTTGGTTTCTTGTCTTTTGTTATTATTACTAATTTTTTTAGGTACTTTGATATCTTTTTTCCATTCCCTCGAATTCTTTATGAAAATCACAAAGGGGGAGAAGGAAAAGATCCTCAAGGAAAAAGAACTCTAATAAGAGCATATCTAAGGGGGAGTTTTTCATTAAAGAAAAATTTCTTATTCATAATGATATGTCACTCCATAAATCTAGAATAAAATCCTTAGAGTTTCAAATCCTAAGGGGGAGTTAGTCGTATTCATCAATATCCTTAAAGCAAAGGGAGATAAGCCTTAATGTTTTTCTTTCTTCTTAGAATTTCTTTTTCGTAAGGATGTTTTTCCTTACCAAAAAGGGGGTGATTTTTGAGTCAATCAGGTTTTCCTTATGACTTTTCCATTCCTTCTTGTTTTGAAAATCAAAAACACCTTATCTTTAAGAAAATTGATTTTATAAGGAAAATTGATTTTATAAGGAAGATTGAATTTGTAAGAAAAAATATCCTTATCACATTTTCATCCATATATTTCTTAAGTAAAAGATTCAGATTCATTTCTAGATTTTCGGAAGTGTTTAAAACGTTGATTTAAAGAATTCTGTTTTAGGCACCGAATTCTGGATACGAACTTTAATAAATATCAACTCTGAATTCTGGATACGAACTTTAATAAAGATCAACTCTGAATTCTGTATATGAACTTTTATGAAGTTCAACATCGAATTCTAATGACAAATTTTCCATTACGATTTCTGATGAAGAATTCTCATTACGAAATCTGATGATGGATTCTCATTCCAAATTCTCATTCTGAATTCACCTATTAAACAGAATCTGGTCATCTTTGTTTTATACACTCCGAATTTATTTAGACTCCAAAAATTAAATTTGGTTAAAACTCCGAACTTTCTTTTTTGCTTAACCTTTTACAATTTGTCTACTCTTTGACTTTTTGTTTACACTCTGAACTTTCATTCCGAACTTTTGAGTTAAATTTTAAACGGTTTCGTACATTCTGTTACACTTGTTTTGTTATAAAATGATGTTTTCTATTCTGTTATAAACTAATCGTTGGTTAAGTGACACGTGTACAGGTCCCTCCGATTTTTAAGGAAGATATGACTGTTGGGAAGGAGGCCTACCTTACCTATAAATAGGAGCTCATTTGAAAGTGCTCAAATAATGAAGTTGATCAATATAGAGACTACACGTTGCTATGGTGATTTCTTGAGAGAGAAATCTTTTCATGCCTTGTGCGTACTGAACCGCTCGTTCAGTTTTTGTTTCGTACGACTCCGAATGTTGGTGATTACATTCGAGGACTTCCGGGGATAGGAAGACAGAGGTGCTGACTACCTTGAAGTTCGAGGGCTTCCTTGCTGAGGAAGACAGAGGTTTCCAACTAACTTGAAGTTGAGGGCTTGCGGGGATATCAAGACAGAGACTCTGATCTTCGTATCTAGGTCTTACCCTGGTGGGGGTAAGACAGACTTGCTTGAAAGTATAAATGAAGGGACCTTTATCCAAGGTTGTTGGATACCCTTCTATTTGGGTTAAAAGACTTATATCTTGTTACTTGTAGTTTTTCTACTCGTTTATTTCCGCTGCATTTTGTATTATAAGGAAAGTATAACTTTATTATACTTCCTTACTTGTACTCTGTTTCATATAGATTCTATACGCTTTAAGGTAGAATCTCATTTTGTAATCTTTTGTTAAGCTTCAATTTCCGGAACCGTTTTTCCGGAACCTAAATTCGGAATCCCTTTCCAAGTTTTCATTTGGTATTAGAGGTGTTATGAATTTTCATAAGTTTAACTTTGTTAAACATAGCCCTTTACTTTGCTTAAGGAAAACATAGTTAATCGTAACTAACTTTAAAGGTTCTACAGGAATTTTTTAAAGTATACAATTCACCCCCCTCTTGTAAATTGAGCATCTACATCATTATTTCGATCCTACAATAGAGTGTTGTCATCAAATTGTTTTGGATGATGGATATCGTCCAGCTAGTGTGGGGTTTCATTGGATTTGATTTCTAAAATGGTAACAGGTAAATGATATATTAATAAAATTAATGTAAATATTATTTTCATAATATTCTTGTAGATGTGAGGATTTTTAGATTGCTGATCGTAAAAAAATTAATTACTATAATTGTTTAAAAGTGATTGAGGGGGATTTGAATGGATTAAAAAACACTAGTTTCACATTCTTGGTGACTCTAAATTGATGTTTTCATCAAGAAATGGGTATGTTTTGAATTTATAAATTGTGTGGAAGAGTAACATTCCCTTCCAAAGAAGAGTTAATATAGAATAGTATGTGTGGAAGAATAATTGCTATTACCATAGTGGAGAACGAATAAGCATAGAATAGTAATTGAAAAACAAAAAGTGTGTAAGATTATATTAAATTACAATGGAAGAGTATCGAAGCATATATTATTACATTAAGAGTTATATACCTTACCACATAAGACTAAACAGAGTTCGAAACATATCATTTAAAGAGTTAAAAATTATAGGAGTATTAGGGGAGTTCTTGTATGATATCGGATCTTTGTAATGTATTATGATAGCATGATTATTATCACCTATGATAACAACATATGAAGTATTTCCCATATGATATGAGGAGTACATATAATATTGGGGTTCCAAATACATGTTTAATCACTTAAAATGATTGAGTTTTAGATTTTAATGTGAATCAAAATAAGATGATTCTTGAGAACTATACTTCAGTTATTGGACATCATGATCATGGATTTTTATTTTGGAAATGATCAAAGGATAAATATATCAGTTTATGTCGAGTTTTGATTAACATTGAATGGAGAAAAACCACCTAGCATCACTACATAGTTTTATACCCACCGGGATTAATCTAAAACTAATCTTAATTGTTGTGAATTATTTTTAATATAAAAGTATCAATTATCATAATTATATTTTATATTAAATTGTAATACATGACCACGAATTTAAATGTATAAAAAAGAGAAATCTAAAAACTATACACATATTTAAAAATATGGGACTTACTACTATTGAGATAATTGGAGTTTCATAAAATCATTTTTTAAATTTAAAATTCATGATATTATTATGTGAATATACATTTTTTTAAAATAAAAACTATAGTATCAAAATTATTGGATGTGTATTGAGTTTCTATGAAGATAATATGTAATAATATATTGTTGAATAGTAGAATAATAATTTAAAGTGAATTTTGTGTGGGTGGATACATACTATACAAGAGTATTATAGTAATTGAAGAAGATTAATATCAGGAAACATCTTGAGATTGAATGGAAGATTAGTAAAATTAATCATTCTCGTGAACTTTTTATGTTCTTGATAATAGTGATTCAACAATTTCTAATTAATATTGATTAAGGAGTTAGAAAGTATTCATGTTCTGTTAAATTTACCTAACTTGATGTGTAGGTACTTCTTTTAATAGTATATACACCATTTGATATTGGGTTGATGGATTTTTTATTCAATAATGGGACTCTAGTGAATGAACACAGCAGTACTCTATATTTTTAGAGATTTAGTGGTCCTTAGTGTCACCACATACGTATATTGTGGAAAATATAATAGTAAGAGAATGACCTAATATTATAATGGAGTTGGATTTTACTATCAATCTATGCAAATCCCTTAATTTTGTTCTTTCTCTATATTCTATTGCAAATGAGGTGAGCCTAAAAGTAAACAATATTTGTAGGACATGAACATTAATGTTTCCAATTAATTAAATTAAATGATTTTCTAAAAACATTGTACCGGTAAATCACCCTGATATTAATTGTACCTAACTAGGCATGGGATCAATATTTATCTTATAAAATGATGGTTTGCATAGTAATATCTAAAATATCATAACCCCTTTTTTGTGAAATGTTTTACTCTAATTCCTTTCACTTATATTATAATTCAACCTTAATTTATATCTCCACAAAATATGTTTCCTCATCCATATTTTTAAAAAAAATGGAGTGTTTATAAACCATTTGATCGTAGCATTTAGTTTTTCATTGATTTATGATTCCCATGCTCATTTTTTAATTTCTATTAATACCGGATCTCTTGGAATCCGAATTATTTCATAGGTTGTAAGATGATTTGTTCATTAATTATATTCAAATGTATTCACAATTTTATCATATTTATGTATTGATGGCTCATAGTCCTTGATGATATATAACCATATTCATTGTTTTATATTCATATCCTTATGTGTGAAAATATAATTCCATATAATTTGATCTATATATGTTTCACAATTATATATGTAAATTTGAATTCATTAAATCATAAATTTGATGATTAATGCAATAATATCTTGATCATACATTATATAATATTTCTAATGATCCTTTATCTATCTGAAACTGTAGGCCAACACAATCTCATTTTCATAAGGATACAGAAGTATCCATTATGTTAAGAATCGCCATATATCATAAATGTTTCCACTATTTGAGGATGTGTGAGTATAGGTATAATGACAGTTATATTCATCAATACTATAAAACTCAAATCACATTCATTCATCTAGAAAATTCTTAATCATTATCAGGTTAACATGGTTATCAGGGTTAAATATCATGAGAGGGTTCCAACAAACCATCAATAGGTACCAGATAATTCAGGGAAACTATGCATCTCTAAAGTAGTGGTTGTTCTTGTATCTCATTCTATCACTTATATATTAGAGAGAGAAATAGATATCCCATTTATTATGATAAAACTCCAAAAAATGCCTTTTACTTCATCGAAAATTGACATTTACTGTAATTTTAATATAAATTATTCATTACCAAATTCAGTAATATAATTCATAAATATTTCTCATATTCTCCCTCTATCTTGGACTATATGGGAATATCATCTATAGGGTAAATGAATAATGTATCATTACAATATCAAATGAAATTATTTATAAAGTACATGAGAATTATTAGATAATATTTTTGATTGAATGGAATCATTATGAACTTAAATTGTATGTATTTTGTAGAAAAATAAATATTGGGAATATCCTCCCTCATCACAATTAATTAATGGTATTCAAAACTGAATATTCATCTCTCAGATATACAAATCAATCTATAGTTAAATTAATAACAAATATATCCATGTCCACAGATACTAGATTTATAGTGACTTTTTAATTTCATGAAGATCAATGAAGAGATGAATTAACCTATCCTTATTCTTGAAAATGAGGACCATCCCAACCAATGGTGAAGCATATGGGATAATGAAATTCTATTCAATATTCAATTGTGTTTTTAGAATCTGCAATATTAAATTAAAATAATCCATTTTATTTTGAATCTTTGGTATGGGTAGAGCTCAATTTATGAGTTAGACTTAGAATTTAACCTCTCAATAAAGAAAAAGTCAATGAAACACATAATGGATTGAAATAGTATATTCCACCAAAAAGATAATTTATTTAATTATTAATATATAATCAATCTTAATTAGTTGAATTAGATATTTTATTTCTTCTATTATAGTAATATCCTTGTGTGAGAAAGAGCTTCTAAATGAGTCTTGATTGTAACCTAGAACATTTATACAATAGGATGATTATTTTGGATATGGAAATTGATTTCTCTCTCCTAGTATTTTAGGTTGGATCTATAGGAACACAGTCAAACAATTATTAGTATATCAAAAAAATTTATAAAATGAAATATAATATTGTATTATGATAGATTTTTACCAAAAAATGTTAATTGGGGAGAAGTTATGTACTTGAGATTATATGATTCCACGACATGGTATTCTCATTGGAAACTAAACCTCTAGGCATTGAGGTGGTTTTTGAATATCCATACTAATTTTTCATGATGTAAAATATTTTATAGAACTAGAATAGAAAAGGAAATATTTTATTATTGAATTAATTATATATAAACCTATAAATACATTGTTTTCATGATACACCATATTTTTAGTCATTTCATATGTTTTTCCTTAATATACTATCCTTGGAGGTTTTTTTATTTTATTATCCTCAATGACTCTTTATAATAGACCAAACTTTTATAAATGGAGTTTATCTTACTACTAATAATAGGTGTTATATTTCATGATATATTAAATTAGAAAATATGAGATCAAAATAATAATAATCATTAATATGATATTTCAATAATTTAAAAAAATTTAGAACATCCACACAAAATAATAATGATAATATTAAATTGTAAAAATCCTCAAACACACAGTTTATTAGGGTAAGAAACTTTGGATAATTTTGATCTCCTATAATTATCACTTCAATAAATATTAAAATTAAAAAAAATACACATCTTTAACGTAACATACAATTTGAAAACTAATAATAGAGTATATTTAGTGTAATCGAAATGAATAGTGAATAAATTGAAATCTATGGTAGTTATATGAATTGTTAAACTAATATTAGTATTAGAATAGTCACTTGAAAATTAGAATATTATCCTCTTTATAATGAAAAATAATATTTCCATTTGAATAACAATTTGACCAATAAACTAGTTTAATTAATTTTATATAAAATTTAAGGTAAATAAATTACGTAAATATTTTTTATAATATTGTGATAACTTGAGAACTCAAAGTACATACTCAATTAAAGAATAAGTTTGTTTTTGATAGATGGTATATTTTTAAAACCCTACCTTTTTAATAGTAAATAAAATTTCCAATGATAAAAAACATCATTAATAAAATTATTTTTTCTTTTATCATCATATAGAAACTTTATAAGAGTTAATTATTTTTGTGTTTTAGGAAAACATAGACATTAATATGAACAATAAAATAATATCTTTTACATAAACAATAGGTTCATATTATATAATTGATGATGTAATATAGATATAAAATTTTATTGAATGTTTTTTGGAAAAAAAATTCATAATAAATTTTAAAAAATAAATTGAAATTTCAAACATAAAAATTAATTTTATTAGCATAAATATGTAAATTATTCAATTAAAAACAAAAATTTCAATTTCATCTTTTATTTTGTATAAACTAATTAATTCGATGATAATGTGGTTATAATGTCATAAAAATTGTAATTTAAATAAAATATCACCCCTAATGTCAGAAATTATTCTATTAAAATGTTTACATTTGAAATAATAATTTATTCAATATTTTAATAGAAAAACACTCATCTTATAAAGTATAAATACCTCATTTACATTACCTCATAAACCCACCTATCACACACATTTCAAAGACTAATTTCATCACTAATCCATTATTCAATGTCTTCTTATTCCCTTAGGGAAATTCTACTATAATCCAACACCAAGTCTTCAAGGCTTTATAATAGGAATAAAACATCAATGAAGATGTAACTATGCAATTTTCTCATTTCAGTGATTTTTTACATCTACTTTCTACTCTCCAAATATATTTCATGTTTTTACCATTGATAAATGTTTAATAATGTTTTATATAACATATTAATGTTATTATGGTAATATTATAACCATTTAAATATATTTATAGAACTTATATACTATATCCCCCCCCATTTTGACATGTCCCATTAATTATTATTTTTATATTCACATGAGGAAAAAGTCAAAGAAATAGTTACCATCACTAACATGGATGGTTATTTTTGATTATGTACTAATTTTTTAAATTTATTTTATGTTTAATTAAATAATTTTATAAATTTATAAATTTATATAATCAATGTTAGGAAATTAAAACGATATGGGATGATTTAATGAATACATAACATTAAACCATTTATCCTTAACAAATATGATTAACAAAAAAAATTAAACTAATATTAATTAATAAATAGTGAGACAAATTTATTTATTTCACTTATGGATTAATGTATTAATATATTTAATTTTATTATACATGATGCACAAATATGACAAAATTTAAAATGTCTTAAATAGAATATCATAACTAATTATTTTCATTCAAATTATTACACATTTATCATTAATTTAAAAATTATTATTCTTAATCCCTTATATATTCATTTATAATTTCATTAATTGTCTTATTCTTAGAATACACAAGTTCTTATATCATTTATATTTATATGGAGTCATCATTGTTATTTTATTACAATGGAATTCCTCAAAGAACACTCATTCACTCTTCTTAAATTTATTTTTATTCTATGAAATTGTTTTGATTGCTTCACATCTAATAATAATTATTTAGGATAGTAAATCCATTATTTTTGGAACATCTAAGTGAATTATTTTTCAAATGTTTTATGAAATCACTATGGAATTGATTCATTTTTCGAGGGATAATATCATGGATTTTATTGATTATTATTTTCCATACCTAGTGGATTGCACGATTTTGATCATATATGGATGAGAATAGTTGTTTTGGAATTATTTTTCCCTCTAATTCGTAGAGAAATGTGAAATATCTCACAATATTATCGGTATAATGAATTTAATTAATTCAATCGTTTTTAAAAATTTATTATTTTATGATATTTACACATCTTTTAGTAGATACGTGATCGTACCTTTTCTATTAACATATATTTAGGATCTGACCATAATGGTATGTTATATAAATATTAGTTATATGAAACATTGAATTCCACATTCCAATGATTCCTTACACTTATGAAGAAGATATATTACATAGAATATGATGATTATAATTATTTTCCAAACATATTTTTGAGATTCATTTTTCATGTACCATTCCTATTATTCCTCCACATACTAAGATTTAGAAAAAATTTATATGATGTATGTCTTAAGGAACTTATACATACTTAGAAGAATATAAAATATAACATTATGACTATGATACTTGAATTAAATAATGGTTAACGGGTTATATATGACTATTCTTTACAAAACATAATTTGACCAAAATACTTGACCTTTTGTTTAGGGATTGTTTTATTATTATAATATTATAGAAATAATGATATAATAATATTGTATTAAATATTTTAGTTTCTACACATGGAAACATAAGAATGTTCAGTTACTTTTCGAATTTTTTTAATAAGATATGCCCTGACTAAATTAAGGGATCCTATATATAAAGTCTTTATAATTAATTTTATTGTGTGTATAAATTACTTGTTTATAAATTATAGACATATGTTCTTCCATGTACTATTCTCTTTAAAAATGGTTATAAGAATGTGAATCCATTTCACATTCTGATACTTCTATGAGGTATGAAATTATTGTTTATATTTTTTTCATTATTACTTATAAATAATACTTTTTGTTTGGGTGTTTATCGTATTTATAGTGGCTAAATCATAAATTTTCACTCATTAACTACGTGAATCACTGATTCATTCCCTAAAATATCTTAAATTATCAAGACCATGAGTATTGTTTTAAATAATGGTGGTTCACTTTATGAACCACTTTTCCATTCATGTACAATTTAAAAAAATGAATTATTGTTTGGTAATAGGTTCATGGAATAAACCCGTTGCCTTTTTGTTTATTTTTTGACTTTTATGTCTTTCCCATAGATATACTTAACCTTGTTATTGTCACAATTTTAGAAATGTTTAACCAAATTTCACTCCTCTCACATAAAATCATTTATCCCTTTACTCATATTGCTATTTCGATAAGGATTCACTCTTGATCGACATGGTTATTCATAGTAAGAGGTTTCTCTCATCTTTAAATGATATTTTCTCTCCTCTCTTAGGATTTCTATTTTCAATAAGTCTATTATAGCATATCAATTGTTGGATATGGATTTATTGGCGAGGATTTGTAATGTATAGAATCCTTTTGTATCCTATGTTCCCTATCTTACAATGGTTGATGATTTATATCATAATACTAGTTATCATAGGTTTTATAGGTAACTTGTTCCATAAAAATTATTATTAATATGAATCTTCCTTTTTCTTGTTGAGTTAAAAAGAGGATTCAAATTGATTATATGAAATTTCATGATGTCTTGAATTATATTTTAAATTATAAAAATGGTTTTATTATTTATATGATTTGTATGCATGGTTATTCCTATTTATAAGGCTGTATGTCTTGAATTGATAATGCTACTTGATGATTGATAAAACACTAATTTGAAATTATTATTGTTATTATGAACATTATCTCTCCATGATAGGGTAAGATCACATGGGATATTGGGTATTTGTTTGGTAGTCTTAGATAAGAACAACTGGGATTACATATCCTATAAATCATTGTATATATATATATTAACTACAAATATACATTGTCAGTGTATGGATACACATGTGGGTGATCTAAAAAACCTAGTAAAAAGTTCAATGAATGTGAATTCTTAGTTAGTTATTAATTACTTTTCCTTTATCATTTGAGGATTTATGATTCTATATAGGAGATAAATAATTTTAAATAGGACTACTTACCATGGTGGTAGATTGTTTTATATGATTTCCTTTTCATAATTTTTTATTTATTGATTGATTTAACATGGTTTATATGTAATTTATTTTATGGCTATTATTGAATGGTTTATTTCACTGATTTATTTTTTACTATCAAAATTATTTCTCATGCTTTTATTTTAAAACTATTACCTAAAGGTTTTTGTCCAATTTTATGAATGATTGTGAAAATAATTTACACAATAATTTGATTTATATAAATGTTTAATTTTTGATTTATTAAAAAATTCCTAATTATATAAATATTTTTAGTACCCTACTGGAATCTTGATCTACAACCTTTCATATACCCAATGGGTGTTTGTATAATTTATCATTTCTAATACAGGGAAGGGAATATCACTACTTAGTAGTATGGGGTATTCACTATTGTTCATTTTTTTGTTATGATAGTAGAATGATGGGATTTTGTTCAAAATTTCCAATGGATATGTATTGAAATATAATAATTTTTACACATGTACATGTACTAGATTAACTATTAAGGAACTTCTATATTTTCCTGCTTTATATATGGGGTATTAATGTAATTTTGTGTACATGTCCTAAGATTCTCTTCATTATTTTATGTAATGACATGTTTTTTATTTATAATAATCATAATATATCTTGGATTTTATCGTATTTTGAGTGTAATAATTTGAAATAGTGTTTCATCTAGGCCATGGATAATCTTTCCAGCCCATGGGGATCAGAAATTCCCTTCCAAGCATACTACAAATCTTCATAGGTGACCTATTCAAGGATGACTCTTTTTTTTCTAGAAAATGAAAATTAAATTTTTTTATATTATGTAATCTATATTTTCTTTGTAGATAGGATTTAAGACCTTCAATAGTTAAGGGGTTGTTTATGATTGACTTCATGGTCAGTCATCTTTATGGTAAGACATTGATTTCCATGGGATGTCCTAGAATAAGTGTTATTGAGACATGATTTATTTTTATGTTGGATGATTCCATATTTAATGGTTTCTACCATTTAATAAGTTTCTTTTAGTAACATGCCTAATAGTATACCAAAACTGAATCCGAGGGAGGTTGATGCAAATATAATTCCTATGAAAAGTCCCTAGGTTGAACAAAATCTTGTCCTTGATATTGTCTATGTAGTATGTGTTATGGACCATGGTTTATCTCTAGTACCTTAAAAATCTCAATATATCTGTCAAGATAAGGATTTATATTGGAATCAGGACCAAGAGTTTATCCTCTAGAAACCTCCATCCTACCTATGAACAAAAAGTCCACTGAAAGTGGGCAACTTTTTTGGGAAAATGGTAGGATAATATGCATTAAATTTAGGTTAAGTGACCATGATTAATCATGAATGACCTAGTGAAAGGTTGTTAGTTTTAATGGTTCCTGTGAAATTATATTATGGTTTGGAAAAAATGATTTAAATCTTTATTTAATTCATTTTTTACTGAGAGATGATTTTTTTATTTGTACAAGGGGTTATGGTCAATTTTACAATGTTACATGATATTAATGATGTATATCAATCATTTTACTATGTGTTCCATTTTTCACTAAAGGTTGTATTATATGAATAGAAAAATTCTCAATGGTATTATAAGGTTATGTAGCCATAAATACATTCATATATCCTCTACTGGAAACATTACACAAATAATGATGTTGTGAATAGGGTTTTGATGGTCGAGATAGATCAATATGGACATTATAGATTGGTTTTGATTATTTCCACATCTTGTGGTAGTTATGGTGGCCCTAAGGATAGAAAGAGTAACTAGAAAATGCTTGGAATAGGATATGGTAGTGGAACCTAGTAGTAGAATCAACATTTTCTATATATTGCGGCTAGAATATTCCCTATTACTTTTTACCATTATGTTATGTTACGTAACATGAATCATTAATCGCTAGAAATGCTAAAATTCTACCAATAATGGAGATTTATAGGTCATCTATAACAAATATGTCTTTATTTCTGTTCGAAATAATATTTTTTAGTCTATTCACCACCAAAAGAGTTAGTGGTATAATAATTTGCTTCAAAGTAATCTTGTTTTTAGATATAAGCTCATATTTTCATGACAAATTCTTATTATTGAGTGAGTAATTTCATGTATTTTAATATTTTACAATGGTGATCGACGTAGGACCTATTACTGTGAGAGTATTTATATTCATTTCATAATCTTTTGTGATTCCTATATTTTTTATTTTTGCCTATAACAATTTTATATCAACCCTCTTTTAGATTCTTTTAAATTCCCAAATAGAACACATGAAAGATGTTATTGTCATAGTGATTCCACTCGTAAATATAAATGAGAAGGGTTTTTTATTCCCCTCAAAAACATCTTTCTTATATGTGAAACTTATATGTCTTAGATTTACCAAGTTCCCAATTTAGAACTCATGGATATTATGTATCATGATTAAGTAAATCATTTTTAATTAGATATTGGATTAACTATAATCAATGATAGCCTTCTCTTTCTACCCCTAATGACTCTCGTGTAATTCAAATATATTGGAATCAAAGTTATATTAAAGTAATACCTTTAGAAATAGATTTTATTTAATTGATAGCATCATTTTTAGTTTATCTTTATAAGGAATCTTCAGTTTTTTACTTCCTTAAATTTTAAAGGTTTTTCTTGAGGTTTTTCTAATTGAAAGTATTTTTCTTACTCTAGAAAGAGAACTAGTGCCCCAATGAAATTAAAAATACATACCCATCCAATATATATAACCTCTTACAATATGGAACTAGTATAATTTTTGTTGATCAGGATTCAACTTTATTATCAGGATTCCAATCTCTACATTCATCCATGTATAGCTTCATGGGCAGCCTCATGGATCGTTTTCAAAAAGGATTAAAAATGGATATTTGTGAATTGATTATTAGAATCTCAACAATGTAACAATTTAAAATAATAACTCATTTTTCTATAATAATTAATTTTTTGATTAATTAAATGAAGGAATATAGTTATGAATGATTTATTTTGATTTTGGATACTGCCAACTCCAAATGAAAGTGTTGAATATTTCAAACGAAACCATCACGGGTGGGTATTGTAACATTTAGAATTTCATGATGCCACTTGGATTGAGTAAGGATGTAAATGTTAATATGGTACTGAAGAACCACATATTAGAAAATTACTTGGATTTATTCATTATATTATTTTTTTGTAAGATATCATTGATAATTCACGAAATGAGGCAGTGCATGGGCATCACTTAAAAAAAATTTCAAACCATTTTTAGATCACATGATTTATTTAAATTTATTAATGTGTAAATTTTGGATATGAGAATTCAAATTCATATAAAATTTGGTGTTAGAACATTTATTCTCATTTAACCCTAAAATAGTTAATTTTCTCATGTCATGGTAAGATCCAAGAATTTTTTATATATTTAGATATTCTTGGAACTGGAAGGATACTACTAAGGCTTTGTAAATTATTTCTCAACGTGACCATCATCATTGAAATGTATAAAAATGAAGGAAATGAAATTTAATAGGTATTAATGATATCAGACATGCATTAATGAATTTAAATGTAATATTACCCCAACCGGTATCCTTATATTCCATGAGCCATAATAGGGCAACGTGTTATTTTATGAAGATTTTTGAATATTTCAAATATATATTCTTTTTTAAGGTGATCATGTGGTAGTATATGTATAACAAACCATAGATTATATATATATATATATATTACATCAAAATTTAGGAATATGAATTAAAAAACATAACCAAACCATGTCGGGACCATATAGGTTTAGTGTCTTTAGAACTGGTTAACATAAAAAACTAGTTCATAAGATATCTATATTTTCTCATGTTTATTCCTCAATATATAGACCCCTTTTTGACATATATTACTAATACTATTCTTAAAAAATTGGGTAAACTAAACATAATAAACGATTATATCATATTATATGTAAGGGTAATCAAGGAAGATATCAATCATATCATAACCATAAGACATTTGAACCTAACATTTGAATATATTATCATGCATATGAAAGATTAGGATATCATGTCTTGGGATAAATGACAAAAATTCATAAAGAGTAAATAAACATATACCTAAAATTCAAAACACAATACATTGAATTTATGGCATAGACATAAGAATAAGAAAATAAATTTATATTTTTCAAGGCTTATTTCCAATACCATCTAATCGACAAAGACCATTACTGAACTGGGTTTACTTCCTATTCATTCCCTTTATTACTGAAACAAGACCATTTCTCATTCTAGCCTTGTATATCTCATGAGATATAAATATTTACCCAATTAATTGGAAGGAGATATAGGTTAAAACCATCTCATAATGAAATCATTCTTATGTGTTCCACAAAAACATAAATCATTAATCCTAGCATAACTCAACTAATAAAATGGGATTCTTAAACATCATTTCACCATTACATAATCCAACTAAAACAAATGGATTTATAAATAGAATTAAATTATAAAAAAATAATAGAATGTATGAATAATAGGGATAATATACATGAAACATAACCCTATTAATTAATGTTATCAAATATTGAACATAATTTGGCAGAACACTTAAATTTAATACATGTGTAAAATATCCTTTCTAAAAAAAATTAATTTTCTCTAAATTAAACAATAATATTAAAATAAAATAAAAATTATTAGAAAATAACCTTGAAATAATGTAAATTAAGATTCATGAAAATATGGTGTTATTAAAATGTAATATCTTATCATGCTGTATAAGTTAACGGAAAGCATTCTTCTTGTATATTTCTCGGATAAGCCCGAAAGTACCTTGTATCGAAAAATAAAAAAATATTCCTTTCATACCATTTAACAAAAACTCACCAATGGGTAAAATTGAATTTAAAAAATTTAAGAATAATAGAAATAATGTTAAATATTTAGGAAACATGGAAGTGGATGATAACGATACCTCAGAAAGTGCATATATATCAATAATATCAAATAATAATGAGATTGTGAAATTAACCCCTACCATATATCTGATATCTTTGTATGTATCCACCATCCTTTATAATGGTTTAAAGAATTTAATTGAATTATTAAATAATCATGAAAATTCATATGATATCATGTTTGATTATATTACCATCCTTTTTTTAATAATATTTCATTATTACTCGTTATTCAGGTTTAAATAGCTTTAATTTATGATGCATGTTTTGTCAAATATGTTGTAATTATTCTTCATAGTTTATAGTAATATAACTTTTAGAATGATATTAATAAAATATATATCATATTTATTCAATATATACATTTATATAATTATTCTTTAATAAATATCATTTATAATGATTCACATCGCATCGTGGCGACAGTTGGTCATATGTACGCATGAGCGATGATATCATAAATTTAATTTTGAAATGGTATGGCATTGGATGGAATATATTTTGTTCCAAAATAAATTAAATGTTATTATAATCATACATGTTTATTATTTTCATCATTATACCCATCCAAGTAAATAGGTGGTGAAAACCCGTTTACATCATGACGTGGAGACAGTAAGTTGTATGTATGCACACGTGATGATTTTTTCATATTTTTGATAGAAGGGTGAATAAGGTAGTTCCATAAAAACAATAACACATTAATATATATTTGATACTATTGGTATTACTTCATAAAGGAAAAAAAGTAATAATATGTAGAATATGAAATTATCTTGAGAGAGTTGATAATGGAGATTACATCTTCTTTTTTGAGTTCCCTCTATATCTCCTCTTAATGTCACCAAATTTTGTATTTTAAGAAGACCAGAACCTCTATAACGTGGATAGAAATTTTGATAAGATAATTGGTCAGGGTATAGGCAACCATTAAGGAATAATGAGTTATAATGAAATGAGGTTGGAGGTTCCATTTTATAATTTTGGTTGGGGGAACCTTTGGACTTTGCAAAAAAATATTAATTGGTAATAAATTCAAACTAAATCCAAAAACATCTAAAATGTATTATTCTATAATATTAGACTAGATGTGTTTTAAATTTAATAATATATAATTTTTAGAAAAAATTCCCTATCAATTTAGACCTTATCATTGTAATTAAAACTTAGTTATTCTATTTAATCATAAACTATGGTAAAAAAATATTTCAATATCAAAAGGGTGAAATATATACTTATTTGATGTCAATTAGATCATAAATTAATAATTAATAACATTTGAAACATTTTATTATTATTATATATTTTTTAAAAATGGTTTATGATTTTTAAATAATTTAAAAAAATATACTATTTTGATAAACAATCAATAGGGTCAATTTCGACACTATAAAGTTTATAAATTATTAAAATTATAAAGATAACATGTTAACTTCAATAAAAAAAATTATTATATTAATAACATGTCAATTGTATCTATAAAATTCATTTTATATATTAATTATCCCAAATTATATTTATTTTAAATTTTTTAATAATAATTATTTTAAATTTTTTAATAACATTATTTATTATTTCCATTAATAAAATAATTAAAAAATTAGATTGACATAATCATTTAACACACATAGTTGATGAATAAAAATAAAAAATAAAAATCTATGATGAATATAAATCCTCTTTATTTCATAAGAATACTTATAGTCTAATATATCTTCTGATAAATCGTACATTAATAATTTTAATATTTATTAAATTATGAATGTGACACCATTAACATCACTTTAAAAAATATATATAAGTGTCATAAACATTTTCATATAGCTCTAAAAGGTTAATAACTCGACTCTTGGATGAATATTGTGGAGATATACTCAAAAAATATTTTTTCACGTGTTGTTTTCTTCTAATGGCTATTACCATTTTAATAAAAATATTTTATAGATTTATCATGATTTAAATAATTTCTGCATCATTAATGTATATACTATTAATATAATTATTTATTTCTTAAAAATTAAAAGTAAATTTTCATGAAAAGAACATATTATTTTTTAATTAATTATCTATATCTGAATGTATCTTCTATATTACATTATATTAAAAATGATATAGTAGAAAAAATATTAATATGGCATATTTAACTTTTCCGTAAATAAAATTTATTAAATGTTATAATCTCTTCCATGTTGCATCCAAAGAATAACATTTTGAACCAATGATGATTTAGGTAGAATAAAATTCATCCAATAATATTGGCACATGTTTTTGGATAATTTTATAAATTTAGTTTTATCTATAATTACCTGATTTACCCTTTTATCATATAAAAAATATTACTGACGTTACTATTCATAATGTCCAAAAATAAAATAAATATATTTAAATAATTTAGACCTAATAATTAAAAATACAGAATACATTTTTTAAATTAAAACCCTATAATTTTTAGTAATTAATTTAAAATTAATCCTGTTGTAAAAATGAGAAATCAATTATGTAAGAGTTAAAACATTGGAAAATATTGAAAGGTTTTTACATCGGAATTTAATGTAAAATTAATGAAAATGACCTAAATTATATAAAATGATAAAAATAAAATATATTTATACATTAATCCCATTAAATAATATAATTTAACCACATAAATTATTTCGATGAAAAGGATGTTTTCAATTAAAATTTAGTATATTTTTATTGTTCATCAAAACATGAATGTTACAATAAAAGTAAAAAAATTCATAAAATGTAAATTTTTATATCCCTATTCAGAAAAAAAAATTATTCTTTCATATAAAAATTATTAATGTGTAAAAATTGTAATTTAAAAATGGTTCTCAATTAAAAGGTCATATAAATATATTTTTGAAAAATATAGTGTTTTATAAATAAAATACAGTTTATTCATTTTCTATTACTAAAATATCTATTAAATGAATATAAAATATATTTTATCAAATATATATCAAATATATTATATTAATTCCATTTACTAATTACAAATATTTTAATTTATTAATACAAAAATTAAAATACTTCCTTTAAATTTAATTGGTTTATATTTTTTTATAAATATTTTGTACCCATAGAATTCACTCATCATTTTCATAAGTTATTTATATTTATTCCCAGTAACCAAATAGCTGGGATATAATGTTCGTTTTATACTAATGGAATATCATTGTTTGTTTAAACTCATGATTTTTTGCAATACAAGCTATTGAATAATTACAATGATTTAATGAAAATATTTCCTAAAAACATTCAGGTGTTACATTCAACTCCCATTAAACTGAATTAATCCTTAAAAATTAGTCACATGGATACAAAAAGATGAGCATACCTCTTCCCTATCACATCCTCATATTCCCACATAGCTTCATCAATATTTTAGTTCTTACATAAAATGTTTACCAATTGAGTGATCTTTTTTCATAGAACCTTTTGAAAATGATTTAGAATCTTTATCAGTTGTTATTCATAGGAATGACCTTGGTCATGCAGTTCTCCGCACAAGTTTAATACATGTGAAGAGTCATTTATGTACATTCTCCAGAGAGATACATGGAACACATATTGAACTTGAGAGGGATTCAGTGGAAGCTCCAATCTATAATCTACCTTCCCAACACAGTCCAAAATTTATAATTGACTGATATACCTAGGGATCATCTTTCAATTACTTAAAAATCTTAATACTCAATTTCACGAAGATATTTTTAGTATCAACTTATAACCCACTTCAAACACCAGGTCCTTTCTTTGGATGTAAGCCTATCTTTTTTAACAAATCTGAGATGCTCTAATCTATTTTTGAATAGATCTGACATTATCTTCCATGTTATCCACATGATCAGGTCCTAATAGAAATATTTTCCCAACATTTTCTTAGAAATTTGGATGTATTAATGTTTCCTGTAATGGTAATCATAAGGAGCATTCTAAATACAAGAATGAAATATATTTGTTGAATGAAAATTATAATAAAGGTAGGTGTTGATCCTAACCACCATTGAAATACCTTGTGGAAACTCTCAACATAACTTATAGGGATTGAATTATCTTATCATACTTACCATCTATATGAGGACGGTATGTTGTGCTAAAACATACCATTTTATCAAGATTATACTGAAAACTTTACCAGAACATTGAGGTAAACCTTAGATCCTGATTAGATATTTAGAAAGAGGTAATCCAAGAAATCATACCAATTCCTTTACATATATCCTGGGTAGATGATCAAGATAAGAATACTCTCTAATATAAATTAAGTGTTAAGACATTGTAATGTGATCAATTATAACCTGTATAGAATTATGGACCATAGATATTTTGAGAAATCTGATGACAATATCTATAGTGTTGTTTTTCCATTTCCATTCTGGTAAGGGTAATGGTTGTAAAATCCCCTTGTAATCTTTCCTCTCAACCTAAATATAGTAATAAACTATACACTGAGAGACATATTCAACAACATATCTTTTTATGCCATTCCAACAAAAATACTGTTTCATTTCCCTTTACATATTTTGGAATCTAGGATGAATAAATAATGATGAACTATGAGCCCCATCCAACATCTCCTTTAATTCTATTATGGGATGAATACAAACAACATTCATGAACCTTATACTTCGATCAAAATCGAGGTTGAATTTATGAAAATTTATCACAATGTTTTTCATCTCTACATCTTCATTTTTCTCCTCATTAATATTAACTTTTATATATGGTTCAACAATCATTTAAAAAAGATATGATTTCTCTCATTGTGTGAAAATTTGAAGATCTGTCCTTTGAAATTCAATAAAAATGGATATTTTTTATCATCATCATGGATAGGATAGCATGATACTTTTGATGCAAAGAATCATTCACCTTTTTCACATTCCTAGGGTTTTAATGTATTGTGAAGTTGTAATCTTTAATCAACACCAACCAAACTGATTGACACATATTCAAATTGCTTTTTGTAAAAATATACATTAAAAATATATGATCAGTATAAATATCTAACCAGTCACCCTAAATATAATGCCTCTTAATATTTAATACAAATATTACTGCATCTAACTTTATATCATGAGTTGGGAAATTTTTTTGCTAAAATATCACAAGATTTTTAGGAATCAATTTCCCAAAAACATCAAGTAATAAATAATTATAAACTTTTAGTCTGAACGTTATGCCATTATGAGATGTCAAATCTAACTCAACATCTATTTTTTTAAGTAATATAGGGATACCCTTAGAATAATATATAGAAATAAAATAGTGGTTGGATCCAAAATAAAGTAAAACATTTTCTACATTAGAGCGGATGATAAGTTTAACTTTCACCACGTCATTATCATACACCACAATGATGATACTGATCACATGTGACTTTAATTTTTCTTTGGACTGATGATTTTTTTTGTTTCTGCTCATTAGCTATATCCATTAGATTAGAAAATTGTATTGAACAATGATATATTTCCTTTCACTTGTAGCATGGAAATGTAAGAGGTGCATTCTGTGTAGCCTTTTCTCCATTTTCATCATTAGAAATTGTTTTTCATTAATCCTACACTCAACTACTCGATGATATTATCTCCCACATATTAAATATTTTTGTCCATTTAAGAAAATTTCCTCCATGTTTCTTTCCAAAATACGAGCATAAGGGAAAAATCATCTTCGTTTCGTTGTGATATTTAAATTTCCATTGAATTAAAATTTTATCTTCTTATCAAACCTATAGGAATGATGGGTTACACCAATATCCATATCAAAATTGACATCATATCCAATAATTTTCTCCTAGCTATTTCAGTCCCTTACATATAATTCCCTTCATAGGCTTGGTTTTAAGCCACTAAATAATAGATCAATTTTACTCTCTGGCTTGATAATAATTTCAGAATCATACCTTACAGGTCTTGTAAAAAATTTCATAGGTAAAAATTGATTCGTCATCATTTGGTTATGTTCTAAAAACTAATTTTCTATCTTTTTTCGAAGAATACGATGACAGTACTTATTGGAAAATAATTTATTAATCTCAACCCATTCCATGTATTCAATTTCTTCTCTTCTTTTTATATTCCTGTTATGATTCCACATTTTATAAACTTCACATTCAAAATGATAGAATTCCATGAACAATTTATCATGTTCTGAATATTGGACAACTAAAAATATCTCTATAGTGGAACTGATCCATTTTTTAGCCATTAGTGGATCAGAAGTTTCATTGAAATAATGTGGATGTTGCCTCATAAATGACATAACATAATTTTGTTCCCTACTCTATTCAATTGGAAGTAAATAAAGATTAATAGATTGATAAATTTGTGTGAGCATAACAGCATGGTATTTTATTCTATCCCCTATAACATTCAGTTTCCCACGTGGAAAATCGTTGCTTTTATTTTCGTGTTAATCATTAAATAGAGTACTTTGGGTTCCATCCATTGACTAAAACCAAAATAAATAGTATGATAAACACTAGTTAAAATGGGAAAACCACAAAATCAATAATAAAATTTTAATTTTTGACACATAAGGTTTTATACTAGGTAATTTGTCATCATTTCTAAATCACTAGTATTGCAACCTATTCTTCGATATATCCTTAGGGTTCTTACTAATGTTTTCTAATTCTCATTTCAAAATTTTAACTATTCCTTTTCTCTGATACCAACTATAATTTTCCATAGATTACATATATATATATATTAATTCAAAATTAATGAATATTTATTACAAAAAATAAAAAAATAACCCCAAGACCATATATATTTAGTGTCTTTAGAAACAGGTAATCATAAAAAACTTGTTTTTAGTACATATACATTGTCTCGCGCTTATTCATTTATATCTAGACCCCTTTTGAAACATCTGACTAAGAATATTATTTGTAACATGGGGAAAATAAACATAATTAAGGGTGATCTTATATACTCAGTAAGGGTAAATAAGGGAGACATCAATCATATGATAATCCTAAGAGATAAGAACATAACATTTGAAAATGTTATCCTACATATGAAAGATTAGGATATCATGTAATCTGATAAATAATATTATTTCATATGAAATAAATAAACATACTCCCAAAATTTATAATATAACACATCAATTTTTTTCATTCATATTAGAATATAAAATCATTCCATATTAGTCAACGAGTATTGCCAATACCATCATAGGGGACAAAGTCCATTACTGAACTGCATTTACATCCTGTTACAATCCTAAATTATTGAACTATGATTATTTTCCATTATATCCTTTTCTATCTCATGAGATATAAAACTTTACCCAATGAATTTTTGGGAGATACAAGTCCTTCCAAAATCATAATGAAATCATTCTTATGTGTTCTATGAAGACGTAAAATCATTCATCATAGCAAAACAAAAATAATTAAATTAGATTCATAAACAATATTCCATCATAACATAATCCATATAATGAAAATGGATTTCATAAATAGAATTACATTATAATCATAATAAAACATAGGCATAATATGGATTGTATACTTGAAACAAAACGATATTAAATATTTCCATCAAAGATTAAAAATAGTTTTGATTGAACAGTTCAAATTAAATTTTGATGGAATTTTCCTTTCTTTGTCAAAAACATATTATTATCTCAATATTCCCCCACAATTTTAAAATAAAATTATTTCATTGAAAATACCCTGGAATTATTTTAAAGAAATATTCTAATAAATATAGTGATTCTAACATTTAAATCCCCGTTATTCTATATAAATTAAAAGAAAACATTTTTCTCATAATTTGGTTGGATAAGTCAAAAAGTAACCTGAATCAAAAAATTAAAAAATATTCCATTAATAACATTTAATAAAAATTAACCAACTAGTAAGATTTTTTTAATCAATTTTTTATAAAGAAAATAGTATTACATATTTTGTAACCATGTATGTGGAAGATAAATATACCCTACTAAATTCTTAAGTATAAACAATGTCGGATAATATTGATACTGTGAAATTATCCCTTACCTTAGGTCGGATATCATTTTTATGTATTTGACGCCCAATTTTATGATTTAAATAATTTCATTGACTTATTAAATTATCATAGGGATTTTTGTGATATAGTATATGAACATATTATCATCTGTTTGTTAATAACATATCATTATTACTCGTTGTTTATGTATAAACGGATTCATTTTATTATGTATTTTATATCAAATAAGTTATGGTTCTTCTTCATAGGTTATAGTTATATGATTTAAATAATTATGTTAATATAATATATAACATATTTTTTCATTCTGTACATTGATATAATCCTTCCTTAATGGGAATCTTGTAGAATGAATCACATCACTTCATGGAGATGGTAGCTCACACATATGCACGAGAAATGATATCATTTCATTAATTATGAAATGTTATGGAAGTATATGGAATATTTATTGTTCAATAATAAATATATTTTTATAATAATAATATCTAGAAATTATTTTCATCATTTTAACAATCCAAGTAAAGTGGTGGTGAAAAACATATTACACCACAGCGTGGAGACTATATGCAGTATGTATACACATGTAGTGATTAATTTTATTGTATGATAGATATAATGTGGAATAAAGTTGTTCCATAACCATTATATCATCTCAGTATATAGGCGATACTTTAATTATTACTAAATAATGGGAATAAAAAATTAATATTTAGTAGAAGAAGAAATGATATTGAGATAGTCGGTAAAGGAGATTACCTCTTCCTCAGCGAATACCCTCTAGATCTACTCTTAATAGAACTAAAGATAGTCTTTTGACAACATCAGAACCTCTACAATGTGACTAGGGAATTTTATAAGGTTAATGGTCAAGGGATTGATGAACGTGAAGGCTCAATTTGTTATAATGAAACGTAGGAGTATGTGCCCTTTCATAGTTGAGTTTGGGGCACCTTAGAAATTTCCCAAAAAAATTATAATAAATTCAAATCACATATATAAACCTAAAAAATGTCTTAGTTTAGAAGATGAGATGATTTAAGTATTTAATTTAATAAAACATTAAATTTTAGACATTTTTTTCAATCAATATAGACATTATAATCTTAATTAACACTTAGTTATTCTATTTAATTTTTAACAAAGTTCAGAAATATTGAAATATTAGTGGGGTATAATATTTAATTATATGATGTCAATTAGAACATAAATGAATAATTTAGAACATTTTAATACATTTAATAATTATTATATATTTCTAAAAATAATTTATGAGTTTTAAATAATTTAATAAGACATTATTTTGATAAACAATCAACATTGTCGATTTTGATACTAAAAAATTTATTAATTATTATAAATTTAATTATAATAATTTAACTTCAAAAAAATTATTATATTTGTAACATGGCACATTCATCAATAAAATTATTTGGATATATTAATTGTCCAAAATTATATTTATTCTAATATTTTTAAAAACATTTATTTATTATCTCAATTAATAAAATAATTACAACATCATTTTCATGTAATTATTGAACATACTTATTTTTAAAATAAATGTTTAAATAAAATAATATGACAGAGATATATCCCTTATATTTCATAATAATACTTTTAGTGGAATATATATTCTGAAAAATCTTACATTAAAAATGTTATGTTTATTAAAACATGAATGTGACAACTTTATCATCACATTAAATAAAATATTATAAGTGTCATAATCATTTCCATATCACTCATAATGGTCAATAACTTGACCCTGGGATGCATATAATCGAAATATAATCAAATAATTTTATTTTTTTCATGTATTATTGTTTTTTAATGGTTATTATCATTTTAATAAAAATTATTTTATTGAATTCTCATCAATTATATAATTTTTGCATCATTAATTTATCACCTATTAAATAAATTATTTATTTCCTAAAATTTAAAAATAATATCCACGAAAAATAAAAACATATTAACTTTAAAATTATTATTTATAATTGAATTTATCTTATTTATAACCATGTATTTTAAATTATATAGTTATTAACATTTGATAAAGCCATAATTAACTTTTCTTCAAATAAAATAAATTAAATGTAATAATCTCTTCCAAGCATACAAAGGATTCAATTTCAACCCAAGGATTATTTATATAGAAAAGAATAATCCAATTATTTTATGAAAAGTTTTAGGGAAATTTTATAACCTTAGTTTTATTCTTAGTTACCTGATATACCCTATTATCATGTTAATAAAAATTTCTGAAGTTACTATTAAAAATACCATAAAATAAAAGAATGCAATTTTTATAACATGGACCTAATGATTAAAAATATGTAATCCATTTTTCAAAATTGAAAATATGGAATTTTTATTAATTAATTTAAAATTAATCTCTTTTTTAAAAATGAGAACACAAGTTTGAATGATTTAAAACACTAAAAAGGATTGCAATGTTTGTAGATATGAATTTAATGTAAAATTCCTGAAATGACCTGAATTATATTAAATTATACAAAATAATTAGGTTTATATTTAAAATTAATGAATAATAAAATTTACCCATTTAAATTGTTTTGATGAATTTATGTTTTCAATTAAAATTTAGTATATTTTTACTTTTCATAAAAACATGAAAGTTATCGGTAAAATATCAAAAAATCATCCATAATTAATTTTTATACCCCTCATAAAAATAATAAGTTTTTTTTTCAATTAAATATTGTTATTGTCTAAAAGTTTTAATTTAAAATGGGTTCCCCATTAAAAGGTGGTAAAATTACCTTTTTGAAAAATAATGGTTTTTATACATAAAATACAGTTTATTCATATTCAATAACTAAAATATAAATTGGATAAATATAAAAAATATTTACTTAAATATATAACATATATATATCATTAATTTCATTTACTTATTGTAATTAACATAAATTATTAATACAAAAATAAAAAATATTCCAATAAATTTAATTAATTTATCTATTTTTTATAAATAAATTGTGGCCAAAGAATTCACCATACATGTTAGAATTTTCTTATACTTATTCCAAATAATATAAATTAAATTTTATAATGTTTATTTAATTCCAATGTAATATCAAAGTTCATTTATAATCTTGATTTTGTGCAACACAAGATATCGACAAATTAAATTTATTTCAAGAAAATATTTCATAAAAAATATGAGTGTTACAATATGAATCTCGTCAAACAAATCCACATGAGAATAACTAACCACACCAAAACTAAGTATTTTTGTAGTCATTAACTCCTTTAGAGTTGTTTACATTTCCTTTTTTTAGAAAATATCACCATTTCTTTTGACCATAAAATTTGGAGATACACCATCTCTCAAAGGGACACGATCCTCAGACGAGGCTGTGGGAGGATCAGCTTAATTCATTTGAAATTAAAATCAACTACACCCTTTTCAAAGGGTAATTTGGTTGTTAAAACCTTCTTAATGATGTCTCCCTCTCAATATATGATAATGTACAAGGATGAAGGAAACATCATGATACATTTTCATTGGACATAATATAATTAAAATGATAAAGTGCATAATACTTCACTATTGAGTATAGATTTGGAAACTAATCTTACTGAGTTGAATATATAGATTATTTATTGGGGTGGTTAGTTTATCTATATTATGAATTCATTAATTAGTGTGGATATAATAACAAAGTTTACTTTCTCCCCAAATAATGTTCTTTGTTTTGAGACCCGGTGTGTTGTTCTATCACCCATGAGAAAGGTTGTGATGGAGCTATGTAATTTAACTAATTGGTACATTCACCATTGAACTACTATAATATATTATGATATGGATCTGTAGTTTTGGTGGAACAATATGATGTATGACTAATCTGATTATAATTTACTATATCACTATTATACAAGTCAATAGATTATATATGTAAAATAAAAGTATTATAGTTTTCTCCAACCACTCTATGTACTTATATATATGTTATATGAGGTGTGCAATGATTTTGTCAATATACTTGTAATGCCCCCATTTTTTTAAAAAAGAAAACTATGTTCGATAGCATATGTGATAAGAAACACTGAACTGAAACAAAAAATGATTATTTGAATATGATAGTTTTAATCATTCCACTAAATTATAGATATTAGTTGATTTAATACTTTATTATATATATGTCCTAAATTTATTTTTAAATTATTATTAAATAATTAATAAATTTTTAGTAATGTATTTTCATCCTTCGAAATATGTCTTCTTCGAAAATGATTTTTATACCTTATTATAAAAAATATTATAATTGTTTTCTAGAAATTAAAGAAAATTAATAAAATGATATAATTTTTTATCATAATTTCAATATTAACTTATAGATATATTTTAGGATTTTTTTTGAAAATATAATTTTTTCAGTTAATATTGAAAATTATAGATTTTTAGTAAAATCATAATTTTTCTTGATAAGTTAAGTAATATAAAATTCCCAAATTTAAATTAACTTTATTTAAAGGGAACATATGTATTTCATAGTTATATTTAATTAAATTAATTACATTTAAATCTTCTTTATAATGGATTTTAGATTATATTATTTTTAAAATTTAAACACATTTTTTTATGGAAACTGTTTTAAAATACGTAATGTTTATATATTATAATTAATTAAAATAACCCTATTTTGAAATTATTTAATTGAAATTTTTATATTATATATCTGTAATTATGAATTTAATTTCATATAATGATTATTACTTGTTATAGAGTAAAATTTACATAATCTTTTCCATAAAAATGCATTTTTCTGAAAAATGTGTCCCATTATTCATATGAGTTCTATTTTAAATTATATTATTCCCCCTATATGAATTTATTTTTATAAAATTTTTTCCAAATTAGAAATCATAATAATTAATAATAGTTAATAATCATAACATAAATTTTTATTAATATGAATAGTAATTTTAGTAAATATTTATTACCTTGGTAAAAGGAAAATATGTTAATTAAGGGTAAATATAATTTATCAATGACTAAAACAAAGTACCGAAATATAATGAATATTTATATATTATTTTAAATTAAATTATGATTATGTTTTTTATTTATTGTGTTTACCTTATAAATGATTAATTAATCATTTTGTTAAAAATTATATTTTCATACGATAAAACACAAATTATATTTTTCCGTAATATGGTATTTCAATTAAGACATTTCTTTGGATGAATAAATGTATTTTTAAAAATAAATTAAATTTTTATAAAATATTATTATTTAATTATTTATAAAAAAATTAAATTATAATATAACTTGTATGATGCCATATGTAAGTTATTTAATGGTTTGAAAGAAATCTTATTGTTAAAAAACCATGAATTTCTCAATAAATATCAATTAAATTATAAATGTTAAAATTAGTTTTTTTGAATATTATTTAGATAAAATTAACATTAATTTTTGAATCAGAACATGGAAATTATCCAATGGTGAATTTTTCGTAATTTTTTTTATAGCTGAATTTTTGAGTAAAAAATATATACCATATAAATATAAGGTTTGTATTGCGACATCATAATGAACCAAAAATGATATAATGAATACTATAAAATGGATAAATGACCAAATTTGTGAATTTATTTTTTAATTATTTTATTTTATATTTATTTTATTCATTTTATAAATCATTTATGAATCCTCTAAAACCTATAATATATTTTATTGTTTTAAAATAATTTCATTAAAAATATTACACACTTCCACTTCATGAAGGATAAAATCTTAATATAATATAACCTTTTTTAAGTAAAATAAATAAAATCACCCATATTTGGTAAAAACCATGTTCAAAACCATGGTATGGTTTGTGGTTTTGGTTATTTTATTATATATAGTCCAAAACCTATGGTAAAGAAATAATAAAGAATTATCCACTCCTTTACATTATAAACCAACCCAATATCCCATTTATCTTCCCTAAAAAATACTTTTTTAAGGTACTTACACTTCCATCCCAAATCTATAGTCTCCCATTGGTGGCGCCAAGCTCTCTAGAAGCTCCTCCCAATCATTTGGATTCACACACTCAAGGTTAGGGATCTCTCTCTCCCCTTTTTAGTTAAGAACCTATTTTATGTAATTCCTTTTATTTATCATTTATTCCTATTGGAATATGTTCTAAAATAGACCCCTTACTATCCATTTAATTTATAAATGATGGTATACCCCTATATATCTCATTAAATCACTCTCACGAACCATTATGGGCACCCATTACCAGGGGAAAATTTTGTAAGGGTCCTTTTCTTCCTCCTCTTTATTCAAGTATTGTAACTATCTTATTCCTTTTGTCTATAATTCATAATTTTGGTATTTTTTTCATATCCCCTTAATTATTGTGTAATAAAACAATATGAGATCCCCCATTCACTCTCATAAATCCCTTCAATGAACATTTATAGTCCCCTGTTATGATGATGAAATTCCATTGTGGTTTTCCTTAACAGACAATTCTGTAGTGAATACCCATAAACATTTACAGTCAAGGGTGTTCAATTTTATGAAGATATAATTATTTGAATAGGGAAATAAATGTATTTATTACACACACCTTGATATTTTTTAGTGAATACTGATGAAGGTTTTTATGATACTTCCACATTTCCCATGATTCTATCATGGTATCCTAAAATATCAGGTCTCATTATTTGTGTTTATAATTATCACCCCTTTTATGTACCATTGATATCTCTTTTCTCTAACATCTATTTCTTTATTTATATAATTACATGTTTATTACCTTATTATGATTTATATCACACCCCATTATTTTGTCTTATCCAAGGTTATCCAATTCAATTATAAGTATAAGAATGTAAAATAGGGTTTTAATAAAGATAATGTAAGTTATATTTTATGTTGTTATGCAGTTCACTTAATTCTCAAAGACATTATACTTATCAATCATCCAATTTTTATTGTGGGTATAATTATGTAATAAATCATTAACTAATATTTTTTAATGGTAATGGTTGATATAGTTGGTATTAGTGAAAATATTATTGATTTTTCGGATTAGGACTAGAAAAATAGAGAAAAAGACTTATAGATAAGACTAAGTATATGAAAAAACCCCTAAGTCTTGGTCTCTATATATTGAGTTTTTTATCAAGAAAATGCATCCCTATATGGATACTATTATTGGTTCTGGACCTGGAATATATGTACATAGGGGTAAAACATGAATATATCGAGTTGATCAAGACTCGAATGAGAATTAGTGCATGAAAACCATCCCTGTTGAACACATATTTTTAAAATCACAATGGGTATTGTTTAGTAAATTGATAAGATCATTACAAACAATTATTAAGGGAAAATCCCATTCAATTATATGATAGGAATATATCATGTATAATATACATTGAAACCTATAAATTCAAAATTTAAGGAAATACATGTAATTTATAAGTTGTCCCTTTAATTTCATTAGATTACCATTTTTTATAGTCTAAAATTAATCATCCATTTTTTTTAATTTATTCTAGAGTATTAGGAATTTAAATATATCATCATGGGTTCACATTATTTGGATATGGAGGTGAGATTGTAATGGAAATTAATTATACTTGTCATAAAAATATATTTGATTATATTCTTAATATATATGATAAATGAATTTATTAACTCTTTTTAATGTAATCCTAAATCAAATTTTTTCATACTATGATCATTACCAATGAATTGAAGGTCATTTTATCTAACACCGATTTATGGTTTTTGGGTAACTATCATTATCCCGACCATGTTCTCTATAATATTCAATTACTTATTTATCATTATTGTTCTATTCCATGTATATTTCTTACATCCCACTAGTTTTATCTAATTGTATATCCTAGTTATGTGATGACCTTTGTGATCCCACTTCTCTCCTTTTAAGTTGATTCATTATTAATGCTTTTTATAATGTGGCTTTTCAAAAAAAATATTTTCAAGTGTAGAAACATTTGTTAGATATTTCACATTTAAATTGTGATGAAAGATTTGTTAATGGGGGGTGAATTTAAAGCCTTAGGTTTTTAAATGAGAAAAAAAATTTGATAGTGTATGCGATACGTAACACCGAACCCAAACAAAGAATAATGATTTAAATATTAATATTGTAAAAATTCATTTAAATTTTTTATATTAGTAGGATAAAATAATGTATGAAATATATATATTCCCTAAATATATTTATAAATAATTTTTATATAATGATTCTATTGTTGGTAATGTCTTCTTGTCCATAAAAAGATGTCTTCATCATAAATTATTATCATTTCAATTAATAAAATACAGTATAATTATTTTCTAGAAAATTTAAAAAAAAATTATAGAATTATATCCATCTTTTTATAATAATATCTTGTATGTCTTATTATTCAAATTTGGGTTTTTTCAGAAAACATAATTTTTTCAATGGATAGTGAAAAATACAATTTTAAAGTAAAATCATCTTTTCTTTTTATAAAAACAAAATATAAAAAAACCAACATTATTTTAATTTTATTTAAAAGTAAAATTTGTACTATTTATTATATTTAATTTAATTTATTACATTTAAATCCTCTTTATTATGGATTGTAGAGTAAGTATTTTTTTGAATTGAAAAGGCATTTTTTTCTAGAAAACATTTTTCAAATGCATAATTTTCCACTATCAAAATTAATTAAAATAGACACTATTGAGATAATATTTAATTTAAATTATTAAATTATATATATATGTGTGTGTGTGAATTTAAATTAGTATTATTAAGATTAATAGTTATAGACATAAAGATAAGTCATATTTTCTTTGAAAAATTGAATTTTTCAGAAAACTAATTTCCATCATGCTTTTCAGTTTTATTTTAAAATAAAATTATCCAAAAAAAATTAATTTATTTTGATACAATGGATCCATTTTTATAATCATTATAATTAAATAAGTTTATCTTAATTTTTGAAAAATATAAGTAGTAAGTGTAGTAAAAGAAATTATTACCTTAGTGTAAAAAAATAGGTTAACTATGTGTAAAAATAATATAACAAAGACTAGAAATATTGTAACCATAATAATATGAATATATATATTTCATTTCCACTATAATTATGATTATGTTTATTTTTTAATATTTTTACTATATAAATGATTAAGTAATCTGTTTGTTAAATTTTATATTTTGATATTGTAAAACAAAAATTTGTTTTTCTGTAATATGAAATTTAAATCAATACATTACTTTTGTTGAAATAATGTAATTTTTAAAATAAAATATAAATCAATAAAATATTATTATTATATTATTTTTAGTTAAATATAAATAGATATATAAATTTTATTATATCAAATATAATTTTATTAATGGTTCAAAAAACAGTTGTTGTAAAAAATACTCATCATTTCTAAAGAAATGTTCATTATATTTTAAAAGTGAAAATTTATATATTTCTAAAATTGTTTATATAAAATGAATATTATTTTAAGAATAAGAACTTATGAATTATCCAATAGTGTTTTTTTAAAATATGGAGATAGTCGAATTTTCGGGTAAAAATTAAAGAACATCTAAACATACGTTGTGTATTATGACATCATAAATACCCAAAAGCGATGTCATAAATATTATAAAATTTATCCACCACAAAATAAATTTTTTTATTAAAAATAATTAAATTTTTATTTCATTTCATTTATTTATAAATCCTTTATGAACACTACAATTCCTATAATATATTTTAAGGTTTCAAAAAACATTAAATAGAATGACTCACATCCACATACGAAACAGAATTATTTTAAAATGCTTGGCCCTTAGAATTTTAAAATAATGAAAAAACCTTTATTTTCTAGAAACCCTGGAAAACCCATGGGATGATTTTTGGTTTTGATTATTTTATTATATAGATTCCAAATCATAATTTTGAGAAATTATAAATAATTCACCACTTTTTTCCTATAAAAACCAACCAGGGAACTCGTTTCTCTTCACTAAAAATAATTTTTAAAGGTAAATACCCATCCATCCCCTCTCTATAGTCCTCCCATGATTCCTGAAAGCTCTCAAGAATCACCTCACAATAATTTTGAGGAACACTCTCAAGGTAATGGATCTCCCACTACGCTTTTTATTCAAACACCTTTGTTATGTTAGACATTTTAGTTACCATTTTTTAATTTTGGGATATATTCTCAAAAACCCCCCAAAATGTATATTTTATGTTTAAATTATTATATACCCCTTTATCTGTCATTAATTCTTTCCCATGAACCTTTATGTACACTCATTACCATGAAACAATTTAGTAAGGATTATTTTGTTTCACCTCTATATTCAAGTATCATCATTATACTATTCCCTTTTTATCCAATTAATAATTTTGGGATATGTTCTTACATATCCATTTAATGAACCTATGATTTATAATTGATGATATATACATTTAAATATCATCAATATGATCCGTGAACATTTTTACTCCTCTATTCTACTGCCAAAATTCCACCACGATTTTCCATGACAAACAAATATATAGTGTATACCCATACCCATCCAATCATGGGTGTTCACCTTTATTCACTTATCATTCTTTGAATAGGGAAGTACATGTATATATTTTAAACTCCTAGATTTTGGAATAAATTATGATGATAAATGAATCTATTTTTTATCTATGTGGTCCATATAGGTATGTGAATGAAATTAATGTAATCGGTGCACCCAGATTTATATAGAACTCCAATACAATTGTTAATGTTTTAGTCACATGAAACATCATGAAAGGGATTATGGAGTGATCCTAATCAATAATGTCAATTTTTACATGAAAATTTCTTGGAATTTATCATTAACCTACATTTATGATGTAGTGTTTTATGTTGTTTCAACATTTCCCTTGTTTCCTTTGTGTTATCCTTCTATATCTTCTCTTATTGTCCATTATTATGATTATCCACCCTTTTAGGTTCAATTGATATTCCTACTATCTGAGATGTATTAAATTATTCATGATATTACATGTTTATTCACCTATTGGGATTTATAGTTCATACCATTCCTATGTAGGTCCCTAGATTATCCCATTTAGTTTGACATAAAAGCATGTTCAAGATAGTTTCAGTAAAGATGATGTATTTCTTGTTTTATATAGTTAGGTAAAGTACCTAATTACCAAATACATTAGGGTTTTCAATCTCCCATGTTATATTATATGTAATAATTTGTAATAAATCATCAATAAATATTTATTATAGATATGGGGTCTTATAATGGGTATTAGAGGAACAGATTAGTTATGATTGATGTTAGGATTAGAAAACTCAAGCAAAAGCCATGGGGATAATATTTTGTATAAGAAAACATCCAAAATTTTGTTAATGTATATATGAAGCATTTATAAAGAGAATTCAACCATTTTTAGATAATACAAGTGTATGTGTCTATGGAATATATATATATAGGGATGAAACTAGAAAACAAAAAATTGATCTAGAATCAGCAGGGAACCAGTGCATGATAATAGGCCTTGTTTCACACTTGGTCGGATACACATGGGGATACTAAATCTTTAGTTAATAGTATCATTAAAAACTATTATTATGGGAATAAAAAATTACCATATGTGTCTATGTTAGGAAATAGATCATGGATAACATCTATTGAAGCATAGAAATTCATAAGTTATTTAAATACATGTAATTTATAAGTTATATTTTTAATGTCATTGAATTTCAGTTTGCATGTTTATCATTTTAAAATGAATCATCCCTTATTATACCTTTAGTCTACTGATTAAATAATTAAATCCAATATCATCTTTAGTTATCATTTTTTAGAGAAAAAGATGAGCTTTTAATGGAAATAAATTATACTTTTCAATAAATTATATTTCATTATTTTCAAGGTATATATGAGATAGTGAATACTTAACACTACAAAAATAATCATGAATAATGTTTTTTCATAATATGATCATTACTGATGAATTGATGGTCATTTTACCCCCCATGTATTTATGGTTTGGGGTCATTGGAATTTTCTCCATGATGTTCTCAACCACACTCAATTAGGTCCTTAGAATTAGTTTTCTCTATAATGTTTATGTTTTCACATCCCACTATTTTTTATCAAAATGGAAATCCTAGTTATTTTGATACCATCATTCTTACCATTCTCTATTTTAATGTGGATACTTTATTATCCCTTTTTACTATGCGAGTTTCCAGTAAATATATGTTCATGTTTGAAAACATTTGTTCCCAAGATCAGGTTTAAATTTAAAGGATTCAATTTATTAACTAGAATGAATGTAATGTCCGAAGTTATTAAAAGTGAAAACAATGTTTTCTTACGTACACAATATGAAACAAAAAACCCATAAAACAATTATTATTTGAGTATGATTGTTTTCACATTTCCTATAAAATGTGGATAATGGTATAATTAAATAATTAATTGAATATAAATGTCTAAAATATAATGATAAATTATTATTCAATAATCAATAAATTTTAGTAAATATATTTTTTAAAGAGACCCAGGCTTGACATACATAGATATTTAATCATTTTAGATAAATATTCAATACATTACAAAAGTACATTCTTGAGGACAGTAATAGTTTAGTGTCTTTGGAAAAATGGAAACAAAATATTCTATCATAGTGGAAGATATTAAAAATCTTCTATTAAGATCTCAACCTTACGTACTTCTACCTAAAACATTTCTTCATTATCAAGGGAAATGAAACATAAAAAAGGGATGAGCTCATATGCTCAGTAATATAAATAAAGAAAATGTGTAAGCATTACATGAACAAAAGAGTATACAACTTGAGAATAAAATTTTAAGACTATAACCTTAATATTAGAGATCTTAATTAATATTTGCAGTTCATGAGACGTGAATCATAGGGAAATAAATAACATAATCCATGATAGATTAACATAAGAATAAAACATGTAATTATGGCAGACACATAAGTATATATAATATGATTTAAATAGTATCGATGGAATCACTTAAAATACCATCTTGATAGTATGGGATTACTCCCCATACCATCTTTGTAGTCATGGTTCACTCCCATTGTCATCTTATTAGCATGATTTCACTTTTCATACCACGTTGGTAGTCATGGTTCACTCCCACAATCCTCTTAGTAGTCAAGGTTCATTCCCAATACCATAATTGTTTATCTCATGATATAAAAATTGTTACCCAATGCATTAGAGGGAGATATAAGTCCAACCCATATCATAATGAAATCATTAACACATTTTCTATAGGATCATAATTAATTATATCATAACCCATGAAACGAAATGGGTATTATATACATGTTATCATATCATAACCTGTGGAAAAAAATATATGTTTCATAATCCTTATATAATAAACACAACCCATGAAAAGGAAGCGGGTGTCAAAACATATAACTCATAAAATAAAAATGTGTTTCATAAAAACCATGAAATTAATCATAACCCATTAATAGAAAGAAAATGAATGAAACCACTAGTTCATTTTTAAAAATGTCATGAGTAACATCGACAAAAGTTATCTTAGATGGAAAATAATTTAGAAATGTCTTTAAAAACATTTCATTAGGAATTTATCCATTATTATTTGAAAAAAAGATTTTTAATACATAAACCCATTTGAAAATAATTTTCATTGAAAACACCTTTAAGACATATAATGAATACATGAATTCATTTGAAAATCGTTTTGTTTGAAATATTATAGAATAAGATTCAAAACATTTTAAAAACCTTTTTCTTTGAAATCGCTTTGAAATAATGAAAATGAGGATTGAAGATGTTAAGAAAACTATTTCCTATAAAATAATTTTAATACTTATAAATAGGTATTGAAAATGTTTTGAAAACCATTTCATTGAAAATATTTTGATAACTTATAGATAATTCTTGAAAATATTTTAAAAACAATTTCATGAAAAATTACATTTAATGATAATGAATAAATCATGAAAATGTTTTAAAACCCATTTAATTGAAAATAAATTGAAAACATATAAAGAAATCATAAAAACGTTTCGAAAACCATTTTCCTTGAAAAATTATTAAATAATCATCAAAACATAAAGAAAAAAATTAATTCATTAAATATGAAAAGGAAGGTTCATAGAAATTATGATAGGTAAATATATATATGTTGTACAAGGTAACACAAATATTCTATTTCCATGGAAAAAATCATAGAAAAATTCTATAATTAGAATGGAATATGAATATTTCCTTGAAAATTGGTAAAATAAAAAAAAAGTGAAAAATGTATTTTAATGATCATAGGATATTAGAATAATATTCATCGAAACTATTTTTATAATACATGGTTCTGAATGAATCCATATTTCCAATCAAAGAGAGGGTAAAGTGGGGATTTCCTAAAAACATGTTCTTAACTATATTATGTGACAAAGATTAAAAAATTGTAATAATACAAGATTATATTAATAATATCAAGAGGATAATAAAATTGATGAATTTTCATGAGATATTGATAATAATATATCATCAAAGAAAGCATAAATATAAACAAACTTGAAAAGAAATGATATTTTTTCAATAAACTCTTATAACTTGGTAACATCAGATCTTCATCTCAATTTAAGAATAATAAAAATAAATGAATCCAAAAATATTATAAATTTTTTGAAATTTATTGAAAAACATGTAAAATGGAATTATATACACCTCGAAAAAAATTAGGTTTGTAATAAAACACAAGTCTCCAAAAAAGCCAATTGAGACAAAATGATTTGACTGATATGGTGATTTTTGAAACATAACCCCATTGAAATATATATAATAAAATTGATATGTGAATAAAAATAAATTTATGTATTATATTCATATAATAAAATCACGTTCATTAGATACACTACACAAAAAGAATGAGTGGAAAACATTGCATGTATATCACAAAAATAAAAAGTCAGATGAAATCCATTTACCTTTTGTCTTGACTTTCGTCGTACTCATTCAAACCACCGATATAATAAATTTAAATTTTTTAAAAAAATTACAGAACCATATTATTATAACTAATACCATATTTTGTTATTAAAATCATATATTACTCTCTTGTTATCAGTCAAATGTTAAGGGTTCACTTGGGTAATATTCTCTTTATTCTTCACATGTGTCTTCATTTGTTATATCTTTGGTATTTATACACTATATCCTGAATTAAATAAAGTAAACCATGATAAAAATATCATTTCTATACATTATATGTGTATTTTAATAAGATATAAAATATATGATTATGAAATGGAATAAGCTATTAAAGGGGACGGTAGGCCATACATATGCATAAATGTTATTTCTATTTAATTGTCAGGTTGAACAATATAAAATAAAATTCATATATGTTTATATATATATATATAATTATTGAAATAGATTTATGGTATCATATATATCATATATATCCCTTGAAACAATCCCTAATAAAATACAAGTAGTGTATGAATTAATCATATCGCTTTGAGGGGGCTGTAGTCCAGACTTTCTCAAACGAAATCATCATATTAACACCAAATAGACATTAAAATGATATGTGTTATAAAATAAATAAATAAATAATATTTGTGAAAAAATAAATATAATATATAAAATATTAAAATATAGTGTGTATAATAATTTCCACCATGAGTGGCAGTTTGGAATGTTGAAAAATCATCATGTAATGAGGTGGTAGTTCTTCTTACACATAAACAGAATGTTCCTTATCCATTAGATGAAAGTGTGTGTATGTGTAGGTTGAAAAATTAGGATAAAAACAACCTAATATATTTAGGATTCTATTATTTTTATAAAGGCATGGAAAAAAATAATGTGGAGGGGTGGAGAATGAATTTAACAGAAAGGACTTGAGGGAAGGGGTTACCTGTTAATTGGGTAACCCCTTTTGGTTTGTGCCAAAATGCTTCCATTTATTTCATTATGCCCATGGTAAGGCATATAGTAATAAGGTATAATATTTAGTATGTGTATGGGGTAGGTATTGTCTTATCATAATATGTTATAGAGGTTTGAGGAGGTTGGAGAGGTGGTTGCCTTTTATAGGGAAGGAAAACGACTCACTTTGAATTTTTTCAAACAATTTAGGCATATACATGTTATTCCCTAAAAAAATCATACCAAAATAACTAAATAATTAATTAATGGATTATAAATGATTAATTTAAAAACTATAGGTTATGAACACGTGTAGAGGTCAATTGGTCCCCTAATATTATGGTTATGTGTCAATTTAAGCATAATTTAACCTTAATCGATGTGATTAATTTTAATAACTTTTAATAATCATTTTGGTCAAAAATAAACATGATATATTTAGAATATAAATATTGAACTTATTGAAAATTTTAATGTTTTTTTTTAAAAAATTCAAGTCACAAAATAAAAAAAATGATTAACTTTAATCCCTTAGACAAGATGAAATTTCAGGTTTTTAAAGTAGAAAAAATCTCAAAAGATTAGTAAGTTTCTATATTAATTTTTTTGTGAAATTGTTTATAATGGACTAAAATGAATTAATAGATGTATAATAGAACTATATTTTCCTTTTATAAAATTAAAATATAACATTAATAAATATTTAAATGAAAAGGTAGTTTTTAACTAAAATCAATATTTTGTACTATTCATCAAAAATGAAGTTTCTCTGAAAAATCCCTAAATTTTATCCTATTTTATTTTTGAAGTTATAAATTAAAAAATTAAGTTTATTTTATAGAATTAAGTTTCTAAATGTACCCAAATTTAATTTTATTATTTTTCAATGTTTGACATTAAAAACAATTTATTCAATAAAATAGTATCTTTGAACATAAAAGGAATTTACTAAAAATATTATCATGCACTATTAATTTGATTTATTAATATATAAAAAAAAATTAAAAGTATTTTAAAATTATTCATTACGGTTCACATTAAACCGTTTAATTACTATGTTATAATTTTCTCTTTTAAATAATTGTAACAACAAATTGATGTTTCATCATAATATCTGTGTTGTGTGTAACGTACTCCATATTGGTTTTGTGGGTTGTGCGAGACAAGTTGGTATTGCATGTAGTGAAATCCAAGTCCGTGATGTGTGTAGCACAAGTCAAGTCAGTTTCAAGAGAATGTAATGGTTGACATAGTGTTCTAATTTATATATATATATATATATATATATAACTACTTCTAGGGTCATGTTAAATTAAAAATATCAAAAAAGGTAAATTTATTTGAAAAAAAATTAAAATAACCTCAGGTCTTAACATTCTAACACCATTAAAATTAATTTCACCCACAAAATTTATTTTGGTAATCAAGGATTAATACATGGATGTTTCATTCATAGAATCCCAGATCGCCAAAATGAATACTAAAACTACATTTAAATAGGGAAATTTAGAAACATAGGGGTTATCCAAAGTAACATATAACTAGGTTTCCACATAGAAGAACATGTGTGGGAACTGAAAAGATAGATTTGGATGTAAAATCTAACTATCAAGTTCTGATAGAGAATGATATAGGAATGGTTCAAAATAAAGTTATCCATTACTAACCCATAAGTCTTTGATAAACTAAGGGACCATCTGATTCCTCATGAACGTAGGTACTAGAATAACATTTTGGATTTCAAGATACTTTTTCATAATGTTAAATAATTTTTAGGAAAATATATATGTGCATTATTTTATTGAAACCTCACTCTTTATTGTTTGTTGATCCACATCACCCATTTATCCAAAAATGAAGGTGAATTTTTCATTCTCGATGCACTAATAGATCATGAGATCCACAATATTCCATCCCATATGTCATCAGTTGTCATCAAAAACATGTTTTTATAATTAGTTATCCAATATACTAAAATCCTCATGTGGAAAGATAATACTTTATTCTCACAACATCATCCAAAGTATAAATTAATCATTCCATAAATGTTAACCTTATAACCCTAATCAAGGATAAAAGTACAAAACATTATTAAAAGAGTAATGAAATTAGCATAACATTGATCCCCCATATATCAAAAAGTATATCTTGGTTGTCACATTATAGATATGAGAATACTGTCATGGTAGATTCACTTGGAAGATGGTAACAACCTGATTTACAATAAATATGTATATAAAACATGCAATCTTCTTTATTCCATAGATTACTGGATAAATTCCCTAAATCAATGATGTTGTAAACTTCATCCATGATAGCATGAATTACTTGTCAACATGTCCTTAGTTAGTTCAAAGGTAATTTGTTCCTTCCAATTTTATTATACAAATCCCGCATATATTTATACAAACAACATTATCATAACATAAGGAACATGTTAGGGTTATAATTCCATTAATAATTTTATTTCCATGGACATCACCTATCCATTATATCACGTTTCAATTCCATCAGAACAATTCAATATGTTCTTGTAAATCTGTAGTGAAAAACATTAACAGAAAAATACTTAAATATTTCAATATTCGTATTACATACTTCTTGAATCCAAATATATACAGCTTTTATAATCCCATTTAATTATTTTTTTCACTACCATTGATACCTCATCCTATTATAAAATACATATTTCCCTTCACACTTCATATGTATTATCGTCATCATCAAGAATATAATAATTATACACACCTCCTTATGGGTTCCCTTCAACAGCATTCACCTTCCGACATTGAGTTGAATAATAACTATTTACTCCATAATTAAAACACATAAAAATTGATGATGTATTATGGAGGTCAATATTATCAACCATTTCATTAATGAATCTTTTCATTTGTCCATTGTAGACACTTCATTTGTGTCCTTTACCATAGTTAAAAAATCATAGTGTTCCCCTATGATATTCACTTAAGTGATTCTTCACTATTTCTTGAAATAGATGAAACCAAATCTTATTTCCTCCATTACCCAAACATTCATAAAACTCCTTATTTATCTTCTATGGTGATACTGAGAGTTGGTGTTGGTATACATTGTTAATCATGTTTTGTGAAAATGGATATGGAATGATCACAACATCACTCACTCCAGTGATCATCCCACATGAATTCACATATGAAAAATTTACATCACATTAAAAATTAATCCAATTCCTTCTAGATCTAGAGAATGACTAAAACTAGAAGAACAGTGTGATCATTACTTATCATAGAAGAAAATTACATAGTCATGAAAATAATTACATATAGGACGTCAAAATAATGACACATTTTCTAATCTATGACACCGTAGGTTCAACCAAGGTTATTTGTATCCAAGTAATTTTTAAATTCATCTGGATGGATAAAAAAGAGTTGTGAACTCCCAATGTATATACTCAAGTAGTGTGAAACTAGGTGTGTAAAAAGCCCAATTTCCATATACCAAATGACCCTGAGTCAGGCCCAAAACATCTTGTAAGAGTTTTCCCCCTAGGTACATATATTCTAGTTCGACATGCACTTATAGTATCCAGAAATTGATATATTTAATGGAAACCACTCACTATATAGTTTACTAAAATTATAGGAAATATTCATATCCTTTAACTCATTATTATACTAATCCTTAAATACAACCCTATACATATCCCTAGAAATATGCATAAGAATATCACTAAAATCTTCTCATCAAAATTTCTTATGGTTGACCAAACCTTTCCTTTGATTCCAAATATAGATACCTATGCATGATATAAATGGATATTACATAATTGTTGAATAAAATTCATTAAATTACACAAATACAGGCCTGGGGACCATAATAGTTTAGTGTATCTATAAACATAGAAACAAAATATTATATCCTTATGAAAGATATTAAAAATCTCCCATAAATATATCCACCTTTATAAATTCTACCTAAAACCATTATTCATAATCTATGGAAAGGGAACATAAGAAATATTTGATCTCATATTCTCAGTATGGTAAATAATTTAAATGTGTAAGCTTATAATGAAGAAAATGGGTATGGAACATGATCACAACATTTTGAGATCGTATCCTACAAATTTTAGATCATAATGAATATAGGAAGTTTATTAAGAATGAATGATAAGTAAATAAATATCATAAGAAATTAAATTAAAACAGATGAATACAACATGGAATTATAGAAGACCCATAAACATATATAATATTATTTACATAGATGATAAGGAATCACTACTAATATCATCTTTGTAGTATGGGTTTAATCCCCATACGATCTTGGTAGTCATGGTTCAATCCCATGGCCATCCAATTAGCACGAGTTCACACCTCACACCATCAAGGAAGTCATGGCCCACTCCCATGTCCGTCACAATAGTCAAGGATCATTCCCAAGACCATTTTAGTTTTTCTCATGAAATATAAATCTCCACCTAAAGCGGTGGAGGGAAATATAGTTCCCAACCATCACATAATGAACTCATATATACATGTTCCACAAGATCATAAAGTAATCATATCTTAACCCATGAAATTAAATGGGTATTATAGAAATATAATCATATAATAACATATGGAAAAAGTCTGGCTTCCTAATTATTCTATAACAGACCTAAACCATGAAAAAGAAGCGGGTATCAAAATAATATGACATGTGAAAGAGAAAAGAATTTCATAAAGACCATGTTGTTAAGAGTAACCCATTCAAATAAATAAAATGAATGGAACCATTTGATCATTTCTTAAAATGAAATTAGTAAATTGAACAGATGTCATCATAGATGGAAAAAAAATTGAAAAATATTTTCATAACTTTTCTTGGTGAAAATATCATTTACTCTTTGAAAAATAATTTTAATACATAAAACCATTTGAAAATAATTTTCATAGAAACATTCATTAAAAAATATAATGAAAACACGAAATCATTTGAAAACCACTTTATTTTAAATATTATAAAATTAGCTTCAAAACAATTGAAAAAACTTTTTCTGTGAAATGAATTCATAATCTTATAAATAATTCTTGAAAATGATTTTGAAAACCATTTCCTTGAAAATACTTTGATAAAATATAAATAAATATAGAGATCTTTTAGAAAACCATTTCATTTAAAAAACTTTGAAAACATATAAATTAAGCATTAAAATGTATTGAAATTCATTTCATTAAAAATAAATTGAAAACATATATATAAATCTTGAAAATGTTTTGAATACCATTTCATTGAAAAAACTTTTAAAACATACAAATAAAGAATAAAAAATGTTTTGAAACCGATTTTCCATGAAAACTAAAAAAAGAAGCACGAAAACCATTTGGAAACTATTAAAACTTTAAATATGAAAAGTATGATTTAGAGAAATGATGATGGGTAAATCCACACATGTCCTATGAGGTAAAATTAATATTCCTTTTACACAGTAAAATGATTATAAAGATTTCATGATTGAAAAGACAAAATAAGATTCCATTAAAAAATAGTAAAATAAAAAAGAAAGAAATACCATTTAATAATCATAGTATATTAGAATAAAATTCTTTGAAACCCTTTTGAGAAAATATTGTTTTGAAATAAGAATGATTCACGATCGAATAGAGGGTAATGATGGGATTTAATGAAAAATTAACTATCACATGTACCAAAGTGTAAAAAAATTATAACAATACATGATTATTTTATGAATATCTAGAGGATAATAAACTTCATGAATTTTATTCAGATATGGGTCATAAGATTCCATAAATGAAATAATTAACATAAACAATCTAATAAATGATGATATTTTTTCAAAAAACACTTAAAAAATTGTAACATGGGATCATACTCTCCATGTAAGAAGATGGAAATTCAAATAATCTTAAAATATAATGAAAATTAAAAGATTTTTGATATAACAAGTAAAATGGATGTATATAAACCTCAAAAAATAATTTAGAAACATAACAAAACGCAAGTCCCAAAGATGTAAAATTGAGACCAAATTGTTTAATTGATTTGGTAACTTTTAAAACATAAAACCCCTAAAATGAAGATCAAAAAATGGATATTTGATTAATATTAAATTTAGTTATAATATATATGTTATAAAATCATGGGTATTAAATAAACCACACAAAAGTAAATAGTGGTGAACATAAAATGTATCTCACAAAAATAAAAAGTTTGATGAAATCCCCTTACATTTTGTCATGACTCTCATTGTATTCATTCCAAAAACATGTATCATAAATATAAATTTGTAATTCCTCTTTTAAATACCCAAATTCATATATATAATACCATATATGTTTTTATTATGACCTTATATTACCTTCTTGTTAACAATCCTATGTTAAGGTTTCACTTCGGGTAATATTCTTTTAATTCTTTGCATGTGTCTTGATTTTTTATGTCTATGGTATTTATAAATTATATCATGATTTACATAATTTTAACCATGATATAAATATAATTTGTATAAATTATATGCATATTATAATAATATATAAAATATATATGTATGAAATATAAAATATTGTACATGGAAAGGGTAGGTCATATGTACGTAAGAACACTATTTCAATTTAGTTTTCCCATTAAAAGAAACAATGTAAACAACACATATGTATATATATATGTGTGTGTGTGTGTGTGCGTAATTATTATATTATATTTTGGATATCATTTATGTCTTAAATATTCACTAAAACCATCTTTAATAAAAATTTATGTAGTGTATGAATGAAACATATCGCTTTAAGGGGGAAGTAGTTCATACTTCCTCAAACAGAATTATCAAATTAACACCAAATGGAAATTGATAAGATATTTTTTTAAAAATATTTATTAATATTAATTAAACAATTAATATAATATATATCATCTATAAATATATTTTCCATCATAATTTCCCCCATGAGATGTGTTAAAGAATAATTTAACATTCATCGTTTAGTGAGGCAGTAGTTCGTCGTACTGATAAATTGTTTGTTCGTTATCGATTAAATAGATTTGTGTGTCAAATTAGGTTAAAAATATAGCATAAAAACATCCTAGTATATTGAAGATATTGTTTTTTATACAATCATGGAAAAAAATAAAGTGGATGGTGTTGAAAAATAATGTAAAAGAAAGGACTTGAGAGAAGATGCTACCTCTTAATCAGGTAACTCCTTTTCGTTTGTACAGAAATGCTTCCTTGGATTTACTTTTTGAAATTCCACAACCCCAGTTACCCAGAGTCAGTTCCATATTACATAACATATGAATGATCACAAGGGATAAAATCCTAAAAGGCCGATCAGTTTATTAGCCTTGGATGTACTAGATACATACATAAGTTTTACATTAAATTATTAAATGAAGAAAAAAACATTATGTCTAATTTTAACCCATTCATCTCCATTAGACTATCCCAGTAGGTTATTCATAATATAACTCATTGCATCTTTGGAAAAATAAATCATAGAAAGTGGTGAGCTCAGATTCTCGTTAAGGATAATAATATACTGGAAAATATCATAAATAATCATAAACATTTATGGAAATGTATAATAATAAATCAAAATTATTTTATTCATAAACTTCATAATAACATGGAAAGGTTAAATCAAATAATTCAATTTACCTATTCATATGGATATTATACTAATCAAATAATCACATGTTATATCTATATCCAATATTATAATGACAGAATGCATAATTTCGGACATCAAAACAACATAGTCAAGGTCTCGTTCCAAGACTATAAATATTATTTTTTCAAGGCCTTCTGTCAAGAAACTAGTTTGTCTCATGAAACTTACTAATGCATCTAGGAGCTATAGAGGCCTCCACCCATCACATATTATGTCCAATGCATTCCTCATATTAAAAGGTTGAAACATAACATAAACATTCATATTAAAACTACCATATGAAATGTTAATACTTTCATTATAAACCATGAATGGTAAAAAATAAAACATTCACAATAAAACATATCACAAAACCTTCAATACAATATGGAATATTGTATCATAAAAAAAACTTCAAACTAGTGTAAAATCCATTAAGGGATATTGAAATAGATAAAATCAAAACTATTTGAGAAAAATATCTCTTTCTATATTGAAATAATTTAAGAGTTGTGTAATTATAAAAGAAAAAATTTATTTTGAAAATATTATTATAAGATTGTAAGGGATGATTCGATGATTTTATAATGGAAAAAATAGCCTCACTCGCCGTATAAGTTAAAAAAAACATTTTTTCCTTAATTTTTTCGAAAAGGTCTTAAAGGAACTTGTTTGGAAAACGGCAAAAATATTCCTTTATAAACATTTAATAAAAATTCAAACAAGGTTATAAATTACATTTACCCAAATTCTTGTCAATGGTAAAAATGTTTTGAATTTTTTTTAAGAAACACGGATGTGGATGATAAAAAGGTCTTAGTAGATACTCACGTATTAACAACCTCTGATAATGAAGAGATTGTATAATTAACACTTAACTTATACTTTTCCATGATTTAGGGTACATTAAATTCCGATATAATAGTTATATGATTTTTATTAAATTATAATAGAACCACATACAAAAATATTATTTGATATATGATCTTATAATATTGCTTTGTTAATAATATTTCAATAGTATCATTGTTTTGGGTGTTAACTGATTTGTTTTACATTATATACTTGGTAACAAAATCCATGTTTGTTATGGATAAAATTTATTTTGTTCATATACATAAATATATTAAGTTCTTAAACATTATTTTTAATCATAAAATGAAAATTTTTCTTGAATAGTTATGATGGGGAATGAATTTCATCGCATTCATGGAGACGGTAATCCGTACGTACGCACGAGCGACAATATAATTCTATTTATGGTGGAATAATATATAATTGGATGGTATATAATATATACAGAATCATTGATTTTTTATATTTATTATTTACATTATTTATACTCATTATTATACACACCCAAATAATTAACTATTTGAATAACAAACTACACCACGATGTGGAGACGGTAAGTCGTATGTATGCCCTTATGGTTACATTTTATTCATAGGATGGATAGAATAATGAATATGGTTGTAAAATATTTATAATAAAATCATATTATTTATTAGAAACAGAAGTTATTATTTTGGTATGGAAACAACAAAGAAATTGGAAGTGGAAGAAGAAAAGAACATTGCAAGGGTTGGTGAAAGTATTACCTCTTCTTCGGGCGTTTCTTTCTGAGTTGATCAAAAGGGCTCATTAGGAGGGATTTCTGATCAATGTAAGGCCTATAGGTCTAAGTGAGGGTATTTGGAAGTATATTTTAGTTGGTTTTGGTTGATCCAAATGGTATTGGAGGTTGATTTTGGGAGAAGGGGAAGTACACTTTTATAAGAGAGGTGAGTGTCACTTTAGAAAAAGCTTGAAATATTATTTTACTATATAATCAATTTCGGATTATAATAGCCAAAAAGTGTTTATTTCGACGCTAATGTGGTGTTTGGTCGAAAAACTATCAACCAATAGGTTTCATAGTGGTTTATGTCACCATATTGACCTTAACTTTTAGATTTGACTCTTAGTTATATAGTTAAACTTTTACAATGTATTGTTGTATTATTACAAAAAATGGTTATTAAACGTACTATAAAAAGAAAAGAGAACCCCAAGTGGTTTGTTATTGATATATCTAACCTTATATATGTTCTTTGGACAAACCATAAATTTTTAGGAATATTATATCAATTAATAATATAATATTTGTTTTAAAAACACAATTTTGTCAATTTTGACACTATTTGATATTTTGTTTTTGTGAAAGTCTGAAAAACTATATCACTTAGAAAAATATATATTTAATCAACCCTAACATGTCATATTAACCTATAAAATTAGTAGAATTCATTAAAAGTCTCAATTTACATTTTTTTTGAATATTTTTAATTTTAATTATTTTAATGTCTCATTAATAAGGTAATTACTACATCACCATTGTTTCCTAAATAAATTTAATTATTTAATGTCTAAAAATTATAAATAAAATTATGCAAGAAATATTTTAATATTTATTATTAATTTTAATAGTCTAATTTATCTTATGTATATGCCTATATTAAAAATGTTTTAGTTATTAAAGTTTGAATTTAACTCTTTTAACTATTCTTTAAATAAAATTATAATTAATGTCCTAATCTAATCCAAGTGGAAAAAAATGATCATAAATTATTTATAAGGATGATTTTGGTTGAAATACGGTTATCCAATTGAAATAGGACATGTGTTAGGGTAATTATAATATCATTTTTTACCTTTAATTTCATTATTTAATTTTAACTGTGGTAAATATAAGTCAAAAGTTACTACTCAGAAAAAATTATTTTCATCTTACTAAAACAGATTTTACATACTGATGTCAATTGTGTCTCCTAGATTTTGGAAATTCAAGTCACCAATGAGGTAAAATTACGTTTTATGCAAATTTTCAAATCCGCCTAGAAGGTGGGTAAAAGACAGTAAAAAGTTAAAAAAAATTATATATCTAATGTTATTATAAAATGAATCCAATGAATTACATTGAAAATATATAGGTATTATGTATCTATTTTTACCTAAAATAAATTTAAATAAAATAAATAATTATTTAAAAAAAAATTATGTTTTAAATAATAACACAGTGTTTTTCACTGTTCATAAAAAATTGACAGTTTTCAAAAAAATACAAAAAATTGACCATAAGATAATTTTGAAATTATGAATCCAAAAATGAAGTCCATTTGGAAAAATAAAATTTATAAAATTTCAAAAATTGGGTATTACTTTTCATAATTGATAGTTTGATTGGTCGTGGTGTGTTAGAACTCAAAGTTGTGTACAACGCAAGCTATTGTATTATTCAAAGAGAAGAGTTTCGTCCAAAATTGTGGTGTTGAATTCTTCCCTAGTTCAAATAATTTCATCCTCAAAATTTCTAAAATATTAATGTATAAAAATATTCAGGTGGTTCTTCATCATATGTTCCTTGGGTTCCCATGTTGCCTCTTCCATATTATGTTTTCTCTATAGAACTTTCACTAGACGAGACGTCCTGTTTCTCAACACATGTTCTATGGTATCGGGAATTTTTATAGGCTCTTCACAATAAGATAGGTCGGGTTCCAGTTATATTTCTTCATAAGTGAGTACATGCCTTGGGTCAGACATGTATTTTCTCAATAGTGATATGTGGAACACATCATGAACTTTGGAGAGACTTGGTGGCATTGCCAAAAGATAAGCTATGACTCCAATTTTTTCTAGAATTTTGAAAGGTTCCATGTACTTGGGAATCAATTTTCCATTCTTACTAAATCGTATAACACCCTTCCATGGAAATACCTTCACGAAAACATGATCACCTACTTGAAATTATAAATCCTTCCTTCAATTATCGGTATAGTTCTTTTAACCACATTGAGATACTTTGATGTGGGTGTGGATAATCTTCACATTTTCCATTATTCCCTCAATATGTTCTATGCCTAAGAGTTTTCTTTCACTGAAATCATCCCAACAAGTTGGTGTGAAACATATCATTCCATATAACACTTCATATGGTTCCATCTAAATACATGAATGGAATCTATTGTTATAAGAAAATTATACCAGAGGTATATATTCATCCCACATACCTTGAAAGTCAAGTGAAAAAGATCTCAAAATGTTTTCTATGGTTTAATAGTATGTTCTAATTGTCCATCAGTTTGAGGGTGGTAGGCAGTGCTCAAACGATGTCCAGTATCCAAGGGAATTTAAAGAGTTATCTAGAATCTGGATGTAAAATAGGGATCATGATTAGAATAAATCAATAGTGGTACTCTATGAAGCCTTAAAACTTCATTAATATATAGTATTTCTAAATGTCCAAGTGGTAAATATTCTATTATATATAGAAATGTTTTTTAATTGGTGAGACAATCAACAATGACCCATATTCAATCATTCCTTCTAGGAGTCTTTGGTAGCCACATGAGAATGTTCATTGTAATATCATCTCATTTCCACTCATGTATGGGGAGAGGTAGCATGAATCCTCTAGGATGCTGGCTTCTAGCCTTCACATATTAACAACCCATACATCCTGACACATTATCAGCAATCTCCCTCTTCATGTTGTCCCGCCAAAAATTTTCATTCAAATCACTATACATCATAGTGTTTCCATGGTGTATAGAGAAATTGGAGATATTATCATCATCAAGAAATTACCTTTTTCAATCAGGTATGTTAGGAATACAATGTCTCTTCCCAAATTTCAAAATTCCATCTTCAAATACCAAGTCAATCAATCTCCCAACATTCATATCTTTAAATTTATTTTGAAACTCCTCATCCTTAGACTGAGAACTTTTTTCCATTCTAGTAAAGTTGGATTTGAACCAATTTGAAATATTATGGATGTTTCACCTTCCAGGATTATTCCCATATCCATCTTTACTAGATCTATGAACATAGGATTCCATTCAACTCCCAAATTGTTCAAAACTACATGATCTTTTCTGCTCAAAGCATATGCCACTGTATTTTCCTTCCCTGAGTGGTAGTGTATAGTACAATCATTATCATTGAGTAGTTCAACCCATCTTCATTACCTCATGTTGAGTTCTTTTTGTGAGAAAATATTCTCCAATCTCTTATGATCTGTATATATCCCACATTTTTCACCATATAGGTAGTGTCTCCATATCATCAAATCATAGATTATAGATTCTAACTCAAGATCCTGAGTGGGATAGATTTGTTCATGAATTTTATTTGGTCATGATGCATAGGCAATAACTCTATCATTCTGCATAAGGACACAACCAAGTCCATTATTTGAGCATCACTATAAATAACAAACCCATCATTCCCTAATGGTAGAGTCAAGATAGGAGAATTTGAAAATATTCTATTCAGATATTCGAAACATTCTTCACAATATTTTATAAAAAAAAGTTAACCCTTTTAAGTGTGAGCCTGGTTAATGGGTTTTCCAGTCAGGAAAAATTCTAGACAAAATGCATATAATAACCTTCTAAACCAATAAAACTGCATACCTCAGTTATATCAGTTATTGCTAGCCATTCCTGGATTATGTTGGTATTTAAAGGATCGAAAAATATTCCATCCTTAGAGACAACATAACCATGAAAAGAAATCTCTTGAAGCCATAATTCACACTTTCTGAAAATCCCATATAATTCATTTCTTTTAAGAATTTTTAGAATATTGTGTAAGTGATTTTCATGATCTTAGTAGCTTTTAGAGTATATCAAGATATCATCAAAAAATACCACTACAAAGTCAACAAGATATTCCTTCAAAACTCTATTCATTATATCTATAGAGACCGAGGGTCTATTAGGCAGTCCAAAAGGCATTACTGGGAACTCATAATTCCATTACCTTGATCAAAATGTAGTTTTCAGAATTTCTTACCTCTTCACACACAAATGATGATATCCAAATCGAAGGTAAATATTTGAAAAATATTCAGCTCCATGATATTTGTCGAATTAATCATCAATGCGAGGTAGGGTATGCTTGTTCTCTATAGTTTTAGCATTGATCTTTTTATAGTCAATGAAAACATCATAGATCCATATTTCTTATTAACAAAAAGAATAGGGGATCCTCGTGGAGAAACACTGGGGAGAATAAATCCTTTATTACTAAATTTGTTTAGTTTTTTTAGTTCCACTAATTCCAAAGTGTTCATTCTATAAGGGGTCTTTGATATGGGCCTCGAACCAGTAATTAAATCAATGGAAAACACAAATTCTCATTCTAGAGGATTTCCAGGTAAATTCTCTGGAAACATATCAACATATTCTTATACAATAGTTATATCCTCTATTTAAACATTCAATTCCCCACCCATAGTTATTTCACTCTATCCCTCTCAAATAATTGAATTTAGTAGAGCTACTAGGAGTGCATATAGATAATAAACAAGTGGTGACATTTCTACCCTAAAGATAAGGTACTTTATATCATCACCGAAAATTGTAACCTCTTAATTCTTACAAAAACATTTCGTATCATGGTCTGAAAGCCAATTCATACTGATGATTATATCAAATTCAATCATGGGTATGACTATGATATCAGCAGATAAAGAACATTTATATGCTATAATGAGAATTGATTCACAAAAAATTATTCCAATGATACTTCCCTTATGAGTTTTTACAAACAACCCCCTTGTTAAATTAAATTGGAAATATCTAATTTTCTTCGCAAACTGGGAATATATGAAACAATGTGATGATCCAGAATTTAATAAAGCATTGGCTAAATTTGAGGAAACCATTAAATTACCATCCACCACATCATTCGGAGCTTCAACCTCATCTGTAGGGATCACATAAGCTTTTTCGTTCTCCCTGGGTATTTTCTGAGGTATGTTCCCCTGATGCTTAAGACATTCATTTTTATAATTCCAAATTTCTCTATAATTATAGTATTCTACTTTGACAGCCACTTTCTTTCCCTTGAAATCACGAGCCTGGTGGCCTTTAATGACACTTGTCACTAAATCTTATTCCCTTTTAGGAAAGTACTAGGGTGTTTCTTCCCACATTTCCTACATGATGTAAATTCAACATTTCCCTTCTTCCCCTTATTTCCATTTCTAGAGTGTTCAGTAGATCCCTTCTTCTCTTGCTTTTCTTTAACTTCATATGAATTAGAGAATTCCTTTTATTCCTTCATAGCACATGAGACCATATCTTTGTATACTGAGACGAATTGTGAGACTAATGCATGAAATATAAATGTTATTAATCCATCGATTAATCGATCAATATTACTCATTGGGTTACGTATATAATTTTTTTCATGCCTTGATAACATTGTAATTCTATCTGTATACATTAAGACATTATCATCCTCCTTTTTCCTCTAACTCAAAAATTGTATTTCCATACCCACTCAATGGTCACAAGGATAATATTTTTCTAAGAAAATATCTTTAAAATACAACCAGTCCATATTTGATACTTCTTTAATCTTCCTTTTTATTTTGAATTAATGACCACCATTGATATGCATCTCCCGTGGGGAAATAAACTTCCATGAAAACGTTTTCCCTTTCGCCACTCCCCAAATCATGAAATATTTTCTCTAAGGAAATTTTCCATTTCACAGCTACAAATGGATTTGTAGTCCCATTGAATGTTGGTGGTTTTTAACTCATGAAGCGTTCTAACATTGGTCTTTCGCGTTGTGGATCAAGGTCCTCCATATGGGTATGTTTATTATTAATAACCAATGTGAGATTTCCTAGTATGGTGAATATCTGATCAACATCAGTTGCATCACCAGCTCCACTATAATTATCTTGAGTATAATAGAAATCCCTAAATAGATTAGGTGCGTTGATACATTTTTTATTCCTTCTACTAGGTTCCATTTCTAAACAATGGAATACACTATATTAGTTTATGAATCTCAAAACATAATTCCAAACATGTAAAACGCTTAACATAAATTGAACAGTTTATGGATATAATCCATAATTAAAAAAATGATTTCTTTAAGGAGGTATATACTCATAAATCCTTCACAATGGCTTGTATAGAAAATGTTAATTATCCTAACCACATCCCCTAGGAGTGTCATAACCAAGAGTGCCGCAAGGCCCGTTGTCATGTACCAGGATACCCTGAGTCAAGCCCGAAAATCCTTATTGTAGTATTCACTCCTAGGTACGTATTTTCCTAAACCACCTCTACGTTATCATATCCATAAAGGGATGTATTTCCAGGAAAATACACAAAATCTCTACTTTACCAAAATTCTAGAATGTTCTTCTATACTAATCCTCAAAGTCTATCTTAGGGTAATGTGATCTAATCAAAGTTTTTCGTAATCTAGTTTCCACGGTTGGTAATAAAAATCCTCAGATATAAACTATAATGGCCCGAACCTAGTTACCTAGAGTCGGTGAAATATTAAATAACATTAGCATGATCACAAGGGATCAAATCTAGAAAGATATATCATTTTAGTAGCCTTGGAAGTGATTGATACATACATAAGTTTTACATTGCATTATGAAATTAAAAAAAACATTGTGTATCTTTTGAACACATTCATATTCATTAGACTATCCCTAAAGGTCAGTCATAATATACTTCTTCGCATCCTGAGAAAAATAAAACATAGAATGAGTTAAGCTCAAATGGTCAGTAAGGATAACAATATAGGGAAAACTATCATAAATAAGAATAAACATTTAAGGCAATGTATAAGACTAAAACACAAGACTATTTATCATAAACATTAGAATAATATGGGAAAAATAAATCAAATAATTACATTTACTTATTCAGATGGATATTCTACTAATCTAATAATCAAATGTAATAACAATAGGCAATTTCATAATGATATAATGCATGATTTCGGGCATCATAACCACATAGTCAAGGCCTCGTGCAAAGGCTACAAAAAAGTTTTTTTCAAGGCCTTCTGCCAAGACACTAGTTTGTCTCATAAGACCTACCGATACCTAGAGGCGCTATAGAAAGCTTCACCCATCACCTACAATGTCCAATACATTCCCCATGTGAAAAGGATGAAACATAACACAAACATTTGTATTAATACTACAATACGAAATGTTAATACTTTAACCATAAATCATGAATGGTATAAAAATAACACATCCATATTCAAACATATGAAAAAACCTTTAATACAATATGGAATATTGTATCATAATAAATCAACATAAAAAAGTGTAAAATCTATCAAAGTATGTTGACATAGATGAAATCAAAACTATTTGAGAGAAATATATCTTTCTATTTTGAAATAATTTAAGAGTCGTGTAATTATAAACAAAATTTTATTTTAAAATATTTTTATAATCTTTTAAGGGAAGCTTTTAAGGTGTTATAATGGCCGAAAGTAGCCACACTCACTGTATAAGTTAAAAATATCATTCGTTAATTTTGTCACAAATTTCGTAAATGACCTTGTTTGGAAAATGACGGAAATGTTCCTTTATAAAAATTTTATAAAAAATAAAACAAGGGTATAAATGAAATTAAACCAATTTCAAGGAAATAGTAAAAAAATTGAATTTTTTTTAAGAAACATTGATGTGGATGATAAATAGGTTCCAATAGATACTGATGTATAAACAACTTCGGATAATGAAGATATTGTAGAATTAACCCTTACATTTTACTTTTCCTTGATTGAGGTTACAATAACCTCCTGTATAATAGTTAAATAATTGTTATTAAATTATAAAAGAACCACATACATAAATATTATATCATTTATGATCTTCTAATATTGCTTTTTTAATAATATTTCTGTATTATCATTATTTCGGGTGTTAACTAATTCGTTTTCCTTTATATTCTTGGTTATGTAAGACATGTTTGTTATGAACCTCATGTATTTTATTCATATACAGAATGATATTAAGTTCTTAAATATTAATTTTAATCATAAAATGGAAATTATTTTTCAATTGTTATGATGTCGAATGAATTTCATCACATTTTTGGAGATGGTAATCTGTACGTACGCACGAGCAGAAATATCATTCTATTGATGGTGAAATCATATGTAATTGGATTGTATATCATATATAAATAATAATTAACATGTCATATTAATTATTTAAATCAGTTATACTGGTTGTACCCAATTTTACCCAAGTTGTATGGTGTAAGAGGTCATTGTAGTACGACTTGGGTTATCAATCCTCAGAGACCTAAGAAGAAACCTAAGAAATATGCATTCTAAGACGGTGATTTGATGGTGTTGATTTGGCTATGAAGTGGCCAACATTTTATTGAATTGATTGGGTTATTAGATATTTTAAATACTTAAGTGAATTCAAATTAAAATCATGAGTTGATCCTTGGTTATCGCATGGGGTGTATTGGATGAATTTCATTTCAAATTATTTCAATGTCTTAAATTCGAGTGGTTACTTTAACGTAATACAACCATCCCAAATCACTCCCCAATTTTGAGTTATAACTATCATAAAGATAATCATTTATAAACTTCTAGGATCATATTGATGAGCACTCCATGGTAGAAGATCATTTTATCACTCGGGATGTGTATCCATAAAATTGGTGAGTTTAAAGGATAACATAAATCATTGAATTAAAATCTCAAAAATAGAATTGATTAAGAATTATTAAATTAAGAAATAACATCCAATTCACCCATTTATAATCCCTTGGATAAACCCGTTATAGGATTATCCATCCATTAATATTATTCTACCAATGAAAGTGGGTGGTAGACTTATGATGGTATAATTAGAGTAGAAGAAAAAAAATTAACCACTCCACCATTGTGTGAAGAGTTTCACAAAAGATAATGTGAATAACCTCACTCCCTAAGGCAATGGTATCAACATGATATGGAAAAGGAAATAATAAATTAATAAGAAGAAGAATATGATTATATTTTATTGACTAAATTAAGGTGAACGAAAAACATTCTTGGGAGATATTGACAAACCAATTACAATATAACAGCATGACAATACAATTGAAAGAAAATAAAAACATCCATTCCAAACAAAAATATTCAATGATTATTCCCTTCACCATAATCTCCTTATATAGGAATATTTGGAGACTTGGATACACCCCCAACAATAAATTACATCTCTATTAATTGGGAGAGTTAAAGGGAGGGTAAGAAAATCAAGGGAATTTGACGTTTCGAAGTTGACCCAGAAATTCATCCATATTTGTCCACCATTTTGATGTGTGAGTTTTTAATTGAAAAAAGCCAAATCTAGATGGGTTGTAGCAGAAAAATATGCTCTTCCATCTGTCCTCTAGGAGCTGTAAAAATTTCTGGATCTTTGGCCCAACCATTTGGAGGTTATGGTTGAAATGGTGGGACGACTCTATGTACATTCATATCTGGACCACCATTTAAATCTCAACTTCAGATCCCTTTATCATCTTTTAAACAACAGAATTTTCTCCGCCCAAAGTTGAATAAAATTTATCCTCATATTATTATCTTTATACTGTAAAATTTTGAGCTTCATTGGGCTTGTTTTGTGGGCCCCATATTTGTTCGATGGGCCTTTTGACCATTATGCATTCTCCAAAAAAGTTATCAATACATCCCAAAAAATATCCATCTTCCATTGGGATTAATGTAACACCCCGAGCTTCCATTATACTCTTCTCCTTCAATAATGCAATAGCTTGCATTTTACTCAAGTTCGAGATTCTAACACACTCCGACCAATAAAAATAGCCATTTTGAATAGTAATACCCAATTTTTGAAATTATATATATTTTATATTTCAAAATTGACTTCATTTTTGGATTCGGAATATTGAAATTAGCCTATGTTAATTTTTTGGTATTTTTGTGAGAACTTCCAATTTTTTATGAATAGTGAAAAATACTTAAAAACAGCTTTTTTAATCCAAATAATTTATAGTGATAAATTATACTATTGAGTGGTTTAAAAGTTTAATTAGAATATATTTTTACCATTATATCCAATGGTGGTCATTAGAATTAATTTCACTTTGAAATTGGACATAAACAATTGTCAATCTTTTGATATATATTGTTTAATAAAAACATGCTATTTGTTGTGACAGCGGGAATTAATTATAAAATTAATTAATGAAAATTATATGTTTGGAATTTTTTAAAATAGGCATCATTTTTGAATTCGGAATGTCAATTATAGCTTAGGGTGAAATTTTGGCATTGTTCTGAAAGACATCAATTTTTGATGAATAGTGAAACCACTAAGTGGTAGTTAAAAAAACTGATTTTTCATTTAAATGAAACATTACCACTTCTATTATTTGATTTTCATAAAATCCGACATACATGGTTGTCATTAGGAAGTAAAATGTGGTTCAATGGGATTAAAATAAATTTTTTGTGAATTGTAACTTTTAAGTTTAATTAATCGTGATTAAAGGTAATTAGTGAAATTCAAGGTAAAAATGGTATTATAAAAATATGAAATGACCTTTACACTTGTCCTACACCTATTGGATGAGTCATGTCCGACCAAGACAATCCATGGGTCATCTTGGGGACCCCATGGAGCCACTTTGGTAGGAAAATGACATTAAAAACTTTTTATTTAATGTTAAAAAAAAATGTCACAAACATGAGTTGTTTTACTAAAACAATTTTTAAATGGGGCTATACAAGTCATATTTTTTACTATAAATATTCATCAAAACGATAAAACTATTTCCTACATCATTATAGTTTTTTTATAATTTTTATACATTAAATAAATTAAATTATTTATGACACCATGATGATGGAACGATTACCTCATTAATTAATGATTAAAATAAAATGAAAAGATAATGTAATATCCAAGGAATACACTTCTCAAAAACCTATTGGATGAGTAGATTTAGAATCCTTATCACCTTAGTCTTGAAATATATCCTTATGGGACCTTTATAATCCTAAAATCATTTCATAATAAAGTAACATTTCAATCTTTCTAAGAGTGCCCCTTCTCTCCTCTTATAAAAGGCCCCCCACCAATACCACCTTATTCACACATTCAAGCCATTTGGATCAGCCAAACTCTACCCAAATACTCTTCCAACTTCCCTCCATTTCTAATAGAAGCCTCACATTGGGCAGAAGTCTTCCCAAGGAAGCCTTTGGCTCAAATCAAAAAGAGTTACCCGATTTTAAGGTAATGTCTTCCCTAATGTTGTTTTGTTTTATTTTGCTTCTCCAACCCCCTAAACTCTCTTTATTATTTTCTTTTGTAACAAAACCAGTATATTCAAAATACTAGGATGTTGTTACAAGAAGTATTCGAGCTAAACTTACACACACCTACATCTAATGGTTAAATAACATACTGTTTCTGTGGATGGTGAATTTCTGCCTCACGAAACGATGATTGTTCAACACTCATATAACACCTTAAAATGTGGCCATTAAGATGTCACTATATTTATATATGATATATAATATGTTTATGTTTTACTTAATATTCTTTATTTTTCATTTATGGCATAACTTTATGGTTTCCATTATGGGTAAACACGATATTTTCATTTTAGGAAGTGCAGACTACCGCCCCCTCAAAGTGATTTGAATCGTTAATACCATATGTGGGATGTATAATGAATGGAGTAAATGGTATTATACATTATATTATACTGGAATTATATTATACCTTTATATAATTATGTTTCATTTCATTAAAATATGAAATATAAATGAAAGTAGCGTACATGCGTACGTACGGCTTATCGTCTCCATGAACGGTGCATTTCATTCCTTACCTCTAAATGTTGTGTAATATTATAAATGCATGTATATAATGGATATATATGATATATATGATATCTAAATCATGAATATAATCCTGGATATAATGGATATTTCACCACATGAACAATTTGTAATTATAAGGAGTTTATTTTTTGACTCCAGTACCAAAGGTCGAAAAAACCACCATTATTAACTTAAATAATTACATAATGTTCATAACATGGTGATAAGTGATATAAGAGGAATAATGAAATTGAAAAGGGTTATTAAGAAAGTATAAATTATCTCTAGTTTATTATCCAGGAGGTCAAATAATGATCGAGTCAATTCGGACACAAGGTAAGGGATCTTCTTAACCCAATTATCGTTCTTTGGGTTAATCTCCTACTTTCAAATTATGTCATGATATTATTATGTCCTATCTTGTATTTTTACTTTCTTTATGTGTACTTATAGTAAATACACATAATAGATCTATTTTAAAAAAAATTATCTTTGTAAAGACTTCGTCTCAATCGCCTTTCATTGAGGCATATTTTGTTTTATACACAACTTTACATTATACGGTGTATAAACCCCTTTGAATTTTACTTTTATTCAAAAAGAATCTTTTTATAAAAAGCATTTTTACTAAAAGACAAAAGGAATGTTTTTTCTTACGTATGCGGCAACAAATAATTCTCCGCCGCCGTGACTATTATTTGAGTTTCGGATTCCTCTATAAGCCACATCATTTTTTTAGAAGAAAAATAAATACCATCATTTACTTTTCTTTTATTTTGGTATTGAAAATGGTTTTGATAATGTTTTTATTATATCAATGTGTTTTATTGATATCTTGTGATTGAAGTGTGGGAATCTTATGTTTCCTTTATACATGTTTTATGTGATACAATTATGTTATGGTTTATGATATGTTTAAACCTGTTCATATGAGGAATGCATTGGACTTAATAAGTGACGGGTGGAGCCCGCTATAGCTCCTCGACGCATCAGCAGGTCTCATGAGACAAACTAGTGTCTTGGCACGAGGCCTTGAAAAAATCTTATTTGTGGTCTTTTCACGAGGCCTTGGCTACGTGGTCATGATAGTCTGGCATTATGCATTCCATCATTATAAAAGTGGTTATTGGTATTGCATGTGATTATTCGACCAGTAGAATATCCATGTGAATAAGTAAATGGAATTATCTCATTTTACTTTTGCCATATTATGTTGAAGTTCAAGTTTAGAAAGATTTTATTTTAGTTATACATTGCCTTAAATTTTTATATTTATTTATGAAAGATTCCGCTATATTGTTATCCTTACTGATCATCTGAGCTCACCCCTTTCAATGTTTTAATTTTTTTCCAGGATGTGAAGAAGTATATTATGAATGGCCTGCAGGGATAGTATGAGGGGATATGAAGACAAGATGTTGTTGTAGTTTTTTTACTGTATGATGTAATGTACGACTTGTGAATGTATCTAGTGTTTCTAAGGATACTAATCTAATCGGTCTTTCGAGACTTGATATTTTGTGATCATGACAATGTTACGTAATAATGCACCGTCTCTTGGTAACTGGGGTCAGGGCATTACAGTTGGTATCAGAGGCAGTTTAGTACTAACCCTGGAAGCTAGATTTAGAAAAAACTCTGATTAGAGCACATAGCCATAAGATAGACTTTGAGGATTAGTATAGAAGAACATCCTAGAATTTTGTTGCTGTATAGATTTTGTGAGTTTTCCGAGAAATACATCCCTGTCTGGATATGAGCAGGTAGAGGCGGCTCTGGCACAGATGTACTTAGGGGTAAAACCTGAAAACACCGCTTTGAGATAGACTTGAACAGAAACTGGTGCATGACAACGGGCCTTGTTGCACTCTTGGTTACGACACTCTTGGTGGATATTCTTAGGATAATTCTCGTTTTCTTTACAAACCACTATAAAGGGTTATGAGTATATACTTCCTCAAAGAAATCATTTTTAGGATTATGGATTATATCCATAAATAGATCAATTTATTTTAAGTATTTTACAAGTATGGAATTATGTATTTTGATTCATAAACTAATCTAGTTTATGCCATTGTTTAGAAATGGCGCCTAGTGGGAGGAATGGAAACCGTATCAATGCACGCACTCCGTGTAGGGATTTCCCTCCTTCTCAAGATAATTATTGTGGAGCTGGAGATACAACTAGTGCTGATCAACTTATTACCATACTGGGACAACTCACTCAGGTTATGAATAATATCCTTACTCATATGGAGCACCCTGATCCGCAACATGGAGGATCAATGTTAGACCGCTTCATGAGGCAACAACCGCCATCATTTAATGGGGTAAAAATCCATTAGTAGCTAAGCAATGGATAAAATACTTAGTGAAAATATTCCACCCCTTAGGGAGTAGCAAAAGGGAGAAGGTTGTCATGGAAGTCTACCACCTCACTGGAGATGCCGATCAGTGGTGGTCACTGATTCAAAACACAAAGGAATATGATGAAGTATCTAATATGGAATCGAGGGAGTTCAAAGATCTTTTCTTAGAAAAATATTTTCCTCGTGACCATCAAGAAGATATGGAAAGGCATTTTCTAAGTTTGAGAAAAAAGGAGGATGAGAATGTCGCAAAGTGTGAGGCCAACTTTACAAGGTTAGCGAGACATGCTGTAGATTATATACATAACCCAATAAGTAAGATTGATCGTTTCATTGATGGGTTAAAACTGTTTCTCCGTCGAACCTTAGTCTCACAATATTTCTTGTCGTATGAAGATATTGTCTCATATGCTATCAAGACAGAAAAGGAATTCTCTAAATCTCATGATAATAAATTAAAGCAAGAAAAGAAGAGAACGGTGGAACAAAGGATAGATAAACGGAATAAGGGAAAGAAGTAATTTCCCTTCTGCGATAATTGTGGGAAGAATCACCCCGGTACTTGCCTGAAAGGAATGGGAGTTTGTTACAAATGTGGAGAAAAAGGTCACCAGGCTCGTGATTGCAAGGGAAAGAAAGAGGTTATAAATGTTGAATGCTACAATTTTAGGGAAATGGGGCATTCTTCAAATGAATGTTCTAAGCATCAGGGAAAATTACCTTAGAAAAGGCCAAGGGATCAAGGACAATCTTATGTTGTTACTACAGTTGAAGCGGAATAATAAATGTATTAGTGCTTTTGGACTCAAGGATTATATTATGGTTATAAGAATGATGTGATATATATAAGGATTGTACTGCAGTACTTGTTGTTTTCATTAATAACTTAATATGATAAAGGTAATCATATTTTTAGTATGTAACAATAAGATAAACTTTACTTTGTTTGGGGAATCTGATGTTACAATTGATTTTGGAATTTAGAGACCTTTTAGAGAAAGTCTGGAAAGAGGTATTTTGGATAACTATAAAGGTTGGAATGGATTAAGTTGAACTTTGGATAGTATTGTTTAAGGTTAAAACATTTATGAAGAGTATTTTTTGAATATTAAAATACTAAACTTTTAGGAAAAGGACAACCTGTAGGTTGGGGGATAACCCGTCGAGTCGGACAAAGCTGCAAGAATCGAACCCACAACCATAGTGAGACATGACTTTATTACCTACCAATATCCTACAGGAAGTCCCTGGTTATTAAAAAATAGTTTTCCTAATCTAAATGGTATGTGGTAATATTTGTAACCTTATACAGTTAGGATAAATAGAATATTTTTGAGTTCTGTTACCATTTCGAGTGAAAGATGGGTTTGTGGTGAAAATTTCTTAAAGAATGAATGTCTACATGACAAGTAAGTATATTTCCTTACGTTCTTAGTAAATCTACTAAATAAATTCCTCAAATTTATAAAAGGTAACTTAAAACAGAAACGTTTCCGGTTAACTTTTCCAACTGGGGATTCAATGATTGTTTAACCAATCACAAGTTTGTGATTTTCTTGTGGTTAACTTTCTCCTAATATTGTTTTCTACAACTCTTCATCATACCTTGATGGTTTGTTTTTCTTCCATATCCATATTTTCATAGAATCCTAGTATTGGCTATCTCATGTGACCTTTGTACTTAACTTTCATTCTTTTAAAGTTATATTTTTATTAACCTTATTTCCGATGTGGGTTTCCAACAAAGGTATTTTCTATTTTCAACCATTTATTTTCAAAGAAAAATTTAAAATTACGAGGATGAAATTTATTCAAGGAGGGGAGAATGTAACACCCCGAGCTTCCATGATACGCTTCTCTTTCAATAATGAAATAGCTTGCATTTTACGCAAGTTTGAGATTCTAACACACCACGACCAATCAAAATAGCCATTTTGAATAGTAATACCCACATTTTGAAATTGTATATATTTTATATTTCAAAATGGACTTCATTTTTGGATTTGGAATATCGAAATTAGCCTATGTTAATTTTTTTGGTATTTTTGTGAGAACTTCCAATTTTTTATGAATAGTGAAAAATACTTAAAAACAACTTTTTTAATAAAAATAATTTATAGTGATAAATTATACTATTGAGTGGTTTTAAATTGTAATTATAATATATTTTTACCATTTTATCCAATGGTGGTCATTATAATTAATTTCAATTTGAAATTGGACATAAACAATTGTCAATCTTTTGATATATATTGTTTAATAAAAACACGCTATTTGTTGTGACAGTGGGAATTAATTCTAAAATTAATTAATGCAACATATATGTTTGTAATTTTTTAAAATAGACATCATTTATGAATTCAGAATATCAATTATAGCTTAGGGTGAAATTTTGGCATTGTTCTGAAAAACTTCATTTTTTGATGAATATTGAAACCACAAAGTGGTAGTTAAAAAAACTGATTTTTCATTTAAATAAATTATTACCACTTCTGTGATTTGATTTTCAAAAATCCAACATAGATGGATGTCATTAAGAAGTAAAATGTGGTTCAATGGGATTAAAATAATTTTTTGGTGAATAGTAACTTTTAGGTTTAATTAATCGCGATTAAAGGTAATTAGTGAAATTTAAGGTAAAAATGGTATTATAAAAATATGAAATGACCTTTACAGTTGTCCTACCCCTATTGGATGAGTCATATCCGACCAAGAAAATCCATGGGTCAACTTGGGGACCCCATGGAGCCACTTGGGTTGGAAAAGGACATTAAAAACATTTTATTTAATGATAAAATAAAAATGTCACAAACATGAGTTGTTTTATTAAAAAAAATTTAAATGTGGTTATACAAGTCATATTTTTGAAAATAAATATTCATTAGAAATATAAAAAGATTGCCTAAATCATTATATTTTTTTTAATTTTTAGACATTAAATAAATTAAATTATTTATGACACCATGATGATTCAACGATTACCTCATTAATTAACGATTAAAATAAATTGAAAAGATAATGTAAAATCCAAGGAATACACTTGTCAAAAACCTATTGGATGAGTAGATTTAGAACCCTTATCCCCATATTCTCGAACTATATCCTTTTGGGACCTTTATAATCCGAAAATCATTTCATAATAAAGTAACATTTCAATCTTTCCAAGAGTGCCCCTTCTCTCCTCTTATAAAAGGCCCCCACCACTACCACCTTATTCACACCATCAACCCATTTGGCTCGGCCAAAATCTGCCCAAATAATCTCCCAACTTCCCTCCCTTACTCCTAGAAGCCTCACTTTGGGAAGAAGGCTTCCCAAGGAAGCCTTTGGCTCAAATCAAAAAGAGTTACCCGATTTCAAGGTAATGTCTTCCCTAATGTAGTTTTGTTTTATTTTGCATCTCCAACCCCCTAAACTCTATTTATTCTTTTCTTTTTTAACAACACCAGTATATTAAATATACTAGGATGTTGTTACAAGAAATATTCGAGCTACACTTACACACACCTACATCTAATGGTTAAAGAACATACTGTTTCTGTGGATGGTGAATTTCTGCCTCACGAAACGATGATTGTTCAACACTCATATAAAACCTTCAAAGGTGGCCATTAAGATGTCACTATATTTATATATGATATATAATATGTTTATGTTTTACTTAAGCTTCTGTATTTTTCATTTATGGCATACCTTTATGGTTTCCATTATGGGTAAACACGATATTTTTATTTTAGAAAGTGCGGACTACCGCCCCCTCAAAGTGATTTAAATCGTTAATACCATATGTGGGATGTATAAAGGATGGAGTAAATGGTATTATACATTATATTATACTGGAATTATGTTATACCTTTATATCATTATGTTTCATTCCATTAAAATATGAAATATAAATGAAATTAGCGTTTATGCGTACGTACGGCTTACCGTCTCCATGAACGGTGCATTACATTTCTTACCTCTAAATGTTATGTAATATTATAAATTCATGTATATACTAGATATATATGATATATATGATATCTACATCATGAATATAATTCTGGATATAATGGATATTTCACCACATGAACAACTTTTAATTATAAGGAGTTTATTTTTTGACTCAAGTACCAAAGATCGACAAAACGACCGTTATTAACTTAAATAATTACATAATTTTCATAACATGGTGATAAGTGATATAAGAGGAATAATGAACTTCAAAAATGGTATTAATAAAGTATAAATTAACTCTAGTTTATTATCCAGGAGGTTAAAGAACGATCGAGTCAAGTCGGACACGAGGTAAGGGAACTTCTTAACCCAATTATCATTCTTTGGGTTAATTTCCTACATTCAAATTATTTCATGATATTATTATGTCCTATATTGTATTTTTACTTTATTTATGTGTACTTATAGTAAATACATATAATAGATCTATTTTATTTAAAAAAATGATCTTTGTAAAGACTTCGTCTCAATCTCATTTCATTGAGGCATATTTTGTTTTATACACAACATTCCATTATACGGTGTATAAACCCCTTTGAATTTTACTTTTATTCAAAAGGAATCTTTTTATACGAAGAATTTTTACTAAACGACAAAAGGAATGTTTTTTCTTATGTATGCGGTGACAAAGACTTCTCCATCGCCGTGACTATTATTTGAGTTTCGGCTTCCTCTATAAACGATAACATTTTTTTAAAAGCAAAATAAATACCATGTTTTACTTTTCTTTTATTTTGGTATTGAAAATGGTTTTGATAAAGTTTTTATTATATCAATGTGTTGTATTGATATCTTGTGACTGAAGTGTATGAATATTATGTTTCCTTTATACATTTTTTATGTGATACAATTATTTTATTGTTTATGATATGTTTAAACCTGTTCATATGAGAAATGCATTAGACTTAATAAGTGACGGGTGGAGCCCGCTATAGCTCCTCGATGCATCAACAGGTCTCATGAGACAAACTAGTGTCTTGGAACGAGGCCTTGACAAAATCGTATTTTTGGTCTTGGAATGAGGCCTTGGCTACGTGGTTATGATAGTCTAGCATTATGAATTACATCATTATGAAAGTGGTTATTGATATTGCATGTGATTATTCGACCAGTAGAATATCCATGTCAATAAGTAAATGGAATTATCTCATTTTAATTTTGCCATATTATGTTGAAGTTCAAGTTTAAAAGGCATTTGTTTTAGTTATACATTGCCTTAAATTTTTATATTTATTTATGAAAGCTTCCACTATATTGTTATACTTACTGAGCATCTGAGATCACCCCTTTCAATGTTTTAATTTTTTTCCATGATGTGAAGAAGTATATTATGAATGACCTGCAGGGATAGTATGAGGGGATATGAAGAAATGATGTTTTTGTAGTTTTTTTACTTTATGATGTAATTCACGACTTGTGAATGTATCTAGTGTTTCTAAGGCTACTAAACTAATCGGTCATTCAAGACTTGATCTTTTTTGATCATGCCAATGTTACGTAATAATGCACCGACTCTTGGTAACTGGGGTCTGGGCGCTACAATTAATCCATCGATACTAAATGAACAAATGATCTAAACAAAGTGATCAATCATATCCCAAAATATCAAATTCATAAAATGAATATAATGCGGTCTACAAACTAATGAATTATTGGGCCCAAATTTTCATTTTAAATATTAATTTCATTTAAAATGAGAAATGAAGTTCTATTTATGTAATGCACTAAAAACAATGTTTATTGAATTTGGAAAAATGAATATAAAGATATTTACAGTTAATATTAGGCACTTTTAGTGACTAATCACACCCCCCAACATGAGTTTTGCTAATCCCAAGAAAAATATATAACAAATATGAAATTCGAAACCCCTATTCCAAAAACATATTATTTACACATTGCTCACCCAAAGACCTCATACCAAAAACAATTATCAAACCCATAGATATCATTTAAAACAAGCTAGGTCTATAATCAAATCCCAATCCCAAGCCCATTCTATTGTTCAAATTTATTGCCACATTTCATTACATTTCAATTAAGCATGATAAAGTGTTGTGGATCCAAAAAAATATGGGACCCATTTTATTGTTTAAGGGGAAAAATAGAAGTGCTAGGTGGGTATCAAATTAAACCTTAAGATGTGTATCGAAATTTTATTTTATTTTTTTTAACCACAATAGAAATGAAAAGAATAACTCTGGGAAAGAAAAATATGGAGTCAAGATCCCCAAGTGTCGGACGCCACATAGATTGTCAATTCCATGCTCTGCAATAGAGATATAAAGCCTAAATTTGGGCAATAAAACTATGAAGTCATGATCCCCAAATGCCAGATGGCACACATTTGGACAAAACATTACTCTATGTGTTTATTATTTTTTTCAAATGTTTTTGTTTTTGTTTATTTATACTCAAATTAAACTAAAAGTGACCCTAGAACCCTATGTTATAAGGAAAGGGAACCAAAAACTCAAATTTACACCCAAGATCCAGTAGACATGGATTGTGGAATTTTTATTAAGAGGATGAAAATGTAAACTTTGATAAATCACATCATACAACTGCAATCTCCAAAAACTATGCTCATGAACTTATATTTTCATTAAAATCAGAATCAAGGAATTCATAATTATTTGATATCCAATTTCAGTGTTTTCAATGTGTGTTATCATGTTCAAGTTTAATGTAATTTTTCTTTCCATGGATTTTATTATTAAAAAAATTAATTTTTTATTTCATCTCCCCCCAATATAGAATGACACGGTCCCTAGTGTTTAAGGAAAACTTAGAAGGGGGTATGGGAGATTTTTTCAAAGAGGAAATTTAAAATGATAATAATGGAATGAATTCACCTAGTGGTTGATGATGAATGTGCATGCCACATTCCCCCTTCAATCCATGATTTGAGTGTCAACAGCTTGGATGGCTGTGATTGGATTTTCCCCATGGCCTACGACATGTGCTTTTAAAAAAACATTTTTTACCTATAAAATAAAACAAAATAAATTGATGATACATTCTCTTTTTTTAAAAAAAATTGAGTATGATATTACTCAAAGATCACACCACGTGACATGGATGAATATGGTTCTCCCCTATCATACCCATCCATACTCATAATAGAAGAACATGTCAACATTCTAAAGTACTATCATATTCTTATTTTTTAAACCTACAAACAAAAAACAAAATACACTGATGATATATTGTATTCCTTTTAAATTTATGGGTAAGGTATTAATATGGGATCACACCACATTACACGGATGAATATGGCGCTCCCCTTTCATACTAATACTTCCTCATAAAAGAATAATAGTTCCACTCCCTATGGTAATTTTTTAAATGAAAAAAATGATTCACAAAGATTGGAACTATGAAAACCATGGTTTGCCTCCATTGCAGCGCATTTGTTTAACGTCGTTAGCTCAACTTAGACACTTCATTGTTTATGTTTTTTCCTCATCGAATGATGGTTCACAAAATTCTTCCTCAATGTTTTGTTTTTGGAATGGTTAAATTAATGGTTTTACTCTATGACCATTAACATTAAATGTTTGACCATTGCTAGGATCTTGAATTTTTAGAGCCCCATTTGGGTATACCTTATGCACTATGTATGGACCTGACCATCTGAATCTCAACTTTCCTGGGTGTAAATTAAGTTTAGAACTATACAAAATAATAGGTTTTCCCAGTAAAATGTGTTTGGCTTTAATATTTAAAGATTGGTAGCCTTTAGCTTTATTGATACTTGAATTTTCATAAGCCTCCATCCTAAGTTCCTCAAGTTCATTGAGATCTAGATTTCTTTTTGTTTTGGAAAATGAGAGATGATAATTAATTTTCTTAATTTCCAAAAAGGATTTATGTTCAATCTCATCTGGAAAATGACATGATTTACCATAATCCAACCTTAATGGATACATTCTTAAAATGGTTTTATATACAGTTTGATAGGCCCAAAGAGCTTGCCCGACCAATCTTTCCTAGATAGATTAACTGTTTTCTCAAGAATTTGTTCTATTTTTTGATTGGCTAACTCACCTTGATCATTAGTCTATGGGTTGTAGGAAGTGGACACTTTGTGGGAAATCCCATGTTTTTTCATGAGTGCTAAGAATGGACGATTGCAAAAATGGGATCCACGATCTCTAATTATAGCCCTAGGAATTCCAAATCTAGAGAGGATGTTTTCCTTGAGAAAGCTAATTACTATTGGATGATCATTGAATTTTATAGGAATTTACTCAACCCATTTTGAGACATAATCAACAGCTAAAATAATGTACAAATATCCCCTAGATATTGGGAAGGGACCCATGAAATCGATTACCCAGCAGTCAAAGATTTCAATCACTAAGATGGGAGTGAGTCACATTTGATTTCATTTTGTGATGGACCCTAATTTTTGACACCTAGGGAAGCATTGAAAAAATTTGTAGGAATCCTTTGAGAGAGTGGGCCAGAAGAGACAACTTTGAAGAACCTTAGCTGATGTTTTCTTAGGGGAAAAGTGACCTTCACACGCCTCACTATGACATAATTTAAGGATAGATTCATGTTCAGATTTTGGGACACACATCCTAATGACTTGGTGAGGGCATAACTTATAGAGGTATGGATCATCAAAAACATAATGCCTGACATCAAAAAGGAATTTCCTTCTAGAATGAGTCCCTAGGAATTTTGGAATGACTCTTGTAACTATAAAGTTGGCTATATCAGCATACCAAGGGAAGTCACTCATGGAGTATAGGTTTTCATCAGGGAATGAATCAGTAACATAATGGTTGGATGATTTGTCATTAAATTCTATTCCAGAGAGAATATCAGCAACAAAATTTTCAACAACCTTTTTTTCCTTAATTATGAGTTAAAATTCTTATCATATAAGGACCCACCTAATCAGTCTAGCATTTGCATCTTGCTTCTAGAAGAGGTATTTTAATGTAAAATGGTCAGTGTACACAGTGATGGAGCATCCCAAGAGGTAGGACATAAACTTTTCTAAGGAAAACACAACAACAATTAACTCCTTCTCAGTGGTGGTTTAGTTTATTTGGGCATCATTTAAGGATTTTCTTACATAATCAATTACATAAAGAGTTTTATAACAATGTAGTCCTAACACAACTCCTAATGAAAAGTCACTTACATCACACATGCGTTTAAAAGGAAAGTTCCAATTTATTGATTTCATTATGGTAGGAGAGGTGAGAGATGAATTGAGGGTTGAGGATGAACCCTCAGATCATTCTGTCCAAACAAAAGGAGCATCCCATATTAGAAGACCACAAAAGGGACGAGCGATTGAACTAAAGTTCCCAATGAATCTTCTATAGAAACCATAATGACATAAGAAAGACCTCAATTCCTTGATAGTTTTGGGTGATGGAAGGTGAAAAATTATGTTAACCTTGTCTTTATCAACTTCAATCCTCCTACCCAAGACAAGATGGCCAAAGACTAGTCCCTCTTTAACCATGAAATGAAATTTTTCCTAGTTTAGGACCATATTCATTTCTTCAAATCCTAACAAAACTCTCTCCACATTCCTCAGAAATCAATCAAATTTATCCCCAAACACAAGGAAGTTATCCATGAAGAACTCTATAAAATACCCTACCATGTCTGAGAATATTCCCATCATGAATCGCTAGAATGTTCCAGGGGAATTGTATAACCCAAAGGGCATGCGTTTGAAGGAAAATTTTCTGAAGGGATAGGAGAATGTAGTCTTCCATGGATCCTCTAGGGAGACCTCAATCGGATTATACCCCGAGTACCCATCTAAGAAATTGTAGAATGCATGACCTGCCACAATCTCAAGGATTTTGTCAATGAATGGTAAGGGGAAATGGTACTTCCTGGTAAATGAGTTTAGCTTCCTATAGTCGATGCAGGATCTCCAGCCACTACTCAACCTAGTTGGAAGAATCTCTCTATCCTTATTGGTTATCACTGTGATTCCATCCTTCTATGGAACCACGTGGATCTGGCTGACCCACACACTCTCAGCTATAGAATAGATGATACCATCTTTTAAAAATTTCAGAATTTCTTTTCTCGCTACTTCCATGAGATTAGGATTGAGTCGCCACTAAGGTTGACAACATGGCTTTGAATCAGATTATTGAAAAATCCTATGACTCCCGATAAGTGGGATAATCCCCGGAATATCAGATAGGGTCTATACAATGTCTTTCTTGTGTCTCTTAAAGACATCTAGAAGCATCCTCTCATGATCATGTTAAAGAGAAGAAGAAATGACAATACGTTGTGTTCCATTTTTTTTCTAGGAAGGCAAACTTCAGTGTAGTAGGATGTTCTTTCAATTCAAGATTAGGTTGTTTCAAAATTTTAGTAGATTATTGGGACATTGGATCAAGATCAATTTCTTTTTTTAGACTTTTAGATAATATTGATTCCACATGTGTATAAGTTTTAACTACTAGATTGGTTTGATCAGTGTTAGGGAAAGGATTTGGAGTGGCCTCTATGAATGTGGAGTCTTGAAATATTTCACTGATTTTTGGCCTTAATATTTCATCATTGGTTCAATCTGAAAGTGATTATTTCTATGGAGACAAAATTACTTCATGTGACAAAAGAAATTAATCTCTTACTCACTTAAACATTCCTTGAATATTCCTTGATGTTCTATGGATTCTTTATCAACACATCCTATCATTTTTGCTTCATGAATATCCTCATCATCCCCAATTTGTGAGATTTCATTATAGATGTTCAAGTCTAGACTCATGTTTCCCAAGGTGATGGTCATGTTCCCATTTCAGACTCGGATAAAAGATTTTACTATTGCAAGGAAGGGATGAACAAAGATGATTGGGGTTTTTTTCTTACTACCTTTGCTTGGATATCTGTCAAGGATAATGAAGTCAACATGGTAGATGAAGTTTTCTACTTTTATCAGAACATCTTTTAGTTTCCCCTTTGGAACCCTAATGCTACGATCAGCAAGTTGAAGTGGGAAAGATGTGGGTTTGAGCTCTTCCAGGCCTAACTGGCAGTACACAACATATGGAATGAGATTGACACTGGCACCTGGGTCAAACAAGGTTTTGAAATAATTGTTCTCTCCTAGTTCAACATTGATGTAAGGGAATCCTGGGTATTTCATCTTTGGTGGAAGGATTCCTTGGATTGTTGTGCTAACATTTCCTTCTAGAAGGACTTGGTTCTTATGTGAGAATTTAATTTTAAATGTGCAGATTCCCTTTAGGTATTTTGAGTATGTAGGAATGGTTTGAATAGCATCGAGGAGTGGAATGTTCATACTGACTTGTGATAATATTTCACTCAATGTTTCACTTAATTCAGGCATGGTTTTCCCCCTCTTGTGTTGAGGAAATGGTGTAGGTTGTGGGATTGTTTTTTGAAGAGTTGTTTCATTCACATTTTCATCAGTTTTCTTAGTTTGATCATATTGTTCATTTGAATTTTTATTAGAGTTTAAAGATTCAGATGGTTTCTGAATTATTTGTTTATTTTTCTCAATTGATTTCCCACATATCAAAACTGTCACAACCTTTAGTTGATCATGAGTTGTTTGAGTGAAACATGACTCTCCCCTTGATGTTTGTTGTGGAATGTCCTTTGTGGAAATGAGTGACTTTCCAGTTTTGATGGTTTTATGTTCTAGTTTAATGGATGTGAATTCTGGGTTCATTTTGTCCATTTGTTTTCACAGTTGTTCTAGTAGGCTTTTTGGAACAATTTGGGTTGGTGCTTGTGCTTGTTGGTTTATCGTAGGATGATACTTTGGTTGTTGGATTGGTTATTGAATGGTTTGTTGGATAGGTTGTGGATATTGGATATGAGGATGTTGGAATTGGACCGATTGTGGTTAGAACTGATTATGAGGTTTAAAGATTTGTTGAGGGTATGGGTTGATACATTGTTGTTGTGCTGGTTGTTGATTGTCCTTCCAAAAAAAGCTTGGATGGTCATTATACTTTGGATTCAAGGTGTTTTGGAATTTCGGATTTTGAAATTTCATTGCATTAACTTCTACTGGTGGTCCTCCTAAAAGGTCATCCTTGATAGAAGGAATGGTTGGGCAGTTATCAGTCTTGTGGTCATGTTTGTCACAAATTGTACAGAGAAGCTCAATAATTTGGGTTTTGTAGACCTTCCTAAGATCAATCTCCTCAACTTTGTTCATTAGTGCAACAAGTTTTGCTCTATGGTTTTCTTCTTCTCCAAGATTGTACATTACACCAGATTTGGGTGGCTTCCCATAGTATGGTGATGTTTCCCATGTTTGGATCTATTTATAATGATTTTCTAGAAAATCGTAAGCATGATTTGGGGCTTTGTTTTTTATGGTTCCATTACACATCATATTAATGAATTTTTTGTTTCCAGGACCTAACCCTTCATAGAAAATTATCACTTGTTCTGGGATTAAGAAACCATGGTGCGGTACCATGTTTAATGTGTCCTTGAATCTTTCCCATGGTTCATAGAATGTTTCTCCCTCTCTTTCAAAAATAAATTTGTATTCTCTTTTTAAGTGCAATTGTTTTGTGATGGGGGAAGTATTTTTTTAATAAAATTCGCATTGAAGTTGGTCCCAAGAGTAGATGGATGCTGGTCTCAAATTTTTTATCAATTTATTTGCTCGGTCCATTGGAGAAAAAGAAAAAAGTCTCATTCTAGCTGATTCAATTTGATTTGGAGGGCACATCTTTTCAACAATTTCATTAAATTCTTTAACATGAAGGTAAGGCATATCAGACTCCATCCCATGAAAGGTTGGAAGGTGGTTCAGGACATGGGGTTTGATAACATATTGGGCATATCCTATGTTATAATGCCTAATGAATGAGGGTGTATTTGTTTAGGTTGGTGTGAATTAGTCATTTATGGTCGGGTCCACAACAATTCTGATGACAGGGTCTTTCTCATTATTTTGGTTCCCTCTTTGGTTTATGATTTGGTTTTGTAGGAGATTCTCCATTGTATCTACTCAACTTCTGAATCTGGAGTATTGGGAATATTTGGATCTAATGGAAAGAGACCTCTATAATTGCTTGACTCCCCAGCCCTAGGACTATCCAACCTAACTATATTATTTTAATTTTCATGGGTTCAGGTGGACATGCGCTAAGAAAAGAGAAGAATAAAATGAAAGGGGAAAAGATAAGAGAAATGGGATGAGAAAAGTGAAATGGGGGAGAATAGAAATATGTTCTAAGGTGACTTACTTGGTCCCTGACAACTGCGCCAAAATTTTGTTGCACCCAAATTTATCCAAGTTGTGTGGTGTAAGCGGTCATTGTAGTACGACAAGGGTTATTGATCCTCAGAGACCTAAGAAGAAACCTACGAAACATGCATTCTAAGATGGTGATTTGATGGTGTTGATTTGGCTATAAAGTGGACAAATTTTGTTTGAATTGATTAGATTATTTTATATTTTAAAGACATAAGTGAATTCAATTGAAAAGCATGAGTCGATCCTTGGTTATCGCATGTGGTGTATTGGATGAATTTCTTTTTAAATTATTATAATGTCTTAAATTCGAGTGTTTCCTTTAATGAAATACACCCATCCCAAATCACTCACAAATTTTGAGTTTCACTATCCTAAGGCAAATCACCTATACACATGGAGGATCATATTGATTATCACTCAAAGATATAGGATCGTTTTAGCACTCGAGATCTGTATCCTTAATATTGATAAGTTTAAAGGATAATGTAAATCATTAAATTTAAATCTCAAAAAATAGAATTGATTAAGAATTATTAAATTAAAAAATAACATCTAATTCACCACTTTCTACTACCTTGGATAAAACCATTATATGATTATCCTTACATTGATGCTATTCTATCAATGAATGTTGGTAGTAGACTTATGATGGTAAAATTGGAGAAGAAGAAAAAAATAACAATCAATCCACCGTTGTGTGAAGAGTTTCACAAAATATAATGTGAATGACCTCACTCCCTAAGGAAACGGTATCAAAATGATATTGAAATAGTAATATGAAATTAAGAAGAAGAAGGTGATGACGATATTTTATTAATTAAATAAAGGTGAAGGAAAAACTTACTTGGGAGAAATTGAGAAAGTGATTACAAAATGAAAGCATGACATTACAATTGAAAGAAAATAAAAACATCCATTCCAAAAAAATATTCGATTATTATTCCCTTCACCATAAGATCATTATATAGGAATATTTGAAGACTTAGATACACCCCCTAATAGTAAATTACCTCTCCATTAATTGGGAGAGTTAAAAGCAGGGTGAGAAAATAAAGGGAATTTGACGTTTTGAAGTTGACCCGGAAATTCATCCAGATTCGTCCACCATTTTGACGTGTGAATTTGTAATTGATGACGACCGAATACAGAGGGCTAATAGAAGAAAAATACGTTCTTACATTTGTCCTATATGATCTGTAAACGTTTCAGGAACTTTTTCACATCGGTATGGATGTTATGGTTGAAATGGTGGGACGCCTTTATGTGCATTCATATCGGGCCCACAATTAAAATCTCAACTTACGATCCCTTTATCATTTTGAAAACCTCAGAATTAGCTCCATACACAGTTAAATAAAATGATCCCCATATATTAATCTTTATACTTTAAAATTGTGAGCTTTATTGGGATATTTTTTTGGGCCCCACATTTGTTTGATGGTCCTTAGGCCAATTATGCATTCTCCAAAAATGTTCTACATTCATCCCCAAAAATATCCATCTTCCATTGGTATTAATCAGTCGATACTAAAAGGATAAATGTTCCTAACAAAGTGATACATCATATCCCAAAATATAAAATTCATAAAATGAATATAATTTTGTCCACAAACAGAATTATGATTGGGCCCGAATTTGCAATTTAAACATTAATTGAATTTAGGATGAGAATTGAAGTTCTATTTATTTAATGCACTAAAAAAAATGTTTATGTAATTTCAAACAATGATTAAAAATATATTAAAAATAAATTTTATCCACATTCCCTGACTAATAATATACTCCTTATTATACCCATTCAAATAATGAAGTGTTTGAATAAAAAACTACACCACGACGTGAAGACAGTAAGCTGCAAGTACGCACGTATGGTGACTTTTCATTCATATGATGGATTGAATAATTAATATGGTTGTTCCATATTTATAATAACCTCTAAATATATATAAGTTACTGGATTTATTATTTTGGTATGGAAATAACAATTAACAAGGAAGTGGACGATGAATAGAAGTTTGTAAGAGGTGGTGAAATTATTACCTCTTCTTCGTGTGTTTCCTTTTGAGTTGATCAAAAGCGATCCTTAAGTTGGATTTAGGATCAAATTAAGGCCTATAGGTATAATTTAGGGTTTTTGGGAGGATATTTGTGAAGGTTTTGGTGGATTCATATTTTTTTGAGTTGTGATTTTGAGAGAAGGGGAAGTGCCTTTTATAAGAGATGTGATGGTCACTTTTGGAAAAGACTAAAATATTATTTTATTATACAATCATATTCGATTTATAATAGCTCCAAAAGGATTTATTTCTAGTATTAGGTGGATATGGGTTGAAAAAATATCAACTGATAGGTTTTAGGTAGTTTTAGGTCACCATATTAACCATATCTTTTAGATTTAAAGATTAGTTGAATAGTTTAACTTGTACCATGTATTCTTGTATTATTATAATAAATGGTTAATAAACTTACTATAAAAATCCAAGAGAACCCCAAGGGGTAAATTATTGATATATTTAACCTTATATATATATTTTGTACTAACAATATATTTTTAGGAATATTATATCAATAAATAATATAGTATTTGTTTTGAAAACTCATTTATATCAATTTTGACACTATTTGGTATTTTGTTTTTTTGAAAGTCATAACAACTTTATGAATTCGAAAAAAATTAACTATTATCGATTATAACATGTCATATTAACAATGAAAATTATTTTAATGCATCAAAAGTTTAAATTTACATTTATTTGGATATTTATAAATCAATTATTTAAATAATTCATTAATAATGTAATTACTACATCATCATTGTGTCATAAATAAATTTAAGTATTTAATATCTAAATATAATAAATAAAATATCATTATTTAGTAAATATTATTGTATTTCTAATTAATATTTATAGTTGAATTTATCTAATTTATAACCCTATATTAAAAATGATTTAGTTATTAAACATCGAATTTAACACTTTTAACTCTCCTTTAAAAAATATTATAATAAATATCCTAATTTAATCCATGTAGACCAAAAGGATCATATTTTATTCCTAAGGTTGATTTTGGTCTAAAAAAATTATCCAATTGAATTAGGTCTTGTTTAGGGTAATTAAAATATCTTCTTTTACTATTAATTACCCTATTTACTTTTAACTATTGTAAATAAAAGTCAAAAGTTATTATTCACAAAAAATTATTGTCATGTTATTGAACCAAATTTTACATAATGATATCATCCGAGTCTCTTAAGTTTTTGAAATTCAATTCACAGAAGAAGGAAAATTATGGTTTATGCAAACTTTTGAATGCGCCTAGATGGTTGGTAAAAGACGGTAAAAAGTTCAATAAAAATTTATATATCTAATATTATTATAAAATGACTCCAATTAATTACATTGAACATATATAAGTATTATGTATCTATATTTACGTAAAATAAATTTAAATAAAATAATTAATTATTTAAATAAAAATTTTGTTTTAGACAATTATGCAGTGTTTTTCACTATTAATAAAAAATTGAATGTTTTCATAAAAATACCAATAATTCACCGTAAGCTAATTTTGGTATTCCAAATCCAAAAATGAAGTGAATTTTGAAAAATAAAATTTATAAAATTTCAAAAAGTGGATATTATTATTCATAACATATACTTTGATTGGTCGTGGTGTGTTAGAACTCAAAGATGTTTACATCACAATCTATTGTATTATTCAAAGAGAAGAATACCATGAAAACTTGGAGTGCTACACTTTTACCATGGAAATTATTATAAGAGTAAAAAAGGATTTATAGGATGTGTGTTGGTCATTTATTTTCTTAACATAATTGTTTTGAGAGGTGTGAGGATGTGGGAGATGCGTTGGCCTTTTATATGGAAGGAAAAGGACTCACTTGGAATTGTTGAAATCATGTAAGGTGTACACATTTTCTTAACTAAAACAAGTCATAAAATAAATCCACAAACAATAACGTAAATTTTATTGACAAATTATGGCCAAAATGGGTTTTGGACGTTTTTCTAGGTCAATTAGGCCCCTAAGACTAAGGTTTAGTCCCTAATTAAGTTTAATTTGACCTTAACTGTCGTAAATAATTTTAATAAATTTTACTAATCATTTTTGTCAAAAAATCAACATGATCTAACTAGACTATAAATATTATATAAATTAAAATGGTTAATGTTAATTTTTCAAAATTCAATTCACAAAATATGTAAAATTAAGATTAATCGAAATCTCGCAGACATGACGAAATTATGGGGTTTTAACGTATAGAGATAGTCAAAAGAATATTAGGTTTTATATTCAATTTCAAAGTGAAATTTATTCTAATGGCCTACAAAGAATAAATAGTTTTATACTTTATTGAATGTAGCCTTAAAACAAATTTATAATATAATTTAACAGTAATAATTATTTAAATTAAAAGGATGGTTTTGAAAGAAATCTGTATTTTTCTCTATTTAGCATAAAATGATGATTCTAAAAAAAATCCATAAAATTCACCCTAATCCAATTTCGACATTATAAATAAAAAATGTAGATTATTTTATCAATTTCCATTTATAAATTTGTCTAAAATTAATTTTATTTTTTTAGAGTAGGACATTAAAAAATAGTTTATTCAAGAAAAAGGTATCTTTTAATATAAAATTGTTTTACCAAAAATAATATCTTTCATTATCAATATGTTTTATTTATATAAAAAAATTACAAACAATATTTGAAATGTTGTTATTACTATTCATATTACATAGTTTCACAACTAGTTTTTAATTATCTCATTAAAATAATTATAACAGTAAAATAATGTTTCATAGAAACTTTTTTGTTGCATTTAAATTACCCCTAGTCAGTGTTGTGGGTAATGTAAGCTGATTCAATATTATATATAGTGCAACCCAAGTCGGTATTGTGTGTAGCGCAATCCAAGTCCATGCCTTGTGAAATTAATGTTTGGATTACTATTTTAATAAATATACACACAAACACACACACACACACACAAATATATATATTTAATGTCAAATTAAATGAAAAATATAAAAAAAGATAAATTAATTTGATAAAATTAGGGTGTTACACTTTTCATCCTTTAAAATATATCTTCTTAAAAAAAATATTTTTATTATAAAAGAATTATATTTATTTAATTTAACAGTTAAATAATATATTTGATAAAATTAGGTCTTTTTTATACCATCATATCAATATTAACATAGTGTGATAATTTTGGATTTTTCAGAAAATATAAATTTTTCGTTGAATAGTAAAAAATGTCATTTTTAAGTTAAATAATCATTTCTTTTGATAAAATGAGTAATATAAAAGTCCCAATATTCGTTTATTATTATTTAAAGGTAACATATATATTATTTATTTATATTTAATTATATTAATTATATTTAAATACTCCTTACATTGGATTGTAATATATGTTTTTTCAGGATTAAAAACACATTTATTCTTGAAACTGTTTAAAAATACCTAATGTTTCTATATTATAATTAATTTTAATAAACCATATTGGGAAATTATTTTATTTAAATATTTATATTATTTATCAGTATTTATGAAATAAATTTATATAATTATGATTACTATTTATAGAGTTAATGTAAAATAATCTTTTCATTGGAAAAAATGCATTTTTTTAGAAAACTACTTCCCATCATGCTTGCGGGTTTTATTTTGAATTGAATTCATAAAACCATGTGAATTTATTTTTATAAAATGAAATCCATATTTTGAATCATCATAATTAATATTTGTTCATATGTTTAACTTAATTTTTGAACAATATGAATAATAACTATATTAAATATTTATTACCTCGATAAAAGGAAAATAGGTTAATTATGGGTATAATTAATTTATGAAATACTAGAATCAAAGTAACCCCAATAGTGTGAATATTTATATTTTATTTTCATTCTAATGATCATTATATTTATTGATTTATTAATTTTATTTCATAAATGATTACAAAATCATTTTGTTAAAAATTTTATTTTGATACGATAAAATAAAAAATTTATTTTTGAGCGACACACAATTTCAATTAATGAAATTGTTTTTATGAATTATTAAAATATTAAAATATATTTTCTGTTAATAAAACCTTATTATTAAATTATTATTGTTAAATTTAATTGTTAATTTAATTTTTTTGTTGTCAAAGGCAATTGTTTTAATGGTTTGAAAAACTATTATTATCAAACAACCTAACATTTCTCAATAAATATTGATTATATTTTATATATAATAATTCATATATTTTGACAAAAATAGAAAAAATGATATTATTTTTGGAATCATGACTTCTAAATTATAAAATGGCAAATTATTCATATTTTTTTGAGGTAGCCGAATTATCATGGAAAAATTAAATATCGTATAAATATACAGTGTGCATTAAAACATTATAACGACCCAAAATTGGTGTAATAAATACTATAAAATGAATAAAAGAAAAAATATATTTTTTTATATAAAATAATATGAATTTAAATTTATTTTAATCATTTTATAAATCTTTTATGAATCCCCTAAAACCAAAAATATATTTTATGGTTTTAAAATCATTTAATTAAGAGTGTGACTCACTTCCACATCAGAAAAGATATTACCTTTTTAAGTTTGAATATTTTAATTATAAAAGAATTAAAACCCGCCCTATGTTTTATAAACAATGGGAAAACCCATTATAACTTTTTTTATTATTTTTTTGTATAGATTCAAACACGAATGTTGGAGAAATGATAATGAATTCCCCACTCTTTTCCAATATAAACCCACCAAAGATCTAATTTACAATCAATAAAAATACTTTGAGAAAGTCATTAATATTCCCTCTACTCTCTTAATTCCTCCTATTTTTATCCCAATCTCCCAAGAATCTCCTCCCATCCATTTGGAGTCACACACTCAAGGTAAGAGATGTATCTCTACATTTTATTGAAGAACCTATTTTATGTTATGCATTTTAATTACCATTTTTTTATATTGGGATATTTTCTTACATATCACAATTACTATTAATTTTATTTATAAATTATTATAGTCCAATTTCACTATCATTAAATCCCTCGAATGAAACATTATATATACCCATTACCATGATAAAATTTAGTAAGGGTTATTTTCTTTCGCCTCTTTATTCAAGTATCTTCATTATATTATACCATTTTTCTTCAAATCTGAATATTGAGATTTGTTATTCCATATCAAATTACTCACCCTATAATTTGTAAATGATTATATACCCCTTTAACACTCATTAATCCCTTCAATGAACATTTATACACCCCTGCTACGCTGTAGAAATTCCACTACGATGTTTTATTCCAAATAATTCTCTAGTGAAAACATGTAACAATTTACTTTCAAAGGTGTTGAAATTTATGAACATACAATTATTTTATTGTGGAATTACATGTATTTATTCCACACTGTGATTATGGAATAAAATAATCCATGTTGTATGATATATGTGGGACACTTAAGAATGTGAATGAAATAAAAGTGACTGGTGCACCAAGAATTATATAGAACTCCAATGAATTGGAAAATTTCACAGTATCATTAGATTTTATAAAAAACTATGGAGTTAACCTAATCTATGATAGGACTTTTTCTATAATGATTGGAATATTTATGAATAAAATTCCATTTATTTTGATTTAATGTCTTATGGATATTGAAAAAAATACTTCTTTTATTATATCCCATTGGATTTTAAATGACCATTAAGTATCGTTACCATTGATAATATATTTGTGGATTAGAGATGACATGAATTGTATAAATATATTTTTTTAACAAATCCTTTTGTAACATAAAAAGGAAGTTATGGCCTCATCCAATAGTATTGTACCATTTGATTCCCATTTATCGAATCATCTGAGGGAGATAGCATTTCGGGGCTTTGCCATCGGCCAAGACCAATCCATCATCCAAAAAATTAAGCATGAGTGGATCTGTTTACATGAGAAGATAAATATCATCGAGATCAAGTTCCAAACCATGTTCACCAAACAGCCCCCTGAAATAACCTCCATCACACACCTTACTCTTTGGAATTATGATCGCCTAATAAAAATATATGTATCATAAACCTACTAATAAGTGTATGTAGATTATTTTTTTATAGAATAATTATTATATTTTCTTCTTATTATTTTCACTTTGTAAATTATTTCTAAAGCACAAATAATATTTCTAGTTAATATTCAAATTCAATTAATAAATTTATTTTGATTCATTAATGGTTTTTAAAAATAAATAATACTATAGTAAAATATTATTATAAAATTAATTTTATAAAATATGAATAATCCTATAATTTATATGATGTCAAATGTAATTTTTATTATGGCTCAAAAACTATTATTTTCAAAACCTGCCAATTTTCAACAAATCTTGTTTTTTATTATATAATTGAACATTCAAATATTTAGAAAATTATTTTTATTAAATGAATTTTTTTTTTGAATCTGGATGTTGAAATTTTCCAATAGTGAATTTTTCATAATTTTCGGAGATAGTCAATTTTTTGGGTAAAAATAAAAATCCGTATAAATAAAAAGTGTGTTTTATGAGATCTTAATGAATCAATAATGATATAATAACTTCAATAAACGTTATCTTATTCAAAATATTTGATTTCTTTTTAAAATAACATGCATTTATGTTTATTTTATTTTTTTGTAAATTCATTATGAATCCTCCAAGACATATATAATATTTTATGATATAAAATTCATTTCATTGAGTGACTCACATACACATAAGAAAATGATATATTTTAATAAGTTTTTTCATTTCCCTTATAATATAATTTCTACCACTCCCCATTTCTCGAAACCAGGGTATGAATTTTGGTTTTTAATATTTCATTATGTAGTGTCCAAAAACAAAGTAATAAAGAAATACCCCTCCATTCCTATGTAAACCCACCCTAGATCCCATTTATCTTCCGTTAAACTCGTTTATGCTCGACCAAAATCCTCTATATACTCCCTAGAGTCATCCTAAGGTTCCCCCAAGATCCCAAGAAGCCTCTCTTAAGCCTTTGGAGTCACACGTCCTAGTAAGGGATTTTCGTTGTCTCCTTTGAATTCAATCACATTCTTTGAGATTATTTATTTTAACTTCAATTTATTATATTTCAATTCATTAATATTCATTAACTTATGTTAAAATTGATGTTATTTGTGAAATGGATAATTTATTATTCCTTATTTGGACCCTTTTCCTAATCTATAAGTTTTCTGAAATTCTATAAGGTGTAACGTCCCGGTCCAGGGTGCCATTCAACGGGTGCCCCGAAGCCGGTTCGCCACAATACCTTAAGCGCATTTCCCCAAACGCCGGAGGCTGCCGACTAGCAGCGAGGGACCATGTCTGATAGTGGGGAAACTATGCCCTCATTTGTCAATGTGTAGTGCAGTGGAAATAAATAAAACATACAACGACAGCAGAAGTAGTAAACCATACACAACTAAAACAAACAACAACAGCGGATATAACCAACAGTATATAAATAATGATGCTACATGTCTCAAGTTCTAAGAAAACAACCAAAACATGTTATACATCAGTATAGTACAACAAAGAGCAGAGTACAGCAAAACAAAGAAAAGAGCTATCAGCGGCATCATGAGCCTAGGCTCGGTCCCATGCCCTCCTATTCCTCATCAACAGTCAAGTACCTGTATAGGGACTCTTGCCCCTATCTACACCTGCAACAACGTAATCTATTTGGTCCATAAACTGTGACCCAAACAGGGTGTGATAAATATATCTCAGTAGGAACCCACCAAAGGCCCATGCCCTACCGCGTGCTAACATGCATCAATAGTGTGCAGTGGTAAACGTAATAAAGTAAGCAGTTCTACAAAGTAACTACTTAGCAGTAAAATTTCCATTTAATTATTCATTAAAACCATTTAATATAAGAAATCACCACAGTGCATTTCTATGTAAACAACTAGTGTCCTCAGACACGTAAACTCCTACCCTCGGGCAACGAGTATCCAACACAAGAATTTTCCCTCATGAATAACAGATCTTGCCCTCAGGAGTAGGTAGTGTCACCCACATGCACATAGTCAGGTGCCCATAGGCACGGAAGATGTTTCCCTTAGGCCGAAATAACTACTGTCCATAGGCTAAATAGTGCAGTTCCCACAGGCTAATCACAACAACGCCCTCAGGCTAAAAAGGTAACTGGGCCATGACCAACAAGTCAAAATGCAGAAAACAAGAAATTCCTTTCAAGGAAATTCTACAATTACTACATTTAAAGGCATACCCTCGGGTATCCTGGCCAGACGGCTAAAAAGTGAAACACACCCCCGGGGTGGTTCCGGATCCATGAAACGATCCCAACCAGCATTTCATTATCATAATTTGAGTACCTATGCAATTCTAGGAATTAAATATTGCAACAACCTCAGCCACACGACACCCCAACAAGGGTTCGTGCCACGAAAATGCATAAAATGCACGACAGTTGGAAAAAATAACACAACGCCACGTACCTTGGATGACAATGAACATTATACCCAAACGCCGACTCCAGAAACACCCAAGAACGGCTTAGATCTGACGAAGAACAAAACCTATTCAAATGTAAATAACTTCCACTCGAGAAAGAGTTGGTATGAACGGTACCAGGAGAGGAGAGGGCTTAACCATGCGGTTCCAACAATATCGTCCGAAGACAAATCAGATTCCAGATGAACACCTGGTAGATCATCAAAGGTCTGGCCTCCTCCTTTGGCTCCAAATCAGCTCAAGTGTCTCCTCTGCCAAATGAGGAGGCTACTACCTGTTTTAAGATGAAAAAACAAAGTACAAGGTGTGAACTTATGAGTACATGGCGTGTACTTCTTTCATTTAACTGTTCATTTAGAACCACCACCACACTGTTCATCCGTCGACATGAGTACACGACATGTACTCCCAAGTACACGGTGTGTACTGTCGCCCAGCTGGTGGCGACTCCACCACCTTACTGTTTATGCATGTCGACTGACTACATGGCGTGTAAGGTACCACTAAATAGTGTGCAGTCTGTTCCTACACCCCTAGTCGCCGACAAGGCTACACGCCCCGTGTACTCATCCCCACATCCCTAGAAGTACACGACGTGTGGAAAAAGTACACGGCGTGTAGTTCCAAAATTGAGGATTTTTCTCCATTTTCCATATTTTCTCAAAAACACTTAAGGAAAAGGAAAAAGAAACCCATAACTCAAAACTAAGAACCGTTTTCTTACAAACTTCCCCCGTTATAGAAATTCGTCCTCGAATTTTCCTTAAAAGGGTGGCGAAGATATAGCAGTGAACAACTCTGGCCACTGAGCACGTACGTCAGTCTCCCGCTCCCAGGTTTCGTCCTGCAGTCGGCCATGCTGCCATGGCACCCGTACGAGAGGAACTGACCGGCCTCAGAGAACCTTCATGCTCCGGTCAACGATACGAATCAGATGCTCCTCAACGGACGCATCTACCTCCAGCTCAACCTCTTCTGGCTGAAAGGTGTGAGACGGGTCTGAATGATAGCGACGCAACAGAGATACGTGGAAGTCATCATGCATGGCTCGGTACCACTATGGTAACCTCAACCGATAGGCAACCAGCCCGACTCCCTCAAGAATCTCAAATGGCCCCACATACCATGGTGAAAGTTTACCCTGTCTCCTGATCCTCTTGTGTCCCAGCCTCAGCGAAACACGCAAGAAAACATGATCCCCAACCACGAACTCCAAAGGGCGTCTGCGGTGATCAACATAAGATATCAGACGAGACTATATGGTAGCCATCTGTATCTGAATCAACTGGACCTGCTCAGATGTCTTTTGCATGAGCTGTGGCCCATGTAAAGCTGCCTCACCTACCTCTAACCAACACAAAGGTGATCGGGATGGCCTACAATATAAAGCCTCGTATGGTGCCATCTAAATATTTTCCTGAAAACTATTGTTATAGGCAAACTCAACTAAGGGTATATGCTTCTCCCAAGAGCCCCCAATGTCTAGGACGCATGCACGTAGCTTGTCCTCAAGCACCTGTATTGTACGCTCTGACTGGCCATCTGTCTGAGGGTGCTTTGCTGTGCTCAGAAGCACCTGTGTACTCAGCGCCCTCTGAAAGCTATGCCAGAAACGAGACGTAAAGATGGCGTCCCTATCAGAAATAATAGAATGAGGGACCCCATGAAGACGCATGATCTCTCGGATATACAGCCTTCTGAGCTCGTCCACACAAAAGGTCTCCTTGATCGGCAAGAAGTGAGCTACCTTTGTGAGTCTGTCCACAACAACCCACAGGACGTCATTGCCTCGAGGTGACCTCGACAATCCCATCATGAAATCCATCGCGACATAATCCCATTTCCACTCTGGAATGGGCAACTGCTGTAACAGCCAAGCTGGCCTCTGGTGATCTACCTTCACTTGCTGACAGGTGGAACACCTCGTAACAAAACAAGCTATCTCTCTCTTCATACCCAGCCACCAGTACTGACACCTCAAGTCATAGTACATCTTGGTAACCCTCGGATGAACTGCCCAAGCCGAATCATGAAACTCCTGCACCAGCTCCTCGCGTATATCGCCTGGAACCCATACTCAACCATGCAAATGCAAAATCTCATCATCTCCTATCGTCCAACTAGGAGGAGGGTCATCACCTGCCACCGACTCCCGTAGAACTAGCCCTTCCGAATTCGATAGTTGTCACATCCTCACTCTGTCCATGAGGGTAGAAGAAACATCTAACGAGGAAAGATGAGCCTTCCCCTAACTATCATGCACCTCTAAAAAAATCTCAGAGAACAAAGCCATGAGCTGCCACTCACCACTGGCCTCTTGCACTGCCTGTATCTGGGTCTTCCTACTCAGGGAATCAGCTACTACATTACCTTTACCAGGTGTATAGGTAAGCTCAAAATCGAAGGATTGTAGGTACTAAACCCACCTTCTCTTCCTCATATTCAGGTCACGCTGAGTCAAGATATACTTGAGGCTTTTGTGGTCAGTTAAAACCAAAAAATTCTCTCCTAACAGATAATGTCTCCAACAGCGCAACGCATGGAAAACTACAACCAACTCGAGATCATGTGTCGGGTAATTACTCTCATGTGGCCTCAACTGCCGAGACCCGTACTCAACAACTCGGTCGACCTACATCAAAACGGCTCCCAGACCAATCCTTGATGCATCACAATAAACTGTATAGCTCTTCTCCTACTCTAGGAGTATCAGTATCGGTGTTGATCTCAACCTTCCCTTCAGGTCCTGAAAAGCTATGTTGCATACTTCTGACCAAATGAACTTCACACCCTTCTTAGTCAGTCCCGTCAACAGTGTTGCTAAGCGGGATATGTACTGTATGAAGTTTCTGTAGTAACCAGCAAACCCTAATAAACTCTGTATCTGAAACACGTTCTTAGGCTGCTCCTAGGAAACTACTGCTCTCACCTTCTCTGGGTTTACTGCAACTCATGCCTCTGAGATGATATGACCCTGGAATTGAATCTGGTCCATTCAAAAGTGGCTCTTCGAGAGCTTAGCATATAGAAGATTCTCTCTCAGTGTACTCAACACGATCTCAAGATGGGTGGCATGTCCATGTCGAGTGTGAGAGTACACCAAGATGTCGTCCATGAATACTACCAAAAAAGAATCAAGATGCATATGTAACACATGATTCATCAGAGCCATGAAAACTACTGGCGCGTTTTTGAGTCCCAACGGCATATCCGTATACTCATATAGACCATACCTACTTCGAAATATGGTGAGAGGTATATCAGATTGTCTAACATGCAACTGATGATATCCTGATCTCAGGTCAATCTTCGAGAACAATCGTGCTCCAATAAGCTGATAAAAAAGTTCATCAATCCTTGGTAAGGGATATCAGTTCTTAACCGTCAACTGGTTCAGCTTCCGAAAATCCACGCAAAGTCTAAGGGTACCGTCCGCCTTCTTCGCAAAAAGGACAGGGAACCCCAAGGAGAAGTACTGGGTCGGATAAAGCCATTTGCTTATAACTTCTCCAACTACCTGTTGAGCTCCTACAACATAGGCGTCGCCATCCTATAAGGTGGAATGGACATCGGTGATACTCCTGGAACTATCTCAAAAGAGAAATCCACCTCACGCACCGGAGGTAGACCCGAAAAGTTGTCCGGGAAGACATCCCTGAAACGAACAAAAATTGGAGGGAAATCTGTCTGAGAAGTCCCCTGATCGTCCAGATATAAACTCGCAATCTGGGATGTGACTCCACCTCGCCCATGATGCTCTGGTCCATCTCGACTCGCCAGAACATCCCATTCTCCCTTGTAAGGAAACTCTCTTCCCTCTGGTGATTTGAAACGCACCCTACGACAATATCAGTCTACAAAGGCCCAAAAGGGAACCAACCATTCCATCCTGAGAATGATGTCATAACTCATCATCTCTAGGACATATAGGTCCCAAAGGAACTGACACCCTCCAACCTCAAGGGGGCACCCCTTACACTAATGCACACCAGTCGTCCTTGTCCCAAAATGAGTGTCCAGCGTCAAGATATCAGAAGAAGTAGAAACACAGAGCCCAAGGCTCTCCACAACGGGTACATATATGAAACTATGTGTAGCACCCGTATCAAAAAGTACTGAAGATAAGACAGAAGCTACTAGAATAGAACCTCTGACTGTAGAAGGTGAGGGATCCTTCTCCTGCAGGGACTATCGCACTGCATATGCCTGCCCAGTGCCATGGCCCTACGACACAACCTGGATACCCTGAGATGTCTTACCCTATTGCCTCTCAGATCTTGACATCTGGCTACCACGGCCACGACCACCATCTCTACCTGAACACCATGACATGTTCCAGTTTCCTGACTAGTATGAAGGCAATGGTCCTACTCCCACACACAGAGTCCGCACAGAACCCCTCTTACTAGCCACTGGTGGAAACGCCCTACAAAAGCGCTGCAGATGACCCATCTTTCCACAAGCTCATCACTCTACTGGATTTCATGGACACTGCGGCATCTTGTGCCCCTCTCTACCACACTGGTAGCACAAAACCTGGCCACCTGAAGCATTCTTCTGACTGGTACTTCCGCCCTGAGAGAATCCCATCTGTATTTCCCTCTTTCCAGTAGAAATAATACCAGTAACTGGTGCTGAACCTCCCTGGCCCACACCACTCGATTCCCACAAGTTCCTCTCTGTAATCAATGCATGGTTCAATATCGTGTGTAAAGTAGGAAACCTGAAAAAATTCACCAGCTCTCGGATGTCATAATGAAGACCATCCTTAAAATGTCTGGCCCTCAGCATCTCATCACCCACCAGCACGGGTGAAAAGTGTTAAAGCTCCGTAAAACAAGTAGAATAGTTCATCACCAACATAGCGCCCTGCTGCAGATTCATGAACTCTTGAGTTCTATCTGCCCTCAGCGTCTCCAGGAAGAAAAATTCATAGAAGGCTTCCTGAAAGTATTCCCACGCCATGTCCTTGTGATGCTCTGACTGGGTGGTAACATCCCAGCACCTCTTGGCGGAATCACCCAGCATATAAGTAGCGAGCTTGACCCTCCGCCCTGGAGGCATCTCATGATGCTTGAAAATAATCTGCATCGACCCCAACCAAGACTCTACAGCTCATGGTCCTCCATCCCCTAAAAACGTAAGCGGATGCGGATGCTGAAAGATACGAGTCAACTCATCCATAGATGTCATAGCCTGCGGTGCTCCCTAAACGGTCTGCATGAACTGCATAAAGCCTTCACGGAACTGCACATTCGTGCCTGTGTCTGGTATAGCAGCTGGCGCCGCATCTGGCTCTGCTGGACGATCAACTGGTAGCCCATGGCCCACCATCTCCGAAGTATAGTCATTGTCGATCTCCTGGTGAACAAATCGCGGTCGTCTAGGCGGCATGACACTATAGGGTCAAAATCACACCTTAGATTCAAGATTATTAAGGATGAAATGAAGAAACCAAAAAGGGAACAAAAGCAAGAAGGAATCTTAAAATTTACAAAACGAGACTATACGGTGTGAACACTGACTACACGGTGTGTACTTGAATTCCCTTCCCCTGCCCGGGTCCTCCGACAAGGCTAAGCGACACGGCTCTCGTTAAACAAAAATACATGGAGTGTACTTAATCTACATGGCGTGTATGGTGTTATTTTCCAACTGTCTATGTCGTCTGTGACACGGCTGACTACTTGGCTTGACTCTACACGGTGTGTTACACCCGCACATGGTGTGTACACCATCCATGTTTCCCAGCCACATGGCTAACTCCACACAGTCTGTCCTCGGACAAGACTACACGGCATGTCCCACTGGTACACGGTGTGTTCAAGGAACGGTGACATCGACCCGTGTTGTTAGTTACACAGCCGAGTCCCCAGGTCACACTAAACTGCATGCTCATTATTGACACGGCGTGTTCTGTACAGGAGTTCACCGACCCGTGTTGTTAGTTACACGGCCGGACTCCAGGTCACACTACACGGCCTGTAAAAAAGCTACTCGACGTGTTTTACCCAAGCCTTTCCCTACCCTATGTCGCCACCCACACGGTTTGTGACATGAGAAGAGACTACACGGCATGTACTCAGAGTACACGGCGTGTACTTAAAAAGTTCGTTTTTTCTTCCCGAAAATAAAACCATACACGATGTGTGTAAAAATACTACACGGCGTGTATACTAGGTTTCCAGAAAATACACCTCAGAAACCAGTCAATGATCCACCAAATTCCGGTCAATGGGGGACCATACTCCCCAAAAACCAAATTTTGGCTTCCATTCTATAAACAAGCTCAAACAAAAATACCATATCACAAGGCACGTATTTATCAAGCAGTTATCACAACAGCATGATTTATTAGCACAACAACTATCACAACAACATGAAAATTCTAATGCACCTACATGGCGTGGAATCAATGCATGGCATTGGATATCTAGCATGTGCCTATGTGATGAATGAGATTATATACCGTTATCTCATCGGTTTGCAACTCAAGAGAACCCATGGATAAATTATAAACAGCACAATCTCAAAGTGCATCACCCAATAGTGAAAACATATCAACCGTAAATTTGCAAAAATCAACAGAATGCTAAATAAGAGGTAGACTGGCTTTTCCCTGTACACAGGTTAGCTATGCCCGGGCACAGCTTATTACCAACCACCATTCCGTCCTATCCCTGAATACGGCTCCAAATAGTAAGTCAATGAAAATAACCCCTTTGATAAAACTTTGTAACGTCCCAGTCCCGGGTGCCACTCAACGGGTGCCTCGAAGCCAGTTCGGCACAAGACCTCAAGCACATTTCCCCAAACTCCAGAGGCTACCAACTAGCAGCGGGGGCCCAGGTCTGATAGTGGGGAAACTATGCCCTCATTTGTTAAAGTGTAGCGCAGCAGAATTTAAATAAAACATACAACGACATTGGAAGCAGTAAACCATATACAACTGAAACAAACAACAGCAGTGGATAAAACCAACAGTATATAAATAATGATGCTACATGTCTCAAGTTCTAAGAAAACAGCCAAAACATGATATACATCAGTATAGAACAACAAAGAGCATAGTACAGCAAAACAAAGCAAGTAGCTGGTAGTGGCATCGCGATCCTAGGATCGGTCTCATCCCCTCCTACTCCTCAGCAATAGTCATGTACCTGTATAGGAACTCTTGCCCCTATCTACACCTACAGAAACGTAATCTGTTTGGGCTGAAAATTGTGAACCAAACAGGGTGTGAAAAATATATCTCAGTAGGAACCCACCAAAGGCATGTTCCCAACTGCGTGCTAACATGCAAAAATAGTGTGGAGTGGTAAATGCAGTAAGGTAAGTAGTTCTACAAAGTAACTACTTAGTAGTTAATTTTCCATTTAATTATTCATTTAATCCATTTTATATAAGAAATCACCACAGTTCATTTCAAAGTAAACAACTACTGTCCTCAGACACATAAAATCCTACCCTCGAGTAACGAGTATCCAACACAAGAATCTGCCCTCAGGCATAATAGAGTTTTCCCTCAGGGGTAGGGAGTGTCGCCCACAGGCACAAAGTCAGCTACCCACAGGCACAGAAGAAGTTTCACTCAGGCCGAAATAACTACTGCCCACAGGCTAAATAGTACAATGCCTATAGGCTAATGACAACAATGCCTTCAGGCTAAACAGGTAACTGGGCCATGCCCAACATGTCAAAATGCAGTAAACAAGCAATTCCTCTCAAGTCAATTCTATAATTACTACATTTAAAAGCATTCCCTCGGGTATCCTGGCCAAACGGCTAAACAATGAAACACACCCCTGGGGTGGTTCCAGATCCAAGCAATGATCCCAACCAGCATTTAATTATCACAATTTAATCACCTATGCAATTATAGGCATTAAATATAGCAACGGACTTAGCCACACGACACCCCAACAGGGGTTCGTGGCATGAAAATGCACAAAACGCACGACAGTTTGAAAAAATAACACAAATCCACCTACATTATACGCCAACGAACGTTATACCCAAACGCCAACTACAGGAACACCCAAGAACGGCGTAGATATGACGGAGAACAAAACCCATTCAAACATAAATAACTTCCCCTCAGAAATGAATTGGTAAGAACGGTACCAGGAGGGGAGGGGGCTTACCCGTGCGGTTCCAACGAGATCGTCCGAAGCCGAATCGGATTCCAGACGAACACCTGGAAGATCTTCAAAGGTCTGGCCTCCTCCTCTGGCTCCAAATCGGCTCAAGTGTCTCCTCTGCCAAATGAGGAGGCTAATGCCTATTTTAAGCCAAAAAAACAATGTACACAGCATGTACTTATGAGTATACGATGTGTACTTCTTTCATTTAACTGTTCATTTGGCAGCACCACCACACTGTTAATCCGTCGACATGAGTACACGGAATATAATCCCAAGTACACCGCATGTACTGTTGCCCCACTAGTGGTGACTCCAACGCCTTACTGTTTAAGCATGCCGACTAACTACAGGGCGTGTAAGGTACCACTACACGGTGTGTATTTGGTTCCCACACCCCTCGTCGCCGACAAGGATACACACGCCGTGTACTCATCCCCACACGGCCAGAAGTACACAGCCTGTGTAAAAAGTACACGGCGTGAAGTTACAAAATATTGGATTTTTCCCCATTTTCCATATTTTCTCAAAAACACTTAAGGAAAAGGAAAAAGAAGAAGCTCATACCTCAAAACTAAGAACCAGGTTCTTACATAAGGGGTTTCTCTTTTCCCATTTCTATTCAAGAACTTATTATATATTATGATTCTTATTTTCTTTTTTCATATGTTGGTTTATAATGTTCCATGATATCATTAATGTAAATTTTATTTATAAATGATGAGATCTTACTTTCACTCTCATTAATCCCCCCAATGATCCTTTATGTACACCTGTTATCATGCCAAATTTTTGTAAGTGATCTATTGATTTCTCCTCTTACTTCAAGACTCTTTATTATGTTACACATTATAGTTAAAATTATTTTTGATGGATAATTTACAATCATGTCCCCTTACTGTCCATTTCATGTCAAAATGATGAGATAATCATTTCATACTCATCATCCCAGTTTATTAATTTTGATATGATGGTGTTCTGCTTCCAAAATTGCAACATAATTTTTATACAACAATATCATTATATAATGAATACCATAACCATTTATCAATAAATGGTATTCACCTTTCTGTATATATAATTATTTACTGATTACATATATGTATTTATACCATGTTTCCTTTATCATGGAATAAACTATAATGGATAATGAATCCATGTTGTATGATCCATGTGGCACACTTAAGCATGAAAACACAATGATTATGAAGGGTGTTCCCTGATAGCACTCAAATGCATTCAGTAATGTTTAGTATCTTGATATGTCATAGGAAATAATCTTTTACTCATGATCCTTCATGTGAAATGAGCTTTAACTAATTCTATTTCTTGTTAAATGAGCTTTGACTCATGATCCTTCATGTGCAATGAGCTTTGACTCATGATCCTCCATGCGCAATGAGCCTTGACTCAGGATAATATCATGGTGTATGTTGTTGCTACATTTCCATGTTGTGATGATAATTCATTATCATTCTTTTATAGTCATGTTCCTTCTATGATCCATTGATATTACTACTGTATAACATTATTTTATTCCTCACGACATTCCTTGTTTATTCCCATACTATGCTTTATAGCTCACCCGTTTCTTATGTATGTCCTCGGGTTATCCCATGCATTGTTAAGTAAGAAGTAAGGATTTGGTCTTGTCAATGAATTGGTCAATAAAGATGTTATATTTTTTGTTTCATTCAGTTATGTGATGTACCTAATTCTCAATGACACTAGTTGTCTCGATCTTTTGAGTTTTATTATTTGTTATATTATGTAACTAATCGTGTTTAAATATTAACTAATTGGTAGGGTTATTGTAGATGGTATCAGAGGATTGGTTTGGTTATTTTGGGACTAGTATTAGAAATACCATGTGAAAAGACATATGGATAAGACTATGTATATAAGAAAATACCTAATTTTTTGTGATAATAAATAATGTTTTTAATCAATAAAATAGATCCATGTTTTGATAGTACAAGTAGACGTTGTTTTGACACAGATGTAACTAGGAGTAACAACTCTGACAAGGTGTTCCTGGATTCACTTGGGGTAACCTGGTACACAAAAAACGGTCTTTATGCACACCTAAATCGACACTCCTTGGGATATTATTTGGTAAATTAATAAGATCCTTACCAAATATTATCAAGGGAACAATAAAATTACCATAATAATATATGTTTGGATGTAGATAATGGATAATGTAGATTGAATTGTAGAAACTCATAAGTTTAGGAGATAAATTTCATTTCCATGTTATCCCTTTATTGTCATTGGATTCACACTACATGTGTTTAAAATTTTAAGATACTCATTCCTTAGTCTATATTGGATAATGTAGAACCATAATCAAAAAGTTGATGGTAGGGTTACCATCTATAGTTCTGTGCATTTCATTATATAATGAATGTGTTGTAGAACAATTTAAATACCACAACAAATCTTGGACGTAGAGATGTCAATGAAGATAGAAGATGGTGATATTATTTCATCCCATGTCAAAATTTTTGGATTTAATTTCTTAGTGAACCATTCCATACTTCCCTTAGTGGAATTTGATGCATTTCTGGGCATGGATTGGCATTCCTTATATAAATCCAACATAAATTTCTATAAGGGAGAAATCACTCTCCATATAAACAATTGACCCTAAATTTTATATAAGTGAATAAAAGAGGTTAAATCTTATTTAGAATCATTATATAAATCATGAATATAATTTACTTATGAGGAATCATATATAACTTAATTTAATGATTGTAAGATAAGAACCATTCTCGAAAATATTCTCATTGTGAGGGAATATGATTATGTGTTTCCCGATGAGTTTCCTAGACTTCCTAAAAGTAGTGAGTCTGTATTTCGATCAAACATATACATGTGGAATTGATAATATACAAGAATCAATATATAATGGATTTTTGGGAACATGATGAACTAGAGATAAAACTACTAGACAAGATGTATAAAGGGTTTATAAACCTTATTTATTCACTATGGGGTGAACCAGTCTTCTTCATCAAGAAAAATGATGTGACAATGCACCTTTTCATTGATTATCATCAGCTTAACAAGATAATAGTAAAGAACAAGTATCTTTTCCATGGATTTATAACTTGTTTGATCAGATATGTAGAGAACAATACTTATTCAATGTGGATGTATGTTTAGTATATTACCATGTAAGGTTGAAGTATGAGGATATCACCAAGACTACTTTTCATACATGGTACAATAATTATGAGGTCATAGTTATTCCATTAGGAGTCACTAATTCTATAATAATATTAATGGAATTGATAAATATATTCTTTAGAGATTTCCTCAAAAAATTGGAAGTATTTAAATATTATATTCTAATATAATCCAACAACAAGGAGAAGCATTTGGAGAATCTAAGCACTACGATAAAGAAATTACAAAGGGAGAAGCTCTTTGAATACTACATCATGTGGGGTTTATAGATAAAATAACTCTCATTCTTGGGGAATATCATCATAATAAATGGGGTATCTATGGTTCCATTATGGGAAAAATTAAGGGATGGCCAAGGAAAATATTTGTGATAGATATTCATAGCATCCATAGGTTAGTAGGATATTATCTATGATTTTTTAGAAAGTTCTAATAATTTTCCAACCCTCTTACAAAGCTAAATATAAATGTATCCAAATTTTCATGGAATGGTGAATGTGAAGAACGATTTATGGAGTTGAAAAGAAGTCCTATCATGGCCCATTTTATCACATTACCCACAAGTTTGGATCTTTTAATGATTTTCATTGATGCTTCAAAGAAGGTATTGTGATGTGTGTTGATTAGAAATCAAAAATTCATTTCATATACCTCAAGGAAGATGAAAATTAATGAGTAAAACAATCCCACACATGATCTGGAGTTAAAAGTTGTAGTCATTGGGTAAAAAAATTAGCGGTATTACCTCTTTGCGGAGAAGTGTGAAATATATACAGATCACGAAAGTCTCAAATATATATTTACATAGAAATAGAGGAATTTCTGCCAATGAATATGGCTAGATCTTATCAGGTATTACAACTTCTCAATCCACAACCATCCTGGGAGAGAAAACTTGGTAGTGGATTCTCTAAGTAGAAAGTGACCTGGAAGTATATCATTGATGAGAATTGAGAATGATCATCTCTTTATAGATTTGAAGTCTAAATACATGAAAATACTAAAGAAACGAACATTATAAATCCTTTAATAAATTATTTCTCAACCGTATCTTTGGGAAGGGATAATGGATGCTAAAAATGATGATGTGGGTATCTAGAAGAAAGTGAAAACTATAAAAAAGGGAAATAATCAGATTTAAATGATAATGATGACGGAATTGTGAGATTTGGGTCAAGACATTATGTTCCATAAAATCCTATGATTAAGAAGGAACTATTGGATGATGCACATAGTTCATCTTTCTCTATTGACCCAAGAAACACAAAGTTGTACTGATATTTTCTAGAGCATTATTGGTGGAATAATATAGAGAATAACATCACTAAATATACATCAATGTTCATGGTATATCAGTAAGTGAAGGCTAAACAATAGATGTATAAGGGGATGATGAAACTATTAACCATACCAACTTGTAAATTAGAAAATATCACCATAATATTTTTCCCTTGACTTCCAAAGAAATATAAAGGAATAAATGAAATCTGGGTTCTTGTGGACAGTCTTACAATGACTTCACACCTTATTTGGATTTGAGAGGATTTATGACTGGATGAATCGGACCTGAAATACATCATATAAGTGGTAAGTATGAATGGATTACCACTATCGATTGTATTCAATTGAGATCCCAGATTCACCTCTATGATTTGTAAAATATCCAATATACTCTAAAACTTAGCTTAAATTTTGTATGGATTATCACCCTCAAAATGATGTCAAATAAGAGTGGACTATCCCACACATGGAGACATGTTGAGAGAATTATCAATAAACATCAATGGTGGATAGGACCAACATCTTACTTTTGTGGAGTTCTCTTAAAATAATAGTTTCCACTCAATAATCCAAATGGCCCCTTATGAATCCCTTTATGGGTAGATGTGTAGAACATTGGCATGTTGGGATGAAGTTGGGTAATGTAATCTTTTAGGTCCTAAAGTGGTCAATGAAAGGGCGGAGAAGATCAATACCATATATTATAACATCAAATATGCTCATATTTGAAAAAAGGGATATGCTGGAAATCATTAACTAGACCCATAGTTTGATGTTAGAGACATGGAATTCCTCCACATATCTCCATATAATATAGTGATGATATGTGGAATGAGGTGAATTATTATTCCAAGGTACATCAGCCCTTTTTAGACCCATGACTGCATTAGAGTAGCAGTTTATTGAGTAAAACTCCCACCAAAGATGTATCAAGTTAATGATTTATTACATGTATCCCAAAGAAGTATATACTAGACCCATAACATGTACTTAAAATAGACGTGGTACCATTTGAGAAGGACCTTTCCTATGAGGAGTATCTGATGAAGATCTTTGATCATAGAGAAAAAAAATCTATCAAATTAGAAAATTACCATCATCAATGTGTTGTGGAGAATCCAAAAGTTGCAATAAGAAACATGGGAACCATTGGAGATGAAGAAGCAGAGATACCATTATCTATTTTTGTGTGGGAAAAGAAAAATTCTAGGATGAAATTTCGTAATAGAGGAAGGTTGTAACAACTTAAACAATTATTAATAGAATTCTCCATGTTTTGATTTAATTTATTATGGGTATCGAAAACACATTATGTTATTTTATTATATCCAATTTGAATTTAAATTACCATTATGTAACTTTTACCATTAATAATTTAGTCATTGATTAGTCCCCACATTACTAGTATAAATATACGGTTTTAAAAATAACTTTTGGTACAGTTAAATGACATGAGGGCCTCATATAGTAGGATTGTACCCTATGAAGCTCATTTATCGGAGCTTCTAAGAGAGATATTATTTCATGTATTTTCCCTAAACCAAGGAAAATTAAAGACTCAATAAACTAAGAATGAGACAAACCATTTATGGGATATGTTCATGCTCCTTGAGATCATGACCCAAACCATGTTCACCGAACACCACCAAGAAAGGCCACCATCCCGCATCTTACTCTTAGGAATTATTCCAGTGTAATAAATGTATATTCACCATGAAGCTTGAAATAATATTATTTACATTATTTTTGTATATAATTATAAATATATTTTATTCCTATTATTGTTACTTTGTAAATGATTTTTAAAGAATAAATAGTATTTTGGGTTAATATTAAATTTTAAATAAGACATATATTTTGATTAATTTTATGGATTTTTGATATAAATAGTGTTTTAGTAAAATATTATTATTAAATTAATTTTATTAATTATAAATAGTCATAAAAGTTTCATAAAGGAAAATATAATTTTTTTTATTTTTCAAAAAATGTTTTTTTCTAAACCCATCAATTTCCAATAAATATTAGTTTTTATTTTCAAAGTAATAATTCACATATTAATAAAATTATTTAGATAAAATTTATAATACTTTTGGAATCATGAAGTCCGAATTATCCAACAGTTAATTTTTCATAATTTTCTTATGTAGTTGATTTTTTGGGTAAAAATTACATACCGTATAAATATACGATGTGTTTTATGAAATCATAATGGATTGATAATAGTTTAATAAATACAATAAACATTATCTTAGGTCAAATATATTTTTTCTCTATATAATTATTTTTTTAAATTATTTGTTTGTAAATCTATTATGAATCTTGCAAGACATATAATATATTTTATGATTTTAAATTCATTTCACTAAGAATGTAACTCACCTCCATGTAAGTAGAAGAAATATTTTAATAAATTCATCTCTTGGACTTATAAAATAATATATATGACTCCCCTTTGATATAAACCATTTTAGAAAATAGTGGGTTGGTTTGTGGTTTTGAATATTTTATTATGTAATTTCCAAATCCAAAATAATAATGAAATCCCCCTCCATTCGTATATAAAACCATCCATGCACCCATTTCGCTTCACTAAACCTTTTTTGACCTCATCAACAATCTTTTATATACTCCCTGTATTTCTCCCAAGGCTCCCAAGAATCATATCCTATGCCTTTGGAGTCACACTACCAAGTAAGGGATTTCTCTCTTCTCCTTTGAAGTCAAGCACCATCTTTGGGATTAGTTATTTTAATTTCAGATTCATAAAGTCAAATTATTTTATAATCATTAAATTAGTGTAAAATTTATGTTTTTTGCATGAGGTATCATTTATTCCCCCCCATTTTTACCCTAACCTAAGCCATTACTGTGCTAAAAATCCGTAAGGTATTTCTCTCTTCTCATTTCAAATCAAGATCTTATTTCATATTTTGGTTTTTAAATTCCATTTACATATGTTGGGATAATATTTTACATGATTCCATTAGTTTCCATTTGATTTATAAATGATTAGATCTTCCTTTTAATCTCATTAATCCCCCATATAATTCTTTATGTACTCCCATTACCATGTCGAATATTCATATGAGTTCTTTTCATTTCTACTCTTACTTTAAGAATATTCATTATGTTACACCTTCTATTACATGTTTTTTGTGGTGGGTAATGTCCTTAAATGTCCCTCTTACTGTTCATTTTATGCCTAAATGATGATATATCCCTTAATCTCTCATCAACCAATTTTTTTAATTTATATATGACATTGTCATGTTGTCAAAATTGCACCGTGATTTTCCCACACCAATAACATTGTGTGTTGAATACCATACCAATTTATCTATAAAGGTTATTCACATTTATGAACATATACATTTTTATTGTGGATAAATATGTATGTATTAAACATTTCCTTAGTCATGTAATAAACTATGATGATTAATGAATCTAGTTTGTATGATCTATGTTCCAAACATAATTAGGAAAATAATGATAATGAATGGTGTACCATGACCGCACTCCAATGAATTTGGAAATGGTTAGTATCATGATACATCCAATTAAATAAGATTTGACTCATTCTCCTTCATCTGAAATTATCATTGACTCATTCCCCTTTATATGAAATAATCCTTGACTCATGATCCTCCTTCTGCAATGAGCTTTGACTCATGATCCTCCATGTGTAATAATCCCTGACTCATGTTAATATCGTGTTGTATATTGTTGCCACAATTCCATGATATGATAAGCATGCTTTATCATTAATTTATCTTCGTGTTCCCTTTATGATCCATTGATATTCCAATTGTCTAACATGTACTTTATTCCTCATGTTATGCCTTGTTTATTCATATACTAGGTTTTATAGCTCACCCCTTTCTTATGAATGTCATCAGGTTATCCCATTCAGTGTTAATTAAGAAGGAATCATTTGGTCTTGTCAAAGAAGTTTTTAATAAAGATGATTTATTTTATGTTCTAATTTATTATGATATGTACCTAATTATCAAAGACACTAGACCTCCTAATTTTATGAGTTTTATTAAATGTAGTTTTATTTAATAAACCACGTTTATTTATAAAATAAATAGAAGGGTGGTTATATTTTCAATCATGATTTCTTTTAATTTATCCTTGACCTATGTTTATGATGCAATTTTTTTATTTTTTCCAATATATCCCATGTTTTCTTTATGTTTTCATGCTATATCATGCCTCACTTTTCATGTTTAGGATTACCACACCTTTTATGTCCCATTTGTATGCCTATGGTCTAACATGTATTAACTTATTCATGTTATTCCATGTTTATTCCCATATTGGGATTTATATATCACCCTTATGTATTGTATGTCCCCAAGTTATCCCATGATGTTTTATTTAAGATCATGATAAGGAATTTATTAATAAATATGATGTTTTTAATATTTTAGGTTGTTATGTAATGTACCAAATGAAGGAACCCAAGGTCTAGAGGATGATTGAAAGAATGTAGAATTTAAAATTTTGGGTTTCGAATCTTGTAAAAAGTATAGAATCTACTTAACCCCTTACTAAAATTTCTGAAAGGATCATTTTTCATTCTATTTAGGCTTGAAAAATAAAACCAAATGAAATATAAAAAGGTACATCATTCATTTATTGTCACTAGTTTGATTCGCTTACTATTGATGTGTCATGGATGAATGACAACAAACTAGATTCCCTCTAGATAATCCACACGTTCTCCACATTTCTAGGATCGTTTATCTATGTTTTGTGGGATCTAGTTTGGGAAATCTAAGTGCTTTATGATGTCCCTTAGACCACCTAAAGAATGTGGACTAAATCAAGAATGATGGATCGATCTGAATTTTTTATTCCTTGAGAATCTCTCTCTAAGAAATTTAAGAAGATGAGAATAGTGAACCTCTATATAAATTCATGAAAATCATGGAGCTTAGAATTCAAGATGTTAAAATGATATTTTATATATATTTTTTACTTTCCAAAATTGTACTTTGATAATCATAATGTAATAACCATCATTTTAGACCTATGCACACATATATGAAATAATAAACATGTCATAAATGTGAAATATATTTTATCACTCACTTATAACATAATAAAATGTCACGTGATAAAATATGAACCTTTTATTAGGCCTGTAATCTCTCCAAATAATTTAATGAACCTTGAACATTCAATGTTTTTTCAAAAAATCATTGTTTTCTTGTATTCAATTCTATGATCAAACAACATTTCAATACCTTGATAAATAAATCCAATCCTCACTATTCGAAACAAGAATAATATCATTGATGTTGTTTTAATTGAGACCAGTTAACATCAGACATTCACCAACCCCTTCCCATGGGGCCCACTTCATGCTAAACACATTTTCACTAGAATATGTGGATCTTGTGGATACACATAGTTTGTGACCCTCTAGGTTCCTATCGCAATAGCATTGTGTCCAACCCAAAAACCAAGAGTGGTGCCTAGCAATCCATCTTTGCACCTATAGAGATAAGGATTTTGATAGCTACGAGTTCCTCCTACAAACATTAACTCTGTAATATAATCTCTCCATCTAGAGATATCTCATAAAGTAGGATTAACACTTGTGTCATAATCATTTGATTGTTTTATTTATTTTGTGACATTACATGATGTATTTACCATATTTTAGGATGTACATGGATTTATAATGGTACTATCATCCTGGTCAACCTGGGCCCATGAGAAATATCTTCCTCAAATAAGAAGCTACAATATCTATCTTGATCATTAATCCAATGACATAGCACTAATGATGCACCCAATAAAAACTTTCTCGCTGTGATTTTATTATCATGTTTTTCACCATGCATAAAAGTACATGGTCAAATGACACACACTAAAAATGATATCAAGATCGGATACCAGCACACATGCTCATAGATAGGAACATCCAATGACACCCGAAACATGTGGTGTTCTTATTGGTGAGTATATCCTCATAATCCCACTACTAGAGATCACCAAGTGAAAACTTCATAAGAAGAACTCTCAATGTTTATGATCCCCCAGAACCTCATATTTAGACTTCATATGTGTCCTATCATTATGGTGTATCTAGAAAATATGACATGTATATTTAATATTGCTTCCATAGTATCTTGAGGTTTTCATTATAGCTGGGAAATAATATAACATTTTGATATGACACATAATATAAGGATATTAACTTATAAAAAAGGATTCAAAAATATCAAAACAATTAGTATAATAATATATAATCACAAGTACATATCAATCCAGATACATTTAATGAAAATCAAAAGTACTATTCAAGTTGGGTAGAGGGAACCCACTATTATAATACTCCCACATGCACTAGAGAGAATTGCTAAAAATTCCAAATCCACTAGATATAACATGAGTATCATGATGATAATGAGATATGGATATAGTTAGGGGTATACCATGATATTGTTTGTTGGAACTCTCTTAACTGTGAATTAACCTCTCTAATTAAAATCCCTCAACATATGAAACTTCTGAAATATATGATTTGTTCTCTGGTGTTACCTGGGATCCTTGGAAAGAACCACAACCACAACATTATCATAATATATTGTAATAGGATTTTAACCATTATGTTTAACACCAAGCTCAAAAAAATTGAGTATCCAAAATGCTTCCATAACTGCATTTGAAGCCACTATATACTCAGATTCAGTAATAGAAACAGAAACTACAAACTACACTGAGGTACTCCATCTCACTGCACCACCAATCTATCTGAAGACATATCCAGACTACAATTTTAAATCATCAAGATCTATTTGGAAACTAGAATATATGTATCACCTTATGACTAGCTCCTCATCTCCTTCGTAAACTAGGAATGTGTCCTATATATGTCATATGTACATTAGGATAGTTCTTACACCTGCCTAATATAGCACTGCTAGATTGGATTGATATCATCCCACAATTATTAAATAAAATGAAAAATAAATCCTAGTAAATAGAATGGCATACATGATAGACCCCACTAATGAATAATAATGGGTTCTACACATTCTATCAATCTCCTCCTTGGTTTTTGGACACATCTTCTTGTACAGATTAATTTCATGTGGAATTGGAAACATTCCTTCTATGGATTTTTATGTACTATATCTTTTATGTACCATGACAATGTATGTGTTTTGACATAGCCAAATAAACCTTTGAGATCTATCTCGATTGATCTTGATTGTACGAATTTGGATATTCTTTTCAGGTATGTCATTCATTTTTCTGGTTGTTTTTTAGAAAATTAACAGTCTCTATAAATTTTAGTAGAACACACCATGTACATATATGTACATGTTCTGTACTCAGTTTTCACAGGTAGTCGTGTGTAGGTCATCTAACAGCCAAGCACATAGTCCTATGTGGTGGCCTAGAGACTTCCTAAAGAGGGTGTCAGTTATGGAAAGTATATGCCATGTATTTCTAAAGTACACATCATGTACATTATTTTCTTTCATTAAACAGATCGAGTTTCATCTAATAGACATAACACACTTTTTCTCGGCATGCCTTTTCCAGGAGTGAATGAGACCACTGAATCTTCTCTAAGTCCCCGACCTGTTGGCTGTTCTCTGATTCGACCATCGCCGATTGCGTTGGAATCACCACGATGAGTTTGTAGAAACCCGGATCTTCGTTTAGGTATGTTTTCCCTTTTTCTAGAGTTTTAAGGAAAATAAATTTTCTAGAAATTTCAGAAGTACACGTCGTGTACTTTTTGAGTACACGCCGTGTACTCTAATTAGGCTCAAAGCCGTGTGCTGGCCGTGCTGGGCCACACACACTGTGTGTAGGGGTGACGTAGAGGCTATTTTTGGCAGTGTACAGAAAGGACCCAGTACACGCCGTGTACTGTAAAAGTACACGCCGTGAACATTCTTTTTTTCATTAAACAGACCCGGGTCACGCCTAACCCCTATGTCCATCTTCTTCTCCAGTTTTCGTCCACCTGGAAGCGACCGTACTGTCGAATATTCTCCGAGCTTCCGCCTCACCGTCCGTTCTCCGATTCGAGCACGGTCAATTGCGTTGGAATCGCAGCGGTGAGTTATTCCTTCTGCTTTAGCCTTGTTTCTTGATTCCTCCTCATTTAAAAGTTGTCTTGGGATTAATTTTTTGTGCATTTTCTCAGATCTACGTTGTTCTTAGAGGAATCTGTCACAGAGGTTCGCGTATATTGATCTCCTCGGATCGAGGTAGGTATCTTGTGCCTTTCCGTAGAAATTTGATGGATATTTTGTGCAATTTCCACCAATACCCTTGAACGAGGTATTGCGTGTTTCCTATTTTTCCCTTGTTGCTTGAATTCTTTGATTGACTGCTTTAGTATAGGTTATTGCTTGGGATTAGAGTATTTTTTTGTGCTCAGTTTCTTGCCATGCTTGTTCTTCTTGTTTGGCGTTTTGCCAGTTGCCATGCCTAGTTGTAGGATTGTGGACTGTTGCCTTGTTTTGTTGTTGAGCCTTAGTTGATAGCCAAGTTGTTCTTGAGGTTTACTTGGATGATATATATATACGTGTGATGAGCATGTTTAGTTATACTCAAGACTGTGAGAACCTAGTGTAGTAGACCAAAGGGGGGAATTGACGGAAGGGCTTCTCCAGATTGTCTTTTAATCACGATGCGAGACCAAGGGGAGAATTGATGGAAGGGCTTCTCTAGAGTGTCTTTTAATTACAATGCGGGTCATAGGGGAATTGACGTTAAGTGCTTCCCTAGAGATCCTTTACCGCGATACGAGACTATAGGGGGAATTGATGGTGAGTGCTTCCCAAGAGAGTCTGCAAAATTGTGTAGCTGTACCAGAGGGGTGAGACTTTGTGTGCTTACCAGAGGGTTGCTAGTACTTATAGGTTGAACCATTGGGGTTAGACTGTGAGAGCTACCCATAGGGTTACCTGTTTCTTCTTTTGTTGTTGGCTGCTTACATGTGTGTTAAACTTGTTATGAACTGTGGATTGTAGCTATTTGTGCTTTTCTATTTACTAAATCTTGTTTTAGTACTGCCATGTATTCATTGACTGTTAGGAACAAATCATTGGGTGATTGATTATTGGGATTATATCTCACACCCTGTTTGGGACATGCTTTTGGGCCCAAGAAAACTATGTTGATGTAGGTATAGACAAGGGAAAGCGCCCTTCTACTTCAGGATCTTGATTGCACCAGAAGATGGGGATCATGGGACTGAGCTGTGGCTCACGATGCTGAGGAGATTATTTTGTTCTCTTTTGCACTTGGTTTCAGTTTTATTTCAGCACGTTGTTGTGTTTGATGTTTTCCTTAGATACTTGTACATGCTGCATCATTTTCATCATACTTATATCTCTAAATTGCTTTCGTTGTTTGGTTTCTTTTGTTATTCATGTTGTTTACTGCTTCCGCTGGTTATTTCTATTCTCATACCTTGTATACCTTAAAGAATGAGGGCATAGTTTCCCAACCGACTCACCAAGGCCCTCGCTGCTAGTCGGAAGCCTCTGGCGTTCAGGGAAATGTGCTTTTGGTCATGTGGCGAACCGAGTACGATGCACCAGTGGAGGGGCTCCGTACTCGGGGCGCTACAAAGTGGTATCAGAGGGGTTCTATTCTCTTGCTTTACTATTTGGAGGCCTTAGCCAGGGATAGAAAGCATTTGGTACTTTTCATTAATCTGTGCTCGGGAGTAGATAACCCGTGTACAGGAAAAGCCATACTACCTCGTTAATTGCAGTTGATGATTCAGAGATTTTATAGTGGACCTGATTACACCGAGAGTGATTCACATTTCTTGTGCTATTACTTTTTTGATATTTCGATTCTATTTCAGTCGCAACCCAATGAGATGAGGGTATTCCATCTCATGCATCATATAGACACTTGTAGGAATCACATGCCATGCATTCTTGCCATTCTATCTAGGGTGCATTATCGATTGCATGTTGTTGTGATAGGCTCTGTGTAGATTATGTATGCTATTTTGATAGACGCTTGATAGATTCTCTATTGTTATGTTAGAAAACTATTTGTTTTGTTCCTTGCTTTAAAATAAACGCCGAATTGTGGTTCTTGATGTGTTATGGGCCCTCATGGATCGGAATTTGGCACCTTTATCCTTGTTTTTAGTGTTTTTGTAATTCTGCGCAGTTTCTGAGCTACTGCCAGAAAAACCCAGAACACACGGCGTGTACTTTTTAGATACACACTGTGTAGTTTTCAGGCCGTGTCACTCACTGTGTGAGCAGAACACGGTGTCGTGGGAGTAACTTTAAGAACTCGCCGTGTACCATTGGTACACGCCGTGTGAGTTCAGAGCTGTGTACCCGGCCGTGTCACTAACAACACAGGCCGTGGATGCTCTGGTAGAACACGCCGTGTCTATAGGGAACACGCCGTGTAGTCCTGTCCAGGTACCCGGCCGTGTCAAGAACAACACAGGCTGGTGTTACCTTCTTTTCCACATGCCGTGTTTGTTCGGAACATGCCGTGTAGTCTTGTCCAGGTACCCGGCCGTGTCACGAACAACACGGTATGGTGTCACCTTTTCCTTTACAGGCCGTGTTTGTTCGGAGCACGCCGTGTAAGATCCATCCATGTAGATGGCCATGTACTCAACAACATGGACTACCGAAGCCTTGTCTAGTGCACGCCATGTTTGTTTCGAACACGCCTTGTAGTCTCGGGGTGAGTCGGACCGTGTGGGTTAACCGTGTAAGGAGACTCGGGTAGGGGAATAGTTTCAAGTACATGCCGTGTGTGGTGGCCAACACGCCGTGTAGTTTGAGGTGTACACGACTTGTAGGGTGAGAGTACACGCCCATGTCAGTGGTTTAAGAAGACACACCATGTAGTTTTATACACGCCGTGTAGTCGTGTTTTGCAATCATCTGTGTTTTCTTCCCCTGTTCCTATTTTGTACTCTTGTGTTCTCTGTCCTTGTTTTCCTAACCAAAGGTGTGCTTTTGATCTTTCAAAACTATGCCTCCAAGACATCCTCCGGTCGTACATCTGTCATCAGGCAGTGATCAGACGCCAGACATGGATGATCATGGACTTCCTCTCGATCCCCAAGCCGTGCCAGCCTTGGCACCAGTTGTTGTACCAGTCATGGGTGCTGATGCGCAGATTAGGGAAGGTTTCATGAGGATGATGAAGGCCATCCAGGGAGCACCGCCTCCTGCCTTGTCTATGGCAGACTTGACACGGGTCTTTCATCAGCAGAATCCTCCCACGTTCTCGGGGGAGGGAGGACCTCAGGCTGCAGATTCATGGATGGAAGCCATGCTGAATATATTCGTGCATCTGGAGACACCTCCAGAGAGGCGAGACAAGCTCGCCACCTACAGTATCCATGAATCCGCCAAGAGGTGGTGGGACGTGATCTCACATGCGGGTCAGTAGCAGGCTATGGCTTGGGAGGAGTTCCAGCGCGTGTTCTACGACTACATCTACCCGAAGACCCTGAGGGACGATCAAGCCCAGGAGTTCATGAGCATAGAATAAGGTACTCTATCTGTCATGGAGTATTCCTCTCTTTTTTCCAATATACAGTGTTTTACACCCCTTCGGGATGGGAGTGGGGTGTTCTTGGCATGGAAGTTTAAGGATGGACTCAGGCTGGAGATCCGCTCACAGGTGAACATCTTCCAGCTGAATTCCATTACTTCCATACTCAACTAGGAACTGATTGCAGAGCGCAATATAAGAGGCTCTAGAGCTGTGAGTCAGGGAGGTTCTGCTTTCAGAGCTAGCTTCCCTTCATAGGACAGCAAGAAGCGTCGTAGGGAGCCTACGCGTGGTGATACAAGGAAGCGGTACACATCATCAGGCAGCCATGTGACATGATACCAGTGTGTACAGATAGGGAACATGAGGCCACAGTGCCAGAGAGACCCCGTGGAGTTCCGATCATGCGGAAAGATGAGTCACCTTCAGCGTTTTTGTCAGGCTTTCTCACCAGCAGCAGGTGACCGGGGTTCTTCCAGGACCTCTCGTTTAGGAGCAGTCCCACCGGTATCTCACCAGTCAGGGAACTGGAGTTCTTCCAGTTGTTCAGGCCGAGGTGGAGGTCGAGGTCATGGTGTTCAGCCACCAGTTCCTCAGCACCATCAGGGTGGTTCAGCTCAGAATGGTCAGTCAGGGGCACAGGGCTTCGGTGCAGGCCAGTCTTTCGCCGTGGAGTATACTTATCATGAGAAGGATCCCGACCCTTCTACTGTTGAGGTATGATTTTAGTAGCCTCTGTTTTATCTTCAACCCTTTTCGATACTGGTGCTATGCATAGATTTATCTCTGTTTCTGTTGTGGAGAGCCTTGGACTCTGCATCTTTTCTTCTGCTGACTCGTTGACACTAGACACACCTTTGGTAATGAGGACATCTAGTGTACGTCAGTGTAGAGAGTGACCACTTGAGATTGCATGGTATCGCTTCTTATGGGATCTCTATGTCCTAGAGATGACAGGCTATGTTTTCATCCTTGGAATGGACTGGTTGATTCCCTTCCGGGCAGTCGTCGACTACTATCGCCACAGAGTCAGTTTCATTTCACCAGAAGGTGAATCTTTTCTTCCTAGAGGCGAATGGGACGTTCGGGCGAGTCGGGCAGGACTCAAGCATCTTGGCCTAGGAAGAGTGATGGACCAGATTTCTAGTCTTTATCTAGATGATCAGGGACTCCACAGTTGGACTTTCCTCCAGTGGTGGATCGCTTCAGGGATGTCTTTCCAGAATAATTTTCAGGTTTTCCTCCAGAGAGTGAGGTTGACTTCTCTATTGAGCTCATGCCAGGAGCGGTGCCGGTGTCCATTCCTCCCTACAGGATGGACACACCTGAGTTACAGGAGCTAAAGAAGTAGTTGGAGGAGTTACAGGCTAAGGGTTTCATCTGACCCAATACTTCTCCTTGGGGTTCGCCAGTTCTGTTTGCGAAAAAGGCAGACGGTACCCTTCGACTTTGTGTGGATTATCGGAAGCTGAACCAGTTGGCGGTCAAGAACTAATATCCTCTGCCGAGGATTTATGACCTTTTCGATCATCGTCGAGGAGCTCAGGTGTTCTCGAAGATCGACATGAGGTTTGGTTATCATTAGTTGCACGTTAGACCATCAGATATACCTCTGACAGCCTCCAGGAGCGGGTATGGTCTATACGAGTATACAGTCATGCCTTTCGGACTCACGAACGCACCTGCAGTTTTCATGGCACTGATGAACCGAGTGTTCCATCCTTACTTGGATTCCTTCTTCGCGGTCTTTGTGGACGATATCTTGGTGTACTCTCACACTCGACACGACCATGCCACCAATCTTGAGATCGTTCTGAGTACACTGAGAGAGCATCGAATTTATGCTAAACTCTCGAAGTGCCACTTCTGGATGGATCGGATTCACTTTTTGGGTCACTTAATCTCAGATGAAGGAGTATATATGGACCCAGAGAAAGTGAGAGCTGTAGTTTCCTTGGAGCACCTGAAGAACGTTTTTGAGGTACAGAGATTCTTAGGGCTGGCTGGATACTACAGACGCTTCATTCGGGACTTTTCCCGTTTAGCAGCACCCTTGATAGGTCTGACCAAGAAGGGGTAAAAGTTCTTATGATCATATTCTTATGAGTCAGCCTTTCAGGAGCTGAAGTGGAGGTTGACGTCAGCACCGATACTAGTCTTGTCGGAGCCAGGAAAGAGGTAAACTATTTACTGTGATGCTTCGGGTATCAGGCTGGGAGATGTGCTTATGCAAGGAGATGGAATCGTTGCATATGGGTCGTAGTAGCTGAGGCCACATGAGAGGAACTACCCTATGAATGATCTGTAGTTGGCAGTTTTTGTTCATGTCTTGTGTTTTTGGAGACACTATCTTCTGGGAGAGCACTTTGTGGTCTTCACAAACCACAAGAGTCTCAAGTATATCTTCACCCAATGTGACCTAAATCTGAGGCAGTGTAGGTTGGTTGAGTATCTTCAGTCTTTTGATTTCGAGATTGCCTATATGTCGGGAAAGGGAAACATCGTGGCAGACACTATGAACAGGAGAACTTAGATTAAGGCAGTTCAGAAGGCTAGTAGTGAGTGGCAGCTGATGGCTCTGTTTTCTGAGATGCATCTAGAGGTGCACGATAGATGGGAATAGACCTTTATATCTTCTGTAGCTGTTACCTCCACGCTACTTGATCGGGTACGGGTGAGGTAGCTATCAGACTCAGAAGGCTTAGTCCTGCGGCAGAGTGTGTCGGGAGAGGACCCTCTTCCTAGATGGATAGTGGGGGAGGATGGGATCTTGTGTTTCCAAGGACGCGTATGGGTGCCAGAAGACATACGCGAGGAGCTGATGTGTGATTTCCATTCCTCAGTTTGGGCAGTTCATCCTGGCCTCACCAAGATGTATCGGGATCTTCATCGCCAGTACTGGTGGCCCGGTATGAAGAAGGATGGTGCTGGTTTTGTCATGAGATGTTCTACTTGTCAGCAGGTGAAAGTAGAGCATCAGCGACCAGTAGGCCTTTTACAGTAGTTACCCATTCCGGAGTGGAAGTGGAACAATTTTTTGATGGACTTCGTGATCGGGTTGCCGAGATCACCTCGAGGGAACGATGATGTTTGGGTTGTCGTCGACAAAATTACGAAGGTTGGTCACTTCTTTCCGATCAAGGAGACCTTCAGTGTCGATGATCTGGGACAACGTTACATTAGGGAGATCGTTCATCTACATGGAGTTCCGCACTCTATTTTTTCAGACAGAGATGCGTGCTATACCTCTCGGTTCTGGAAGGGACTTCAGAAGGCCTTGGGTACACATGTACTTTTGAGTACAATATATCATCTCTAGACTGCTGGCCAATCCGAACGCACGATCCAGGTGCTTGAGGATATGATCCGAGCTTGCATCCTTGACTTTGGAGGTTCTTGGGAGAAGCGTAATCCTCTCGTGGAGTTCACCCACAACAACAGTTTCCAGGAGACCATTCAGATGGTTCCATACGAGGATTTGTACGGTAGGCCATGTCGATCACCCTTATGAGGGCTAGAGGCGGGAGAGGTAGCTTTGCTAGGACCTAATCTTGTTCCGGATACTTCAGAGCAGATAGAGCTGATTCGGAAGAGAATGGCTACAGCGCAGTCTCGGCAGAAGTCTTATGCGGATCAGCGGAGATGGCCTCTGGAGTTTGAGGACAGAGATCAGGTTTTCCTTCGTGTCGCACCTAGGTTGGGGCCCAAAAGGATTCGAAGACAGGGTATACTTTCGCCACTGTACGTCAGGCCGTTTGAGGTTTTGGAAAAAGTGGGGTCAGTCGCCTATCGGTTATAGCTACCTTAGAGGTATTAGGCCATGCACGACGTCTTCCACGTCTCTCAGCTCCGACGTTACATTTCAGACCCGTCTCATGTCTTTCAGCCTGAGGAAGTCGAGCTTGAAGCGGATGCATCGTTCGAGGAGCATCCTATCTAGATTGTCGATCGTAGTATGAAGGTTCTTCGCGAGCGGTTTGTTCTTCTGGTATGAGTGTTATGGCAGCACGGGCGAGTATAGGACGAGACATGGGAGAGGGAGGCCGATGAACGATCGCAGTGGCCAGAGCTGTTCGGGGATTCTTCTTCTCCACCGCGTTAGGGAAATTTACGGACGAATTCATTTAAGGGGGAATGTTTGTAAGAACCCAGATCTTCGTTCAGGTATGTTTTCCCTTTTTCTGGAGTTTTTATGGAAAATAAATTTTTTGGAAATTTCAGAAGTACTCGTCGTGTACTTTTTGAGTACACGCCGTGTACTCTGATCCGTCTCGAAGCTGTGTGCTGGCCATGCTGGGACACACACACAGTGTGTAGGGGTGACGTGGACGCCGTTTTTGGAAGTGTACGGAAAAGACCCAGTACACACCGTGTACTCTAAAAGTGCATGTCGTGTACTTTCTTTTTTTCATTAAACGGATCGGGGTCACGCCTAACCCCTATTTCCATCTTCTTCTCCAGATTTCGTCTGCCCGGAAGCGACTGTACGGACGAATCTACTCCGAGCTTCTGCCTCGCTGTCCATTCTCCAATTCGCGCACGGTCAGTTGCGTTGGAATATCAGCGGTGAGTTCTTCCTTCTACTTTATCCTTGTATCATGATTCCTCCTCATTTCCAAGTTATCATGGGATGAACGTTTTGTGTGTTTTCTCATATCTACATTGTTCTAATAGGAATCTGTCACTGAGGTTCGCTTATATCGATCTCCTTGGCTCAAGGTAGGTGGTTTGGGCCTTTCCGTAGAAAGTTGATGGATATTTTGTGCAATTTCCACCAATACCCTTGAACGAGGTATTGTGTGTTTCCTGTTTTTCCCTTGTTTCTTGCCTGCTTTGCTTGACTACTTTAGTAGAGGTTATTTCTTGTGATTAGAGTATTTTGTTTATGCTCAATTGCTTTCCATGCTTGTTCTGCTTGTTTGGCATTTTTCCAGTTGCCATGCCTCGTTGTAGGATTGTGTAATGTTTCCATGTTTTTTTTGTTGAGCAATAGTTGATAGCCAAGTAGTTCTTGAGGTTTACTTGGACGATATAAATATACGCGTGCTAGGCATGTTTACTTATAATCAGGACTGTGAGAACCTAGAGTAGTAGACTAAAGGGGGAATTGACGGAAGGGCTTCTCCAGAGTGACTTTTAATCACGATGCGAGACCAAGGGTAGAATTGATGGAAGGGCTTCTCCAGAGTGTCTTTTAATTAAGACGCGGGCCATAGAGGGAATTGACATCCAGTGCTTCCTGAGAGATCCTTTATCACAATACGGGGCTATAGGGGGAATTGATGGTGAGTGCTTCCCTAGAGAGTCTGCTTAATTGCATAGCTGTACCAGAGGGGTGAGACTGTGTGTGATTCCCAGAGGGCTGCTAGTACTTATAGGATGAACCATAGGGGTTATATTGTGAGAGCTACCTAGAGGGTTACCTGTTTCTTCTTTTTTTGCTGGCTTCTTACTTGTGTGCTATACTTGTTAGAACTATGGATTGTAGCTGTTTGTGATTTTCTGTTTACTGCTTATTGTTTTAGTACTACAATGTATTCATTGACTGTTAGACACAAATATTTGGTTGTTTTCCTACTGGGATTGTATCTCACACCCTGTTTGGGCCATGCTTTTGGGCCCAAGTAGACTATGTTTCTATAGGTATAGACAAGGGCAAGTTCCCTTCTACTTCAAGATCATGATTGCACTAGGAGCTGGGGAGCATGGGACCGAGCCGTGGCTCGCGATGATGAGGAGATTATTTTGTTTTCTTTTGCACTTGGTTTCAGTTGTATTTTAGCACATTGTTGTGTTTGCTGTTTTCCTTACATACATGTACCTGCTGTATCATTTTCATCATAGTTATATCTCTACATTGCTTCCGTTGTTTGGTTTCTGTTTTTATGAATGTTGTTTACTACTTCTTCTGGTTATTGCAGTTTTCTTAACATGTATACCTTACCGAATGAGGGAATAGTTTCTCCACCGACTCTCCAAGGCCCTTACTGCTAGTCGGAAGCCTCTGGTGATCGGGGAAACGCGCTTGAGGTCATGTGGCGAACCGGGTATGGGGCACCAGTGGAGGGGATCCGGACTCGGGACGTTATAGAGTTCTTTATTATTATTGAACCTCATATATTTATTTATCTTCATTCAGGATATATCATTGGTTGAACGTATTAGGCATTATTGTAGATCTATGGAATTCTAGGGAGATTCAAGGCTTAAGGTCCATGTACATCGGCTATAAAACTCCTAGTTATTTGGTTTGTGCCTTTCAGTAGTTATTCATTGATTTATATGTGCAAAAGATCCCAATACCCTCGTTTGGGGTATTGTGCGTTTGGGATTGAGTAGATTTTTGGTGATTGTAAATAGGGTTATTCACCTAGCAGTGTATGTTTTTTCTCATTTTTTCATGATTTTGACCATTTGGTCTAGCTTTGTCTCTTTGGCTGTTTACATTCCATGCCTAGTTTTGTTGTGATGTAGTAATTGTTACCTTACATGCTATGATATGTCGTAGATTGTTTAGACATGTAGTTCTTGAGGTCTACATTGGAATCTATGTATCATTTGTGAATGATTGAATTACACAGGGTTGTGGGAACCTAGTTTGGTAAACCATAGGGGGAATAGATGCTGAGGTCTTCCCTCGAGTGTCTGTTTTACTATTACGTTGTGAGACCATAAGGGTGATGCACTCTGTCCTCCCTCGGAGTGTCTCTAGTTTCCTCGATATGAGCCATAGGGGGAATTGGACATTGAGTTATTCATTATAGTTTCTATCAATTACTGATATGAGACCATAGGGGGAATTGATGGTGAGTGCTTAAATAGAGAGTCTATGCAAAATCTGAACTAGAGTGGCTAGACTGTGTGTACTTCCCAGAGGGTTACTTATGTTTATTTGGTTGAACCATAGGGGATAGGTTGTGAGTACTTCCCTGTGGGTTACCTTCTTTTGTTTAGATACTTACTTAATATATGAAAATGAATGCAATTGAAACTATAGTATTTTTTACTTTGATTACTTCCTTGTTTATTGCTTCATTTATCATATTGCATGCCATATATATTCACTGACTATTAGGCATAGATCATTGGGTGGTTTCCTACTGGAATTTGTCTCACACCCTATTTTGGTCATACTTTTGGGCCCAAACAGATTATATTGTTGTAGGTATAGATAAGGGAAAGCACCCTTCTACATCAGGTACTTGATTGTTGTGTAGCTGGATAGCATGGCACCAACATGGGGCTTGCGATACTGTGGAGTTGTTTTCTTGTTTTTCTTTTTTACTTGGGTTTAGTACTGTATTATAGCATTTTTACTTGATTGGATGTTTTACTAGATATATGTATCATTCATCATTTATATATGTACTCAGGCTATTTATTTCTTTCAGTCTTCCATTGTTTACTCATTGCATGTTTTACTGCTTCTGCTATTATTATCTATTTATTTCTATAGCGTTACTTTTCCAATGAGGGAATAGTTTCCTCATAATATCACCCAAGGCCCTAGCTACTAGTCAAAAGCCTCTGGCATTTGGGAAAATGCACTTGAGGCCATGGGACCAATTGAGTATGGGGCACCTCTGGGTGGCTCCCGAAACCAGGACATTATAAAGTGGTATCAGAGAAAATATTTTCTTCTTGACTTACTATTTGGAGCCTATATCCAGGGATAGGAAGAAATAGGTACTTGGTAATAATTTTTGTACTTGAGTAGCTAACTCGTGTACAGGGAAAATCCGATTTACCTCATATATTGTGACTGTTTTATGGTTTTCCAATTTTAACAGTTAATTTGATTTTACCATTTGGTGATTAACATGTTTTTTGATGTTATTGTGGATATCACTGGGGTTCTATTTCTACTGAAACCTGATGAGATGAGGGTATGTCATATCATGCATCATATAGGTAGTTTATAGAAATCACATGCCATGCATTCTTTCCATTCCATTTAGGGTTCATTTTTTATTTCATGTTGTTGTGATAGGTGATGTGCTAAATATGCATGATATTGTGATAGATTCCTTGATAGGATACCTGTTCTTTGATCAATTATTAAATTGTTTAATGTTTAGTTTTAATGAATGCCAAACTTTGGTTCTTGAGGTGTGATGGGCCCCCATGGATTGAAATTTGGTGGATCATTTAATTATTATACTTGTATATGAAATGTATAAGATGCTAAGCCTTGATTCACATGGAGAAGGGACCCTCACGGATCAGAATTTGGCACATAAATGTTCTTTTCAGTGTTTTCTAGGATCTGGAGTTGTTTCTGAGGCTTATTGTCCAGAAAAACCCAAATCACATGGTGTGTAATGATTAAAACATTCCATGTATCATTCTGTTTGGGAAGGAACTATTTTTTTTCTTAAGTACAAATTGTGTAGTCTATAATCGTGTCACTAGCTGTGTGGGCAGAGACACGGGGTATGTGAAATATTTGGTAGAATATGCAATATTTCGGAAGTAAACACAGTTTTGTATAGACTATAACACCACAAGCTTCCATGGTACACTTCTCTTTGAAAAATACAGTAGCGTGTATTGTTCACAACTTCGAGTTCTAACACACCACAACCAATCAAAGAAGTCGTTATGAATAGTAATACCCAATTTTTGAAATTTTATACATTTTATCATTCAAAATGTAATTCATTTTTGGATTAGGAATATAGAAATTATCTTAGGTTGAAATTTTGGTACATTTCTGATAACTTTCATATTTTGATGAATAGTGAAAATTATTAAATTTTAATTAAAAAAACTATTTTTAATACAAATAATTAATAGTGATAAATTATACATTTGAATGGTTTGAAGTATAATTAGATAATATTTTAAACATTTAATCCAATGTTAGTCATTGGACATAATTCCACATTTAAACTGGACATAAGAAAGTGTCAATCTTTTAATAGATATTATTTCTTAAAAACACGCTTTTGGTTTTGACAATGAGAATTAATTTTAAATTAATTTCTACCACTTCTGTGTTTTGAATTTAAAAAAATGGATTCTATATTTGGAATCAGGAGGTCCAAATTGTGTAAATATGTCACTTTTATTTTTAGATACTTTGAATAATTACATGGGTAAATATTTTATTTACCATGGTTAAAGGGTAAATCCGGTAAATAAGGTTAAACAAATATTATTATAATAATATTAAATTACCCTAAAACATGTATTAACCCTATTTAATGATGCATTCCTAACCATGGGAATATTTGGGTCGATTTTGGGACCCCATGGAGCCACTTGTATGTGATAATGACACTTTATATTAATTAAGTTAAAGTAAATGCAAAAATGACATAAGCATATATCTTTTAAAAAACAATTTTTACATAGGAATATATATGTTATATTTTCGACTATAAATATTCATTATAAATCTAAGAAGATTTAAAACCTAATGGTATTTTATTTATAATTTTTTAGAAATGAATAAATAAATTTATTTATGACACAATGATGATGCAGTTTTTTCCTTATTAATGAACAAATCAAATAAATTGTATTATAAATGTTAAAATTAATATAATTTGAATATTTTTATGTCATACAATAATTATATAGGTTAATATGATATTTTAGGATTGATTAGATGAATTTATTTATAATTAATAACTTTTTTATGAATTTATCAAAAATCAATTATTAAATAGTGTAAAAATTGACATAAAGGAGTATTTAAAACAAATATTATATTATTAATTTATATTAAATTCCTAAAATATAAGGAGCGTCCAAATGACTTAGATAAGGTTAAATATATTAATAATGAACCACTTGGGGATCTCTTGGCCTATTATAGTATGTTTATTATCCATATAATATAAAAAAACAAAGAGACATGGTAAAAGTCAAATTATTTAACTAAGAGTTAAATATAAATGATAAGGTTAATATAGTGACCCAAACCTATCTAAAATCTATTGGTTGAAAGGATTTAGACGCATCCCTACCTTAGTCTCAAAATAAGTCACTTTTTATAAATTATAAACTGAATATGAATTTATTATAAAATAATATTTTAATTTTTTTCTAAGGTGCCCCTCACCCCTCTTATAAAAGGGCACTCCCCCTTCACTCAAATTCATACCATCACAGGATTTTGGTTCGTCCAACCCCTGCCCTACTATCCTCTAAACTTCTATCAATTCATCCTAGAGGCATTAATCTAGTCATAAATCCAACTTAAGGATTCCTTTAGGTCAAATCAAAAGGGAAAACTCGGAGAAGAGGTAATCATTTCACCGCCCTCTTTCAAGTTCCTTTCATCTTCCACTTCTTCTTTCATTGTTATTTCCATTCTAAAATAATAACTACAGTATCTTATATATACTGTGATGTTATTAAAAATATGGTACATCCATATTCATTATTAAATCCATCCTTTTAATGACATTTCACCATACGTGCATACGTACGGCTTACCGTCTCCACGTCATGGTGTAATTGTTAGTTAATATATTATTATTTGGATGGGTATAATAATGAAGTGTAATTAATTTAAATAATAAATATAACATGGTAATGATCCTGTATATACAATAAACCATGCAATTATATATTATTTTGATATCAAAATAGTTATATTGTCCCTCGTGCGTACGTACGGATTACCGTCTCCACAAACATGATGAGATTCATTCCCCATCTTATCAATTAAAGATTAACTTTTATTTGATGATTATGAATAATTTTTATGGACATGATATCATTATGGATATTAATAATATAAAACCTATGTATAACAAGCATTACTTATGTAACAAACATATAAAAGAAAACAAGTAACTGAACACCCAAAACAATGATAATACTAAAATATTATTAACGAAGCAATATTAAAAGGTCATATATGGTATCATATTTATGTATATGATTCATGAATAATTTAATAGCAATTATTTAACCATTATAAAAAAAATTTAACCTACCCTTGACCATGGAAAATTACAAGGTATGGGTTAATTTTACAATCTTCTTATTATCCGAGGTTCTTTATACGTAATTATCTACTGGGAACTCTTTCTCATCCACATCCATGTTTCCTAAAAATGTATTTCAAATAATTCTTATTATTTTACTTACTATGGGTTAAAGTAATTTATACCATTGTTTTAATTTTTATTAGATGTTTATAAAGGAATATTTCTGTCATTTTCTAAACAAGGTCCTTTTTAACCTTTTCGACAGAATTAAGGTAAGAATGTATTTTTTAACTTATACCGCAGGTGTGGATATTTTCCACCATTATAAAATCTTTGAAGCTTCCCTTAAAAGATTATAAGAATATTTTCAATGTAAATGTTTTATTTTATTGGTTATGTGACTTTTAAATTATTTTAAAAAAGATATATTTCTCTCAAATTGTTTTGATTTCATCTTTGTCAACATCCTTTGATGGATTTTAAGATTATTTGAAGTTGATTTATTATGATACAAAACTTCCATATTGTATTTAAGGTTTTGTGATATGTTTGAATTTGGATGTGTTATTTTTATATCATTCAAGGTTTATGGAAAAATTATTGACTTTTCGTATGCTAGTTTTAATACGAATGTTTATGTTATATTAAAACCCCTTCATATGAGGAATGCATTGAACTTAATAAGTGGCTGGTGGATCCCACTATAGCTCATCGATGAATCGATAGGTCTCATGAGACAAACAAGTGTCTTGGCATAAGGGCTTGACAAAATATTATTTTTAGTCAAGGGACAAGTCCTTGACTATGTGGTTATGATAGTATGGAATTATGCATTATATCATTATGAATGTGGTTATTGATATTGAATGTGATTACTCGACTAGTAGAATATCCATGTAAATAAGTAAATGGAATTATTTAATTATATTTTTTCTATATTATTCTGAAGTTCATGTCTAAAAGGATTTCGTTTTAGTTATACATTTCCTTAAAATATTGTTTTTATTTATGAATGTTTTCCCTATATTTTTATCCATAATAAGAATTTGAGCTCACCCCTTTCTATGTTTTACTTTTTCCAGGATGTGAAGAAGTATTTTATGAATGACCTTCAGGGATAGTCTGAGGGCATATGAGTCTGGAATATGGATACTATGTTGTTTTTGTTATTCACTTTATGATTTAAAGTAAGACTTATTAATGTATCTAGTGTTTCCAAGGCTACTTAACTAATCAGTCTTTTGAGACTTGATCTTTTGTGATCATGCCAATGTTATGTAATAACTCCCCAAATCTGGGTAACTGGGGTCGTGGTGTTATAGTTGGTATCAGAGGATGTTTCGTATAATCCTTGGATGCTTGAATTAGATAAAATCTGATTAGAGCACATAGACCTAAGATGGACTTTGAGGATTAGTATATAAGATCTTCCTAGAATTTTGGTATTGTATAAATTTTGTGAGTTTTCCAAGAAATACATCCCTGTCTGGATATGAGCAGGTAGAGGTGGCTCTGGCACAGATGTACCTAGGGGTAAAAGCCGAAATCACTACTTTGAGCTAGACTCTAACATGAACTGGTGCACAACAACAGGCCTTGTTTCACTCTTGATACGACACTCCTAGGGGGTATTCATAGGATAATTCTCATTTTTTACAAACCATTATGAAGGGTTTATGAGTATATATTTCCTCAAATAATTTTTTTAATTGTTATGGATTATATCCAAAAACTGTTCAATTTGTGTTAAGTGTTTTACAAGTTTGGAATTATGTATTGCGATTCATAAACTAATCTAGTGTATGCCATTGTTTAGAAATAGTGACTAGTGGAAGGAATTGAAACCATATCAATGCATGCACTCCATGTAGGTATTTCCCTCCTTCTAAAGATAATAATATTTGAGTTGGTGATGCAATTGGTGCTGATAAGCTAATCACCATACTCGGACAACTCACTCAGATTATGAATAATAACTTTACCCGTATGGAGCACCCAGATCCACAGTGTGGAGGATAAATGGTATATATCTTCATGAGGAAATAACCACCAACATGAAATGGGAGTACAAAACCATTAGTAGCTGAGAAATGGGTAAATTTCTTAGAAAAAATATTCCATGCCTTGGGGAGTAGTGAAAGGGAAAAAGTTATCATGGCAGTTTACCGCCTCACTGGAGATGATGAACAATGGTGGTTGTTGATTCAAAACACAACGGATGATGACAAAGTATAAAATATGTAATGGAGGGAGTTCAAAGAGCTTTGCTTAGAATAATACTTTCCTCGTGACCATCGAGAAGATTTGGAAAGGCAATTTCTGAGTCTGAGACAAATAGAGGATTAGAATGTCGCAAAGTATGTGTCTAACTTTACAAGGTTATTGAGGCATGCATCAGATTATATACGTAACCCAAGGAGTAAGATTGATCATTTCATTGATGGGTTAAAACCATTTATCTTTCGAGCATTAGTCTCACAATTCATCACTCCATACGAAGATATTGTGTCATGTTCTATCAAGACAGAAAAAGAATTATCTATGTCTTATGACTTTAAAGCAAAGAAAGAGAAGAAGAGATATGCTGATCACTCTGAGAATGTAAATAAGGGGTAGAAGGGAAAAGTTGAATATCTATCCTGTAGTAAATGTGGGAAGAAACACCCTGGAATATTCTTGAAGGGAATGGGAGTTTGTTACATTTGTGAAGAAAAATGCCACCAAGCTAGTGATTGCAGGGGGAAGAAAGAAGATGCTGATGTTCAATGATAGAATTTCAAGTAGATGGGACATTATGCAAATTAATGTCCTAAACATTAGGGGAAAATACCTCCGAAAAGGCCAATGGATCAAGGAAAAGATTATACTATCACTACTGCTGAGGTAGAATCTCCGAAAGACGTGGTGGTAGGTAATTTAATGGTTTCTTGAAGTTTAGAAAATGATTTAATTGATTCTGGATCATCAAATTGTTTCATATCTTCTGAGTTTTCTAAGAAAATTAGATATTTCCAATTTGATTTAACAAGGTATTTGTCAGTCAAAACTTCTAATGGAAGTATCATTGCAACAATGTTTTGTTAATCAGTCCCCCTTAGAGCACATAAATGTTCTTTATCTGCTGATTTCATCATCATACCCATGATTGAATTTGATATAATCCTTGGTATGGATTGGATTTCGGACCACGATGCAAGGATTTATTATAAGAAGGAGGTTAAAATTTTTGATGATGATTATAAAGAACACCTTATCTTTAGATTATAATCATCACCAACTAATTCTTATCTAGATCCACCACCAGTAGCTCAACTAAATTTAAATATCGGAGAGGAAGAGAATGAAATAACGATGGTTAAGGAAAGGAATGTTAAAATAGAGTATTTCCATATTGTAAAAGAATATGTTGATGTCTTTCCAGTTGATTGACCGGGGCATCCTCCAGAATGGGAAAATGAGTTTTCCCTTGATTTAATTCTTGGATCAAGGACCATATTGAACACCCCTTATAGAATGGAAACTGTGGAATTAGTGGAAAAAAAGAAACAACTCAAGGAATTGAGTAATAAGGGATTTATTCTCCCTAGTGTTTCTCCATTGGGAGCCCCTATCCATTTTGTTAATAAGAAAGATAGATCTATGAGGTAATGTATCGACTACAGGGAGATCAATACTATAACAATAAATAACAAGTACCCCCTACCTCGCATTGATGATTCATTCGACCAACTTCATGGAGCATAATATTTTTCAAAGATTGACCTTCGATCTGGATACCATCTGTTGTTTTTGAAGAAGGAAGACATTCCAAAGACAACATTTTGAACTGGGTGCGGGCATTACGAGTTTACAGCAATGCCTTTTGTAATGACTAATGAACCCTCTGTATTCATGGATCTAATGAACAGAGTTTTCAAGGAATATCTCGATGATTTTGTAGTGGTATTTATTGATGATATCTTTGTATACTCCAAAAGCTACGAAGATTGTGAAAATCGCTTGCACATTATCTTAAATACTCTTAAAAGATGTAAATTATATAGGTAGTTTAGAAAGTGTGAATTCTGGCTTTAGGATATTTCTTTTCTTGGCCATATTGCCTCTTAGGATGGAATCTATGATGATCCTTCTAAGACAAAGGCAATCCAAGAATGGTCAGCACCGACGAGTATAACTGATGTATGCAGTTTTATTGGTTTAGCATGTTATTATCGACGTTTCATCCAGAATTTTCCCGATTGGATAACCCATTAACGAAGCTCACACGTAAAGGGGTTAAATTTATTTGGACAAAAGTGTGTGAAAAAATGATTTGAAGAACTAAAAATAAGATTATTAAATTCTCTTATATTGAATCTACCATCGTGGATTGATGGGTTTGTTATTTATAGTGATTCTTCAAAGAAAAGACTTGGTTTTGTCCTTATACAGAATGATAGTGTTATTGCCTATGCATCACGACAGCTGAAAATTCATGAGCAAAACTATCCTACTCATTATCTTGAGTTAGCTACTGTAATATTTTCTTTGAATATATGGAGACATTATCTCCATGGTAAAAAATGTGATATATATACTGATCACAAGAGTTTGAAGTATATTTTCTCACAGAAATAACTCATCATGAGGCAAAGGCGATGTCTTGAGCTACTCATGGATTTTTATTGCATGATAAACTACCACCTGGGGAAGGAAAATAATGTGTTAGATGATTTGAGAAGAAAGGATCATGGAGTTTTGAACAAGTTAATAGTTGAAAAGGATCCTATATACATGGATCTAGTAATGTTGGATATGGGAATAACCATGGAAGGTGAAACATCGATACTTTTCCAAATGGTTTCCAAGCCTTCTTTACTAGAAAGGATTAAGAGTTCTCGGACTGATGATGAAGAGTTTCAAAAGAAGATTAAAGATGTGAATGATGGGAGATTGAGTGACTTTGTGTATAAAGATGGAATTTTGAAATTTGGGAAGAGACTTTGTGTTCCTGATATACCTGATCTAAAAATGGAATTATTGGATGATTCTCATAGTTCCTATTTCTCTATAAACCCTGGGAGCACCAAAATGTATAGATATTTGAAGATACATTTTTGTTGGGACAACATGAAGATGTATATTGCTGATTTTTTGTCAAGATTTATGGATTGTCAACATGTGAAAGAAGTAAGGCAATAGCCTGGAGGAGTCATGCACCCTCTTCCCATACTAGAGTGGAAATGGGATAATATTACGATGGAAATTTTCATGGGTCGACCAAAGACTCCTAGAAGGAACGATGAAATATGGGTCATTATTGATCATCATACCATGTCAGCACATTTTCATTCTATAAGATAAGATCTACCAATTGAAGGTCTAGCATGACTATATATTAATTAAGTTTTGAGACTTCATGGAGTAACCCTATCGATTGTTTCCGATCGTGATCCCCATTTTACTTCAAGATTCTGGAAGAGTCTTCAGAAGACCTTGGATACTAAACATCGTTTGAGGACTCCCTGTGTAACAGCCCGAGAATTTATAAAAACTATTCTTTTTAATTTTATTAATTTCTTGTGTTGTACGCTACACCAAAAGGATCTTTCACAACACGTATCCTTGACTTGCCTTGCATTACACCCAATCACAACCTTCCTCGATAGCGTGTGTAGTACGCAATACCGAGTTTCACTAAACAACGATATGCTATTAAAATATTATTAAAACTAGCCGTTATGAATAGTAATAACCACTTTTTGAAATTTTATAAATTTTATTTTTCAAAATGGACTTCATTTTTGGATTCGGAATATCAAAATTAGCCTAGGGTGAAATTTTGGTATTTTTCTGAAAACTTTCAATTTTTGATGAATAGTGAAACCACTAAGTGGTAGGTTAAAAACTGAATTTTGCATAAAACTTAATTTTACCGCTTATGTGAATGGAATTTCAAAAATCCGAGAGACACGGTTAATATCAAGGACTAAAATGTGGTTCAATGAGATGAAAATAATTTTTTGGTGAATAGTAACTTTTTACTTTTTTATCGCGGTTAATAGTAAATAGGGTAACTAAGGGTAAATATGATATTACTATTACCCTAACACATGTCCTAATTCTATTGGACAAGTGTAATTCGACCAAAAACAAACTTAGGAATAAAATATGACCATTTAGGCCCACTTGGATTAGATTAGGACATTTATTATTAATTTATTTAAAGAAAGGTTAAAATAGTTAAAATCAAAGTTTAATAAGTAAATCATTTTTAATATGGGGTTATACATAAGATAAATTCGATTTTAAATATTCCTTAGAAATCTAAAAAGATTTCCTACATGATGGAATTTTATTTGTAATTTTTAGACATAAAATAATTTAATTTATTTATGACACAACGATGATGCAGTAATTATCTTATTAATGAAATATTGACATAATTGATGTTATAAACACCAAAATAAATGTAATTTGAGATTTTTTATGGATTAAACTAATTTTCTAGGTTACTATGATATATTAATGTTGATTTAATCAACTTGGTTCGAACATTTAATTCTGTTATGACCTTCACAAAAATCATATATCAAATAGTGTCAAAATTGACACAAAATAGTTTTTAAATCAAATATTATATTATTAATTGTTATTGTATTCCTAAAAATCTAAGGTTCGGCCAAATGACTTAGATAAGGATATATATATTAATAATAAACAATTTGGGGTTCGTTTGGCATGTTATATTATGTTTAGTAACCATATAGTGAAAGAAAACAAAAAGACATGGTAAAAGTTAAATTATTTAACTTAGAGTAAAATTTAATTGATAAGGTTAAAATAATACCCTAAACTTGTCTAAATCCTATTGGATGATAGGATTTCGACCCATACCCACCTTATATTCGAAATAAGACCCTTTGGAACCATTATAAACCGAATTTTACTTTAATATAAAATAATATTTTGAGATATTCCTAAGGTGCCCCTCTCCTCCCTTATAAAAGGACACCTCCTCCCCCTCCTCCTCACACCAATTTGAGCACTCAAGCTCGTCCAAACCCTGCCAAAATCTCTTCTCCACTTCCCTAGCAACATCCTAGAGGTTCTGGTCTTCCTCAAAGACCAATTTTTGTTCCCTAAGAGGAGGTCTCCAAAAGGCGCTTCAAAAAAGAGGTAATTACCGTTACCAATTCTTTCATCTTTATTTCTTCTTCCACTTCTTCTTCTTAGGTTGTTTCATTATGAAGTAATAACATCAGTATCAATAATATACTGATATGTTATTTTAAGTATGAAACAACCCTATTTCACCATCTAACCATCCTACGGAAAAAGAAATCACCACGCGTGCATACGTACGGAATACGGTCTCCACGCCGTAGTGTAATCTATTTTCCACCACCACCTTACATGGATGGGTATAATGGTGTAAAGAATAACTATACATAGTTATTAAAACATCATATTGATTCTGATATATTGTATAATCCACTCCACTCCAATTCAATAATTATATAAATGATATCATCGCTCGTGCGTACGTACGGACTACCGTCTCCACGACGCGATGAGATTCATTCTTAATGATTAACCATTCATTAATGATTATAAAGTATATATAATAAGTACTAATGAAATATATGACATAATAATGATACTGGATATATGTATATATATATATATATATATATATATATGTATGTCATCTACTTACTTCCATTCAAGACAATAAGGAAAGAAAAACAGCGTTCATGCGTACGTACGGACTACCGTCTCCATGAATGGTGTTTTTCATTTCATTTATCTATCTATTATATATATATACTGAATATATATGATATATAAATCATATTTTATATTCTGGAAGTAAGTAAATCATGATATAAGTAATAATAATGTCAAGAACAACAAGTCAAAACACCTACGATAAATGAAACGATTTTACCCAAAACACTTCTTTAACATGGAATTTACAAAAGAACGGGTAATATAATGTCATAAGTGAACCATATATGATATCATAACAATGAATATGATTCTGTAATAAGTCAATTACATTATTTAAATCATTATACAGGAGGTTCAGACACATACGAAGCAAATCGGACCTAAGGTAAGGGAAATATCACAATCTCATTTTTATCCGAGATTGTTTATACTTTGAAATTTACTGGGGTGTATTTTATTATCCACATACATGTTTCCTCAATATGTAATATTATTTACATCCACCTAAAATTGTTTAAATCCAATTTTACACTTCGATGAGTTTTTAGTAAAGGATATGAAAGGAATATTTTTTTCATTTTTCGTACGAGGTACTTTTTGACTTTTCTGACAAAAGTACGAAGAATGTTTTTCTAACTTAAACGACACGAATGGATTTTTACGGTTTTATAAAGCCTTATTTTCATGAAGATTCCTCCAAAAGATTTCATGAATATTTTTAATAAAATCTCTTTCTTTTAAAATTGCATGATGTTTTGTGAAAAGAAATTGATTTTGAAGAAGAAAGGATATTTTCCTCAAGAATTCATTTCAAGTGTTTTGTCAAAATTATTTTCCATCTAAGATAATAAAGGGTTCTGTTTCTATCCATATTATTACATTGATTTGACTATGTTGTGATGGAATTATGTTTATGAATTCATTTATCTTATATGAATGGTTTTATGATGTCATGTTGTTTAAGAATCCCATTTTTATTACATGGGTTATGAAATGATGTATGCTTTATGATTTTGTGGCACACATAAGAATGGTATCATTATGAGATGGGTGGGACCTATATCTCCCTCCAATTCATTGGGTAAAGATTTTATATCTCATGAGATTGACATGGCTGAAATGGTAGGTTATACCGGTTCAGTGAAACAGGACTGAAACGAGGGTTACTCGATTCAGAAAGGGACTTTGTCCACTAAGATAGTCTTGGAAATGAGTCTTGACTAACAAGAAATGATTTTCTATGATTATGTGTGTATGCCAAAAAGTTTCATGTTTTAAGTTATGATTATTGGGATTACATTTCACTTCTATGATATATCCCATGTTATGATATTATGAGCTCTTTTGCAGGTTAAGATTTCCAAAAGCTATGTATATGATGTGATTGATTTTTCTTTTGTTTACCCTTACTGAGCATTTGAGCTCACCCTTTTATGTTTTCTTTTCCCCAGGATATAAAGAAAGGTTTTAGGTAGAAAAAAGGGATGACCTTTATGGGAGATATTGAAGAACTTTCACCACGATTAGAAGATTACGTTTCGAGTTTCCAAAGACACTAAACTATTACGATACTTTAGTGTGTGTTTTTGTTATGTACTAAGTATTCCGCAAATGTAATGTAATGTCCATGTACGTCAAGTTTCGGGTCTCTACAGTTGGTATCAGAGGAAAGGTTTAGTCAACCTTTGGAAACTAGGATGCGAAAACGTTAGTGAGATTCCTAGAGATATTTCTAAGGTATGTCTAGGGATGTCCCTAAGGATAAGTATACGTATAGGATATATTCCTAGAACTATGGTAATGATATTAGATTAAACCTAATAAGTTAGGTATTGAGGATACTTTCCCTTTACTATGTTGTTTTCTCTAGCATGATTTTTGATTCTCACAAAATTATATTTGTGTTTTAGTTAATGGAGGGAACCAAAAGGAATTCAGTTAACATTGAATCCAATGGACAAATTGGTGACTATGAGCAAAAAATTGTGTAATTCCTAGAGAGAAAGATGTTGTGATTATGCCGAATCAATCATCATGATATATGATTAACAAGGTGAAATTTAGTGGTATGCCTAATTCTTCAAAGAAGAGGAAGATAGACTATTATGCATCTTCGCATGTTGAGGAGCATAAAGAAAGGAAGATTGAGATTTATAAAGAAGGGAAGAAGAACCTTGAGGAATACCTCAAATGGAGGGACCGATGTTATCTGTGTGGAGAAAAGGGTCATAGAGTGACAGACTGTTATGGAGTTCAATGTCTTATTTGTGGAGAACATGGGCATTACCCAACTCAATGCCCTGACCTAAAAAGTTACTTCTAAATCAAGGAAGGACTTATTCCAGTATAATCATTGATGTGGATGGACTGAAGTGTTTTGGTATTAAAGAATAATGTTGTTGAGGTACTTTTATGGTGTATTGAAATATTTAAGTATTGGTCTATTGTGGTTTTCAATAATTTTAAGGTACCAATAACTATGAAAAGTGATTCAAATATTTTGGAAAGTAGATGATAAGTGCATAATGAAAGGATAAGAAGATAATGAGATGTTTTATTGTATTCATGAGCTCATGATTGATATAAGGACTAAGTGATATCATGGTTTGAGTATAAATAATTTTGAGGATTTTGGTATGTGTAAAGTGTTAACTTTTAACTGCATTCAAGTTTTCACTAAGGTTCAATGGGTATTCAAGAGTATACATGGTTAAGGACTTTGAATGTTTGGAATGTGTCCAACAAGATATATCTTATGATATATGGGGATCAACGATGGTATTAAATCTCTGGTAATCGTTTTCACTATGTTATGAGAATGGACTGCAGTATTATGGATAAGCCTAAAGATTGGAATAGATTATGTTGGACATAAGTTAGTATTGTTTAAGGATAGAAGTTTTCTCGATATTATTGATGGGATGTTATAGTAATATAGTTTTGGAAAAAGGACAACCTGCAGGACGGGCGATAGCCCATCGCGTCGGACAAGGCTGTGGGAATCGAACCCACAACCGAAGTGCGACTGGCCTTTATCGCCTACCACTGGCCTACAGGAAGTCCCTGTTTAGTAGAAACTAGTTTTATTATATTAAACAGTATGATATATGAAGTATAAGTCCATTTTAGGAACCATATATGATTAATCTCACTATAGATCGACTTATGTATATAATTTTTGCTAACCTTTTGTTTGAGACAGATGGAATGACCCGTCGTTCTATCACATGATCTGCTAACACTTCACGAATAACAAATTCAACTTCATTTATTTAAGATATGAAGTGGAAATTGTTAATGGCACGAACAACAGTGATATTGTACCAAAATAAAGTAAGTATTTATTCTAATTCAAATTTTCAACTTTAGGGAAATGATCTTGAAAACCAAAAATGTTGTCCTAGTGATCTTATACCTGATGAATCAGATGGTACATTATATCATCACAAATCTATGGATTTGTGATTACTGGCTTTTCCAAAGCCATGTTCTCTACCACTCTCCATCAGAACATGATGGTTAGATTTCTCTTCCATATCCATATTTTCACCTATGTGGAAACCCAGTGATTAGTTTATTTGGGTAATCGTTACATTTCATACTTTAGTTTTTAAAGCCAAGTTTTGGTATTCCTTTTTACAATGTGGGTTTCTATCAAAGAAACTTTCAAATAGTAAACAATTTATAACCCCGACGAATTTCGAGGGCGAAATTCATTTTAAGGGGGGTAGATTGTAACAGCCCGAGAATTTATAAAAACTATTCTTTTTAATTTTATTAATTTCTTGTGTTGTACGCTACACCAAAAGGATCTTTCACAACACGTATCCTTGACTTGCCTTGCATTACACGCAATCGCAACCTTCCTCGATAGCGTGTGTAGTACGCAATACCGAGTTTCACTAAACAACGATATGCTATTAAAATATTATTAAAACTAGCCGTTATGAATAGTAATAACCACTTTTTGAAATTTTATAAATTTTATTTTTCAAAATGGACTTCATTTTTGGATTCGGAATATCGAAATTAGCCTATGGTGAAATTTTGTTATTTTTCTGAAAACTTTCAATTTTTGATGAATAGTGAAACCACTAAGTGGTAGGTTAAAAACTGAATTTTGCATAAAACTTAATTTTACCGCTTCTGTGAATGGAATTTCAAAAATCCGAGAGACACGGTTAATATCAAGGACTAAAATGTGGTTCAATGAGATGAAAATAATTTTTTGGTGAATAGTAACTTTTTACTTTTTTACCGCGGTTAATAGTAAATAGGGTAACTAAGGGTAAATATGATATTACTATTACCCTAACACATGTCGTAATTCTATTGGACAAGTGTAATTCGACCAAAAACAAACTTAGGAATAAAATATGACCATTTAGGCCCACTTGGATTAGATTAGGACATTTATTATTAATTTATTTAAAGAAAGGTTAAAATAGTTAAAATCAAAGTTTAATAAGTAAATCATTTTTAATATGGGGTTATACATAAGATAAATTCGATTGTAAATATTCCTTAGAAAGATAAAACGATTTCCTACATGATGGTATTTTATTTGTAATTTTTAGACATAAAATAATTTAATTTATTTATGACACAACGATGATGCAGTAATTATCTTATTAATGAAATATTGACATAATTGATGTTATAAACACCAAAATAAATGTAATTTGAGATTTTTTATGCATTACACTAATTTTCTAGGTTACTATGATATATTAATGTTGATTTAATCAACTTGGTTCGAACATTTAATTCTGTTATGACTTTCACAAAAATCATATATCAAATAGTGTCAAAATTGACACAAAATAGTTTTTAAATCAAATATTATATTATTAATTGTTATTGTATTCCTAAAAATCTAAGGTTCGGAAAAATGACTTAGATAAGGATATATATATTAATAATAAACAATTTGGGGTTCGTTTGGCATGTTATATTAATTTTATTAACCATATAGTGAAAGAAAACAAAAAGACATGGTAAAAGTTAAATTATTTAACTTAGAGTTAAATTTAATTGATAAGGTTAAAATAATACCCTAAACTTGTCTAAATCCTATTGGATGATAGGATTTCGACCCATACCCACCTTATCTTAGAAATAAGACCTTTTGGAACCATTATAAACCGATTTTGACTAAAATATAAAATAATATTTTGAGATATTCCTAAGGTGCCCCTCTCCTCCCTTATAAAAGGACACCTCCTCCCCCTCCTCCTCACACCAATTTGAGCACTCAAGCTCGGCCAACCCCTGACAAAATCTCTTCTCCACTTCCCTAGCAACATCCTAGAGGTTCTGGTCTTCCTCAAAGACCAATTTTAGTTCCCTAAGAGGAGGTCTCCAAAAGGCGCTTCAAAGAAGAGGTAATTACCGTTACCAATTCTTTCATCTTTATTTCTTCTTCCACTTCTTCTTCTTAGGTTGTTTCATTATGAAGTAATAACATAAGTATCACTCATATAATGATATGTTATTTTAAGTATGAAACAACCCTATTTCACCATCTAACCATCATACGGAAAAAGAAATCACCGCGCGTGCATACGTACGGAATACCGTCTCCACGCCGTAGTGTAATCTATTTTCCACCACCACCTTACATGGATGGGTATAATGGTGTAAAGAATAACTATACATAGTTATTAAAACATCATATTGATTCTGATATATTGTATAGTCCACTCCACTCCAATTCAATAATTATGGAAATGATATCATCGCTCGTGCGTACGTACGGACTACCGTCTCCACGACGCGATGAGATTCATTCTTAATGATTAACCATTCATGAATGATTATAAAGTATATATAATAAGTACTAATGAAATATATGACATAATAATGATACTGGATATATTTATATATATATATATATGTATGTCATCTACTTACTTCCATTCAAGACAATAAGGAAAGAAAAAAAGCGTTCATGCGTACGTACGGACTACCGTCTCCATGAATGGTGTTTTTCATTTCATTTATCTATCTATTATATATATATACTGAATATATATGATATATAAATCATATTTTATAATCTGGAAGTAAGTAAATCATGATATAAGTAATAATAATGTCAAGAACAACAAGTCAAAACACCTACGATAAATGAAACGATTTTACCCAAAACGCTTCTTTAACATGGAATTTGCAAAAGAACGGGTAATATAATGTCATAAGTGAACCATATATGATATCATAACAATGAATATGATTCTGTAATAAGTCAATGACATTATTTAAATCATTATACAGGAGGTTCAGACACATACGAAGCAAATCGGACCTAAGGTAAGGGAAATATCACAATCTCATTTTTATCCGAGATTGTTTATACTTTGAAATTTACTGGGGTGTATTTTATTATCCACATACATGTTTCCTCAATATGTAATATTATTTACATCCACCTAAAATTTTTTAAATCCAATTTTACCCTTCGATGAGTTTTTAGTAAAGGATATGAAAGGAATATTTTTTTCATTTTTCGTACGAGGTACTTTTTGACTTTTCCGACAAAAGTACGAAGAATGTTTTTTTAACTTAAACGACACGAATGGATTTTTACGGTTTTATAAAGCCTTATTTTCATGAAGATTCCTCCAAAAGATTTCATGAATATTTTTAATAAAATCTCTTTCTTTTAAAATTGCATGATGTTTTGTGAAAAGAAATTGATTTTGAAGAAGAAAGGATATTTTCCTCAAGAATTCATTTCAAGTGTTTTGTCAAAATTATTTTCCATCTAAGATAATAAAGGGTTCTGTTTCTATCCATATTATTACATTGATTTGACTATGTTGTGATGGAATTATGTTTATGAATTCCTTTATCTTATATGAATGGTTTTATGATGTCATGTTGTTTAAGAATCCCATTTTTATTACATGGGTTATGAAATGATGTATGATTTATGATTTTGTGGCACACATAAGAATGGTATCATTATGAGATGGGTGGGACCTATATCTCCCTCCAATGCATTGGGTAAAGATTTTATATCTCATGAGATTGACATGGCTGAAATGATAGGTTATACCGGTTCAGTGAAACAGGACTGAAACGAGGGTTACTCGATTCAGAAAGGGACTTTGTCCACTAAGATAGTCTTGGCAATGAGTCTTGACTAACAAGAAATGATTTTCTATGATTATGTGTGTATGCCACAAAGTTTCATGTTTCCAGTTATGATTATTGGTATTACATTTCACTTCTATGATATATCCCATGTTATGATATTATGAGCTCTTTTGCAGGTTAAGATTTCCAAAAGCTATGTATATGATGTGATTGATTTTTCTTTTGTTTACCCTTACTGAGCATTTGAGCTCACCCTTTTATGTTTTCTTTTCCCCAGGATATAAAGAAAGGTTTTAGGTAGAAAAAAGGGATGACCTTTATGGGAGATATTGAAGAACTTTCACCACGATTAGAAGATTACGTTCCGAGTTTCCAAAGACACTAAACTATTACGATCCTTTAGTGTGTGTTTTTGTTATGTACTAAGTATTCCGCAAATGTAATGTAATGTCCATGTACTTCAAGTTTCGGGTCTCTACAGTTGGTATCAGAGGAAAGGTTTAGTCAACCTTTGGAAACTAGGATGCGAAAACGTTAGTGAGATTCCTAGAAATATTTCTAAGGTATGTCTAGGGATGTCCCTAAGGATAAGTATACGTATAGGATATATTCCTAGAACTATGGTAATGATATTAGATTAAACCTAAGAAGTTAGGTATTGAGGATACTTTCCCTTTACTATGTTATTTTCTCTAGCATGATTTTTGATTCTCACAAAATTATATTTGTGTTTTAGTTAATGGAGGGAACCAAAAGGAATTCAGTTAACATTGAATCCAATGGACAAATTGTTGACTATGAGCAAAAAATTGTGTAATGCCTAGAGAGAAAGATGTTGTGATTATGCCGAATCAATCATCGCGATATATGATTAACAAGGTGAAATTTAGTGGTATGCCTAATTCTTCAAAGAAGAGGAAGATAGACTATTATGCATGTTCGCATGTTGAGGAGCATAAAGAAAGGAAGATTGAGATTTCTAAAGAAGGGAAGAAGAACCTTGAGGAATACCTCAAATGGAGGGACCGATGTTATCTGTGTGGAGAAAAGGGTCATAGAGTGACAGACTGTTATGGAGTTCAATGTCTTATTTGTGGAGAACATGGGCATTACCCAACTCAATGCCCTGACCTAAAAAGTTACTATTAAATCAAGGAAGGACTTATTCCAGGATAATCATTGATGTGGATGGACTGAAGTGTTTTGGTATTAAAGAATAATGTTGTTGAGGTACTTTTATGGTGTATTGAAATATTTAAGTATTGGTCTATTGTGGTTTTCAATAATTTTAAGGTACCAATAACTATGAAAAGTGATTCAAATATTTTGGAAAGTAGATGATAAGTGCATAATGAAAGGATAAGAAGATAATGAGATGTTTGATTGTATTCATGAGCTCATGATTGATGTAAGGACTAAGTGATATCATGGTTTGAGTATAAATAATTTTGAGGATTTTGGTATGTGTAAAGTGTTGACTTTTAACTGCATTCAAGTTTTCACTAAGGTTCAATGGGTATTCAAGAGTATACATGCTTAAGGACTTTGAATGTTTGGAATGTGTCCAACAAGATATATCTTATGATATATGGGGATCAACGATGGTATTAAATCTCTGGTAATCGTTTTCACTATGTTATGAGAATGGACTGCAGTATTATGGATAAGCCTAAAGATTGGAATGGATTATGTTGGACATAAATTAGTATTGTTTAAGGATAGAAGTTTTCTCGATATTATTGATGGGATGTTATAGTAATATAGTTTTGGAAAAAGGACAACCTGCAGGACGGGCGACAACCCATCGCATCGGACAAGGCTGTGGGAATCAAAACCACAACCGAAGTGCGACTGGCCTTTATCGCCTACCACTGGCCTACAGGAAGTCCCTGTTTAGTAGAAACTAGTTTTATTATATTAAACAGTATGATATGTGAAGTATAAGTCCATTTTAGGAACCATATATGATTAATCTCACTATAGATCGACTTATGTATATAATTTTTGCTAACCTTTTGTTTGAGACAGATGGAATGACCCGTCGTTCTATCACATGATCTGCTAACACTTCACGAATAACAAATTCAACTTCATTTATTTAAGAGATGAAGTGGAAATTGTTCAAGGCACGAACAACAGTGAGATTGTACCAAAATAAAGTAAGTATTTATTCTAATTCAAATTTTCAACTTTAGGGAAATTATCTTGAAAACCAAAAATGTTGTCCTAGTGATCTTATACCTGATGAATCAGATGGTACATTATATCATCACAAATCTATGGATTTTTGATTACTGGCTTTTCCAAAGCCATGTTCTCTACCACTCTCCATCAGAACATGATGGTTAGATTTCTCTTCCATATCCATATTTTCACCTATGTGGAAACCCAGTGATTAGTTTATTTGGGTAATCGTTACATTTCATACTTTAGTTTTTAAATCCAAGTTTTGGTATTCCTTTTTACAATGTGGGTTTCTATCAAAGAAACTTTCAAATAGTAAACAATTTATAACCCCAACGAATTTCGAGGGCGAAATTCATTTTAAGGGGGGTAGATTGTAACAGCCCGAGAATTTATAAAAACTATTCTTTTTAATTTTATTAATTTCTTATGTTGTACGCTACACCAAAAGGATCTTTCACAACACGTATCCTTGACTTGCCTTGCATTACACGCAATCGCAACCTTCCTCGATAGCGTGTGTAGTACGCAATACCGAGTTTCACTAAACAACGATATGCTATTAAAATATTATTAAAACTAGCTGTTATGAATAGTAATAACCACTTTTTGAAATTTTATAAATTTTATTTTTCAAAATGGACTTCATTTCTGGATTCGGAATATCGAAATTAGCCTAGGGTGAAATTTTGGTATTTTTCTGAAAACTTTCAATTTTTGATGAATAGTGAAACCACTAAGTGGTAGGTTAAAAACTGAATTTTGCATAAAACCTAATTTTACCGCTTCTGTGAATGGAATTTCAAAAATCCGAGAGACACGGTTAATATCAAGGACTAAAATGTGGTTCAATGAGATGAAAATAATTTTTTGGTGAATAGTAACTTTTTACTTTTTTACCGCGGTTAATAGTAAATAGGGTAACTAAGGGTAAATATGATATTACTATTACCCTAACACATATTTTAATTCTATTGTAAAAGTGTAATTCGACCAAAAACAAACTTAGGAATATAATATGACCATTTAGGCCCACTTGGATTAGATTAGGACATTTATTATTAATTTATTTAAAGAAAGGTTAAAATAGTTAAAATCAAAGTTTAATAAGTAAATCATTTTTAATATGGGGTTATACATAAGATAAATTCGATTGTAAATATTCATTAGAAAGATAAAAAGATTTTCTACATGATGGTATTTTATTTGTAATTTTTAGACATAAAATAATTTAATTTATTTATGACACAACGATGATGCAGTAATTATCTTATTAATGAAATATTGACATAATTGATGTTATAAACACCAAAATAAATGTAATTTGAGATTTTTTATGAATTACACTAATTTTCTAGGTTACTATGATATATTAATGTTGATTTAATCAACTTGGTTCGAACATTTAATTCTGTTATGACTTTCACAAAAATCATATATCAAATAGTGTCAAAATTGACACAAAATAGTTTTTAAATCAAATATTATATTATTAATTGTTATTGTATTCCTAAAAATCTAAGGTTCGACAAAATGACTTAGATAAGGATATATATATTAATAATAAACAATTTGGGGTTCGTTTGGCATGTTATATTATGTTTATTAACCATATAGTGAAAGAAAACAAAAAGACATGGTAAAAGTTAAATTATTTAACTTAGAGTTAAATTTAATTGATATGGTTAAAATAATACCCTAAACTTGTCTAAATCCTATTGTATGATATGATTTCGACCCATACCCACCTTATCTTCGAAATAAGACCCTTTGGAACCATTATAAACCGATTTTGACTTTAATATAAAATAATATTTTGAGATATTCCTAAGGTGCCCCTCTCCTCCCTTATAAAAGGACACCTCCTCCCCCTCCTCCTCACACCAATTTGAGCACTCAAGCTCGGCCAACCCCTGCCAAAATCTCTTCTCCACTTCCCTAGAAACATCCTAGAGGTTTTGTTCTTCCTCAAAGACCAATTTTAGTTCCCTAAGAGGAGGTCTCCAAAAGGCGCTTCAAAGAAGAGGTAATTACCGTTACCAATTCTTTCATCTTTATTTCTTCTTCCACTTCTTCTTCTTAGGTTGTTTAATTATGAAGTAATAACATCAGTATCACTCATATACTGATATGTTATTGTATGTATGAAACAACCCTATTTCACCATCTAACCATCCTACGGAAAAAGAAATCACCGCGCGTGCATACGTACGGAATACCGTCTCCACGCCGTAGTGTAATCTATTTTCCACCACCACCTTACATGGATGGGTATAATGGTGTAAAGAATAACTATACATAGTTATTAAAACATCATATTGATTCTGATATATTGTATAATCCACTCCACTCCAATTCAATAATTATGGAAATGATATCATCGCTCGTGCGTACGTACGGACTACCGTCTCCACGACGCGATGAGATTCATTCTTAATGATTAACCATTCATGAATGATTATAAAGTATATATAATAAGTACTAATGAAATATATGACATAATAATGATACTGGATATATGTATATATATATATATATGTATGTAATCTACTTACTTCCATTCAAGACAATAAGGAAAGAAAAACAACGTTCATGCGTACGTACGGACTACCGTCTCCATGAATGGTGTTTTTCATTTCATTTATCTATCTATTATATATATATACTGAATATATATGATATATAAATCATATTTTATATTCTGGAAGTAAGTAAATCATGATATAAGTAATAATAATGTCAAGAACAACAAATCAAAACACCTACGATAAATGAAACGATTTTACCCAAAACGCTTCTTTAACATGGAATTTACAAAAGAACGGGTAATATAATGTCATAAGTGAACCATATATGATATCATAACAATGAATATGATTCTGTAATAAGTCAATGACATTATTTAAATCATTATACAGGAGGTTCAGACACATACGAAGCAAATCGGACCTAAGGTAAGGGAAATATCACAATCTCATTTTTATTCGAGATTGTTTATACTTTGAAATTTACTGGGGTGTATTTTATTATCCACATACATGTTTCCTCAATATGTAATATTATTTACATCCACCTAAAATTGTTTAAATCCAATTTTACCCTTCGATGAGTTTTTAGTAAAGGATATGAAAGGAATATTTTTTTCATTTTTCGTACGAGGTACTTTTTGACTTTTCCGACAAAAGTACGAAGAATGTTTTTTTAACTTAAACGACACGAATGGATTTTTACGGTTTTATAAAGCCTTATTTTCATGAAGATTCCTCCAAAATATTTCATGAATATTTTTAATAAAATCTCTTTCTTTTAAAATTGCATGATGTTTTGTGAAAAGAAATTGATTTTAAAGAAGAAAGGATATTTTCCTCAAGAATTCATTTCAAGTGTTTTGTCAAAATTATTTTCCATCTAAGATAATAAAGGGTTCTGTTTCTATCCATATTATTACATTGATTTGACTATGTTGTGATGGAATTATGTTTATGAATTACTTTATCTTATATGAATGGTTTTATGATGTCATGTTGTTTAAGAATCCCATTTTTATTACATGGGTTATGAAATGATGTATGATTTATGATTTTGTGGAACACATAAGAATGGTATCATTATGAGATGGGTGGGACCTATATCTCCCTCCAATGCATTGGGTAAAGATTTTATATCTCATGAGATTGACATGGCTGAAATGGTAGGTTATACCGGTTCAGTGAAACAGGACTGAAACGAGGGTTACTCGATTCAGAAAGGGACTTTGTCCACTAAGATAGTCTTGGCAATGAGTCTTGACTAACAAGAAATGATTTTCTATGATTATGTGTGTATGCCACAAAGTTTCATGTTTTAAGTTATGATTATTGGGATTACATTTCACTTCTATGATATATCCCATGTTATGATATTATGAGCTCTTTTGCAGGTTAAGATTTCCAAAAGCTATGTATATGATGTGATTGATTTTTCTTTTGTTTACCCTTACTGAGCATTTGAGCTCACCCTTTTATGTTTTCTTTTCCCCAGGATATAAAGAAAGGTTTTAGGTAGAAAAAAGGGATGACCTTTATGGGAGATATTGAAGAACTTTCACCACGATTAGAAGATTACGTTCTGAGTTTCCAAAGACACTAAACTATTACGATCCTTTAGTGTGTGTTTTTGTTATGTACAAAGTATTCCGCAAATGTAATGTAATGTCCATGTACATCAAGTTTTGGGTCTCTACACCCTGCCACCCTAAAAAAGATGCACAATCAGAACAGACTATTTAAACATTAGAATACATGTTGAGATGTTTCTCACTTGACTTTCAGGGTATGTGGGATCAATATTTTCCTCTGGTGGAATTTTCTGATAACAATAGCTTCCATTCAAGTATTTGGATGGCACCATATGACGCATTATACAGAAATATATGTCTCACTCCAACCTGTTGCGATGAAGTTGTTTAAAGAGAACTTGAAGGCCCAGAACTAGTGGAGGAAAAGATAGAAAATGTAATGTTAATCCAAAACCACATCAAAGAAGCTAAAAGTATGCAGAAGAGTTATGACCATCACCAAAGGAAGGATTTGGAATTTCAGATAGGAGATCATGTTTTCATGAAGGTATATCCATGGAAGGGAGTTATACGTTTCGGTAAGAATGGTAAATTGAGTCATAGGTACACCAGACCTTTCAAAATTCTAGAACGAATCGGGGTTGTAGCTTACCATTTGCAATGCTGCCAAATCTCTCCCAAGTTCACGATGTGTTTCACATATCACTGTTGAGAAAATACATGCCTGACCCAATGCATGTACTCACCTATGAGGAATTAGTACTAGAACTTGATCAATCTTATTGGGAAGAGCCCGCCGGGATTTTTAATACCATAGAACATGTGTTGAGAAACCGAACGACTCGTCTGGTAAAAGTTCTATGTAGAAACCATAAGATGGAAGAGGCAATGTGGGAACCCGAGGAACTTATGATGAAGAACCACCCAAGTCTTTTTATGCAGTAATATTGTAGAAATTTTTAGGAAGAAATTATTTTAAGGATGGGAGAATGTAACACCCCAAGCTTCCACGGTATGCTTCTCTTTGAATAATACAGTAGCGTGTGTTGTACGCAACTTCGAGTTCTAACACACCACAACCAATCAAAGTAGCTATTATGAATAGTAATATCCACTTTTTGAAATTTTATACATTTTATCTATCAAAATGTACTTTGTTTTTGGATTCGAAATATCGTAATTACCCTAGGGTGAAATTTTGGTACTTTTCTGATAACTCTCATAATTTGATGAATAGTGAAAAATACTAAATTTTAATTAAAAAAAATTTTCTAATAAAAATAATTTATAGTGATAAATTATGAATTTGAATGGTTTGGAAGTATAATTAGATAATATTTTTACCGTTTAATATAATTTTGGCCACTAGACATAATTTAACATTTAAACTCGACATAAGCAAGTGTCAATCTTTTGATAGTTATTATTTATTAAAAACACTTTTTTTGTTTTCAAAATGGTAAATAATTTTAAATTTATTTGTACCACTTCTGTGTATTTAATTTAGAAAAAATGATTTTATATTTGGAATCAGGAGTTCCAAATTGTTAAAATAGGTAACTTTTCTTTTAATACCTTTTGAATAATTATTTCGGTAAATATTTTTTTTACCATGGTTAAAGGGTAAATCTGGTAAATAAGGGTAAAAAAGTAATATTATAATAATATTAAATTACCCTAAAACATGTGTTAACCCTATTGGATGATGAAGTCATGGCCATGGGAATCCATGGGCAGATTTTTGGACCCCATTGAGCCACTTGAATGTGATAATGACAATTTATATTAATTAAGTTAAAGTAAATACAAAAATGACATAAGCATATATCTTTTAGTAAAACAATTTTCACATAAGGTTATATACGTTATATTTTAGACTATAAATATTAATTTTAAAGATAAAAATATTTCCTACATAATGGTATTTTATTTATAATTTTTAGACAATGAATAATTAAATTTATTTATGAAACAATAATGATGCAGTGTTTTCTTTATTAATGAAAGAATCAGATAAATGATATTATAAATGTTAAAATGAATATAATTTTAATATTTTGATGTCATCCACTAATTTTATAGGTTAATATGACATTTTAGGATTTTTTAAATGAATTTATTTCGAATTAATAAAGTTGTTATGACTTTACCAAAAATCAATTATTAAATAGTGTCAAAATTGACAAAAAGGAGTATTTAAAACAAATATTATATTATTAATTTATATTATATTCCTAGAAATATATGGTTTGTAAAAATAACTTAGAAAAGGATATATATATTAATAATTAACCCTTTCGGGTTCTCTTGTCTTTTTATACTAATTTTATTAACCATATAATTTAAAAATACAAAGAGACATGGTAAGTGTCAAACTATTTAACTAAGAGTTAAATATAAATGATAAGGTTAATATAGTGATCCAAACCATATAAAATATATTGGTTGAAAGGATTGCGACCCATACCCACCTTATCCTCAAATTAAGTCACTTTGGAGCCATTATAAACCGAATATTAATTTAGTATAAAATAATATTTTATGTTTTTCCTAAGGTGCCCCTCACCCCTCTTATAAAAGGGAACTCCACCTTCTATGAAATTCATACCTTCAAAACCTTTTGGTTCGGCCAAAACCTATCCAAATATCCTCTCAACATCCCTCAAATCATCCTATAGGTCTTCCTTTAGTCAGAAATCTATCCTAAGGAGCCCTTTTGATTAAATCAAAAGTAAAAACCCGAAGAAGAGGTAATGATTTCACCACCCCCTTTCAAGTTCATTTCTTATTCCACATCTTCTTTATTTGTTATTTCCATTCGAAAATAATAACTCCAGTATATTCTATATAATATGATGTTATTACAAATATTTTACAACCATATTCAGTATTCTATCCATCATTTGAATGACATGTCATCATATGTGCATACGTACGACTTACCGTCTCCACGTCGTGTTGTAATTGTTATTCAATACATTATTATTTGGATGGGTATAATAATGATGTATAATTCATGAAAATAATAAATATAACATGATAATTATTCTCTATATATGATACACCATCCAATTATATATAATTTTAATATCAAAAGAATGATATTGTCACTCATGCGTACGTACGGATTACGGTCTCCATGAACGCGATGAGATTCATTACTGATAGTATCAATTCAAGACTAATGTTCATTTGATGATTAAAAATAATGTTTAAGTACATGATATAAATCTGTATATGAATAAGATACAACCTAATGGATTATGTGACAAAAAATATAAAAGAAAACGAAAATGTGAACACCCGAAACGATGATAACACTAAAATATTATTAACAAATCAATATTAAAAGATCATATATGATATCATATTTCTATATATGATTCTTTTATAATTTAATAACAATTATTTCACCATTATATAGGAGGTTAACCTAACCTTGAGTAAGTAATATTACAAGTTAATGGTAAGTTTTACAATCTCTTTATTATCTAAGGTTGTTTATACATAATTATCTACTAGGACTTGTTTATCATCTACATCAATGTTTCTTAAAATTGTATTTCAAATCATTATTACTATTTTATAGACTATGGGTTAAAGTTATTTATATCTTTTTTTGACTTCTTATTAGCTGTTTATAAAGGAATTTTTCTATCATTTTCCAATCAAGTTCCTTTTTAACCTTTTCTACAGAATTAAGGTAAGCATGTCTTTTTTAACTTATACGGCAAGTGAAACTATTTTCCACCATTATAAAATATTCAAAGCTTCCATTACAAGCATATAAAGATATTTTTAATTTAAATGTTTTATTATATAATTATGTGAATTTTAAATGATTTAAAAAAAGTGATATTGCTCTCAAATAGTTTTGATTTCATCTCTATCAACATCTTTTGATGGATTTTAAGCTTATTTGAAGTTGATTTATTATGATAAAAAACATCCATATTTTATTAAAGGTTTTATGATATGTTTGACTGTGGATGTGTTATTTTCAAACCATTCATGGTTTATGTAGAATGTATTGAAATTTTGTATGCTAGTTTTAATACGAATGTTTATGTTATGTTTAAACTTATTCATATGAGGAATGCATTGGACTTAATAACTGACGGGTGGAGCCCGCTATAGCTCCTCGATGAATCGGTATGTCTCATTAGACAAAATAGTGTATTGGCATAAGGCCTTGACAAAATCTTATTTATAGTCTTGGAACAAGGCCTTGAATATGTGGTTATGATAGTCTGGTATTATGAATTCCATCATTATGAAAGTGGTTATTAATATTTCATGTGATTATTCGACTAGTAGAGTATCCATGTGAATAGGTAAATGGTATTATTTCAATTTATTTTTTCCATATTATAATGATGTTAAATTTTAAAAGGCTTTTGTTTTAGTTACACATTGCCTTAAATGTTTATGCTTATTTATGAAAGTTTCCTCTATATTGTTATCCTTACTGAGCATCTGAGCTCACCCCTTTCTATGTTTTATTTTTCCCATGATGTGAAGAAGTATTTTATGAATGACCTGCAGGGATAGTCTAAGGGGACATGAGTGTGGAATATAGAGACTATGTTGTTGTAGTTGTTCCCTTTATGATGTAATTAAATACTTATTAATGTATCTTGTGTTTCCAAGGCTACTATACTAATCGCTCTTTCGAGACATGATCTTTTGTGATCATGAAAATGTTATGTAATAATGCACAGACTCTAGATAATTTGGGTCAGGTCATTACATTGACAGTGTGACCACCTGTGTGACTAAAAACATGGATGGATGAAACTTATGTTATACACACTGTTTCATGCTTGGATACGTCATGTAGTTTAACCCATGAATCTGGTCATGTGACTAACAAAGTGGGTCGGTGAAATCCTTCTAGTACATGTTGTGTCTGGCATAAACACGCTATGTAGTCCTATCCTAGGAGAACCGTGTGGGCTAGTCATATAGTGAACTCATGAAAGGAAATCGAATCAAGTAAATGTCATGTCTTGGGAGAACACCATGTGTGTATGAGGTGTTACACGACCAGTTTTGGTAGAAGTATGCTTAAGAGAGCATGTCGTGTAGGCATTATACACGTCATGTATCCATGTTTTGAAAAACATGAATCCTTTCTTTGTTTTGTTCCCTTCATACACTTCTATGTTTTAGTACGTGATAATCTGAATCTATGGTATGTGCTTGACCATGCTGAGTTATGCCACCGAGACGTCCTCCGGTCGTACAACAGTTATAGGGTAGTGATCAGAAAATATACATGATTGATCAATGACTACCAGCAGATCCTCCTATAGTTCAAGTCTTGGTAGCAGCCATCATTCCAGACACAGGCACTAATTCACAGTTCCGAGAGGGATTTATGAGGTTCATGCAGACCATCTGAGGTGCACTACCTCATGCCTCATGAATGAAAGAATTGACGCAGGTTTTCTAGTATCAGCAACCTCCCACCATATTAGGGGACAGAGGACCTCAGGCTGTAGAGTCATGGTTAGAAGACATGGTATCTATCTTTGACCATCTGGAGATGCCTCCAGAGAGTAGGGTGATGCTCATCATGTATATTCTTCAGGACTCCACCAAGAGATGGTGGGATGTGATCTCATTGGTGGGATGCCAACATGTTATGGACATGGATGAGTTCTAGTGTGCCTTCTACGATTACATCTACCTGGAGATATTGAGGGCCAATCTAGCCCAAGAGTTCATGAGTCTGCAGCATGTTACTCTTTCAGTCATGGAGTACTCTTCTCGCTTCACAGATCTGCAACGTTTCATGCATATTACAGGAAGTGATGAGTTGTTTCGGGTGAGAAATTTTGAGGATGGTCTTAGGAACGACATCGAATCCTAGGTGAAAAGATTCAGGTTTACTTCCATCACTTATATATTCAATTAGGAGCTGATCACAGAGCGCAATATGAGGGATTCTAGAGCTGTGAGCCAAGGTGGCTTGGCATCGGAAGTTGGTACCCCTCCTACTGACAGCAGGAAGCACTGCAGGGAGTCTACATATGGGGATCCAAGTAGGTGGGATACTTATTTAGGTATATAGGTTGTGTGCTACCAGTGCGGGAAGAGAAAGAATATGTGGTCACCTTGCCTGAGGGACCCAGTGGAGTTCCAGTCTTGTAGAAATATGGGTCATCTTCAGCATTTATTTCATTTTTTCTCACCAGTAGCAGGTGATAGCGTTTCTTCTATGACCTCATGTTCAGGAACAACACAACCAGTTTCTCTTCAGTATGGGAACTAGAGTTCTTATAGCCGTTCAGGCCGAGGTGGAGGTCGTGGTCATGGTAGCCAGCCGGTAGGCTTTCAGTGACTACCGGGTGGATCAAATCAGGGTGGTCAGGCAGGGTCGCAGGGCTGTAGTTCATTACATGCTTTTGAAGTGGAGCAGATCTAATAAGAGAAAGATCAAGGACCATCTACAGTTCAATGTATGATTCTATTTTCCCTAGTTTTAGCTTATGTGCTTTTCGATACATGGGCTTCCCATAGCATTATATCTGTTGCTGTTCTGGTGAGAATTGGGCTTTGTATCATTTCTTCTACTGATATCTTGATGCTAGACACTTCATTTGGGACAAGAATGGCTAGTGTATGTCAATGCAAGGAGTTCCCTCTTGAGTTTGGTGGTTTTCACTTCTTATGGGGCCTCGTTGTCTTAGAGATGATAGGATATTATTTCAATATTGGAATGGACTGATTAGTTCCCTTCCAGGATTTTGTCGGTTTCTATCACCGTAGGGTGATATTCACATCACCAGAGGGTGAGTCCTTTTTACAAAAGGGTGAATGGGATGTTCATACAATTAGAGTAGGACCATAGCACCATGGGTTGGGAGGATTTACAGTCCAGATTGCTTCTCTATATCTGGATGACCATGGGACTTCTCTGATAGAACTTCCTCCTGTGCTGGATCGTTCCAGGGCTGTATTTCTAGAAGACTTTTTAGGTTTTTATTTGGAGTGAGAGGTAGAATTTTTTATTGATCATGTTACTGAAGAAGTAGTAGTGTACATTCTTCATTATAGGATGGTTTCACCAGAGTTATGAGAGTTCAAGAAGATGTTGGATGAGTTGTAGGTTAAGGGTTCTATATGACCCAGTACTTCTCCATGGGGTTCGCCTATCCTATTTGTGAAGAAGGCGGACAGTGCCCTAAAACTTTTTCTGGATTACCGGAAGTTTAACTCGTGGATGGTCAAGATCCGATATCCCTTACCATGGATTGATGATCTCTTTGATCAGCTTTGAGAATCTTGGGTGTTCTCGAAGATTGACTTGAGATTATGTTACCCTCAGTTGCGTGTTAAACCATATTATTTACCTCTTACAGCCTTTCAGAGCAGGTATCATCTATACGACTATGTAGTTATACCATTTGGTCTAATGAATGCGCCTCTGATTTTCATGGCTATGATGAACTGAGTTTTCCATCCATACTTGGATTCTTTCTTGGTGGTCTTCATGGATGATACCTTGGTGTACTCTCACAGCCGACATGACCATGCCACGCATCTTGAGACTATTCTGAGTACATTGAGAGAGCATCAGTTATATTCTATGATCTCAAACTGCCACTTTTAGATGGACCAAATTCACTTCTCAGGACATCATATCTCAGAGATAAGAGTATCAGTGGACCCATAGAATGTTTGAGCAGCAGTTTCCTAGGAGCATCCAAAAAACTTTTTTGAGGTACGATGTTTTCTAGGGCTATCTGGTTTCTACAGACGTTTCATATGGGACTTTTCACACCTAGAAGCACCACTAATGGACCTGACAAAGAAGTGTTGTGAAGTACTTGTGCTCAGATTCTTGTGAGTCAGCCTTTCATGAGCTGAAAGGATGGTTTACATAATCACCAAAACTAGTATTTCTAGATCCAGGAAAGATCCATACTATTTATTGTGATGCATCAGGTATTGGGCTGGGAAATGTGCTTATGCAGGGAGAAGGGGGAGTTCCGTACAGGTCTCGGTAGTTGAGGCAACATGAGAGGAACTACTCGACACACAATATTGAGTTGCCTATAGTTGTTCATGCTTTACGCTGTTGGAGACGTTATCTATTGGGAGAGAATTTTGTGGTTTTTACTGATCAAAAAAGTCTCAAAGTATATCTTTACGTAGTGCGATCTGAATCTGAGATAGAAAATGTAGGTCTATTACCTTCATTCATTTTATTTTGAGCTTTCTTATATGCCTGGAAAAGGCAATGTTGTGGCAGATGTACAGAGCAGGAGGACTCAGATACTGGAATTTTAGGAGGCCAGTAATGAGTGGAAGCTTATGGTTCTGTTCTCAGATATGCATTTGGAGGTGCATGATAGACCGGGTACGACATTTATTTCTTCTGTGGTTGTTACCTATGCTATTATTGATAGAGTGAGAATGAATCCTCTATCAGATTCTAAAGGTTTAGTCCTATGGGAGAGTGTGTTGGGAGAGGACCCTATTCCTGGATAGACCATATGCGAGGATGAGATCTTTCATTTCTAGGGGCGCATATGGGTTTCAGAAGGCATACACGAGTTGATGATGTGGGACTTTCATTCCTCATTTTGGGAAGTTCATCATTGTGTCACCAAGATGTATCATGATCTATACGATCAAAATCGGTGGCCATGTATGAAGATGGATGTTTTTGGTTTTGTTAAAAGGTTTTATACCTGTCCGTAGGTGAACGAGGAGCATCAGTAACTAGCAGGACTTCTGTATCAGTTACCCATTTTCGAGTGTAAGTGGAAAGATGTCGCGATGGACTTTTTGATAGGTTTACCATGGTTTCCTCAAGGGAATGATGCTGTTTGGGTTGTCATTGAAAAACTCACGAAGGTTTCTCACTTATTACCATTCAAGGATCAATTTAGTGTTGATGAGCTGGGAAGGTTGTACATCCGAGAGATTGTATAACAACATGGGGTTCTACACTCCATTGTTTAAGACATGGAAGCATTTTTTACTTCTCTGGTCTGGTAGGGGATATAAAAGTCTTTGGGTACACATGAACTTTTGATTACAACTTTCCACCCCCAGAAAAATGTCCAGTCTAAGCCTATGATTCATGTGCTTGAGGATATGCTTCGAGCATGCATCTTGGATTTTAGAGGTTCTTGGAAGATTCATATACCACTTGTGAAGTTTTTATAATATAATATTTTTCAAGGAACTATTCAGATGGAACCTTTTAAGTAATTTTATGGTAGGCCATACTGATCACCCTTATGGTGGCTAGAGGTAGGAGAAGAAGCTATGCTGGGAAATCGTCTTGTCCAAGAGACCACAGAGTAGATATAGTTCATTCTGAAGAAGATTTCTACAGCACAGTCATCACATAATTCTTATGATGATCGACAGAGACAACCTCTGGAGTTGAAGGATGGAGATCAAGTTTTCCTATGTGTCTCACTGAGGTTGGAACACAGGAGGATTTGGAGAGAGGTTAAGCTTTTGTCGAGATATGTCAAGCCGTTTGTGGTGCTGGAGAAAGTCGGGCTGGTTTTCTATCGGTTGTAGTTACCTCAGAGGTATTGGAATATGCATGATGTCTTCCATTTTTCTCAGCTTCGACATTACTTCTAAGACCCATCTCATGTTTTCCAACCTGAGGAATTTGAGTTGGAGGGTGACACCTCATTCATAGAGCATCCTATCCTGATTTTTGACTGAAGTGATAAGATTCTTCATGGCCAGTATGTTCCTCTGGTACGCGTGCTATGGAAACATAGTCGAGTAGATGACGATACCTGGGAGAGGGTGGCCGATGTACGATCATAGTGGCTAGATCTGTTCAAGTATTCTTCTTCTATGCCACCTTTCTAGGGAAATTTGGGGACAAATTTCTTTAAGGTGGGATGTTTGTAAGAACTTGGATCTTCTATTAAGGTATGTATTTCATTTTTATAGTTTTTTTAGAAAAAGATGAGTTTTTTTAAATTTCATGAGTACATATTTTGTACTTATAAGTACATGCCATGTACTCGGTTGTCGCAGGTAGCCGTCTGTTGGCCCTATAACGGCCGGGCAAATGGCCTTGTGTGGTGACCAAGAGACCGCCTAAAGTGGGGGAAGGTTAAAGAAAGTACACACATTGTATTTATAAAGTACACACTGTGTACATTATTTTTATTTCTTAAAATAGACTGGGTTCACGTCTAATGGATAGAACACACTTCTTCTTGACCTGGATCATCTAGGAGTGGTGAAGACCGTTGAATGCCCTCCGAGCCCCTGACCCATCATCCATTCTCCAATTCGACCACTGTTGATTGCATTGGAATTACCACGGTGATTTCATCATTTTTCTTGAACCTCGTCTCTTGAGATCTCATCTTTCATGAGATATCTTTGGTTGAACGTTGTAGAAAATTTTTTAGATCTAAGGAGTTATCGGGTGATTCAAGGCCAAATATTCGCGTAAATCATCCATACAACACCAAGGTATGTGGATTTTTCCTTTCCGTAGTTAGAATTGGAGTTATATGTGAAAAAGTTCCCAATAACCACATTTGAGGAATTGAACATTTTTATTTTTAGTCCTATTATTTGCTTGATAAGACTTGTGTGCTTGAGTAGAGGGTTAGAGATTGCAAATAGGGTTATTCACCTTGTAATGGATGTGTTTTCCCATGTTTTCATGAGTTTGACCTTTTGGTCTAGCTTTTCTTGTTGGGTTTCTTACATTCAATGCCTAGTTTTGTTAGGATGAAGTAATTGTTACCTTACATGATATGATATGTTGAAGATTGTTTAGCCAAGTAGTTCTTGAGGTTTACATTGTATACCATGTATTGTTTGTGCATGATTGACTTACACATGGCTGTAGGAACCTAGTGTAATAACCATAGGGGGAATGGATGCTGAGGGCTTCCCCAGAGTATATGTTTTACTGTTACGTTGCGAGACCATAGGGGGGATAGACTTTGTGCTCCATCAGAGTGTCTGTAGTTTCCTCAATATGGGACACATAGGTAATTGGACATTGAGTGTGTCCTCAGAGTGCCTATTATTTACCAATATGAGACCATAGGGGTAATTAATGGTGAGTGCTTCCTCAGAGAGTCTGCGAAAAAGTTGCGCCAGAGGGGTTAGACTATGAGTACTTCCCAGAGGGTTTCTTGTGTTTGTTTGGTTGAACTAGAGGGGATATGTTGTGAAAACCTCCCAGAGGGTTAGCTGCATTTGTTTAGTTTCTTACTTGATATATGAAAATGAAGGCAATTTAAACTATAGGATTGTTTACTTTGAGAACATCCTTGTTTACTGCTTCATTTTTTATTGCCTGCCTTATATATTCACTGACTATTAGGCATGGATCATTGGGTGGTTGCCTATTAGGATTAGCCTCATACCTTGTTTGGGTCATGCTTTTGGGCCTAAACAGATTATATTTTTTTAGGTATAGATAAGGGAAATCTCCCTTTTACTTCTGGTATTTGATTGTTGTGGAGCTGGAGAACATGGGACCAAGATGGGGCTTGCGATGCTATGGAGTTGTTTACATTTTTTTTCTTTTGTACTTGGTTTTAGTATTGTATTCTTGCATTGTGACTTGTTTGGCAGTTTTCCTAGACATATGTATCATGCCTCATTTATATATGTGATCTATTTATTTATTTATTTCAGTCTTCCATTGTTTTCTGATTGCATGTTTTACTGCTTCCACTATAGTTATCTTTTTATTTCCGCTGAATTGCTTTTCCAATGAGGGAATAGTTTCTACACTATTACACCCAAGGACCTCCATCTAGTCGGAAGCCTCCGGAATATAGGGAGATTCACTTGAGTCCATGTGACCAACCAGGTATAGGGAACATTTGGGCAGCTCTTGGAACCGAGACATTACATGGATCCCTCGAATATAGGATGCTTCACCAAAGTCTATCATGTAGAGGAATTAATTTAACCAATCCTTAACTGACTATAATACATGCACATCATTTCCCATAATTAATATTTCATCAACATATAATAACCGGAAAATGATAGAATTCCCATTAGTCTTGTTATAGATACTTGGATCACATTCATTATTAACAAGACAAAATTCTCTTACGGTCTAATAAAAATGAATATTCCATGACCATGAGGCCTGTTTTTTCCCATAAATGGATCTCTACTTCTTGTATACTTGACTATCATTATTTGAATTAACAAACCCTTTAGTTAGATTAATATTGACATCTTCAACCCAATTCCCATTTTAGAAGTTAGTTTTGACATGCATTTTCTAAATTTGATAATCATGGAAGGTTTCTATTTCATGCAATGTTGTGATGGATTTCATCATTGATTCTTGTGATAATTTTTTTTCATAGTCTAATCCTTGAAATTGTTTGAAACGCTTCACTACCAATCATGGCTTATTGGTATTGACCCTAAAATGCATCTACATATTTTTCTTGAATAACCATTTTACCCAATGGTTTTAATATTAGCTAAAGGGTCTACAAAAATACAAACCTAGTTTTAATGCATGGAATCCATCTTAGAATTGAAGGCTTCTTTCCATTTAGCAGCAGCCTAACCATTTACAACTTTCTTTAATGTTAGATGTTCATCTTTATCTAGGAGAAATGTTTCACCTGACTTGGTGAATATACAACCTTATCCCTCTGTATCTATAACCTCTCTATTATACCTACATAGTACTCGGTTCTTAGGAATATCATTCTCTCCCACTATCTCTTGTAGTGATTTTTCCCGTACCAACTCTTGTGCATCTGGAGCTTCAAATTCTTCAAAGTTAGCCTTTGTTGTAATATTTCTATTGGAAATGTACTCAATTTCATGAAATATGGCATGTAATTGAAAAATAACTTTTATATATAAAGGGTTATATAGGTAATGTCCCTTTATTTCATTAGTATAACCTATTAAATTGCACTTTGATCTTTGAGATTCTAATTTTTCACTTGGTATGGTCTTGAAAAAATCATCAAATTATAATACACGTGTGTGTGTGACAGACTAGGTTTCATAGCATACCATAACTCATATGGACTCCCATATGTAGCTTCAGTGGGTACCCAGTTTATGATATATGTTTTTTTCAATAAGTAATATCCCCAAAAGGATAATGCAAGTGTTGAATGACTCATCATTGATCTGACCGTGTCAACCAGGGTTCAATTCCTACTTTTAGTCACACCATTACACTGTGGTGTATATGGATGAGTAAGTTGGGATAATATCCCACACTCCTTCAAGTGATCATTGAAATCTTTGTTAAGATACTCTCCACCTTGGTCTGAGTACAATGCCTTAATATTCTAACCAAGATGGTTTTCTACTTCATGATGGTAATCATTAGAAAATAAAATGAATATGACATATACCATATTAATTAGATATATCCATTCCTATAGAATTCATTAGTAAAAGTAATAAATTACAAAAACCCCTTGATTTACTCTATTGGAAATGGATCACATGCATTAGTATGAAAAAACTACAACAATTCACTAGATCTTAATCCCTTTTAAAAGAAGGTTGCTTTGGCCATTTCCTTGAAATAAAATGTACCATAAATCTAATAGTTTTAACACAATTGATTACAAATACACTACTTGCTGTACTTTCTCTTATCTTTTCTCATTTATATGACCAATTTGATGTGCCATAGGAAGGTGTAATAAATGTCTTGCTTTCTGGTTTTGTCATTGATTTCATTACGAGAGTTTATAGTTCTAGTATATACAACCAATTTTCAAGATTTTCCATAACATAACACATGTTTTTTTATAAACGAGACAACATTTATCTCCAAACTTGAAATAAAATCCCATTGTGTCTAGACTTGATAGTGATATTTTATTTTTGGTGACTGAAGGAACATAATAACAATTATTCAATACATGAACCGAACTACCGGGCAATGTGAGATGATAATGTACCACTACCAAGGCTACTAGGATCACACCATTTGTAGCATAGAGATCTACTTCAAAATTCTAAATTTTTGTGAATCTACTTGTTTTCTATATTTTAATACGTATGTGTGGGCCACACGTAGTATCCAATACCCATATTATAGAAATAAACAGATTTCATTCAATGAAAAAAATACGCGAAGTAGTAACATCACATAGCTTCTTCTTCTTATCTTTACAGTTCCTTTATAGTGGTATTTCATACCGTGTAGAAAGCATACAACCTCCTACTCATTTCCCTCCCTTTGTATCTTTTTCTTTTTAGAAGGATGGTGCATCAGTGCCTTCAACATGGACTTGTCCTTAGACACCGTTTCCCTTCCCTTCCTCCACTTTTTTACCATAATAACTGAAGAATTGATTTTCTTAATGTTTTTATCATATAGGTAAAATATATATAAATTCTATAGGAGTGACTTATTCATGTTATACATATTATAATTAACAAATAATCTCAAGAATCTACATGGTAAAGAGGCATGAATGAAATATGATGCTAGATTATGGGTCAATTTCAACCCAAGGGATTGAAGTCTATCAATGTACCAAATCATCTTGAGTACATTAGGTCCTACAATATTACCTTCTATTGGCCTTCATATTTATAGAGAACTTTATATATCATATCATAATTACCAATCTCTCTCCCAGTATAACTCTTAGAGATAAGTTAGCATTTGGAAACAATCATTATCCTTATTCATTTTCTGTAGCTCACTAGATTAAGATGACAACATGAAACATTGAATGTCTAGTGCATCATCCATATTATTCTTATATTTATATTTATCCATATTTATTTATACCTAAAGTGGTCAAGAAGTAATTTTGGATTCCAACACATAAAGAGTATTCGGTTGGCATAGAACTATTCCCAAGTTCCTATACCACTCTTGGAAGTTTTGGATGGTGAGGATATTCCCTTAATTCAATATTGAACACAGTGAAATTGAATTTGTGGTTTCCATTTATTCTATAGTAGATAATCTTATAATATTAGTACTTTTATCTTTTTTACTATTATTTATTTTTAAATTATCAATTTTTAAATGTACCCCACTATTTTATGATTTTCTAGGAACCCTGTGTACTAGAATCGGATAACACTGTGGTTTGAGTATTATAGTGTAAATGATCCTTGAATCTCTCCATGTAGTCTACAAGATATGGCTGTTCCACTACTCAAAGATTCCAAGTTAGGAATATAACTGGAAAAATTCATTATCTTGTGGCTCCTTGATATTTTGATTGGAGTCTCATCTCCTATATTGAATTAATTCGCATTAATATACACTTTTCCTCTAAAGTGATAGCAAGTTAGTTATAGATAATACATACTACTAAAACTAGTTAATTAGAACCATCAATCTCATAAGAACTCTGTGGTAGTTAGAGACACCCTCATCTATTTCATGATGAGAACCATAAAAACTTAGTTTTGTTCAAATTTTAATAATGGAAGGTAGTTATGACATAATATCTATTTGAGGAGTTTTTTTAAAAAACTCATATTGAAAAATGTAATCCTTTACTATTTAAATACTTATTCTATGTGGTTGTCCCCACAACCTAACCATGCATTTAAATAGAAAACATTCACCAAAAATGTTCGTTTTATCATTTCATGCGTGTTTATTATTATACTATGTGATCACACATAATAAGTACACTTAAATAAAATAAACAATGCACATAATAAAATAAATAAATAATGACATGATCATGAGATGTTAACTATTGGTTAATCCATAAAATGGATAATTAATTAACTAAGAATCTAGGGGAATTCCTTAAGTGAGTACCTAACCTGAATTGCAGCATCCACAACTCCCATGCAGTCCACTTTTTTTATCTATGTCGAATCTCAACTTGAACCGCTTCGCCATGAAGTCCTGCAATCTTTACAATGTATACTCACACACAGGTGAATGGAAATTTACATGAAAAATTTGGTTTTTATCACTCAAATATGGACACACATTCCCTTAGTCAAATTAAATATTGAGGGATGGTAGACTTAGCATCAAAATAGAATAATTATTTCATTTTTTGAAACATAAATGCAATAATTAAATGAAATAAATAATAAATAAAATACATTGGTTAGTCTCGGATCATGATTAGTCAATGTGAAATTATATTTCGTAAGGGAAAATTAAATTTTCTAAAATTCAACTCTAGGGTATTTTTATTGTGTTAATTTTTATTAAAATAAATTTAATTAATTTTCTATGCGTCGAAAATCTTTTAAAATAACTTTGTTAAATCATATAAAATAAAATTTACTTTCTGTAATTTTTATAATTTTTCGGGTTCTAGCATGGACCAAATCATTATCCTAGAAATAATAATTTTGGACAAGTGACAGGTTAAAAGGTTCAAGCTAGTCGGACATAGACCAAATTAGTCCGACCTGATATGGGGTATCCATTTAATGTATATATATATATATATAATTATATGAAACAATATCAATATTCTACTGGAATATTTTTCCATTATATATATATAAATATATATTAAACAAACTTCAAAGGGGAAGCTTTAAACTGTCTTCTAAGGGAATATGTATCATTTTTATTATAGAAACTTCCATGAAGATAATTAATCTAACATCCTTGGGAAGATTTTTCCTTTTAAATAAAAAAGTATCAATGTAAAGATTTATCTAATTAATTAATCAAGATTCTATGAGAAGCTCTGAACATTCATCCATGGGAATATTTATCAGTTTAATTACACTAGCTTACATGAGAAGCTTTAAACTATCTTCTAAGGGAATATTTATTCTTTTAATTAAATAAGATTACATGTGAATAAATAAACTCGATTTCATGGTAATTTATATACATTTAATTAAACATTATTTTAAGTTATTTGTTAAACTATATTCAATGAAAATCTTTTATTACCAACAGACTGCCACATCCATATTCTGGTATATCCTACAACCACACAACGTTCTTTCATCATACTTTGGATAATGATCCGACATAATGTTTTCTATTAAGTTGAATCATAAATTAAAACTTTAATTTTCTTATCAACCATCACACAAAACCCATCGATCTTCAATCTTCCATATCCTGATGATAAAAACTCATATCAATGTGTCATAAACTGATTTTGGACAGTATCAAAAACCTTGTTCCAAATTATATCAAATTTAATTGGATTGTCAATATTTTCATCATTAATAATTAAATGTTCCCTCCCATACCAATTGATGGGTCTCAGGGCAGAGTGGACACATGAAAGAACGTGGAATTTAAAATTTTGGTTTTGGATTCTCATTAAAAACATGGAATCAAAATAACCCATTTCATGTCCTTCTAAAAGGATCATGTGTAATTCAATTTATTAATAAAAAATAAAACCTAATAAAATCCTAAAAGGTAAATAATTCATTGTATAGTTTCTAGTTTGATTTGCTCACTATTGATGTGTCATGGATGTAAGACAAAAAACCAGATTCCCTCTAGATCATCCATACATTCTCCACAATTCCATGCATTTCGATCTATTTTTCCTATGTACTATCACGAGAAATTGAAGACCTTTATCATGTCACTTAAATCGCTAGAAGAATGCAGAATCAATCATGAAAGCAAGATCGATCCCACATTGTTCATCCATTAGTATCTCTCTTTAAGAACATTAAAGGGTAGGAGAAGAGATATTATCTATCTAAATTTTTGATAATTGTTTATGTTATAATTCTATAGGAAAAAATGATATTTTATACATTGGTTTTACTTTTCAAAATTATATTTTGATCCCTAGAAAAGAATAAACTTCAGTTTAGACCTCTGTACACATATATTACAAAATAAAATAGTCATAAATGTTACTTATCTTTTATCACTCATTTGAATCAAAATAAAATATTATGTGATATAATATGAAACATTAACTTTGCTCTTAATCTCATTAAATAATTTAAAAAACCTTGAACATCCAATATTAATTCAAAAAATAATTTTTATCTTGTATTCACTTTTACAAACAAACAACTTGTGAATACAATGAGAAATAAATTCAATATTCATTACTATAAAAATTAAAAATATAATTGAATTAGTTTTAATTATGACCAGTTAGTCTCAGACATTCACTAACCCCCACACATGGGTCCCACTTTGTTCTAAACTCATATTCACTGCATTATGTGGAAATTGAGGATACACTTAGAGTGTTCCCATCTAGGTCCTTATCTCAATAATATTGATTCCAACCCATATACCAAGAGTGGATTCTAGAAACACATCATTTCTTCTAAGGACATAATGAATGTCATATCTATGAATTTCTCCTATGAACACTAACTGTGTAATATAATCACTTTCTCTAGAGATATCTCATAAATCATAATGCACACTTGTGTCATCACCCTATTATTGCTTTATTTATTTCGTGACCTTACTTGTTGAATTTTACCTTAATAAGAAATGGACCTAAATTTATGAAGGTAATACCATTCCAATCAACCTAGGCCGATGAGATATATCTTCCTCAACCTGAAAGTGACAAAGTAAATCTTGATCATTCAACTAATTCCATACCACCAACGAATCACCCAACACAAAATACCTCACCATGAATTCATTATCATGGTTTCCGCATTGCATTTTAGTACAAAATAAAATGGTACACACTAATAATGATATCATGTTAGGGGACCAATACACATTTTCATAGATAGGAACAACCAATGACACCGGAAACATGTAGTGTTCCAATTAGTGGATTTGAACTCAAGATATAACTATTAAATATCACTATGTGATAACATAATGAGAATAAGTATTAATGATTATGAGCCCCTAGCACCGGATAGACAAGAAATCATATGTTTCTTGTCAGTATAATGTATCTATACCATAGGACTTATATATATTTAAGATTACAATCATAGTATCTCAAGGTTATCATTGTAATTGGGAACTACAATAACCATTTGAAACGACATATAATCTATGTACATTACCATGTAAATAGTTTATGTAGAAATATCAACACTGTTATTGTAAGAAAAAATAAACATATGTATATATCAGTATTTATACATGTAATGGTAATCAAAAGTACAGTTTAAGTTGGGTCTTGGGAACCCACTCTTACAACCCCTAATTCCTAAATTCATAAGTCATATTGATATTATGAGTTGTATTATGTGTAATCATATGTAATAAGTCATGAATTAATATTTCATAAAGAGAAGGGTTTCGATAATACTACCATTAAACTAATAAAGTATGAATTATATGTGTGTAGTTGTTCAATAATTAAACATGTTGGATCATTTTATCGAAATAAAGGATACCAATAAGGTTGTAGACATGTGAATTTTTTATGTGTAGGATATTGTAATATTTATTGAGGTTCCATCAGCTAACTTTTCCTATACAGTCTACCACATTTAAAATTGGTTTTGGAAATGCCTTGGGGATGTGATGGGTTCTTATGTTAGGTTGGTAACATCCAACTATCCTGATACAGACGATCAAATGGAGTTAGAAAATAAAATTATAGAGAATATTATATTTGTTTGTGGAATATAAATTGGGGGTTCATGGGATTATAACATGAAAATATATGAATTTTTATACAATAATAATTTATAGTCATCTCTTAGAATGGATCCCTTTAAATCTCTTAAAGTATTACCTTTCGTGTCACCTCATTTTATATCAAAGATTAGTTAATATTCATTTCTCTGATCAAGTATTATTTAGGAGACTGTGGATTTATTCCAAACTATTCATTATTTTTTTGTGATGGATCATAGTTAGCCTAAATCTTATGAATATTGTTTAAATCATCCTTTGGAGTTTTCAATTAGTGAGAAGGTGTTCTTGAATGTTTCACCCTAGTTGGTTGACAGGTGGAATGGGATGAAATGGAACATTGATATGAGATAATTTGGTCCTTATAAGATCGTAGATTAGAAATTAATCATATTTTTTGAATAACCATGTTAGTTCACTGTGATACATGATTTATTTATTGTGTCTTAGCTCAAAAAATATCATCATGACCCTTCTAAAATTTTATGTTGGGATGAACTCGATATAGATTCTGATGTGTTATAGGTTGAGAAAAAAATAAAATAGAAAATTACCATGAAAATATCGTGCATGAATGATCTAGTTTGATAGCCTGACCATTACATAAAAATGTATCATATTCCTATGAAATGTTATAGAGATAATATTTGATGATGGGGAAGCGACCTCACATCTTTAGGGGTCAACCTTATAAAAATATACACATGGAAACAATAAGTGATATGGTGGGGAGATTTCCAAAACCCTGTATTTCTCTAAGGTATTAAATTATGTTCTATATTTTCCCCAATTCTTTGTTAATATTATCCATAATGTTAATGGTTTGGAACATTAAAGGAGATTTATTCTGTAATTCCATTAATTTATGTGTTAATCCCCGACTCACACAGTGAATGATCATAAATAATCATGAAGCTATGAATATTATTTACATAATGCTGTTTCATATAGTTTTTACTCTGTATGGAAATCCAATAGTCTTTTTTAAGGTATTTACATCATTAAACATGGTTTCACACTATTCACCTAGTGTCCTAGATATTTATATTGTTTCTTATTCATTTTCCCTTGGCTAAACGTAACCCTATTTATAGTTAACATTCATTTTCGTACATTAATATTACATTATTATAATGATAGACAACACAATTATATTGAACTATAAGGATCCAGAGGTTTAGTGTCTTGGGAAAACTATGACTAAACAGAACATTATAATATCAAATGTAAACATTTATTTAATTCATTCTTCTCCAGATTCTTATTGTAATCTGACCTCTCCTTAATATATATAGTCACATGAGAACAAACGTCAAAATGGGTGAGCTAAAAGCACAATATGTTGTCAAATAAGAACATGAAACAACATAACATGGGATTTTCATAATCATTATCATCATAACATAAGCATATGATCATAATCATGAGAGGAAACCTTAAGATAAGACTTGGAATGTTGCAATGCATAAACAATAAAACATGATGTCTTAGTAGTTATCTACAACACATAGTTGTGAAAAAATATAGCCTCATGTTCAGGAATAAATCCCATTTAACTAATGAGATTCATTACATTACCCAATGCATTGGAGTAGTGTATAATTCCAGTTGCACCCGTCACATCAAAAAATTCATATTGCACTATACAAATCCGAGCGCACCCATCACACCATAACATTTACATTCTCATGAATTCCACACATAAAATATAAAAATATACCATGTAAAGAAATTGGTTTCAAATAATAAACAATACATTCATAAACATTTGGATATCAAAATATAGAAGGAATAACATTCTTTACATAAAACAATCAATAGTGAGTAAAGAAGAAACAATCTTGGAGAATGTGTTTATTCGAAATAAGATTCAATTTGGAAAGCATTGGGTTTTTCATGAACTCTATGTATATATCCCTAAAAAATTAATGTAATGATGAAAAAATTATTTTCCAGGAGTAACAATACTGAAAATGGATTGAAAGAGGGAGAACCTAAAGAATGAAAGTTGGGTTTGAGAGTTTTCCATTACCTTGTATCTGAAGGATTTCTTCACTTCATTGTCATGTATAACCACATTAGATTCATTAAATAAAAATTATAAAACCTTTTTTACTTTAATATGGTTCATTATGGTTTTATTAAGTTATTTTCTGGGCCTTTTGATGAGTTATAGATTTTAAATCCATTTTTTTGGGAATGTTCATTTTTATGGTATTCATGAACGGTTCACTAGTATTCATGAATGGATGTTCATGTAAAACATGGATCAAAATAGAGAAATGATATTACATGTTATTAATGATATTATAGGAGTATAAATTATATTATAATGAATTATTTTATATACAATATGATGGAATCATTTGTTAAAATTTAATGATGATCGTTTTAGGTTAATTTGGGTGTTCTGTGATCACAACGATCATGTTTTGTTTTATCATTTAGTAATATGTAAAAAAGGGAGATCAAGAACATTAAATAGGGTATAATACATATAATATAATCTGTTTCATCATGAAAAATATTTTCATGAGTAGATACAAAAGTGGTAAAGGAAAATTAAAACCTTTCATTCTGAAAGGTGATAAATTAACACCACACGAACAATGTTTTCCTTTCTAAAATAAAAAGAAAAGGATAAATGAGGTGGATGATATATTATTATATTAGTATCATAAAATTCCTATATATTTAGGATATTGGATTTACCATACCATTTGTATGAGGATAGGTGTGGAGAGATTAATAAAAGAACATGAAATTGAAATGAAATTAACAGAAATGAGAGAGAGAGGGATTACCTCATGAATCCTCCTTAAGGCACCGTGAATTGGTATTTTGTTTAGACTAGAAGCTCTGGGACTTGAGGGATGGGATACCAATGATTTTTGGGTAGAGTATATAAAAGTGTTAAATCGTGATAGGTGTGAATTAATGAGGGTGTGAGGGGTGGTATTTATAATGGAGGGGAGAGCGATTTTCTCAATATTATATTCATTAATTTATAATTTCTCGACAAGACAAGTAATAGTGATGATTTTAGAACCAAGAATAGTAAATATTTCATGTAATTTCAAGATAATGGTAGTACATAAACTTATGACATCATAATTCATGTATTTATCATTTATCGTAAATTATCATATTTTAATATTCGCCAAAATTTAAAGTATTTCCGAAAAATACCAAAAATTTACACTTACCATTTTTGGACATGTAGAATCAAACAATGAAGTCCATTTTTCGAAAATAAGTTTCTAAATATGATTAATTTAATTTTTAATTAAAATCATAATTTACCGGAAAAATACAGTTTTTAAAACGTTTATTTACTAATTCCAACACATAGGTACAATATACTTTCACTTAAATCCTATATATATACTATCATAGGTGAGGTTACTATTCAGAAGGGTATGTCACTATTCTTAAGGGTTACATTACTATTCATAAGGGTATGTTACTGTTCACCTAAAATTATATTTTTCCTATTATACTCCAATAGGAACCATGAACACAACCCTGTATGTTAGATTTTATGAAATTCCAAACACAGAAGTGGAAAAATTATGTTTAATGGTCACATAGTATTTAGTATAACTATATTTCATTGTGTTTTAAATTGTGATTATACCTTAAGGAATTATTATATTAATGTATTTCCATTGATAAAACATTGTGTTGTTATATTCTTCCCCCCATTAGAAATTTCTCCCTTGAAATTTCATTCTACAAAAACAGGTGAGGGTACATCTCCTTCATCACCTCCTCCAATTACCTAGTTTCTTATTCAAACTTATGGTTCCTACAAAACACTTTGAAAAGGTGGTTTGTCCTATTCCATAGAAAATTATCTCTCTGGTCCAGAATATTCACTGGCTCCTCCTCATAAGATTTATCATCCTCCATTTGTACCATATCTGAGTTCAATATATGTGAGGGATCTGGTATGCACTTCCTCAAGAGTGATATGTGAAACACATCATGAACATGATCCATATTAGGTGGAAATACAAGCCGATGGGCCACAGATCCTATGCTGTCAACGATCTCAAAGGGGACAATTTACCTTGGGCTTAACCTAACTTTCATTATAAAATGCATTACTCTCTTCATGGTGATATTCGAAAGAAAACTTTATCTCCAATGTTGAACTCCATGTCCCTTTGATGGTTGTTAGCATAGCTCTTTTTCAAACTCTTAGCATTTGTGAAGTGTTTTTGGATGACTTGAACCTTTTCTGTTATTTCTTGAACAAGATCAGGTCCATGTAGTTTTCTTTCTCAATCTTCATCCCAACAGGTTGGAGTTTTACATTGCTATCCATATAGAGATTCATATAGAGCCATCTGAATATTCGAGTGGAAGATATTATTATATGAGAACTCAACCAATAGGAGATGTGTATCCCATCCACCATAGAATTATAAATAGAAGGCTCTTATCATTTCTTCAAGATCTTGAATATTTCATTCATATTATCCATTAGTTTGGGGGTGATAGGCCATGCTGAAATTGAATTCACTACTCAAGGCATGATGAAGAATACTCTATAATTTATATGTGAACATGTGATCGTGATAAGAGGTAGTCAATCATGGAACACCATGCAGTCTCACCACTTCCTTCACATATATCATTGCAAGATGTTCAAGAGAGAGAGATCTTCCTCAATTGTGATAAAATAGAGAGCCTTGATGAGTCGGTCAACCACCACCAATATCGCATTATTTCCCTTTGATATCTTCATAAGACTCATTACAAAGTCTATAGTTACATTCTATGATTTCCAGAAGGGTATATAAAATGGTTGCATCATCCCTTTTGAATTTTTTCACTCTTATTTAACATGATGACATACCGAGCACCTAGAGATATATTATGTAATATCCTTCTTCCTGTTATCCAACCAGAAGTGCTATCGGCGATCTCGGTACATCTTGGTGCTACCAGGATGGATAGAGAATGTTAATCTATGTTGATTTTCAAATAGCTCCTTCTTTATTCGGGGTGATGAGGGCAAACTAATCCACGTTCCAAACCAAATCACACCATCATCGTCGATATGGAATTCATGCAACTTCCCTTCAATTACATCATTAACCTTCATTTGTAACTCCAGATCATCCCTTTTTGCCTCCTTAATAATCTCATGGAATGATGGTTTTTTAATCATTTGCACAAGGTATGATGTATCCCCAGACATTATGATTTTCAAATCCATCCTTTTCATATCCAAGAATATAGGTTCTTTCTAAATCCACAAAATGGATAGAGTAGAAGATTCTTTTCAGCTTAGAGCATTATCTACCTTTTTCTCCTTTATAAGATGATAATGAATAGATAAAAAAGTAGTCATTTATTAGCTATAACTGACTCCTTTGATGCATCTTGAGATCATTTTGTGTGACTACATATTTTAGGATCTTGTGATCAGTATATATGTCTCACTTCTCACTATAATGGTAGTACCTCCATATTTTCAAGGAAACAATCATGGTTGCCAGCTCTAGATAATTCGTTATGTTGTTCTTCTCATGAATCATCAGCTATCATGACGCGTATGATATCGTATTATCATTTTTCACGAGTAAGAAACCTAATCCTTTCTTTAAAGCATCAATATATATGACAAAACTTTATCCAATTAGCAATAATGTGAGTACAGGTTCAGTGATCAGCCATCTCTTTAGCTCCATGAAGCTTTTCTCACATTCTTCTATCTAGACAAACATTACCCCTTTCCTTGTAAACATAGTTAGCAGGCATGACAGTCGTGAGAAATTTCAAAAAAAAATGTAGTTATTACCTAGCTAATCCAAGGAAACTATGGATTTCTATGACACTAGAGGGTCTAGGACATTCCTAAATCGCCTTAGTTTTTGAATGGTCCACAAAAATTCCCTCACTTGTGATCACATGTCCCATGAACATGACTTTCTTTATCCAAAATCACAGTTTCTAAACATGGTGTACAACTTCTCCTTTCTCAATGTCACCAACACAAGTCTTAGATGTTCTTCATGTTTATTCATTCTCTTGGAGTATATGAGTATATCATCAATAAACACCAACATAAATTTTTTGAGGTAATGTATAAAGAATCTATTCATAAAAATATGAATATTGTAGGTTAATTAGTAAGTCTGAGGGGAATCACTAGAATCTCAAAGTTCCCATACCTTGTACCGAATGAAATCTTCTGAATATCTTCCTTCTTCCCCTTTATATAATGACATCCAGAACAATGATACACGTTTGAGAAGTAATGATATCCTCTAAACTGATTGAACAATTCTCCAATCATTGGAAGATGATACTTTTTATTTATGGTGACCCTGTTGAGTTCCCGATAATTGAGACATTGCCTCATTGATCCATACTTCTTCTTCACAAAGAGAACTGGATCACCCCAAGGTGATGCGCTAGGGAATATGAATCCTCTATCCAAATTATCATGTAGTTTCTTCTTTAACTCGTCCAGTTTGATAAGATCCATCCTATATGGAAACTTTTAGACAGTAGTAGCTCTGGGTTTGAATTCATTTGAAAACTCTACCTCATTATCTGGGGGATGTCTGAGTAAATATTTAAGAAATAAATCATTGTATTCCCTCATGATGGGAATTTCTGCAAGGAAGGAACTTTCTTTTGAATCAACCATTTGGGTTAGGTATTCTTCTTCATAGGGAATCAACACCCACATCATTGAAGGATTTTTCAATGGAGATTCATGATCTTCCTTGAATTTGTAGAGGACCGTGGGATGATTCTTAATATAAAAAGAAGTTTACTTTTCCCAAAAGTTGATATGTTCTCTATATAATGAGAGTCAATCCATTGCCATTATAATGTGGAATTCTACCACGGGATGTATTATGAGATTCACTGGAAGAACCTTCCCACATACACCAATATGAGAAGAGTCAAACACATGGGTTTCAATGATCACAACACACATTGTTTTTATAGATATCTCTACTTCATTGTTTCAAGGCATCGATTATATAGTTCTATCAAACTTTCATGAAATAAAATAATGTGTATAACCGTAATAAAATAATACTTTTTCCATCATTGAGTGAATAGTAAGTGTACCTTATAAGACTTCATTATATCAATCCAATTCTATAGTAGTGATGGAATAAGCCTTCCCTTTTTTCCTTTGGAATTGGTGGTTTCTAACGCTAATTACCCTCAAGAACATGATTCTTAGTGCATTGGATTTCATAGTGCCTTTTCACTCTATAATTGTAGCATTGAACCATGGGTAATTATCTCCTTTCTTACACTACATTCTCTTTCCTTTTTATTCCATTTTGGCACTCTTGAGAATGGTGTCCTTCATTACCACACTAGAAGAATTTCCATGTCCCATTGAGGTAGTTCCCATGATGCAACTTCCAATATTTTTGGCATGTGGGTGGTTGAATTTTCATCCCACCTTTATCATTAGATTCTCCACCTCGAAACTCTATTTTTCTTCTAATGAACACAAACATGGGATAATTCTAAAAACTCCATATCCACTTCAAGACCACATAAAAAACTTATTCATAATGCCCAAAGTCATGAATTTTAAGAGCCTTTCAAATGTGTGGTTTTAAACCACTAAAGAATGTATCCATTTTTCTATCTTTGTTGATAACAAATCCTAATGCGTACCTTGAAAGCCTTGTGATATTTACATCACAGTTCATGATAGATTCTCCTTCATTTTTCTTGAGATCTATGAATTCTCTCTCGATAATCATATAAAGAGTTCATGGGAAATAATTGTTAGGAAACATGATCTTAATGTCTTCCCATTCTATATCTTCTATTTGTTCCTTGGGCATGGTGTTCTTAATCATATCCCACCATTGATCAGCCTCTCCATCAAAAAGATAAATATCTAGTGACACCTTCTATGTCTCATAATAGTGAAGCACAAAGAAAATCTTCTCCATAGAGTTGACCCACTATTCCACAACTAGTGGATCAAAAGACCAACTAAGCATTGGAGGCCGTTTCCGTATAAAACATTTGATATCCAATTGCTACCTCTTTGGTGAAGGATTACATTACTCATTATTCAGGTTGTTATTCATAACCTAAGATAGCTAGGTAATAATCACCATGAATTTTTTAACACCACCTCTTAATGCATTGGGGATGTCATTCTGGAAAGTAGTGCATTGTCCCTAACATGGGTTGTTGGCTTGATTTCTCCTAGTTACATCCATTTTCTAAAATAGAAAATGTTAGAAAAACATGAGTCAAAAAGTTATGAATAAATAACTTATTCATTTGTAAAAATTAAATTAAAATCATGACTTATTGGATCATTATGTAAATATTCTTGTGTACATATTTTTACATAGTCTCATACTTGATGTATTCTGTAGTGTTCACTAATCCTAATTCCCAAATTAACAAAACAATACCTCTGATACCAACTACATCGACCATTCCTTTTCTTGCATTATTATTACATCATTATCAAGATAAAAAACAGAATAATATTCCACCATAATGATCCAAAGGTTTAGTGTCTTTGGAAAAGTAGGACCAAACATAAAATTTACTATATCAAAACACAAACATTTATTTAATTCTTTATTCTCTAGATTCTTATTGGCACTTTACCTCTCCTTAGTACAAGTATTCATATGAGGATATACATCAAAATGGGTGAGATAAAAGCAAAGTAAGTGGTTAAATAAGAATGTGAAACAAAAAAGTGGGATTATAATAATCATTATCATTATAACATTTTCATATGATCATAATAATAAGAGAAAACATTATGAGAAGACCTGCAATGTGGCAATGCATAAACAATAAAAGAACATGTCTTAGTGGTTAACTACCATGAATAGTTGTGAACAATGCTAGCATAATGTTCACACATCATTTACCTTTATATCATGAGATTAATCATTTTACCCTATGCATTAGAGTGCTATATAATTACGGGTGCACCTGTCACATTAAAAAATTCATATTGTGCTATATAATTCCAATCACACCCATCACACCATAACATTTACATTATCATGAATTCCACATAGAACATATAAACAAACCCATGGTATAAAATTGGTTTCACATCATAATTAATACATTAATAAACATTTGGTTACCAAAATATAGAGGGAATAACATTCATGACATAGAACAATCAACGATTAGTAAAGAAGAAACAATCTTTGAGAGTGTTTTTATTCAAAAGAATATTACTTTTAGAAAACATTAGGTTTGTCAGGAACATAAGTAGAAAACATTTATATCTCATAAAATTTATCATAATGATGTAAAAATGATTTTTCATTAGTAACTGTACCGAAAATGGAGTGGGAGAGGGAGAACCCAAAGAAAGAAAGTTAGGTTTTAGAATTTCCCTTTACCTTGTATCTGAATGATTTATTCACTTTAATGTCTTGTATAACCACATTAAAATCATTAAATAACAATTGTCAACCCTTTTTTACATTTATATGGTTCATTATAGTTTCATTATGTAATATAATGGTCCTTTGGAAGAGTTATATAGTTTAAATCCATTGATCGGGAATGTTCATTTTTATGGTTCTCTTACACGGTTCACTTGTATTCATGAATGGAAATTTGTGTAGAACATGGATAAAAAATCATAACTGATATTACATATTATTAATGATATTATGTGATTTAAAATGAATTTATATTGAATTATGTTATTTACCATGTTTATTAATCATTAGTTAAAATTTAATGATGATCAATTTTAGGTTAATTTGGGTGGTTTTCGGATCAAAATGAGAATGTTTCGTTTTATCATTTAGTAATATGTACAATAGTTAGTTCCAAATCATTAAATAGGATATAATAAATATAACATAATATGGTTCAAGAATAAAAATGGTTTCATGACCATATCTGAAAGTGGTAAAGGAAAATGAAAACATGTCCTTATTGAAGGTGATAAATTAACACCTCACGAACAACGTTTTCGTTTCTAAAATAAAAAGAAGAGGGGGGTGAATGATATATTATACCATTATTATCATAAAAATAAATTATATTTAGGATAATGGAGTTACCATACCATTTGGATGAGTATATGTGGGTAGATATTAAAAAAATAATATGAAATTTAAAGGAAGTCAAAGGTAAAGAGAGAGAGGGATTACCTCTTTAATCCCCCTTAATGCACCTTGGATTGGACTTTTGATGAGAACATAAACTATTGAACGTGTGGTAGGGTAAATATAAGTTGTTTGGGTAGAGCCTAAACAATTATTTATGCTTTATAGGTGTGAAGAAATGATGGAGTGAGGGGTGGTATTTATATTGGATGGGAGAGGGGTCTTTTCAATAATATATTCATTAATTTTTGATTTATCTACGAGACAAGTAATAGTGATGATTTCATGACTAATAATAGTAATAAGTACATGTGGTTTAGAGATAATGTCCTTACATCATCCATACAACTTTTTATGACTTCATAATTCATGTATTTAGCATTTATCATAAATTATCGTATTTTACGATTCACCAAAAATTCAAGTATTTCATAAAAATCCCAAAAATTCACCCAAACCATTTTTCGTCCCATAGAATCCCAAAATGAAGTAAATTTTTCAAAAATAAATTTATAAATATGATTAATTTAAAATTTTATTTAAATCACAATTTTCTTTAAAAATACAGTTCTTAAAACATTTATTTACTTATTCCAAAACAAAGGGACATCACACTTTAATTTAAATCCTACATATATTCTATCATATATGAGGTTAATATTCAAAAGGGTATGTCACTATTCATAAGGGTAACTTTACTATTCATAAGGGTTTGTTAATATTCAACCAAAATTATGTTTGTTCTATTAGACTCCAAAAAAACATCCTAAACACAACTATGTATATCATATTTTTTAAATTCAAAACACAGAAGTGGAAAAATTATTTTTAATGGCCATATAGTGTTTAATATGAATATATTTTATGGTGTTTCCTTATGTTATTATAATTTAAGGCATGATTACAATAATGGACTTCCATTGATTAAACTTTGGGTCATTACTATATTATTTCCATGGTTTTGGTAGTAGAACCTAATATTACTCCCATCATATAGACTTCTTTCCCTCTTACCTCTAGATATGATTTTATAGGGATTAATTATAGATATTAATTGTATATCATTTTAAATTTATTCTCTCATCTTTCAATGATATATTATCTCCACTCCTATGTTTTTCATTCTCTATATAACCATAGAAGCCAAGGTGATTTTCAGATATGGATTTATTGATGAATAATTTTGGCTTATAGTCTCCTTTTATCTTCTATAAGAACTATCGTCGATTAGTTTGTGGGTTAAATATGATTATTGGGTATTCCAAGTATTTTAGTTTTGTATCTTAATAATATTTATTTTTCACATAAATATTAGTCACAATTTCCAAAAAGGTTTCAAATTGTGTAAATGAAAGGTTCTGATTTCATGTAATATTCTTTCAGAAAGGAAAATGGACCGACGATGAAAATTATTTTCATGCATGTCTAGACCTAGTTTTGGGTGTAAATATATTGATTTTAAAATTTATTATTTTAATAGATAATATAACCATTATAAATGATATTATATTTATAAAATCAGTTTCTCTATGAGGGGGGACCCATGTGATACTTTCAATTAGGTGGGTAGTTTTCTTAATTACTACTAGATATGGTTAGCCTCCCGAGAGTTTAATTCATAAAATAACTCTAAATAACACTTGGTATGAAGGGTTGACTCATGTTGACAATCTATAATATCTAGAGATGAGTTCTAGGGATCTAAGCGAGGTCCAGATTATTGATTATAATTCCTTGGTCATTTATAGTGTCTGGATCATAGTTAGACCTAACATAATTTACATTATAATTCATTTAAATTTTGATAAAAATTTATATTGGATTTTATTTTTACCATTTTCATTTTTATTAATTTCATTAAATGGACTATATAGAAATTAATATTGAACTACTATGGAATGGATGATTTACATGTTTTTTAGAATTATTTTTTCCATTACATTATTTTAAAACTACTATGAAATGGGTATTAGTCTAAATTTTTCAAGGATTATGAAACCTCATCTCCAAATATTTAATTTAAATAATTTAATAATGTTTGATTTATTTCATAAATTCTACATAAGAAACAATTTTTTAGGCCATACTTAGGTTTTTAGCTTACACTATTCATAGACCTGATGGGTGTATGTTGAATATATCATGCCTAATATAGGAAAAGGCAAGGAACCACTTTTTCACCATGGGTATTGAATATCTTTAATTTTTGTTATCATATTGGAATAATGTGATGCTAACCCACATGTCACATAGAAATGTCTTGCAGACATCTGTTTTTCCCTATGGAGTGTTCTTATTTTAATTGTGGATATATTTTATTTTCATACTTTATATCTATATATAACATATTATAATAAATTATTATGAATTACTTATCTTGTTTATTTTTTGTGTTAGGATGTTTTTTATTTCCATTATTCATGAAAAATTATATTTTTTACGGCATTGTGTAAAAAATCGTATCATAAGGTGATAATTTCATTCCCAAGTGTCAGTCTACAGTATGTGGGGATTGGGAAAACTCATTAGGCCTTGTAATGGGAAATCATGTTTTCCCTATTTGGGGATCACCTGAGTTAGTTCAAGAAAACACATGCTAAATATCTTTGCTACATAAAATTAAATGATTTTCTAAATTATTTTTTTATTGTAATGGGATGTGGAGGTCAGAAAAAAAACAATTTTACTTATACGACTATAACATGATAAGATAAATATCTTGAACAATATTTAACTATATTCCGTAACCCATTAACATGAAATCAATTATAAATCAATATATTTTACAATAACCACAAGAATTTTATGGGCCTTCTACAACAATATTGATAGAAAAATGGGGAAATTCTATAGAAATGATATTTTATGTTCATAATTGTTCTAAAAAAATAAAATTCTACACTATACATCTATCGTTTATAAGGATACAATGATCAATGGTGGAAATTTATTAATAATAACAATCTAATGGATGAAGTGGAATAATGGTAGAAAAAAGTTTTTATGAATATATTTCATGTCATTTATTTCCTTAGAACCATTCACATCAAGTCGGGGAAATAATTTATTGAAATTGATTTGATAGATAGTTAATTGATTGTTAAATAAAAGGATATTTTTACAAGGATATAAATTTACACCTTGGGTATTGATGCCAATCATGATATAAGAATATATAGATTCACTATAGGTTTAATATCACAACTCTAAAAGTATTTATCTATCTAAGACATTGAGAGTCATGCTGAATCAGTTTAGTGTTCTATCAAAATATAGATGGAGATTAGAGAATGTAGAATAGTTCCATGTAAAATGAAATAAAAATAAATGTATGGAGTATTAAACTATAGGATTAAATGAAAAATAGGAAATAATATCCAACCACCCACATTTCAATGATGTGGAGCCAAGATCAATGTTAATTTCATAAAGAAATAATGAAATTATTAATTTTTGGAAGGGGTAACATAATCACTAGAATATCAAAGATATATGATTAAACTAACAAATATTATGGACTAAGGGGTGAAACCATGAAATGAGCCACTTATGTTTTAATGCGTCATTTTTATGGAACCTAGGAACCGTGTAATCCTTTGAATGAAACCTAAGATCTTTGAGGGGAATCAACTTTTGAAACTACCATTTCCATGATAGTAACAGGAAGAATATTTTGTCACCACAACTAAGAGGGATTATCGAAATGATGTATTTAAACCTATAATTACTAATAACTGAAGAATAGAAAAAGTACTATTTTATTCATTTCCTATCCAGTCCTTTATGTCATGTTTTTTCCATAACTAGAGAATCAATATTCTGATACCTTGATGTAGAAATATATTTGAAAAAAATCAAATGATTAAATAATTTCTACCCATGTATTCTGCATTTTCTAAATTAATTTCTATGGATTGATTCATTCCGTGAATACTATAATTCTTTATTTGGCATAATTTTAATATATAGTTGGTAGGGATTTGATATAGTTATATATATCCCACGTCAAATGATAGAAAACTAGAATCCACTTATATACCTAAAACCATCCTTTTCTCCTACAAAAATTCAAGGATTATTATGATTTCACTTTAGAAAATCCATAAATGTTGTTGGTGTTGAAACAAAATGAAGACTCAAATTATAATTTCCAAATATTATCATACATAGATATTATATCTTTTTATATGAATATTCAATACAATACACCAACACATCCCTAAGGACCATAATAGTTTTGCGCCTTTGGGAACTTGGAATAAAATATAGTCAATTCAGGAATTAACCTAAATTTATCCAATTAATTTCTTCTAATTATTAAATATTTATATATATACCCTACTTAAATCCTTTATTGATAACCTCGTGAAATGAAATATAAGAAATGGTGAGCCCATTTTCTCATTATGGTTATTAAAGGGAGATATGTAATCATAACATAAACATAAGTTTATGAGAACATGAAAAAAATAATTGAATACCATACCCTTAATGAAAATGATCATTATATTGAGTCATTAAAAAATGATTCATAGTTCATAATACATTTTTTCCTTTGGAATTGGGGATGATATCATTGGTTTAAAATTCAAACATTCCAAGCGGTTTCTAACGGGTTTGTTCGTAGAACTGGAAATATCGAATGATTCCATATCCATTTGAACCTACTTTCCAAAGGTAGGTGATCATTAGTTATGGACTGATGAGGCTTATGAATTTTCATTGGTCAAGAGGATGGGAGGTCGGACTCATCACACCTTTTTTAGGGGAATTATTGTCTACTCTGGGACTCTCTTTATAGATTTAAGTTATGTTCGTGAATACTTATTACATTACCAAGTATAAAATGTTCTTTCCTTTAGATCTGACAATCAATGATTGATATGTAGGATATTTAGAGAATATTTTATATGTATTGGAGGTTCTCTATCGATAGATAATCATTGGTATTTGTTATATATTCTTAGTCAATGGTATCCTTCAATACATAAAAGTCTCTTGGTCATTATGATGACCATGCTGGTTTTAAAGCCACTCAGTGGGGCACATGAAGTTTATTGTCATTCAGAAGGACATTGATTATTTCAGAGTTGGGATCGAACCCACAGATGGGCTACCTACGTATCCTTTTTTGGAAACGGAATCAGAACCCACATAGTTTGAGTAAAGGAGTATGATGTTTATGCATGATTGATGGCTCAAAGAAAGATGTCATGATTACTTTTAAACTCTAAGCTCATGTGAGTAATGCTCGGTGTGAGAAACAAGAGGTATTGGTAAAACTAGACAATTATGCCATGAAAGATGCAATTATGTGGGGATTATGTATTTATGACTGCCCAAAAATATATGAGGATTAGGATTTAATTCAGGGAGGAAATCCAGGAACATGGTCCATAAAGGTACATCTGCTTTATAGAGATTTGGATACTCTAATTTTGGGGCTAACTCCTTAGGAAAATTCCTAAGTTAGGAGGGGACTTATGATTTGGTTTTACTCCTGAGAAGGAAGCCCAGATCAAAAAAGGAATTATGAGTGGTCAATAGAAATTAAGATTGGGGATTACTTCTGAAAAGGAGGCCCAGGTTAGGGGAATTTGAAAACTGGGGCTTAACTCATGAGGAGGAGGCCCATGTTAAGGGAATTTGAAAACCGGGGCTTAACTCCTAAGGAGGAGGCTCAAGTTAAAGAAATTTTAGAATTAAGGGACTTGAGGATTACTCCTAAAATGGATTCCCATATTTCAGAATTTTAAGACTGGGTCTTACTCCTAAGGAGGATGCCCAGAATAGGGGACTTGGGGATGACTCCTAAAGTGGATGCCCAAATTAATGAGGACATGGACTGGGGTTTACTCCTAAAGAGGATTCCATGGTTAAGGGGAATTATGAATGGGGATTACCCCTGAAAAGGAGGCCCAAATTAATGAGTACTTGGGGCTTACTCCTAAGGAGGATTCCCATATTAATGAGAATTTGGACTGGGGATTACTCCGAAAAAGGAGGCCAATGTTAAGGATTCTCTCATCATAAAGGATGAGGATGAATAAATGAACTCTCTAACATTAGTGACATAAAGATGTGTAAATCACTAGGTTTTGAGAGATGTTCCACATAATTCCTTTCAGATAAGGATGTCAATCAAGAAAACTAGCCATAAATGGCTTTGAGGAGTGTCCTGAAGACTGAATCTTGAATAGGAGAGGTGAATGGCATAAGAGGGGTTTAATGGGTAGGAAGGGCACCCAAAAAAATAGAAGGGTGCGCAAGTCCTGGATGGCATGTAGGTATTGTGTGGGCGCGCAAATCCTAGTCACGTAGGTATACCTGCGCAGCACATGGGTACTTGCGCGATTGTTAAGCAGTAGGGTAATACTTGGGCGATCCTTGACCAAAGCCTTTAGAGTTATCCTGAGGTACTTCCAGAAGATTGGCGTGCAAGCTTTAATGAGTAGGTAAGGAGGCGCAGAAGTGTGTCCATTTACCTTAAGGGTAAAACACTTTGGCATGCAATTGTTAGTGAATTCTAACAATTAAACCTTATTCCTCTGGTTTAGACCATCCATTTTAGGTAAGGAATTACCATTGAAGTGTTCATAAGACTTGAAGAAGAGATTTGGGTGTTCAGAGCTCTGTATCTGAATTCTGGAAAAATTCCTCTTCCAAATGGGGGGCCCATCGGGGGTATTTATAGGCTGGAGATGTCCCTGGGCAGTTTTCAAAGAGGGCGTGCAAGTCACTTAAGCGACCATTTGGGAGGCATGCATGTATACTTGCGCGACCATGCTGGAACATGCACGACCTATGGGAGGTTTTCTCCTTGTTCATCCCTTTACCGATTTTTGATGTTTTTCTTCAAAGGATGAATCAATTTGTGCTAAGTCATTTCCCATTCCATTCCATTAGACAATGTGACGAAAAAGAGCGTTAACAAAAGACCCCCCCTTAGAGTTAGATCTGGAAGAATAAGGATGTGACTCTGAGGAAAAGAGGAAAAAAAGGGAAATAGGCACGCAATGTATGGCGCGCAGGTGGACTTCGGTTGCACAGGGTCCGGCGCGCAGGGGTACGACCTCGTCTATAAATAGATGGACTCACCCTATGCAAAGCACTCGGCTCTCTCTTGTATTCTTTTTCTCTCGGCGCACAGGTGGAATCCCAACTCTCGCTCGTCCACGCTTCTTGTTTCTTGTGTCGCACTTCTGTTAGGGTATGTGGACTTGCACAGTGATACCTGCACGCCCAATACTTGCGCGACCGAATGAGACTTTCACGCATTAATTCCTTAGCCAATTTTTCAAATACCTTCACAAATATTATGAAAAATTAACTTAGTTTAAGAGTTAATTATTCAACTTTTGTGCAGATCCAATGGCTCTAAAGATAATCGGAACGACTGATGAACTGGAAAGAAAAAGAATTGATGATATGATGGACATCATTGGCCATGATTACTATTCCATCGGTGATAGTACTATTTCGGATTTAGCCAAGTATCTAAAGTAATATCACTTTGATTTCCCGCACATCATCTATCTACCTCTGTATGGCCATGGTTATCTACTAGATGTCAATATTCCAGAGGCACAGAACTATCTCCTGCATTCCTGGTTTCAGTCGTATACCAACTTTTCTTCAGCAAATGTCTCAATCACAAGAACATTTTCTAATAATGTAACAATAAAGAAAGCCTATATAATTCATCATAGTTCGTGTGCACTAGATCTGAAACCTCACAAACCTGAGCTGCAACCACATTGTTATCCTTCAATCTTTCGAAATTCTCAGATCGATCAATCCAAAGGCTGGAATGAGAAATGGTAATTCCGTTCTAGAGGAGGGGTGAAGCCAACATGGATGTGGACTTATTGGGTGCGACAAACTTGTGACGATTTAATCGAGGATCTGAAGGGAGCTGCAATTTATGAAGCCGTCTGGGCTGGGCAGATGTATGTTTATAGGAATGATAATTTTGCACCGGAGTTTCTTAGCCACTGGAGCCCAAGAACTAATTATTTTCATCTGACCCATGGAGAAGTAGGCATTAGTTTGTGGGATGTCTACAAGATATCAGGGGTTCAAATTAAGGGTGATATGTATGATTAATTCATCCCTCCAATGGAAAACTTGAATGATCCGGAGAAGACACTGGATTTGGTTTGAGAGTAATTGAAGATTTAACATAAGCTCAAAATCTCAAAGACTTCAAAGACTCATTGTAGAAGGTATATTCATCCAGAGGAATGGATGGATGTGTTTCACAAGAAGAAGAGGGAAAAGGGGCCCATCTGTACTCATCCTACTAGCTGCCCTAGAGCGGATAAGAGAGGTGCTCCTGGCACATTCTGGCCGACTCTGGAAGCAGGAGAGTTTGAGAAATGGGGGTATGAAGTGAATCATAAAATCCCGGAGAATACCCGTCTGGCAGGCTTTTTAGCCTTATGGATCATTTTCTATCTCTTTCCCGACCGATATTCGAAGGGCGGCGTCAGGCCAGGGACCTTCGTTATCACAGCCAAGTTGGTTGAGAGGAAGATGGTGGGGTTGGATACCCCGGTTTTGGAAAAGATTCATCGGATCTTACTCCATGTCTATATGGGTAACTATAATTTGAGATTAGTGGGACCATTCCAAGTTTTTTGGGGACGGATCACCACTCACTTCCGGACATATGCTATTCAGAATGGAATTTAGATTCCCTGAAGTTCTTTCAGGCAGTCTGTTCAGGCCTTCTCTGGAGTTTCTCCTTTGTCCCTCAATGCCTATGATATTAGTCAAAGGATGGGTATGCGTAAGTAATTCCACTTCTTTCCCTATGGAAATCCGCTGACATAGAGATTTGTTGATGATGGATCAGCCATCTTGGAACAGAGGTCTTACATGCTAGCCTATAGAGATGGTGTACTGGCGAACAAAATTGATTGGGAAATTATATGTGAGGCATATGCTTCAAATCGATTCTCAAACCAATTCAAGTGTCTGCTTATTACTGTTGTATCTCCCCTAGTGCACGTCAGGTCAGAGCAGCATCCAATGGTTTCCCAAAAACTATGGTTGCTAATGGCTATGGAAAGGACTGGGGTAGTTTTTGACATACCAGATACTGAAGCAGTAATCAATTTGGCCATATGGTATGCTAAAAACTGGATAGCATCATATCCTGAGGCAATATTGAATAAACCTGTTTATCGGGTGGGGAAGAAGAAGAAAACCATTTAGAAAGAAAAAATTCAGGTGGTAGGTGATTCATCCACTCCTGAAGCTGGTTCACCAAGTTCTTCCACCGAGGCTGATTCATCATATTCTCAGGAGATACAACATGTGTCAAAGCGGTCACGTGTCGTATATAATCCTCCTGTCAGAATCAGGAGAACCACTCCATCAACTCCAGGTGAGTTAATTTATTGAGGCAATTTAATTACTAGTAACTTTATAGAGTAACAAGTTTTCATTATATTTTTATAGTTGAAAGGGCTAGAAATAAATTAAAATCCAAGGTTGTAGGACCCTCTTTGCAGCCTTCTAGTACACCTGCATATCTATGAACAGAGGCCATCCAGAGATGGCGGGATGTATACTGCGATACTGAAACTATCGGGGTGGAGCTATGTGAAGGGCTACATCTTCCAGGAATAGGGACTCTGCAGGCTCCTGCAAATATTCATTTCAAGGATAACCCTAATGAAGTAAGAGCCTATGTCAAAGAGTTGAGGACCTATATTTATGCCACTGATGATTCTATCCCTACCACCAAGCGGGTGAAGGAAATAATGGATCACGACACCACTGATGAGGAGTGGCATGAGTACGTGGCTCCTGAAGATGTAAGTTTTCTTTCCTTGTTTACTTTTCAACCTAATTTCAGCCAATGTTTTGTTACTCAAGGAAATTACTTTTTTATCCTACATCTTTCATGGAAAGGAACTACTGAAGATCCTTCACCATAGTATAGCCCTGGTGGTACTTCCATCGGGGCTACTACTGAATCTGCTCGTGAGTCGGGTGAGATATCTCCAGGCTATCAGGCCATGAATGAGGAGTTGAACATGACCTTCCCTTCACCAATTCAAGTGCCAATAAGGGAGACTGTCGATACTCCCAAAAAACCAAAGAATCAAAGGCATTAGAAGAATAATTCCACAACTAAACACTTCATTAGTAGCGGTATGTCCTTCAGATAATCATGAATTTATTCCCATGAAAAGATTGCTCATATTTCTGGGGATTAAAAGGGATTATTCAATTTCCACTACGAGGTAAAGGACTGATCCTCCTTTGAGGACCATAGAGGGTGATGTGGAACAATTGCAAATTCAGTCTGACTTTCCTACTCTTAGAGAAGAGGGATCATCTATTCCCTGTATCCCTCCTACTACTGTTGAAAGAAGGGAAGAACCAGCTTCTGGTAAGATAACAATGCTTCATAAAATGTTGAATGAAACATCAACTGACTTCCATTATATGATATTTTAGGTTTAACACCTACACCAAAATCATTGGCGACCACAGCAACTGAATCTACAATCCTTCCTGAAGAAGCTGTCTAGGGCCAGGGGCCGCAAAATGAGGGTTGCCAAGAAGACACATCAAATTCTACCACTGGTGAGACTAACCAGGATTCTAAAATACCATTGGATGAAATGATGAATCATGGCATGTCTTTCGAAGAATTGTTTTGATCATGTCAAGTTATCATGTGATTTAGAAGATCTTGGGCATGAGTGTTATCCTTCGTCTGATAAATTTTTCTTATAATTTACACTTCTAATCATGACTGAACATAATATGCAGTTCCATCCAATGAAGCTGTTGAACTGACAATGCATGAAGAGGGTGTGGACATTGATGTCAACACTACCATTGTAGAAACATTAGCTCAAGTGGAGCTAAACCCTTTAAACCCTCTTGAGACCCATCTTGAAGACACTGTTGAAACTGGGAATGATGGGGAGGAGTCTTATCAAGCTGTTGATCTACTATTAAGTAATGATTATATAGGGTTTTCAAGATAAACAACCAACTTTCATTGTTCTATGAAACTAGACATACTTTTTACTGATCAAATAGGGATATCAACTTCAATGTCTAGATCTGGAGGTGAAATCTCAACTTCCTCCCAAACAGCAGTAGAAGGCTAAGCAACCAGGGTAAGGGGGGAAGGATCCGAAGAGGGCACTTCCTTAAGTTCATTAATCCCAGATTACATGCTCCCATGTGATGATGATGTTGAATCAGACCCAGAGGTGCTTAAAGTGCTAGGCTTTTCACAATGCAAGTCATGGAACAACATATGGAAAATCATATCTGAAGTTCCTCTTGAAGAGATGGCATCAAATATTTCCCGGTTGTCATCATTGTTCGTCATTCTAGGACTTGGCGGTTTTGGATATGAAAAGATACATGCCGTAATGAAACTGGTCATTTTAAGAAAGGAATAGGAGCAAAAGTGTCGTGAAGATCTAACCAGGGTGAAGTTTCCAGTAAATATCGGAGAATTTGATGGAGCAGTATCCCGAGTTGAGGCTGATTATGCTACCAAAATGAAGGAGATGAAGCATAAAATCAAATATAATATGGTCCAGTAGATGTACCTCCAGCAACAGTTATATGTTGTTACTGGGTAACTTGACCAACTCAATAATTCATTGGAGGGAGCTCAAATTAATGGTATGAAGGCCATCACGAATGCCAAGAAAGCACTCCCTCAGGATGAAAAGAGTGAAGCTGGTTGGGTGCATGATCTTCAATTAGCTGTTGATGATGCTTAGGATGTTTTTCATCAAGTGAAGACTTATATTGACAGCCTCTTGTAATTTCCTGGAAAAGATAAGAGACTCCAATATGTGGATATCCTTCTAATTCTTGTGCATCAAATGGAAAAAATTCTTTCATCTTCAATCACTTGAGCACGTATTTTCATACTTCTTTCTTTAAATTTTACCAAATCCAATGGGCCTAGAAAGGATAGTTTGTTTTTTACTAGGATTATTATAAATAACCCTACAAACTTTGAAACATTTAATTTCTCAATATTACCTAAATCATAAAAAATGTATGTTTAGTGAGCTGGAACTTGACTTTTATTCAGAGTTCCCTTGTCTTTTGTGGGATGTTTAAAGTCATTCATACCAGACATAAAAAGGCTAATGTTTAATGTTGAAATATTTTTGACCAAATGAATTAGAATTGACTCAATTCCTTGACAACTTATCTGAAAATATTTTACCACACTCAAGTAAGAGGGAAAATATGTAAACTATGACATAAGAAAATTTTAATATGAGGAATGATATGAAAAAGAGCTAAAAGGCATTAGAACAAGTAGTTCTCAAGAATGAAGTTACCAATATTTAACAAACCCATTAGGGAGTTGAATTATGCAGGGAAACCTAAGGGCATTGGCTGCATAGTAAAATAATAGAATCTTTTGGCTGAAAAGTCCATTATGTAGACGGTTTATGCATGGTCGCCTAAAGATATTTTCAGCATAGTCAGGAAAAATAACTCATAGAAATTTAATTTTCCACTACTAAAAAGCCTGTGACTGTTTATGGAGATTTAAATTTTCTAATGCATAGAGTTTTCTGTATGGAGAGAGGTACTTGAATATGGAGAAGATATTTTCAAACAGGATTGTCTACGAATTAGATGAAGGTTAATCCTACGAAGGTCTGACCCGCTCATAGGGAAAGAAAATATAAACCATAGACTTGGATAATTTCATATCATGAAAAATATTATGGGACAGATATGTTAAGGATAATCTGTTTTTTAACAAATCCCTATATATTTTCATTAAGACAACTAAAGACAAAAGACATTTTCCTCCCAAGAATGAAGTTAGCACTATTTGAAAAACTCGTTAGGGGGTTGAATTATGCAGGGTTGCCTAAGGGCATTGGTTGCATAATCAAATAATAGCATCTTTTGGCTGACACATCTGTTTTGTACATTATTTATGCAAGGCCGCCTAAGGGCACGTGCTGCATAGTCAGAAAAAAGATTTATCAGAAATTTGAAATTTTTTTGACTAGAAGTCAAGAAAAAGGTTATGAAGATCTGAAAATATTCAAGTTTAGGATTATGACACACAAAGATGGGTGTTTTTCCAATATTTATAGGGATGCACAGATCAATGCTAACCATAATTATATTGTCGCTTGGTCCTAAATTGAAATGTTTGACTTCACTACGTATCGCATAAGGATGGGAATCAAGCCTTACGTACTTCTTGAACTATATTTTAACTTTGTGCGGGACAAAAGGATTGGAGATCTTAGTTTAGGGTCATAGAGTTTGGACTATTATAGGAAATACAAAGTGGGTGTTTTCATGGGGCCTTTTCAGCCAAGGGACTAGAAGTGGAATTTGGGGTTAGGCCCAAAAGACTTGGGGCTAGATTCGAGGGACACTCGAACATTCTTAAATATCCCATAAGGATGGGAATCAAGCCCATGTAGTCATAGAAATACCTTTTATACAAATTTGGTACGTACATGTGAATGATGAAAGGGAACTTTAGTGCAGTGATGGTTTAACCCAAGATAAAAGTTTTAGGTATTTCCATGTATGCAATCAATATAAATAATGATTCTCTCTCAGGTGAGGGTATCAATGAATATTGTATTTTATTGTCATACAGGACAAAATTGTTGTACAGTTTAATGTCGTATAGCAAGGATGAAGGTGAACCAATGTAAAGATATTGATTCTGGGGGCAGTTTCACGAATCACCATCGTATGAGATGGAGGTGAACTGATGTGACGATATTGGTTTTGGTATTGAACCTTGGTAGGTTGCCTACGTACCCAGCCTGGAAGGCAAGGATCAAAGTATGCATAGTTCAATTAAATAATTAATTAGTGATCAAGTTGTTTTTGGGGACAACGACATAAAAAAATATGTTGGGACATACAGTTGTTATCATCCCAAAGAGGGTGTTATGGTTGAAATTTGCTCTAAGATCATGTGAGTCATACTCGGTGGGAGTAACAAGAGGTAACAACAACCTTAATGATGCATAGTTTAATGTCATGTAGGACATATGTAGGGACTATGCAGTTTAAAGTCTTGTAGTTAGGACTATTGGTGCTGCACAGTTTAATGTCATGTAGTAGGGACAAATTACAATTTAATGTAATGTAGAACATATTAAAGGATTTTTGTACAGTTTAGAGTTATGTAGCTAGGACGATGGGGACAATATAGTTTAACATCATGTTGGACAAAAGGGGGACTGTGCAGTTTATTGTCATGCAGTAAGGACAAAAGAAGACACATTTTAACGTCATGTTGGACGTATTAGGGACTTTTTCACAGTTTAACGTCATGCAGGATGAAAAAGGGACGATATAGTTTATCGTCATGTTGGATGAAAGTGAGAATAGTTTAAGTTCATATGCATGGACCATTGATTATGCAGTTTAACTTCTTGCTGGATGTAAGAGACTTCTGTACAGTTTAGCATCATGTAGTTAGGGCGTCACAATTTAACATCATGTGGGACGAAAGAAATTCAAATAGTTTAAAGTCATATGCATGGACTCTAGATGGTGTAGTTTAATGTTGTGCTAGATGTAAGGGACATGAAAATCGTTTAAGGTCATATTCATGGACCATGGACGGTGTATTTTGTGTTTATACAAAATACTTCTTCAGAAATCTGGCATTGGATGGATTTGTGATGAGTCCTCCATCCATTGAGATTAAAGAATAAGCTCCATTGGAATAGACCTTATGTATTGAATAAGGTCCTTACCACATTGGTTCAAGCTTGGGAGGTTTCTTTCCTGGTATCATTGGAGTTCTGAGAACTAATACTAATTCTCCCTGAACGAATGAACGAAGATGAACTTTTTTGTTGAAAGCTCGTGCTATTCGATTTTGATAGACTTCCAAGTGGTGGAGAGTGCACAACCTTTTCTCATCTAACCATTCTAATTCATTCAATCAATTTTGAGATTTTTCATCTGTAGATGATTGATCACAAATGGATACTCTAAGAGAAGGTAGTTGAAGTTCAATAGGCAAGACTGCTTCCATTCCATATACCAGTGAATATGGAGTTGACTACGTTGCAGTGCGGGTGGTGGTCTGATAAGCCCATAAAGCATGAAAGAGTTCATCGGGCCATGACTTCTTATCTTTATTCACCATCATTTGTAGTATATTTGACAGATTCTTGTTGAAAGCTTCTATCTGGCCATTGGCTGCTGCATGATACTGAGATGAATGATTGGATATGATGTAGTATTCTTGATACGACTTCTTGACCTCGGATGAACAAAAGTTGGTGCCATTGTCTTTCAATATAGTCTATGGGACACCAAATCTGGTAATGATGTTAGACTTGATGAAGCTAAAAATTCATTTAGAACTGACTTCATTGAGGGGTATTGCCTCTGCCCATTAGGAAAAGAAGTCAGTATCAGTAAGAATATACTTAAGCTGCTTGGCCGTAGCTGAAGGGTAAGGTACCACCACATACATTCCCCATGTGGCGAAAGGCCACGAATATTTAGTTTTATGAAGCAACACTGGAGGTTGATGAATAAAGTTGGCATGTACTTGGCATGAATTACACTTCTTTGTGAAATAAACACAATCTTGTATCATTGAAGGCCAAAAGTATCCAAGCCTTCTAATCTGATCATACAGTCTATGTACATACTAGTGGGCACCACAGACTCATGTATGCACTTCTTTCATGACAACCATTGTCTCTTCATCGTCAATGCATCTGAAGAGAACTCAATCAAAACCACTCTTGTAGAGAATTTTCTCTAGGTGATATGGGTCATCATAAAGAGTAAAATTGACCACACATCGCCAGATTTTTTCTTTCCCGGCTCTATCAGGTGGAAGTGTTCCATTTTGAAGGTGTTCCCTGATAGGTTCCATCCATCCTATAATGTGACCATATGGTTCAGAGATTGGAATAATTCCATTTATTTCCTCTGTTCTTATTTGAACATAAGGTGAAATTGTACAACGGTGGGAAATACTGATGATTGTCTCGTCCCTATTTGGATCTTCTAGAGCTGTGGCTATATTAGCCAGTGAATCAGCTTGGGCATTTTGTGATCTTGGGACATAAGAAATTGTCTGTTCTGAAGGAAACTCCTCCATTAACTCTATAACATAATAATACAAAAGGATTATTTCTTCTTTTCTTATAGCATAATCCCCATTGACTTGTTTGATTACCAGGTCTGAATCACCTTTCACCTTTTTGTGATTCACTTGTTCTTGAAGCGCCAACACTAATCCTATGATGAGAGCTCGGTATTCTACTTCATTATTGGTACCACCTTCCCACAATAATAAAGAATAAGGTAACACTGCCTTTTCTGGAGAAATGAGTACAATACCTAAGCCAACTTTGTTGAATTTGGGATTTCCCATTTCCCTCCCTGTTGGACTTCTGGAAGCACCATCAAAGTATATTTCCCATGTTTGAGGAATTTCTTGAATATAGAAGTCTTCCCCATCAGGGAGTTCAATATCTAAAGATGTATCTTCCACTGAAGGGTGTTTAGCCAGGAAATTAGCCAGAGCTTGGCCCATTATTTTCTTTTAAGACACATATTGAATATCAAATTGTTGCAAGATAACTTCCCACCTTGTCAGACGTCATGTAAGCATTGGACGTCTAACGAAGAATTTGAGTGGGTTATTGCGAGATACTAATTGGACCTTGTGATGTTGCAGGTAGTGTCTTAACTTCTGAACTGCAAAGATTAATGCCAGGAAGCACTTCTAAATACCAGAATATCGGGTTTCTACTTTAAGCATAGTCCGACTGAGATAGTAGAGGTTGTTTTCATTCCCAGAATCATTCTTCTGAGCAAGAAAGGCAGCCAATGATCGCTCTAAAGCTGTCACATAGAGGATAAGTGGTCTGCCTTCAATAGGTGGAATATGTACTGGTGGACTCAACATATACTTCTTGAGAATATCGAATGCTTCATGACATTCTTCAGTCCACTGGTAAGTGACTCCCTTCTTCATCAATTTGGTGAAGGGTAAACTTTTGCCAGCCAAATTGGCAATAAAACGCAGAATATAGGCTAAGTGTCCGTGAATTCCTCTCAATTATTTGAAATTTCGATGAGGTTACATACCAATGATTGACTTGGTCTTCTCAGGATCGACTTCGTTACCACAATGGCGTACAAAAAAGCCAATAAATTTTCCTGAGGTTACCCCAAAAGCACATTTTAAGGGGTTCATCTTCAAATTATGTTGCCGATGATTGTGGAATATGATTTCAAAATCACCCAACTAATTAAAATATTGGTTGGATTTTACCACCAAATCTTCCACATAACATTCAAAAAACTTATATAAAAAGGGTTTGAAGATATGATGCATAGCACGCTAATATGTTGTGCCTGCATTCATTAGGCCAAAGGGAATTACCCGATAGTAAAACACACTCTAAGGGGATCTGAAGGCTGTAGATTCCTCATTTTCTGGAGCCATTTGGATTTTATTATATCCGAAGTATTCATCCATGATGTAAAGTTCTTCATAGCCAGCTGCTGCATCGATTAAATTTTTTGTAATCAGAACTGAAAAATCATCCTTATGACAATGCCGATTAAGATCTCTGAAATCAATTCAAACTCTAATTTTCTCATTCTTCTTTTTCACTGGGACAATATTAGCCAACCACTTTGGTTATTGAACTTCTCTGATGAAGTTATCTTTGATGAGCTTATTCACTTCAGCCTCAATTTCGGAAGCATTGGTTGGGTGTGTTCTTCTAGCATATTGTTTAAATCCTCGATGTTCTTCTGGAAAACCCAAATGATGAGTGGAAACATCAGGATCAAGCCCTGAGATCTCTTTATAGTTCAAAGCAAATATGTCTCGATTTTTCTTTAAAAAGGAAATATACATCTCATTCTCTTCAAGAGTCATAGCCGCACTAATTAAAGTGGGGTGTGGATCTTCTTTTGTACCAGATTTATTTCTCTGAGTTTATCCACAGTAGTAGAGATACCCTATTCAAATGATGGAGGAGCATCTCTGATATCTTCCTCTTCTTCTTCAATGTGTGTTACTTCTTCTATTTCTACTTTCTTAGTAGATGATGAAGTAGAATTTCCATGATCAGAAGAGATGTTTAAATTTTCACATCTTAAAGAAGAAGCTTCCATTTCCAACCCAATTCATGATGAATGGTCTTCTATGGGTAATAAAGAGGAGATGATGGATTGAGAATCTACATTGTCGTTATCCTCTAACATTGCTATAACTTCTTCTGGCCTGGTTGGTGAAGATATAGATTTGCTGGATTTCAGAAGATGAAATGAAGACATCTCCATTTGAGCTTTCATCTTTGTCTGGTGGATCACCAATTTCTCCCATGCTGTCTGGCTTGATTTCCATGATTGACATTATGGAGGTTTATATAAGAGTATTTTGATTTGGGTCTATCCTGTCAATTTGACTGATAGTAAACACATAATTTCTACTCACATGTGCTAATGTGTTTACTAGAATCTTTTCCAAACCATACAGAGCATTAACTTTGGTAATCTTTTTTGTTGTGGATTCCTCCATTCCCTTCATGTGGTAGAATTACGCCTCAATGTATTGAGATTCACATGTTTTGAACGGGGCCTTATCACCATATAATGTCCCAACTTGACCATCGAAACAAAACTTGAGACATTGATGGTATGATGAAGGGATAGCCGCATGTCGATGTAGCCAGGGTCTTCTAAGAAAGATGTTGAAGGCTGAGTCTTGATCCACAACCATGAAATCTGAATTGTACATAAGATCTCCAAACTGAGTTCTGAGTGTAATCTCACCCAGTGGTTCTTGTTCATTTTTATCATATCCTTGTAACATCATAACGAGATAAATCAGATTCCGTGAGGCCCAATTGACGAAGTGTACGAATGGGAATGAGGTTGACTCCTGAACCATTATCAATGAAATCTCTTTGGATGTCTACGCCATTGACCTTGCCAGATAAGTACAAAGGTCTAATGTGTCCATGCACGACATCATCTTCATCTTCATCTGTGAATGATATCACTGCATGGAATTCTGCAGGATTATTCTCTACATGGTAGACTTCAGCCGCCGAAATTTCAGTCTCAAACTCTTGAGGACATGACAAAGCCTCAATGAGTGCCTCCCTAAGATCCTTTGATAAATTCAAGGGATCAAGAATTGATAACTTGGATGGTACAAGGGCCAGGTGTTTCAATATATCATAATTTTGATCCAAAGGTCTATGTTTTCCAAAAAAAACATGAAGTTTAGTAGGTGCCTTGGAAGTTGATGCTTTGGATTTTGATGCATCTTGTTCTGGGATAGGAGTTGGTAATACTCCTGGCTTGGGAAGATTAGACCGATTTGGTCTTTTTACTTTCTTAGAGGAAGAAAATGGAACCTTCAACTGATCTTCCAGAATAATTGTTCTAGGGCTAAGTCTTCCTTGTGTGGAAGAACATTGTTGTTCTTGTTGAGCTCGTTGAAGGGATCTTCCATGAGTTTCTGCCACATACACAATTCTAGCAGGGGTAGAATTGGAATAGTGGCCTTTGAAAGAAACATGTTTTCCCCTGTATCCTGAGCCTCTGTAACTTCCTCTGATTCCACTGTTTGATACGGGGAATTCAAGCTCATCAAAATCGAAACTAGGACTGGCATCTGGATCTGTTAATTGAATCATATTAACAAAACCGAAGATCAATTCGTCATCTGATGACGACTCTTCCTGATTATCTTTTTTAGGTTTTTCATTTGGTGGGGAGGTGACCATGAATTTGAAGTAGATGGAATGAAGTATTCCATAATCAAATACAACATAGTCTTTGACACATACTCTTCTTCTTCTAATTCCATTTCGTTATTTGAATCATGCCGTTTCTTTGAGGATTTTCCCTCTGATGAAGAGGGTTTTGCTGCGGCATTCATGTTAGAAGGCACAATTGGTTTCTTCAATTACGTTCGCAAAATGGTATGTGTTCGGTTGATCATTTTTCTGACCATCCAATCATCATATTTTTGTGCATTTTGTTTTTGAAATCTTGCCATTCACCTCCTCCTCTAGAACTGTAGTAGTAACACATGCTACCTTAGCTAAAGAACCTTTTAATTTGACTTGTCCCGAGTCGAACATCTTTTACAGGAGGTCTTTGATAAAAAAACACTCTTGGCTGGGATGCCCCAACATTTGATGAAAGGGGAAATAGTTGGGATGGTCTTAATATCCTTCTTTATTTGGCCTCTTGGGCCTTGGCAATTGAACCAAATTATTTTCCAGAGCCGAAATGAAGTAACCAGGAACTTGTTCATTTCGGAAAGAGTATGTTTTTCTCTTTAGATCCTCATACTATTTCCGTCTTTGATCTCTTTGATCATTTTGATGAAACGACCTCTTTGTTTGACGTTAAAGAGGTGGAGCCCTTCAAGAAGATGACGGTTTTAAAGTAGAAGTAGGTACATGTGCTTGTTTAACCATAACTATAGCAGTCTCTGCTTTACCCATTCTCATTCCTGGAGTTGATAAAATTACCTGAGATTTATCCTTAGTCTTTATAATAGAATCTTCAATATATTGAGCGATTGAAGTAAGGTCTTGAAAACCTCTTATGTATTTCACAGGGATCAACGGCGTGCGTAATTCGTCACGCAGATTTGCCACACAGATTGGCAACAGTTCATATTGAGGGAGTGCTATGCTTAGGGAATATGTTAATCCCTTCCAGCGAGCAATGAAATCTGAGACCCTTTCATTTTCCATTTTCCTATAGTTTGTATGATCAAAAACTACTGTCTTTGGAAATGTTGAGCTGAACTGAAGAAGGAATTTTTGACGAAGATCCTCCCACACGGTAATTGACCGGGGATGCAATCTTGTGTTCCAGACAAAAGCTGGTCCTTGCATGGTTCACAGGAAGCATCTGAGTTTCACTGCTTCTTTTCGTTCTAGATTTCCCATCATAGGATCGCAATAAGACACGTAATGCATAAAATGCTGTTCAAGATCACCTGATCCATTGAAAATAGGGAATATAGGATTCCCAAAACTTGATGGGGGAAGGGACTGAATCTACCCATTCAGGGTAAGATATCTTTTTTGGTTGAATTTGAGCATGCTTTCCCTCCATATCTTCCAACTGAGCTTTTAATGACTCAATAGTAGTTATTAACTTTTGAGAAACATCTGGTTGATCCTGGACCTGAATAGGTGCAATTACTGGAGCTGGTATAGATGTGTTGGTTGGTACTGCAACTGATGGTAGACCCGCCAATTGTTCTTGTACACGACCCGTAGGATTAGACCTGTGAGGGTGTACTAATAGAGGAGGATATTCGTGATCTATCTCAGTAACTGCAACAAACTCCCTTGGCTGAATGACTCCATCACGCTTAAGAGGAAGAATACCTTGAAGTAATTCTGCATTCATCCTTCTCAATTCCTTCACTTATTCGTCTTGTTGTGCAAATATGTTCTCTAGTGAGGGTGATTGGCCTTCTCCAGAGGAAGGGTATGTAACTTGATTCTTTCATTTCCCCTTGTTAGCTCCCTTTCAGAGAGGGGGAAGTGGGTTACTTGAAGGATTACCTAGATTCTTGGTAATCCTTTGATTTCGTGTCAGCACACCTTCATCATTCGTGTCTGTGCATACAACTTCTGGAGCAGGAACCTCTTCATCTGAGTCCCCTGAGTGAGCCTCATGTTCTATAAGTTTAGCAACAATGGAATTAATGACATTAATTGATGCATAACACATCATATCCAATTTCTGGGATATTGTCTTCTACCATGCCCTTGACGAGGCATTTCCTTTTGTTGATTTGATCCCTCAGGAACTTCTTGGCGAACCGTAATTTGGAGAGAATCTCCTGATAATTTCGATCTTCGTTCCTCTTGTGGCTTCTTCCCCAATTGAGATAAGACAAACTTTTGCAGAGGAGGGGATTGATGATTTAAAAAATCCCCCAGTCCGGTGGACTGGGGCTGTTCCTGCTATTTTTTCTCAACTCCTCGAATCCTATTTGTTGATTCTGAGGGTTGGGTAAATAGAGTCCCTATTCTGGCAAGCTGGGGTGGATCTTGATATGCTATGTCTGAGACTTTCATAAAATATCTCCTGATATTGCGGACATTAGTACGGAAATTAGCTGGATGCATCAATCCACATCCACATTTGTCACTCGGTTCAAAAGACCGTTGGATGATTTCTGACACCACTATCACTTGATTATGTGCTTGCTCCATATGAGAGGCCTGTTCAATATTCTCGTTTTCTTGATGCAAGAGTAATTCAACAACTTTTTCTCTGTATTCTTGATTTTGAGAAGAACTAGTTGAGGCATGTTCTTGGGCAAGCTTTTGATTACAAACAAGACCCAATGACTATGGCCGGACACGGGCAATAAGATTAGATGAGACCATTTTCGGTGGTCTTTTCTGACTGGAGAATATAGTGAAATGCAGTGCTCCATGAACACCCCATCCCCTGATATGAATACCAGATGGGGAATTGGAAATTAACTGGGACAATCTTCTTAGTGAGCCAAGGCATGAATGTCGAAGGTCTCTCTACTACTTTTCAGCCTTCGAATATCAAGATACTGATAGAGATGCCAAATCAATCTGATGTTGTAACCCTTCTATTATCTTAACATGATTTTAATATTCATCATATTGTTATACTTTCTTTTTCAACTGACAAAGTGTTTTCGATATGTTGAGACGAATATCATGAATTCCATCTTCCTTCAACATCTCTGGAATGTCATACTAAGAGTCAGCCAGAGGCCAAAACATGACTAGAAATTCTCCTTTCGCCATTGGTTTTCTAATATTCAGCATTTCCTCTTTAACATTCAATGAAGATTCTTCTACCGGATTTGACCAGAGCCGGTGCTTCCTTGTTGCTTCATCAGATTAAATAAGATTGGTAGAGAAATCAATGATTAAACTCAAATATTCATGACTTAGGGGTGGTTTGGAGAATGACCCATACCCTTTTCTATCTTTTGATTGATAAAGTATTTCACCTGCTAGCGATGAAGCATCAAAGATTACTGGTTTTGCATTTGTAGGTCCCTCAATATAAGAGGGCTTTCTCAGCACTACATTGTCCACTAGATCATTTTCCAGGCAATGTGCATCACTACTACAAAAAGGACTTTCACAGAAAAATTCATCATCATGGGGAGGACCACCATGGTGGGTTATAGAAAAAGGATGAGATATCTTTCTCCTTGGTCTTCTGACCACACAGAGGGTTCCTGTGGCTCTCATCTGAAGATGAAACTTCACGATTGACCGAACTGTCATGAAGCAAGCCTTTATAAGGAAGTGTATATTGAAGACCTTCAGAATTAATGTTCCCACTATTGGGAAATGAGGGAGTAGAATATTGGATTCCAACAGATAACTTTCTGAGGGCTTCAAGAACTCCAGCATCAAGAAAGGCCTTGTTACAGATTGGCTCTTGATCTCTTAACTATACAGGATGGTTCTTCTTCTTTGACGCCTTCTTACTCACTATGGAAACCACTTGTTGAAGAAAGTGGATACTCTGAGCAGGTGTATGTACCTAATCAGGAGAGATGACCAGGTTATGCTGACAATCTCCACTCCAATCAGGTGTATGTGGCTGACCTAGTTGTCCACATGATTTGGGGGAGTATTCCCCACAACCCTCTTGGACTGGAACAGATATGTGTGTCTGTTCCAGAGTAAACTGTTGATGTGTCACTCCACTGGTAGGGATAGATTTATGTGTCTTTCCCTGAGATGCTGCTGAATTTATTATAATATCCTGGAAAGAATCCATAATATGAGCAGGGATTTTCTTATGCTCTTTCACCATTGATAGAATATGCTTGGTGACTTCAGCCGCCGAAACGGGGATATACGTCCATTCTGTGCTTGGAGTAGGTGTCTGTGCCTACTCTTGTCCTCCTTTTCCTATCCGTGAATCTGGACAGTACTCAAGTGTGGGGGCAGAGATTTGAGTTTGCCTCCTATTTGTCACCGGAGCTTTCCGACTGACTTCTCTGAGTTCTACCAAGCGAGACTGTTGGTAGGCTTGATCAATACTAGCAGGTTTATGTGCCTTCTGATTGTACTTCGCTGAAGTTGGTTGACAAGCTCCATCATATTTAGTCATACGAGCCTATTGACTAGCTGATGATGTATAAACAAGTGTACGATCCTGCCTATAGTACTCTGCTAGAATTTCCTGGCAGGATTGGCGTGATGCTACAAACCAGTCTGCTGGATAGAGAAATTAAAATGGATGGTTGTGTGTGCCCGCTCTATGTTTGCCACCATGTTTGGTTGGTGTACTTCTCTGTAGAAGGCAGAGATGAGAACCTACTCACTGTTGACCGGATTTCACCTCTGGCGTTTCGTCATGCCTACTCGGGTTTGAGGAACCTAAGCTGAACACATGGAGTCGATACCCTCATCGTGTTGAGGGTGCACTGCCGCAAGAGTCTGGCGGCAATTGATGATGGGATCCCTTGGGAAGGACTCATGTCTCCTTGAATTATGACCCTGAGAGACCTACTCATTCACCTCCTTAGAATATGGGAGTGAATGGTTATTGCGTTCCGGGGATAATGGCCTGAAACAGTTGGAGATGGTGGTTAGCACCACCTGATTCTTGATCACTGGTCATCACTGTCCGAATGACCAGGTTGAATTGTTGACTTGGAGGGCCTGTCAAGCAGCCACTAGAGTCGGAATAGTACCTTTTTGTTGGTACTCCTTAACTAGTGCATTTGATACCCGGTGTTGAAGACGCTGAGTAGTTGATGTCATCCTCATAGCGGATGATGATCCAACAGAAGGAGCAGCAGTGGAATTCGCAACAGATGTTTTCACAGCAGACGTATTCACGTGTGTAAACTTGAGAGAAGAAATTCTCTTAATGCAGAAGATCTTGGAAATGAGTGCATGTTTGATATAATAGACATAATCAAGATAAGTTCAGCCACTACATATTTTGGATGAGAAAATATGTTATTGATTTCTTTGTTGGCCCTCTCATTGAGTTTAAATAGGGGCCTAACAAATAAGCAAAGTATCACTTTATACTTGGTTAAGGATTCATGTCGAGTTCACCATTTTTTGTTTCCATTAGAATTGGTGATGATCTCATTGATTTAAGATTCAAACATTATAAGTGGTTTCTAACGGGTTTTTTCGTAGAACCAGAAACATCCAATGATTCCATATCTATTTGAACCTATATTCCAAAGGTAGGATCTCATTAGTTATGGACTGATGAGGATTAAGAATTTTCATTGGTCGAGAGGATGCGAGGTTGGACTCATCACACATTTTTTAGGGGAATTATTGTCTACTCCGGGACTCTCTTTATAGATTTAAGTTATGTTCGTGAATCCTTATTAAATTACCAAGTATAAAATGCGTTTTCCTTTAGATCTGACAATCAATGTTTGATACGTTGGAAGTTTAGAGAATCTTTTATATGTATTCGAGGTTCTTCATCGATAGAGAATCATCATTATTTGTTATAGATTATTATTCAATGGTATCCATCACTACATAATGTCTCTTGGTCATTATGATGACCATGCTGGTTTTAAAGCCACTCAGTGGGGAACTTGAAGTTTATTGTCATTCAGAAGGAAAATGATTATTTCAGAGTTGGGATCGTACCCGCAGATGGGCTACCTACGTATCCTTTGTTTTGGAAAAGGAATCATAACCCACATAGTTCGAGTAAACGAGTATGATGTTTATGCATGATTGATGGATCAAAGAAAGATATCATGATTACTTTTACTCTCTAAGCTCACGTGAGTCATGCTCGGTGTGAGAAACAAGAGGTATTGGTAAAACCATACAATTGTGCCACGAAAGATGCAATGATGTGGGGCTTATGTATGTATGACTGCCCAAAAATAGATGAGGATTGATATTTACTTCAGGGAGGAAATCCAGAAACAGGTTTCATAAAGGTACATGTGCTTTATGGAGATTTGGATACTCTAATCTTGGGGCTTACTCCTAAGGAAGATACCCAAGTTAGGAGGAGACTTATTATTGGTTTATACTCCAAAAAAGGAAGCCCATATCAAAAAAAGAATTATGACTGGTCAAGAGAAATTAAGACTGGGGTTTACTCCAAAAAAGGAAGCCCAGGTTAAGTGAATTTGAAAACTGAGGCTTAACTTTTTAGGAGGAGGCCCAAGTTAAGGGAATTTGAAAATTGGGGCTTAACTCCTATGGAGGAGGCCCAGGTTAAGGTAATTATAGAATTAAGGGGGTTGGGGATTACTTTTGAAAAGGATTCCCGTATTTGGGAAATTTAAAACTGGGGATTACTCTTAATGAGGATGCTAATATTATGGGACTTGGGGATTACTCCTAAGGATGATGCCATAATTAATGAGGACTTGGACTGGAGTTTACTTCTAAAGAGGATTCCCAGGTTAAGGGGAATTATAAGTGGTGCTAACCCCTGAAAAGGTGGCCCAAATGAATGAGTACATGGGGCTTACACTTAAGGAGGATTCCCATATTAATGAGAATTTAGACTGGGGCTTAGTCTTGAAAAGGTAGCCCGGGTTAAGGATTCTCACATCTTAAAGGAAGAGGTTTAATGAATGAACTCTCTATCTTTAGTGACATAAAGATGTGTAAATCACAAGGTTTTGAGAGATGTTCCATGGAATTCCTTTCAGATAAGGATGACAATCAAGAAAACATGCAATAAATGGATTTGAAGAGTTTCTTGAAGACTGATTCTTGAATAGGAGAGGTGGAATGTCATAAGAGGGGTTAAATGGGCAGGAAGGGAACCCAAACAAATAGAAGGGCACGCAAGTCCTGGCTGGCGTGCAAGTACTGCGTGGGCGCGCAAGTCCTGGTCGCGTACGTATACCTACGTGGCAGATGGGTACTTGCGTGATTGATAACTAGTAGGGTAATACTCGGGAGATCCTTGATGAAATCCTTTTGAGTTATCCCGAGGTACTTCCAGAAGAGTGGTGCATGAGTTTTAATGAGTAGGTAAGGAGGTGCGCAAGTGTGTCCATTTCTATTAAGGGTAAAACACTTAGGCACGCAAGTGTTAGTGAATTCTAACACTTAAACCATATTCCTCTTGTTTAGAACTTCCATTCTAGGTAAAAAATTACATTAGAAGTGTTCGGAAGACTTGAAGAAGAGACTTGGGCGTTCAGAGATTTGTATCTAAATTCTATAAAAATTCCTCTTCAAAATGGGGGGCCCACTGGGGGTATTTATAGGCTAGAGAAGACCCTAGGTGGGTTTCTCCTTGTTCATCCTTTTGTCGATTTTTGATGTTTTCTTCGAAGGATGAATCAATTTGTGCTAAGTCATTTCCCTTTCCATTCCTTTAGACAATGTGATGAAAAGGAGCGTCAACAGACATGAATCATTACAAAATCAAATTACATGATTAATGAGATCATAATATTTGAATGAGACATTAAATTTTAAAAGACACATAAGCATAGAAAATCATTTTCATAGTAGTCATGGATCATTGATAAGGATATAATAATGGAATGTTTTCACTACCCAAACCATCATAGCAGTAACAGTTCACTCCCAAGGCCAACAAAATGGACAATGTACCTTACTGAACATGGTTCACTTCCCATTCTATTACTATCTAACATGTTAGATATAAATCTGTATCGAACTAATTGGAGAGATATATATATCCCACCCATCTCATAATAAAAATCATATATATGTGTAAAAAAACATAAAACAACCATAATATCATAACACATTAAATGTAATGGGATTGAAATATATTTCATCATATCATATCCAATAGAAAAGATATAGACTTAGTAATAGTTTCATCATTTCATCATAGTATAATATATGTAAAATAATTATCTTTCCAATGAATTTTCCAGGATATAAATCATGGAAAAGAAGCATGTTTCATCATAATTTCATCATGGTATATCCTATGGAAGATAAATGGGTTTCATAAAGATAATTCCATTATAAATCCTTTAGAAAAAGAATTATAATGGTATCCCTGGTTCATATCCCTAATAATGGGAAACTTACCTAATAGGATTTCATCATATAAGGAAAATAATTTTGAATTATCATTTAATACATTTACTGAGGAAAATAACTTTTCATTAAAAATTAGTTTTCACAATAAAAAAATCAAAATGATTTCATTTAGAAATATACATGAAAACTTATAAAGGGAGATTTAAAAATCATTTAAAACATTTTTTGAGTAAAATTACCTTTATACTTTTAAAAATGTATTTTAAAACATAAAACACTTTCAAAATGATATTGAATATGAAATAATTTATTTAAAAACTAAAAATTTCACAAATATTAAGGATATAAGTTTAATAAAAAATAAATTTACAAATATCTAAAGTCATATTAACATTATAAAGTGGTGTTGATAGTATTAAAAATCATTAATGTAATGCATCATTAAAAAAACATTCGTAATATTTAGTAAAATAAAAATGGGTATTTTTTGTAAAATTATATAAATATTTCTTTGAAATAATTTTTCTACATGTAAAATATGGGGAAAATATATTTAAAAAAATATTTGGAGAATGTAAAAAATTAAAAACTATTTTTAAAAAACATTAATTTGGAAGAAAAATAGGTTTTTGAATGATGAGAGACAGAAAGACAATTTTCTTTAAAAAATTATTTCAAAATAATGTTAACATAGAAAGAGTAAAAAGAATGGAAACCATGTATTATCAATAAATAAAACTAATATAAGAAAATTTTTAGTTTCTTAATAGATGGATTATAATATTTTATAATCAAAAACATAATCATAAAAAATCATGATAAATGATGAGACTGTATAATAAAATATTTACCATATTTGTAACATTAAAATATATGTCCCATAAATGAATATCATTAAATGAAATATAAAATTAAAGGAGGATAAATAAATTCATGACATTACTTACCAAAGGGTATTCATATACACCTCATAAAAAATATAGTTTCATAACATTATAAATGTCTCAAAGAAGAAAAATTGGGAATAAAATATTTCACTACATTAGTAACATTTGAACCATAAAGCCCATGAAGTATAGATTATAAAATTTATAATTAAATCATAAAAACCTTAATTAAAATAATAATAAAATATATTCATTGTTTGTATATACATGAAACGAAAGAAACACATAGTGAATATGGTATGCGTCTAAGAAAAAAATAATAGTGAGATATAAATACCTTACCGTTATAGTGATATTTTAAAAAAGAGTCACTAATAATTAATATAATAAAATGAAACATTATTTATCTTAAAAATATTAGTATTCATGAAATACCATGTAAAAAATGAATTATATAAAACACACAAAAGAAACTAGGGGTGATTTTTCATGTCTCCTAGAAATAAAGGCAGGAAACAAATTCATTACCTAAAGTCTCGATCTATTTTGTTCTTGTTAAAACATAATATATATTAAATATAAGATATTATAAATATATTAAAGAATCCATGTAATATATATCATACTATATTTGATTTTCCTATGTCGTTTTATTACCCATTATAAATATTTCCTTGTTAAAATCATGTTTCTGGTAAAAACCAATCTGTTTTGTATATATGTTTTGATTTTCTATTTTTACTAAACTTACTATAATCATGGATTAATTATATAAAAGATAATAATAATAACATGAATATATTAGTTATACATACATTATATTTTTATGTCCAATCATGAATGATGGATTAAATAAATGAATTGTGTTTCGACATGGAGACTATAGGTTGTACTTATGCCCAAGTAACATTTCTATTTTTCAACGATAATTATAGATAAAAGGTAAGTAATATTTTATCTTTATTGAATTACTATAATATAAAAAATGAAATATTATTTCTTTAAATAAACTTATACATATCATCCATGTAGTGCGACGATGAAAATGGAGAGTCACATCACTTCGTGAAGGTGGTAGTCCAGATATACTTGAATGATGTTATCATCTTTCAGTGAGTGAGAATGTCAGAAATAAAATTATATATTATATTTTTATATTGGTATATATGTAATTAATATCATAATTATTTAATGTGAATCATATATATTTATCCATAATATATTCTATTTAAAACGTTAGAAAAAACAAATCGCATAGCTTCATGAGGCAATAGTTTGTCGTACACAAGAACAACATTATTGTTTCCAATACAGAATGGAATGTAAAGAAGGTATATATGGTATTATTAGTAAATAGGGAAAATAATTTTATATATATCATATATATAATTTATATCCATCATCATACCCAACCGTGATAGGTGGTAATGGAAGAAATGAAATCGGTTCATGAGGTGGTCATTCATTGTACACATGAATGTTGATTTCATAACCCATTCCATGAAAGTGTAGATGGATATAACAAATTCCATTAATAAAAAAAATTATCATAATATTTATTTTTTTTACATTAATATATCAGTATGTTTTAATAATAATTTAATGAGTTAGAGGAAGAAATAAAATAAAAGCACTTGTTGAAGAATGTCACCTCTTCTTCAGGTAACCTCCTTAGGTATTTAGAAAAATCCATCATAGGCTAGTTTATAACCTAAATAAGGATTCTAGGATGATATTATTAATGTAGTTAAGTGTTTTGGGGATTTATTGGGTGAAGAAAAATGGTTTTAATGTGTGAAGAATATAGGATATTGGATGGCCTATTATATGAGAGTTGAATGGCACACTTGTAATTTTTGGTATAGAAAAAGGTGTAACCTTGTTTTTCTCAATCAAAAAGAATCAAAACATGATTATTATAGATTATTATAAATTATAATGTCAAAATATAACCATTAAATACATTTTAATCACTATTTTAGAACGTTTTAGCTATTATTTATTTAATTTAACCCCCAAAAACTGATTTTTAACTTGACTGATATTATTAATTTAACTTTTATTCAATATTCATATGGTAGAAAATTAATTTCATCATAGAATAAAAAATAAATTATAATTATTATAAATATTTAATCCATTTTTATAAAATCAATATATATATATGTGGAAAATTTTACTTCAAAATTAATCTCACGGATGTGACGAGAAAACGTACTTTCAAAGAGAAAATGATCAAAGGCTTAAAATGTTTTTATATAAAATATATAAATAAAATTTATTCCAATTAACTAAATCAAATTAATTTATATAAAAGTGATCTAATTTTACTTTAAATATTTTTTAAAATATAATTTAAATTATTAATAATGTAAATGAAATGGAATGATTCAACTAAAAATTCAGTATTTTTTGGATTCATCAAAAATCAATATTTTCAGGGAATTATAAAAAAATAAACCTAAAATAAATTTGAAATAATGATTTAAAAATTTAATTTTATTTCATAGAATATATTTTCCAAAATTGGAATTTTTAATTTAAAAGAAAACCAATAGACAAGTTGAAAAATCAAGTTTTTAGGACGGGTATTTTTCAAGTACAAGATGATTTAATATTAAATATATGTCTAATATAATCACTGTACTAATATCAATTAAATTTTATTTACATATGATATATAATTTTAATTTAAAACATTTAATTATTTTTTTAATTAAAATGAGGGAAAAATTGGCACTTTAAAATAGTTTTAAGAAGAAAAAAACCCTTTTTGAAAACCAAAAATAAAGTTATACTAACATCCAATATAAATATTATTAAGAAATAAAATTAGAATACATATTAATAGAATTTTAACTTAAATTTTTACCAAAATGAACATTGAATATAGTTAAATTAATTACTGTGATTACGGTAAAAATGTATTTACCTGAGGTTAAACTAAAAAGAAAAGGGTTAAAATTACACATTAACATTTATAAAGAATATTTTCTAGCCATAATTTTACCTTGAAGTGTCTAATTATAGATAATTCTCTTTTTCTGACCGTTTTTTCATGTCAATCATCTTGGTATACCATTTTCTTTTAAAAAAGTACAAGTGTTCCATCACATTACTTATAAAAGGCCACCATATCTCTTCTCTTCTTCACACCATAATATCATATTGGTTCGGCCAATAATTATCATAATAAATTCCCTATATCCCTAATCTCATAATAATAACCATATTTTTGTCATAATTATAATAAAATAACCCTTTTGTGTAAACCATAAGATGTTACCCAAAGAATATGAAATGTTCTACAATGAGAATATTTATTTTATTTCGTCCACCAAACCCTTTAGTTATAAATAATCCATTATTATAAAATAACATATACATATTACATATACATATATTTTATTATGTTAAAATAATAACCTAAATTATTCTATTATTCCATTAATTTGGTACAAAATCATCATTCATGTGTATGAAGGACAACTACCTCGCAAACCGACGCCATTCATTCTTCTGTTACATCCTCTCATGGTTGGGTAAGATAATGGATATAAAGTATATATATTATATTTATAAAACATTATTACCTATGTAATGATTATATAAATTATAATTTTTTTATTACATTACATTCGGTAGGTGGTATGATGATGTCGCTCGTGTGTACGACAATCTACCACCTCGAGAAGCGATGTGATTCATTTATCGTTAACTCATTGCATGGAATGTGATATGGGTAATGATACATAATATATGTGATATAACGAAAGTAATTATGATATTAATGAAATTTTTATGATTATTAAATGATAATATATCATTTCATTTCATACCGTTTTACTCACTGAAAAGTGACAATGTCGTTCATGAACGTGTGGACTATCTCCATCACGAAGCGATATGACTCTATTATCATTACCACAACACAAGTTTGATATATATAAGTATATTAAAATAAATAATATGGTATATATGATAATTTTATCATTATGGATTGATAAAATATTACTTATCTTCTTTCTATATTGATCATTGAAAAATTGAAATGTCACTCATGTGTACTTGTGGCCGACCGTCATCATGATTGGGACACACTTCATTTATAAAAACCATCATTCTTGATTGTTCATAAAATCATAATTAATGTATATATATTATTATTATTTAATAATTATTATTCTATATATGTTAAAATAATGAACTATTTGGCCCTAATTAACTTACCAATTTCATTATTGACATGTAAGCCAAATATTGTCAAAACATCCAATGTTTACCTAATTCATTAAATTATCATATAAAACATTGAAATATATGAAATTAAAGGAATAATATAACTTGAAATAAGTTCTTAAGAATTTAAATAATTAACATAATTAGATTATTTTGGATGATAGAGAATGTCTTCGATGATTCGAACTCAATATGAGGGACTTCATCCCAATTTCCATTCATTGAGGCATATTTTGAGATTGTCCACCTTTATTATTTTACGTGGTGTATATACATCCCATTTGAATTTTTTTTTCATTAATGTATCTATTACCGATGTATTTATTTATTTTTAATGTTATTCTATCATGGGACATATGATTCGAATATTTTAAATGAGATAATAGACTTTTCTTTTAAAAAATAATATTTTAATCATTGCATACCAACTCTTCCTTTTCCATGTCCATGTTTTTAATAGGATTTTATGAATGTTTTTATATGAAAATTAATGATTTTTAGTGTACATTTTATTCCTCTTTTAACATTATATTTAAGGTTTTCCAATTAAAATATTTGTAAATCTTTTATACGTAACTTTTTGATAGATGACAGAAGGAATGTTCAATTTTTAATGTACACTACGACACTAAATGTTTCCACCGCTATTACCATATTTTTATTTTTTTCATACATTTCAAGATTTCTTGTTTTATTTATTGAAAACTACTTTTCCCTTTTAGTTTGGTATTTTGAAATTAAATATTGGGTTTTGAATTAAAATATAATTTTTATTTATGAAAGTAATTTTTATAAGAGTTTAAAATTTATTTTCAAATGTTTTCTGATGAAAAATTGAAATAATTAAATGTATAATTTCATTGAAATTATATACACAGGGTTTTCGAGGATAGTACCAGATGAACATATAATACATTATACTATGGGATCACCCATATAGCACTCAAATACATTGGGTAATGATTCTGTCCAATTGATAAATATATTGTAATTTTTCTCTATGGTTATTCGAATTTGTTAGGTTTCTGTAAGGGTTCTGTGATATGATTTCCCAAGGTACCTACATTAATTTTCATTGATTATTAAGGAGTTTTTAATTAAATAATTTTAAAAAAATTTAATAGAAATATTAATTTTAATTGAATAATAATTCCCTTTTTGGATAAAATGTTTTGTTGTTACGAAATGGTTTTTCATTGGATTTTAGTTTTTTCACCTGACTAATTGTTTTCTTCTTTTTTCCCCTTATTGGGATATTCGTTCTCACCCAACATTTTATAAATATTTTTCACATTATTTAATGATGGTTAAGGTAAAGGAACAGGTTGAGTAGAATGTCGTGAAGAGTTTATATAAATATAAATCATACTTTTTAATGTTTTATATACTAGGAAAAATGGATACTTAATAGAAGTGTCCACATTGTATTATATGTTTTTTTTATGAATATGTTGTGACATAATTCAAAATAAATATAAACCTCTAAATATCGACAAATTTAAGAGAATCAATTATTTAATTAAACATAAACATGCTATAATATTTAAGCTCAGTTCCTTAAATTTGGTATGAGAGGATGGTTTTCATAACATTTGAGGATTGTATAGTTTCAATACCATTACCATGAATTATTTTACCTTGTAGAAATTATTCAATGACTATTCATTTTAAGATTACCATGTCTCTTCATCAAAACAATTTCTATTCAGAATGGTTTTTCATAGAGAAAATATGGAAGTTATAGTGAAAATACATTGAGATGGAAATATTTTTCTAAATCAAAATCTTAAGATGGTTAGAATTGAAATATAATATTTTTTTTAGAGATGGATTAGTAAGAAAAATATATAAATAGTGGTTGTATCTATACTAGAGATAAACTCGATGTACCATAAAGGAAAATGTCTATTATGCATCATTTCATGAGAACACATCCCACATTATTCAATGGATCCGATAACATTTTTTTATCCTAAGGATGTATCATTGATCTAGAGAAGATATATGATTCCATTAGATCATTTAAACATAAAAAGGTAACTCTTATTGTTTATCATTTTAAGGTGATTCTGGTTGATAGTGGTATTTGGTTAATGATACTGAATATAAAAATGATTATAATTTAATGAAATGTGAAACATTTAAGGATCATCCTTGAGAAATATTTCCCAAAGTATCTTTAGATATGGATGAAAAATAATTCCTCAAATTGAAGAAAAAATATAAATATTATATGTCCATATATAAAGTCAATTTTACAAGGCGGTTGAGGTACATACATGATTTATTTGGTACATTCATAGTACGATTAATAAATTTTACTCAGGATTCAAAAAAAATTAATGATTACCTTTGGACATACAGGAATTTAAATTTGATGAAAGAGTTTTTCATTATTTATAAAATGTTGACATTTTGTTTTCTGACACTTATGTGACACATGACAATAATAGAATAAGTATTCAAGAAGAAAAGAGGTGGGGAAAATACAAAAAAGAAATCTATATGTGAGAAAATTATCATCGAATATTGTGGTAAATGTGGTAAAAATCACACTTGAGAATGTATAAAGATATTAGTGGATTGTTATTGATCTGTAATGTTTGCCCATAAGACATGTGATTGCAATGAAAAAAATCCTGAAAAATTTTAGAATGGGAAATATGATATTTATCCAATGGTCCAGTTTTTTAGATTCAATGATTTAGGTCATTATGCAACATGTCCAAAAACCTAGTAACACATGATATAAATCATTATGATTAGAGGTAAATGCATTAGGAATAAAATTTTTCTACCTTTATAATTTATGTTGGACCATCAAATGAAGTGGTGACATGTAGGCTACATATGCATTCAAATTATGGCAATAACCTATTTGACTTTGGATCATTACATTATTTTAATAATGTTATATTTTCATATCGATTGGAAATATCACCTCATGAATATAATATGATATTATTTTGTGAAAACTCTTGGTCAAAGTATTCAAATAACCATGAGTTATAGGATTAATGTTTTATAAGTGGGATGGTATATCCTACAATTCTGGTTGAACTGTCCATTTTGTTGTCTAGAATCAATTTTAGTATGTATTGGATTTTGGTTAATCATTATATGATAGATTGAAGATATAATAATGTTTCATTCAATGATTTTTTCCATTGATAAAATACAATGAATCTAAGAAATTTTTTATAGATTATAATGATTGTATCCTAGATTATATTATTGAAAAGAATACTAATGTTCAAATTAGAGTCGTTTCATTATTTAATGAATACATGAATATTTTTAAAGAAAATATTCTTATTGTGATTCACAATCAGGAGGTTGTATTTTCTATTGGATTACTTCATGATGTTAATCATATTTTAAACCCCTTATTGAATGGCTCAAGTGAAAAAAATTAGAATTCAAAAAAAGTTTCACGAATTTTTAGATAAAGTTTTCCTTCAACCCAGTAATTCACTTTGGGGTGATCCTATTTTGATTTCTAAAGATAAAGATAGTTCAATGATACTTTTCTTTAACTATATATCATCAAATAAAATCATTGTTAAGAAAATGTAATATTTTCTTTATATTAAATTTTTGTTTGATCAACATGAGGGAGCATAATATTTTTTGAAATATGATCTAAGTCATGGATACCATCAGCAAAATTTGAAATAGAATTTCATTCAAAAAAAACTATTTTATACAAGTTTTTTAGACTATGAGTTTTTAGTTATAACATTTTGGTTCACTAGTACACATGCTGGGATTATGGACTGTATGAACAGGGTTTTTCTAGATTTTATAGACAAGTTTTTGGCTATGACCGTTGATTTCATTTTGGCATATTGTAAAAGTAATTAGCAATATGAAATACACCTAAGGATTGTTATTTCAATATTTTAAGGAAAAGAAACTATATTAGAAATTAACTAAGTGTTAATTGTGGTTGTGATAATTTTATACACATGGACATATTATTTCTAAATTTGGAATAAATAATTACCCTACTAAAATAGAAGTTTTGGAAGAATTAACAATACCCAAGAATGATAGAAATATTTATATTTTTCAGGGATCATTATGTCACTACTGACATTTTTTTGAAAACACTTCTCAAAATTATTTCCTAATCACTATGTTAACTTTAAATGTATTAAAATTGATAGGAATAAAAGAATGTGATGATTATTTTTAGGAACTGAAACATTAATGGTGAATGATATGATTTTGGTCCTGACTTATAGTAATGGAGAAAAATTCTTAAAAAATGAATCTTATTTGAAAGGAAATGATTGTGTCCTAATGCAGAATAGTCAGTTAATTTCTTATGCTTTATAATAGTTGAAACCTTGTGAGTTTAAAGATCCTACACATGATCTGGAATTCACAACTATAGTATTTGATTTAATAATTTAAAGGGATCATATGTATGGATTAAATGGTGAAATATATACTAATAATGTAGAGACTCGTATCTTGACGTACATGGACATTACATTACTTTTGCGGAATACTTGGTACATAACAAAAACACACACACAAGGATCGTAATAGTTTAGTGTCTTTGGAAACTCGGAACGTAATCTTCTAATCGCGGTGAAAGATCTTCAATATATCCCATAAAGATCTTCCCTTTTTTTACCTAAAACCTTTCTTTATATCCTGGGGAAAAGAAAAAAATAAAAGGGTGAGCTCAAATGCTCAGCAAGGGCAAATAAAGGAAATAAAAATCATATCATATCTTTTTGAAAATCATAACCTGCAAAAGAGATCATAATATCTTAACATGGAACAAATCATAGAAGTGAAAATGAGATCCCAATAATCATAACATGAAACTTGAAACTTTGTGGCATGCACACATAATCATGGAAAATCATTTCTTTTTAGTCATGACTCATTGCCAATACTATCTTAGTGGACAAAGTCCCTTTCTGAACCGAGTCACCCTCGTTCCAGTCCTGTTTCACTGAACCGGTATAACCTACCGTTCCAGCCATGTCTATCTCATGAGATATAAAATCTTTACCCAATGCATTGGAGGGAGATATAGGTCCCACCCATCTTATAATGAATCCTTTCTTATGTGTGCCACATAATCATAAACCATACATCATAGCGTAACCCATGTAATAAAAATGGGATTCTTAAACAACATGACATCATAAAACAATTCATATAAGATAACGAAAAAAAAATATTTCCATCACAAAATAATCAAATCCATGTAATAATAGGGATAAAAACAGAACCCTTTTATTATCTTAGATGGAAAATAATTTTGATAAAAGACTTGAACTCCATTCTTGAGGAAAATATCCTTTCAACTTCAAAAACACTTTTCCTTTCATAACATGTCATACAATTTTAAACTAAAAGAAGTTGATTAAAAATAAACTTGAATACTTGTAAAGGAAACTTCTTGGAAATAATGTTTTAGAAATCCATTCATGCCGTATAAGTTAAAAAAAACATTCTTCGTACTTTTGTCAGAATAGTCAAAAAGTAACTCGTACGAAAAACGACAAAAGATTCCTTTCATTTATTTTACTAAAAACTCACCGAAGGGTAAAAATGGATTTAAACAATTTTAGGTGGATGGAAATAATATTACATATTTATGAAACATGGATGTGGATGATAAAATACACCCCAGTAAATACTTACGAATAAATAATCTCGGATAAAAATGAGATTGTGATATTTCCCTTACCTTAGGTCCGACTTGATTTGTACGTGTTTGAACCTCCTGTATAATGATTTAAATAATGTTATTGACTTATTACAGAATCATACATATTGATATGATATCATATATGGTCATATTCTTAGCTTCTTGTTAGTAATATTTCATTGTTACTTGTTACTCGGGTCTTTATTGCCTTCTGTTCTTATGCGTGTTTTGCCGAATAAATTCTTATTCTTCTTTTAAGGTTATAGATACATTATATCCAGAATGGTATTAGTGTAACATATATCATATTTATTCATTCAATTCATTTATATAATTACTATGTAATGATGATCATGTAGAACGAGTCGCATCACATCGTGGAGACGGTATTCCGTACGTACGCACGAGTGATGATATCGTTCCTATGATCCTGGAATTGTATTTGAGTATATATATATATTATTTCAGTATCAATATTACTTTATAATAATCATAAATAGTTACTCATTACACCATTATACCCATCCTTGTAAGGTGGTGGTGGAAAATAGATTACACCACGGCGTGGAGACGGTATTCCGTACGTACGCACGCGCGGTGATTTCATTTTTTCCGTAGGATGGATGGATGGTGAATTAGGGTTGTTTCATATTTATAATAACATATCAGTATGTAATTAATACTGATGTTATTACTTTATAATGAAACAACTAAAGAAGAAGAAGTTGAAGAAGAAAGAAATTGAAAAGATCGGTAATGGATATTACCTCTTCTTTGAAACGCCTCTTTGAATCCTCCACTTAGGGAACTAAGATTGGTCTTTGAAGAAGACCAGGACCTCTAGGATTATTCTAGGGAATTGGAGAGGATAAAATGGCAGGGGTTGGCCGAGCTTGAGTGCTCAAATTGGTGTGAGGAGGAGGGGGAGGAGGTGCCCTTTTATAAGGGAGGAGAGGGGCACCTTAGGAATATCTCAAAATATTATTTTATATTAAAGTCAAAATCAGTTTATAATGGTTCCAAAGGGTCTTATTTAGAAGCTAAAGTGGGTATGGGTCTAAATACTATCATCCAATAGGATTTAAACAAGTTTAGGGTATTATTTTAATCCTTATCAATTAGATTTAACTCTAAGTTAAATAATTTAACTTTTACCGTGTCTTTTTGTTTTCTTTCACTATATGGTTAATACACTTACTATAACATGCCAAACGAACCCCAAATTGTTTATTATTAATATATATATCTTTATCTAAGTCATTTGGCCGAACCTTAGATTTTTAGGAATAAAATAACAATTAATAATATAATATTTGATTTAAAAACTATTTTGTGTCAATTTTGACACTATATGATATATGATTTTTTTGAAAGTCATAACAGAATTATATGTTCGAACCAAGTTGATTAAATCAACAATAATATATCATAGTAACCTAGAAAATTAGTGTAATTCATAAAAAGTCTCAAATTACATTTATTTTGGTGTTTATAACATCAATTATGTCAATATTTCATTAATAAGATAATTACTGCATCATCATTGTGTCATAAATAAATTAAATTATTTAATGTCTACAAATTACAAATAAAATACCATTATGTAGGAAATCTTTTTAGCTTTATAATGAATATTTATAGTCGAATTTATCTTATGTATAACCCCATATTAAAAATTATTTACTTATTAAACTTTGATTTTTACTATTTTAACCCTTCTTTAAATAAATTAATAATAAATGTCCTAATCTAATCCAAGTGGTACTAAATGGTCATATTTTATTCATAAGGTTGTTTTTGGTCGAATTACACTTATCCAATAGAATTAGGACATGTGTTAGGGTAATATTGATATCATATTTACCCTTAGTTACCCTATTTACTATTAACCGCGGTAAAAAAAGTAAAAAGTTACTATTCACAAAAAAATTATTTTTATCTCATTGAACCACATTTTACTTACTGATATCAATCATGTCTATCGGATTTTTGAAATTCCATTCACAGAAGCGGTAAAATTAAGTTTTATGCAAAATTCAGTTTTTAACCTACCACTTAGTGGTTTCACTATTCATCAAAAATTGAAAGTTTTCAGAAAAATACCAAAATTTCACCCTAGGATAATTTCGGTATTCCGAATCCAAAAATGAAGTCCATTTTAAAAATAAAATTTATAAAATTTCAAAAAGTGGTTATTACTATTCATAACGGCTAGTTTTAATAATATTTTAATAGCTTATCGTTGTTTAGTGAAACTCAGTATTGCGTACGACGCAAGCTATCGAGGAAGGTCGCGATTGCGTTTAAAGTAATCCAAGCTAGTATGTAGTGAAAAATTCATTTGATGATATATAAATAACAAAATATTACTCATAAAAATCTCGGGTGTTACATTCTACCCCCCTTAAAAAGAATTTCGCCCTCGAAATTCGTCACTTTGTAACAAACAGATGAGGATACTTCTCCCTCATCATATCCTCAAGCTCCCATGTAGCTTCTTCAAGTTGGTGGTTCCTCCATAAAACTTTCACCAAGCGAGTGGTCTTGTTTTGTAGGACTTTTTCACTACGATCCAGAATCTCTATCGGCTGTTCTTCATAAGAAAGATCTTGCTCCAGCGGTACAACTTCTGAGCTGAGTACATGTGAAGGATCAGGTATGTACTTTCTCAGGAGAGATACATGGAACACATCGTGAACTTGAGAGAGATTCGGTGGAAGCGCCAATCGGTAAGCTACCTTCCCAACACGATCCAGTATTTCGAAAGGACCGATATATCTAGGGCTCAACTTCCCCTTCTTTCCAAATCTCATAACCCTCTTCCAGGGAGATATTCGTAAGAACACTTTATCACCCACTTCAAACTCTAGGTCTTTTCTTCGGTTGTCGGCATAACTTTTCTGTCGACTCTGAGCTGCTCTTATGTGTTGTTGAATAGATCTGACCTTTTCTGCCATTTCATCAACGAGATCAGGTCCTAATAGCTTTCTTTCCCCAACTTCATCCCAGCAAGTTGGAGTCCTGCATTTCTTTCCATAGAGAGCTTCATAAGGAGCCATCTGAATACTGGAGTGAAAGCTATTATTATAAGAAAATTCCACCAAAGGTAGGTGTTGATCCCAAACTCCTTTGAAATCCATAGAGCAAGCTCTCAACATATCTTCTAGGGTTTGAATTGTTCTCTCAGACTGACCGTCTGTCTGGGTATGATAAGCAGTGATGAAACTCAACTATGTATCCAGAGTATGCTGAAGACTTCGCCAGAACTTCGAGGTAAATCTCGGATCCCGATCAGATATAATAGAAAGTGGTACTCCATGCAATCTTACCACTTCCTTTACATATATCCTGTCAAGCTGATCTAGAGAGAAATCCTCTCTAATAGCAAAGAAGTGTGCAGACTTTGTAAGACGATCAACTATGACCCAAATAGCATTATTGTCTTTGGATGTTTTAGGAAGTCCTGTGACAAAGTCCATAGTGATGTTTTCCCATTTCCATTCGGGTATGGGTAATGGTTGTAACATCCCCTTAGACTTCTGTCTCTCAGCTTTAACTTATTGACAAACCAAGCATCGAGAGACATATTCAGCAACATCTCTTTTCATGCCATCCCACCAGAAGTACTCTTTCAGGTCCCTATACATCTTCGTGCTTCCGGGATGAATAGAGAATGATGAACTATGAGCCTCATCCAGCAGGTCCTTCTTTAATTCGGGGATGGGAGGAACACAAACCCGATTCCTGAACATTATTATCCCATCACAATAAAGGTTGAATTCAGGAACATTTCTCACCTTCCTTTGTAACTCGACATCTTCTTTCTGTGCCTCTTTAATCTTCACATGTATAGATGGTTGAACATTCATTTGAGAAAGATAAGATTTTTCCCCTTCCATTATAATTCCAAGATCCATCCTTTGTAAATCCATAAATATTGGATCTTTCGTGATCCTCATCATGGATAAACTAGCATGGTCTTGTCGACTTAATGCATCTTCCACCTTGTTTGCTTTCCCAGGGTGGTAATGGATTGAGCAGTCATAATCCTTAATCAGCTCCAATCATCTTCTTTGGCATATATTCAGCTCCTTTTGTGTGAAAATATACTTTAATCTTTTATGATCAGTATAAATATCACACCTTTCACCATAAAGGTAATGCCTCCAAATCATTAATGCAAAGATTACCGCAGCCAACTCCAAATCATGTGTTGGGTAATTTTGCTCATGGATTTTCAACTGTCGTGAGGCATAAGCTATCACCATATCATTTTGCATAAGAACACACCCCAATCCCTTCATGGATGCATCACTGTAGATCACAAACCTTTCTCTACTACAAGGTAGTGTGAGCACAGGTGCACTGGATAACCTTCTTTTCAACTCCATGAAATTCTCTTCACATTCCTCTGTCCAGAAAAACTTAACTACTTTCCGAGTCAACTTGGTGAGTGGATTAGATAATCGTGAAAAATCTTTTACAAAACGTCGATAATATCCAGCCAAACCAAGAAAACTTCGGATCTTAGTTACTGTTGTTGGTCTCGACCATCTTTCGATAACCTCTGTTTTTGCTGGATCCACAGATATCCCCTCTTTTGAGATTATGTGACCCAAAAATGCAACTTTTTGAAGACAAAATTCACACTTGGTAAATTTGGCATAAAGCTTCTCCTTTCTAAGGGTCTTCAATATAATTCTCAACTGATCTTCATGCTCTTCCTTGCTCTTTGAATAGACAAGAATATCGTCTATAAAGACTACCACAAATTGATCAAGATAGTCTCTAAAGACTCTATTCATTAGATCCATGAAGATAGCAGGGGAATTAGTAAGACCAAATGGCATCACTATAAATTCATAGTGTCCATACCTTGTACGGAAATCCGTCTTTGGTATATCCTCCCTTTTGACCCTTAATTGATGATACCCTGAACGAAGATCAATCTTGGAAAAGTATTGAGCTCCGCGTAGTTGGTCAAATAAGTCATCAATGCGTGGGAGAGGATATTTGTTCTTGATAGTGATCTTGTTAAGTTCTCGATAATCAATGCAGAGTCTCATTGATCCATCTTTCTTCTTAACAAATAGAACAGGTGCTCCCCAAGGTGACGCACTAGGGCGTATGAATCCCTTATCAAGATTCTCTTGGAGTTGCTTCTTCAATTCCTACAACTCAGTTGGGGCCATTCTATATGGTGTCTTTGAAATAGGCAAAGCACCCGGTACGAGTTCTATTGAAAACTCAACTTCACGACATGGTGGAAGACCCGGTAATTCCTCCGGAAAGACATCATCAAACTCCCGTACAATGGGAATATTCTTAATCGTGAGTTTCTCACCAACCATTTGAGATAAATAACCTTCATTTAGTGGAATCAATAACCATAAGATGGAAGAAATTTCCGCTGGAAGATTATGTTCATCCTTGCATCGATAGACGATCGTAGATTGATCTGGAATATGAAATGTGACTTCCCTTCTTTGGCAATTGATATGAGCTCCATGTAGAGAAAGCCAATACATGCCAAGAATCACATCAAATTCCACTAAAGGAAGGATCACAAGATTTGCAGGAAGCACTTTCCCACAAACTTCGGTCGGAGAAGAATTATAAACTTTTTATGCGACTGTTGTGCCATTAGGTGTTGTCACAGCTAAATCAACATCTAATTGTTGAGGTAATATGGTGATACCCTTAGAAAATTCTTTAGAAATAAAAGAGTTGGTGGATCCAGAATCAAATAAAACATTTGCTACTTTAGAGTGGATGGTAAGTGTACCTTTCACCACTTCGTTATCGTACTCCACATCGCTGATAGAAATTGCATTTGACTTTCCTTTGTCTTTAGACTTAATATTTTATTGATGTCGACCATCATCATCAACCCTTGGATTTGGGTATTGATTGGCATAATGCCCCATCTCCTTGCACTTGAAACATTGAAGTGTAGTAGGTTCATTCTGTGTATCCCTTCCTTTGTTTGCATCATTAGACATCTTCTTCCCATTATCACGACATTCAAATTCCCGATGACCTTCCTTTCCACATTTAAAACATTTACTTGTCCCTTTAAGACAACTCCCTCCTTGTTTCTTTCCACACTTTGAGCATAAGGAAAAGATCATCTTCTTTTCAGTGTGCTCTTTAGATTTGTCTTTGAATTCCATCTTCCTCTTCTTATCAAACCCATGTGACTGATGGGTTATTCCAATCCCCATCTCGACTTTGAGAGCACAACGAACGATTTCCTCGTAGCTATTGAAGTCCCTTATGGATAACGCCCTTCGAAGACTTGGTTTTAAGCCACTAAAGAATCGATCGATCTTACTCTCAGGTTGGATAATAATACCAGAAGCGTACCTTGAAAGTCTTGTAAAATTTGCTTCATAGGTACCAACAGATTCATCATCCCTTTGCTTCAGTTCAAGAAACTCTTTCTCCATCTTTGTTCGGAGAATACGAGGGAAGTACTTATTGAAAAATAAGTTCTTGAACTCGTCCCATTCCATAGACTCAATTTCATCCCTTTGCCTCGTATTCTTAATAAGATTCCACCATTGATCAGCATCTCCTTCCAAACGATACACTGCTAGGATAACTTTATCATGCTCAGAACATTGAAGAACTGAAAATATCTTTTCAGTAGTACTAATCCATTGTTCAGCAACTAATGGATCAGTAGACCCACTGAAAGAAGGTGGACGCTGCCTCATGAAGGATTCAACAGAATGTTGCTCCTTCCTTTGCTCGTTTGGAAGTCCTGCATGATTCATAGCTTGAGAAAGTTGTGTGAGCATAGCTACAAGATTTTGCATTCCAGCTCCCATATCATTTGGTTGCTCAGGGGGACAATCATTGCATTGCCCATCGCATTCCGCATTAACACGGTTCCTTCGGGTTCCAGCCATTGACTAAAACCAAGAAGAATAGTGTGAGCAACACTAATTATAATAGGAAAACCACATAATCAAGGATAAAATTTCACACTTAAGGTTTTATCCTAGGGTATTCATGGCCATTTCTAAAACACTAAGATTGTGTTCTATGCTTAGACTTATCCTTAGGGTTCTTACTAAGGCTTTCACATCCTAGTTTCCAAAGGTTGACTATACCTTTCCTCTGATACCAACTGTAGAGACCCGTATCTTGACGTACATGGACATTACAGTACTTTTGCGGAATACTTGGTACATAACAAAAACACACACACAAGGATCCTTTCCTCTGATACCAACTATAACGACCCATACCTTACATACATTATTAATACTTCAAAATTGAAGCAAACTTATTACAACATATGACAAAACCACAAAGGACCGTATAGGTATAGTGTCTTTAGAAACTGGGAAACATAAACAACTGGTTCATAAATCTTCTACAGTGTCTCCCATTTATTTAATCATATATAGGGTCCCTTTTAGCATATTCTACTTAATATCCATCTTCCTGACCTGGGGAAAAGAAAACATAAAAGGGTGAGCTCAAATGCTCAGTAATGGAAAATAAAGGAAATAAAAATCATATCATATCTTTTTGAAAATCATAACCTGCAAAAGAGATCATAATATCTTAACATGGAACAAATCATAGAAGTGAAAATGAGATCCCCATAATCATAACATGAAACTTGAAACTTTGTGGCATACACACATAATCATGGAAAATCATTTCTTGTTAGTCATGACTCATTGCCAAGACTATCTTAGTGGACAAAGTCCCTTTCTGAACCAAGTCACCCTCGTTCCAGTCCTGTTTCACTGAACCGGTATAACCTACCGTTCCAGCCATGTCTATCTAATGAGAAATAAAATCTTTACCCAATGCATTGGAGGGAGATATAGGTCCCACCAATCTTATAATGAATCCTTTATTATGTGTTCCACTTAATCATAAACCATACATCATAGCGTAACCCATGTAATAAAAATGGGATTCTTAAACAACATGACATCATAAAACAATTCATATAAGATAACGAAAAAAAAATATTTCCATCAAAAAATAATCAAATCCATGTAATAATAGGGATAAAAACAGAACCCTTTTATTATCTTATATGGAAAATAATTTTGATAAAAGACTTGAACTCCATTCTTGAGGAAAATATCCTTTCAACTTCAAAAACACTTTTCCTTTCATAACATGTCATACAATTTTAAACTAAAAGAAGTTGATTAAAAATAAACTTGAATTCTTGTAAAGGAAACTTCTTGGAAATAATGTTTTAGAAATCCATTCATGCCGTATAAGTTAAAAAAACATTCTTCGTACTTTTGTCAGAAAAGTCAAAAAGTACCTCGTACGAAAAACGACAAAAGATTCCTTTCATTTCTTTTACTAAAAACTCACCGAAGGGTAAAAATGGATTTAAACAATTTTAGGTGGATGGAAATAATATTACATATTTATGAAACATGGATTTGGATGATAAAATACACCCCAGTAAATACTTACGAATAAACAATCTCGGATAAAAATGAGATTGTGATATTTTCCTTACCTTAGGTCCGACTTGCTTTGTACGTGTTTGAACCTCCTGTATAATGATTTAAATAATGTTATTGACTTATTACAGAATCATACATATTGATATGATTATCATTTATGGTCATATTCTTAGCTTCTTGTTAGTAATATTTCATTGTTTCTTGTTACTCGGGTCTTTATTGCCTTTTGTTCTTATGCGTGTTTTGCCGAATAAATTATTATTCTTCTTTTAAGGTTATAGATACATTATATCCAGAATGGTATTAGTGTAACATATATCATATTTATTCATTCAATTCATTTATATAATTACTATGTAATGATGATCATGTAGAACGAGTCGCATCATATCGTGGAGACAGTATTCCGTACGTACGCACGAGTGATGATATCGTTCCTATGATCATGGAATTGTATTTGAGTATATATATATATTATTTCAGTATAAATATTACTTTATAATAATCATAAATAGTTACTAATTACACCATTATACCCATCCTTGTAAGGTGGTGGTGGAAAATAGATTACACCACGGCGTGGAGACGGTATTCCGTACGTACGCACGCGCGGTGATTTCATTTTTCTGTAGGATGGATAGAAGGTGAATTAGGGTTGTTTCAAATTTATAATAACATATCATTATGTAAGTAATACTGATGTTATTACTTTATAATGAAACAACTAAAGAAGAATAATTTGAAGAAGAAAGAAATTGAAAAGATCGGTAATGGATATTACCTCTTCTTTGAACGCCTCTTTGAATCCTCCACATAGGGAACTAAGATTGGTCTTTGAAGAAGACCAGGACCTCTAGGATTATTATAGGGAAGTGGAGAGGATAAAATGGCAGGGGTTGGCCGAGCTTGAGTGCTCAAATTGGTGTGAGGAGGAGGGGGAGGAGGTGCCCTTTTATAAGGGAGGAGAGGGGCACCTTAGGAATATCTCAAAATATTATTTTATATTAAAGTCAAAATCAGTTTATAATGGTTCCAAAGGGTCTTATTTCGAAGATAAAGTGGGGATGGATCAAAATCCTATCATACAATAGTATTTAGACAAGGTTAGGGTATTATTTTAATCCTTATCAATTAGATTTATCTCTAAGTTAAATAATTTAACTTTTACCGTGTCTTTTTGTTTTCCTTCACTATATGGTTAATACACTTACTATAACATGCCAAACGAACCCCAAATTGTTTATTATTAATATATATATCCTTATCTATGTCATCTGGCCGAACCTTATATTTTTAGGAATAAAATAACAATTAATAATATAATATTTGATTTAAAAACTATTTTGTGTCAATTTTGACACTATTTGATATATGATTTTTATGAAAGTCATAACAGAATTATATGTTCGAACCAAGTTGATTAAATCAACACTAATATATCATAGTAACCTAGAAAATTATTGTAATTCATAAAAAGTCTCAAATTACGTTTATTTTGGTGTTTATAACATCAATTATGTCAATATTTCATTAATAAGATAATTACTGCATCATCATTGTGTCATAAATAAATTAAATTATTTAATGTCTAAAAATTAAAAATAAACTACCATTATGTAGGAAATCTTTTTATCTTTCTAATGAATATTTATAGTCGAATTTATCTTATGTATAACCCCATATTAAAAATGATTTACTTATTAAACTTTGATTTTAACTATTTTAACCCTTCTTTAAATAAATTAATAGTAAATGTCATAATCTAATACAAGTGGGCCTAAATGGTCATATTTTATTCATAAGGTTGTTTTTGGTCGAATTACACTTATCCAATAGAATTAGGACATGTGTTAGGGTAATATTGATATCATATTTACCCTTAGTTACCCTATATACTATTAACCGCGGTAAAAAAAGTAAACAGTTACTATTCACCAAAAAATTATTTTTATCTCATTGAACCACATTTTACTTACTGATATCAACCGTGTCTGTCGGATTTTCGAAATTCCATTCACAGAAGCGGTAAAATTAAGTTTTATGCAAAATTCAGTTTTTAACCTACCACTTAGTGGTTTCACTATTCATCAAAAATTGAAAGTTTTCAGAAAAATACCAAAATTTCACCCTAGGATAATTTCGGTATTCCGAATCCAAAAATGAAGTCCATTTTAAAAATAAAATTTATAAAATTTCAAAAAGTGGTTATTACTATTCATAACGGCTAGTTTTAATAATATTTTAATAGCATATCATTGTTTAGTGAAACTCGGTATTGCGTACGACGCAAGCTATCTAGGAAGGTCGCGATTGCGTGTAAAGTAAGCCAAGCTAGTATGTAGTGAATGATTCCTTTGATGATATATAAATAACAAAATATTACTCATAAAAATATCGGGTGTTACAAATAAATAAATATTGTTGTATGAATCTAATTAGAAATAATAAAACATATGACAGAGAATATGGTTATACTAATCAAGGATTGTTATTTCATGATGAATTATCATCGGCAAACATTTGAGTCATAGAAAATTCTACATTAACTATGTTACATTTGAAATCTGACCCTTTGGTTAATTATTTGATAAATTTTGGCTTATAAATTTGGGGTGCAGGGAAATCCTCTATTTTTTCAGGTTTTAGTGAAATCTACATCATTTTAAATAATTATATATGCTTAAAATGTGGATAAATATTTTTAGGAAAATACCAAATCCTTTAACAAGGGTATATTTTCAGATTCTTATATTGATAAAGTTGATGTTTTGTTATTTCCACTAAATTATGTTTTCCTTATGAGTCCCAATTGAATAATGATTTGTTTAGTGAACCTCATAGTTCTCTATTTTCCATTTATTTGGGAACCAATGTGATTTATAAAGACCATAAGATGCATTATCGATTGGATGGAATGCAAGGACATATTTTCGACATCACCATGAAGTCTTTCATATATATGTAGGTTAAATAAGGATAATATTTTTAGAAGGAAATTATTCAACCTTTTCCATTTTCAAAGGGGAAATAAGAAAATATATCAATTTATTTCATGTTTAGATTTTTATAGACAAATCGAGGTAATATTGTGATTTGGTTTGTTATTGATCAATTAATTAAATCTAAACATTTCATTCTTATTCATGATAATATAACCTTATACTAGATTTCTTGACTTTATCTAAAAAAATATTCTAGTTATATGGAGTGATCGTATCTATTTTATCAGACCATGATCCTTGTATGACATCTAATTTTTTTAAAGGACTTTAGAGGTCATTCGGTGTTAAATTAAATTCAGTATAGAATTTAATCCTCATTCTAAAGGAATGCTAGAGAAAGGATGTCTTTAGGACTAATGATTAAAAAGAAAATGGATGAAAAGGTATAGTTGATTTAGGAACATAAGTGAAAAGGTCATAGAAGGTAGAAATGATATGCAGAAAATTAGAGGAAGGATATTTATTTTAAATTAATAGATGTTTTATTTTTGAAAGTATTTCCATGGAAAATGGATTTTTATTTTGGTATAAATGGGAATATAAATCTATGGTTCATTAGACCTTATTAAATCATAGATAATTTTTTATTCGTTACCTACTTAGAGGATTATCCTTCATCTTTATCTTAGGTACCTAATGTATTTAATGTTTCGATGTTATGAAAAATATGTGATGGATTCATGTCATGTTTTGAGCCATGAAGTTGTTTAGCTGGAAGATAATATTTATTATGAGGAAACCCCATTATAGATTATTTACCATATAGATAAATTTTTCAGAATAATTTTATTATCTAGGTTATGTATTTAGGGAAAACCCATATGGTTTATGTAATGACCTCCCAATTCTCACTAGATTGAGAGCTCAATGAGTCCTTACTAGGCCTTAAGCGACATCCCCAAGATGACAATGGCTGGAAATAAGTGCCAAAGGGTTTCAAATACAAGTTGGGGGATTATTTACCCTTTAAGAAATAAACCAAATAACCAACCAACCAAAGGATACACTAACAAAAACAACATGATTCATGTTAATGAAACAACCAACTCATCCATTACCAAATGGGAAACACACTATTCCACAATACAACCCATAAACCAATACAACCAAAACAAAAACAGAGTGCTATTAAGAAGAGTAAACAAAAGACCCAAAGTTAACCAAGACACACTCCACAGATCTACACCAAGATCCATGCTCCATGAACTCCCACTTCTCCAAAGCATCACCATGAAACATTAGAAAGGAGATGCCTTATGTTTACTTCTGTCTCAGAATACGACATCTGAAAAAGCACCAAAGTGCCAAAGTAGGAGTGTTTATAAAACTCAGTAGGTTTTTCCCAATGACTTCCCTACTCATACCACCAAGATGGAAGAGTTAGCCACATTTATATAAAAACATTTTATATAAAACATTTTCTCAAAAGCATTTTATAACTAAATATAAACAAGTTTCCAAAACCATTCATAACCAAAGTCATTACAAGTGAAATTTAAACCAATTTTCCAACAAGTTATTTTTCTAGAAAAATAACCAAACAAGCTTAAGAACCATTTCACAATCATTCCTTTTTGGCATACCTATCCATATCCTAACCCATTCTACAAACCATGCATGCTTCATTATGATAGTTCCATACTCATGAATGGTTGCTCGTCAATCTACGATGTCTTCACAAGGTAATTGTTCCCCATGTTCCATAATCCCTTTGGCACCAAGCACAAGGTCATATTTCTGCCAAGCCCCATATTTCCCATGTGCCATTAACCCTTTGGAACTAAGCAGAATGTCATATTTCAACCAAGCCCCGTACATGCAATATGTACACAACCCTTCCCCATGTTCCATTATCCCTTTGGCATCGAGAACAAGGTCATGTTTCAACCAAGACCCATATTTCCCATGTGCCATTAACCCTTTGGAACCAAGCACATGGTCATATTTCAACCAAGCCCTATATATTAAATATGAACACACAGCACATATTACCATCAATCATGCCAAAACACCCTTTCAATAAAAACACCTTTTTATTGAAAACCATTTCCATCAAAACCATTTCGATGCCAAAGCATTTCAATTCCAAACCATTTCAATAAAACTAACCTTTTATTGAAAACCAATTCCATCAAAGTCATTTCAGTCACAAATCATTTCAATAAAACACCATTTTTATTGAAAAACGATTTTTCATAAAACCATATATAGTTTTAGAAAATCCATAATTTAAAATCACCATTTTAAATTCAACAAGCCAAATCACTTTGCACAACAATTCAACAAAATTTCACAATCTCATCAAAATCCTAAATCATCACTAAAAAAAATTTATTCTATTATTTTTACAATAAAATCCATTCATATAAACCAATTTGAATCTAATCCAATCAATTCTAGAAAGGGGAGTCGAGAGTAAAGCCTCCTACCTCAAAGGTTTTGACGAAAACCACAACAGTCGAAGAACGCTCAAGAAACCTGGATCAATTCTCCTAGAACCCACCGTAGATATCTTCTCCTAGAAATAAAAAGATCAAATTTCATCATATTTCGCATCCACACGCTTATATCTACCCTTAACAGGTTTAGATCTATGAGACCGAGAGAATAAGATAAGTAGATCTAAGTATATCTAAGAAACCGATTGAGAACGAAGAAGAACGATCACATACCTCAAGAATCCAGCTTCGATTCACCAATATAATCATTCATATCTCCTCCAGAATGATGGGAGAACCTTCTCTGATGTAAGGAGAAACAGAATCCCGAAGTATGGTAACTTAGGAGAAAAAATGAGCCACTTAGAGGCAAAAATATGTGAGATCCACCTTTATAGGATCTCGTTTAAGTGGTCGCACAGTTTGCTTGCACAGTTAGAAAAATCGTGCACTAACCATGCTTTAGCAACTGCCTCAGCCACCCATATCTCACGGTTTGGCCACATTATTAGAAAAACCATGAGCCGAATGTGCGGAAGCTGCTGCCTCCAAGACCTACTACGCAGGGTTTGGCCGTACAGTTTAGATAAACCGTGCGCCGCCCGTGCGACATCTCCTTTTGTCTCAAAACTTCATTCCATGTTCTATCGACTCTCCCATTCATCACCTCTAACTTTATAACCATTAAAAGAATCAATAAAGGGTAACATACCAGAATCTGGGGTACTACATTCTCCCCACCATTGGTCTTTCCAACCCCAGAAAGTAGAAAACCTTCACCCAACTGAAAGAGTTCCATCCACTGCCCTTTCATTTCCTTTTCACATTCCCAAGTCTCTTCCTGATTCTGACCATGCTTCCATAAAGCCCACACTATGATGATGCTTTTTCTATGCAGGAATTTCTCTTGCCTATCCACAATATATACTGGGATATGTATCAATAAAGCATCCGGCTCTAGGTCAACGTTATCCCATCTAATCACATGGTTAGGATCAAGACGATACTTTTTCAACTAATATACATGGAACAAATTATGCACCAAACTGAACCATGGTGGTACTTCCAACCGATGTCCCACCTCTCCAACCCATTCCAGTATCTCAAAAGGGTCAATCTATCTAGGAGATAACTTGCCTTGATTCCTGAAACGATGATGTCCAAGCCTCGGAGAGATCCTCAAGAAGACATGATCACCCACAATGAACGACAATGGTCTTTGACGGTGATCTGCATAAGATTTCTGATGTCTCTTAGCCATTTCCATCTTCTTTCTAATCAATGGAATGTTCTCCATTGTTTCTTATACAAGGATTCTCCCAACTAGAGAAGTTTCACACGTTTCCACCCAATATAGTGGAGAACGAAAAGGATGCCCATACAATGCTTCAAATGGAGCAATGCGTATGGAGGCTTGATAGCTATTATTGTATGAGAACTCCACTACGGTTATATGCTTCTCCCATGAGCCACTAAAATCCATTACACAATCCCGCAACATGTCTTCCAACGTTTGTATCGTCTGCTCAGATTTCCCATCTGTTTGAGGATGATACGTCGTGCTCATCATCAACTGAGTCTGAAGGGCTTGCTGTAATGATTTACAGAAATGAGATGTGAACCTCAGATTTCTATCTAACACTATATAAACTGGTACAACATGCCTCTTTACCACTTCTAGGATATATATTTTTGAATGATCTTACACCATATGAGTTTCACGAATTGGTATTAAATGGCCCGACTTGGTTAGATGATCCACTATCACCCAAATGGCATCGTGTTTTTGGACCATTCATGGAAGACATGTAACAAAATCCATTACTATTTGATCACATTTCCTCACTGGGATAGGTAAATACTATAACATACAAGTTGGTCTCTGATGCTTTGCTTTAACCTGCTGACAAGTCAAACACCGTGAGACGAACTCGGCCACCTTTCTTTTCATGTGACTCCACCAAAACTGTGTCTTCAACGCCTTAAAATTTTTTTGTGTACCTGGATGTACAGCCCATTTCGATGGTGGTAAGCATGAAGGAGTTGTTCCTGACAAACCATAGGTACAACCATCAAATATTTGAAACCCAAAACTGAACCCCCATCATGATTCCATCCATCAATGGTCTCCCTACCATTGAGTTTTGAACTTACAACCAGACTTTCTGCATCAGATGTTTGTGCTTCTATGATCATCTTTACTAAATCTAGAACAAGTATAGCTGAAAATAAAATAGAAACATCACTTCATTTTCATATTTCACAAGCATGTCAGCTAAGACCGACATCAACTACCACTCATCTGAATCTTATTTCGCTAACTGAACATATGAATTTGTACGCAATGCATCCTCCACTGAATTTCCTTTTCCCAATGTGTACATAAAGTCAAAGTCAAGCATTTGGAGATACAACATCCACCTTCTATTCCTTAGATTCAAATCATCTTGTGAGAAAATGTGTTTCAAGCTTCTGTGATCTGTAAACACAGTAAATTTCTCACCAAAGAGATAAGGTATCCATGTTTTCAAAGAATGGATGACTGCAGCTAACTCCAAATCATGGGGTGGGTACTTCTTCTCAAGAACCATCAACTTCCTTGAACCATAGGCAACCACATGGTCTCCTTGCACGAGAAAACAACCCAAAACTTACTCTAAAGCATCACAATACACCACAACAAAAGAATCCAGATATCACTAAAATATCTGATTCATGAAAGCCATGATGACCACTGGTGTATTCATTTGGCCAAAAGGCATGACTATATATTCGTAGTGGCCATATCTACTTCTGAAAGGTGTCTTTGGAATATCCTCCTTCTGAATTTATAATTGGTGGTATCCTGATCGCAAGTCAATCTTGGAGAACCACTATGCGACCCTTAATTGACTGAATATATCATTAATGCATGGAAGTGGATAACTATTCTTTATTGTAACTTGGTTAAGCTTACGATAATCAGCACATAGCCGAAGAGTTCCAGCTGCCTTCATCACAAACAAAACTGGTGCTACACATGAAGATGTACTTGGTCGAATGAAACCCTTACTTTCTAGCTCCTCAAACTGCACTTTCAATTCCCGTAACTCGGTTGGTGCCTTCCTAGATGATGGAAGGGAAATAGAACTTGTACCCGGAATGAGATCAATCATAAAATCCACTTCTCTTAGAGGTGCTAACCCTGAGAAGTTTTTGGGAATTACATTTGAAAATTGATCCACCACAACTGGAAAACGATTTCCCTCCATCTCTTCCATTGATTCCAAATTAATCATTTCCAAATTGTAAGATATCATTCCCACCATTTGCTCCAACAAGCTCTTTGATCCTTTCTTTAACATCCTCTCTCCTCTGAATAGATTTTCGATGCCTTCCTCAGTCATGAAACTAACCATTCTCCTCTAACTGTAGATGTGAGACTTAAACATTTTCAACCAATCCATACCCAGGATTACGTCATAGACATCATGTCCAACTTTTAAAAGTCCCATTTTAACTCAACTCCATCAATAGTTATAGAACATGCTCTACACAAAAAGGTTTAACATTCACTTTCACTAAGAGGAGTTTTCTGTTTCAAAAAAGAAGGCATCATCTATAGTTTTAAACATAGAAAATCAATGGCATGAGAATTAATGAAGGAATGGGGATCACCCATATCAAAAAATGCTTTCATCAATGGGGAAATTAAAAGAACCATACCTTGCACTCTGGATGGTCCAAAATGATCATCCACTACAACTTTCTCAGATCCAAGCAGATGCATGCTTTCCATGCTCTGCTCTTTATTTTCATACTGACACTTCCCTTTTTAAGGAGTTTCATGAACAACTGACCCCAGATCATTACGGAAAAGCATTGAAGATGTCTCATCTTGTTAAAATTATGACAATTTTGTGGTTGTTCCTTACAATATCTCTTGATGTGGCTCTTAGAGCCACACTGGAAATGTCTTGGCTTACACTTGGGTCTCGAAGAAAGTATAAACAATCTTGTGGTCTGATTTTGATGTGTTCTTACTCATGGAGAAAAGGTGTATGATTCCCCCTTTCTCTGAGTGTTAGAGCTCTCACCTCCTCTAGTAACGATAATTATACTTCCTCCACAATGATTTTCAGCACTGACAGATATTGTAAACAAAGTATCCGGTTGCAGTCCCAATTCAACGGTTTTAAAAGACTGAGTGATGCTTTGGACAAACTATTGGTTCACCTGTGGTCCAGGTCCAACCACATTATCACTAACCTCTTCTGAATGGTTTCTATGATGCCTACATGGTTCCATTTCCTAAATCCACAACAAACCTCTTTAATCTCAATCTCTAGCAACTGATGGATTAGCATTTTAAATTCTATTACATCATATATCACAACATTGTTTTTTAAAACATCCTTTTTCCCATGTTCAAAAATTTTTGAAAACATTCCTCATGCCTTTTGAAAATCAAACCATTTTAAAAATACACCAAATATCCTTTTATCAAAATATTTCATTGAAAACAATTTCTGCATTTTTTCTAAAAATTCGCACCATGCACAAAATAATAAGTCATTCCTCGCAATGGGATATGAAATCATAGTGGGAATTCATTCCTCTACAATGCATGTCATGCTCCTCTCATTGGCTAAACCCATGTCAATGAGATTTCCAACATTCTAGAAGTGTATCCAAAACACTTATGTACCCAACACCCTGGTAACTTGAATTCCAACATAAATGGGTTAGCTATGTCCTTTAATGATATACATTTCATGTTCTGACAATCCTATGCCTATCTATTATTTCTACCCAAGAAATAGACAAGAATTTATTTCAACTCAAATACTGAGAACATCTATGACCACTTGTTAGGAAAGGACTGAACAAGATGATACCATTTGTAATTACCCGCCAATTCTCATTGTCTTGTGAGCTCAACAAGTCCTTACTAGGCCTTAAGCGACAATCCCAAGATGCCAAAGGATGACAATAAATACTAAAGGGTTTCAAATACATATTGGGGGATGATTTATCCATTATGAAATAAACCAAATAAACAACCAACAAAAGGATCCACTAACAACAACTACATAATTCTTGTCAACGAAACAACCAACTCATCCATTACCAAAAGGGAAACACACTATTCCACAATACAACCCATAAACCAATTCAACCAACACAAAAACATAGTGTTATGCGGAAGAGTAAAAAAAGTCCCAAAGTAAACCAAGACACATTCCATAGCACTACACCAAGCTCCATGCTCTATGAACCACCACTTCTCCCAAGCATCACCATGAAACACTAGAAATGACATGCCTTACCTTTAACTTTGTCTCGGAATACGACTAATAAAAAAGCACCAAAATTCCAAAGCTGGAGTGATTATAAAACTCAGTAGGTTTTCCTTTAATGACTTCCCTACTCCCTCCACTAGAACAGAAGAGTTAGCCACATTTATATAAAAATAGTTTATATAAAACATTTTATGAAAAGCAGTTTGTAACTAAATATAAACAAGTTTCCAAAACCATTCATAACCAAAGGCATTCCAAGAGAAATTTAAACCAATTTTCCAGCAAGTTATTTTTCCAGAAAAAATAATCCAGGAAGCATAAGAACCAGTTCACAAACATTCTTTTTTGGCATACCCAACCATTTCCCAACCCATTCTATCAACCATGCAAGCTTCGTTATCAAAGTTTCATACTCATGAGTGGGTTCTCGTCGATCTACCAAGTTGTCACAATGTAATTATTCCCCGTGTTCCATTATCCCTTTGGCACAGAGAACAATGTCATATTTCAACCAAGCCCTGTATTTCCCATGTGACATCAACTATTTGGAACAGAGAAAAAGGTCATATTTCAACAAGCCTCATACATGCAATATTAACACACACCTTCCCCATATTCCATTATCCCTTTGGCACTGTGCACAATGTCATATTTCAACCAAGCCCAGTATTTCCCATGTGCCATTAACCCATTAGAACTGAGCACAAGGTCATATTTCAACCAAGACCTGGACATACAATATGAACACACACCACATATTCACATCAATCATGCCAAAACACCATTTCAATAAAAAAACCATTTTATTGAAAACCATTTCCATTAAAACCATTTCAATACAACTCCCCTTTTATTGAAAACCAATTCCATGAAAATCATTTCAATGTCAAACCATTTCAATAAAACACCCTTTTTATTTAAATCAAATTTTCATCAAACCATATACGGTTTCAGAAAATCCATAATTTAAAATCAACATTTTAAATTCAACAAGCCAAATCACTTTGCACAAAAATTCACCCAGATTTCAGAATCTCATCAAAACCATAAATCATCACAAATGAATATTTATTCTATGACTTTCGCAATAAAATTTATTCAAATAAACCAATATGAATCTAATCCAATCAATTCTAGCCAGATTAGTCGAGAGTGAAGCCTCCTACCTCAAAGGTTTTGACAAAAACCACAATAGTCGAAGAACGCTCAAGAAACCCGAATCGATTCTCCAAGAACCCACCATAGATCTCTTATCCTAGCAAGAACAATACCAAATATCATCATATTTGGAATCCACATGCTTAGATATACCCATAATGGGCATATATATATATGAAACTGAGGCAAGAGGAGATGTAGATCTATGTCTATCTAAGAAACCAATCACGAATGATGAAGAACGATCACATACCTCAACAATTCAGCTTTGATTTTTCAAGATAAGCCTTTGGATCACCTTCGGAACGATGGGAGAACCTTCTATGACCTAAGGAGAAGAAAAATACCATGTTATGGACACTTAAGTTAAAAAATGAGCCACTTAGAGGCAAAAACGTATGAGATCCACCTTTATAGGATCTCGTTTAAGTGGCCGCACAATTTGCTCGCACGGTTATACATATCGTGCGCTAACCGTGCATTAGCTACTACCTCATCCACCCTTATCGCATGGTTTGGCCACACAGTTTGACAAACCATGCACCAAATGTGCGGAAGCTACAGCCTACAAGACTTACTATGCACGGTTTGGATGCACAGTTTAGAGAAACCGTGCGTCGCCAATGCGACTTCCCCTTTTTCCTCAAAACTTGATTCCATGTTCTCCCAAATCTCCCATTTTCCAACTCTAACATTATAACCATTAAAAGTATCAATAAAGGGTTACATACCAGAAACCGATGGAATTATAGTTGAAGAGGCTACATGGGAAATATAAAATTCTATGAGGGATTGATATCCTCACATATTTAATAAGTGAATAAAATTGTGAGGAAAAAATTTATAAAATGGATAATAATTTTAAAACCCAGAAAATGATATAATATATGATATTAAATTGTTTTAATATGAATTAGATAGTTATATTCCTTTAAAAATATTATGCAATTTTTAAATTACAAATGAAATATATTTAACCAAAATAATTTTTATGAGGCCATAGTGAATAATTTAATTTATAAATATCAGTTTTTTAATTTTAAAACATGAATATCAATTTGGAAATAATAATATCCAAATAAATTTATGGGTTATTTTTTTGGAAATCATTGAATTGTCAGTGAATTGAAAAAGAATACATGATTTTTCTATAAAAGAGTCATTTCTTTTAAATAATATATGTATTTTAGTTCTTTATAATTTTATAATATGATTTATGTTAATATAATTATTTTTTTTATATTTAATCGACATAATTACTTTTTAATTAACATTATATTGGTTTTTAGTATAATTTTTTTGTTAAAAGACATGATTTTTATAATAACTATTTTAAATACATAATGTCTATGCATTTAGATTAATTAAAATAATCACAAATGATCAATGTTTTAATTCAAATTTTTATATAAAATATCAAAAAAAATTAATTTATATTTATATAATTATTATTATATTCATAGAGTTAATATAAAATTCATACTTTAATTGAGAAATAAACTTCTTGAAAGCCCACCATTTTTTCATGTAAGTAGGTTTTTTTATATTTAATTTGGAAACTTCATCAAATTGAATTTTGTAAAATGGATTAAAAATTTGGAATTATAATTTTTTATATTATCTAATAATTTCATCCTATTTTTTTACCAAAATGAATAGTGAAAACCATAAAATGTAATTGCATACAATTACGGTAAGAATGGATTTACTAAGGATTAAATTAAAAAGATAAATCCTAAAATGACCGAAAAACATGTATAAAATATATTTTATGACCATATTTCAACAAGGAAAGTTTTAATTAATTATAATAATCCATTTTGGACTCTTTTGGAATGTAAAAAACGTGGGTACACCTTTTCCATTTCAATTATTACAAGTGTTCCACTCAACTCACTTATAAAAGGCCAGCCCTCTCTTATCATCTAAACATATACACAGAACATTGATGTAGAACATACCTAAAAAAATATAATCCTTAATTTCATCATCTCATTTTAGATACCTTTTTTGGTCATAAATCTATCCCAAAAATCCTTTTAGTAAAAACCAAATGTTGTTACCGTAATAAGAGGTATTGTTCTTCAATGAACATTTTTTTATTTCATTCACAACCCCCTTAAATTATTATTAAACCATTATTATCTAATAATGTAAGTATATTAGAAAATAATAGGTCCTGTTATGAATTTAAAACAACCTAAATCATACCAATTTTCTATTAAATGAGTTATTAAATCATCGTTCATTTGTACGCATGACTACCTCATTGTGAACCCATGTCCTTTATTTTTCCATTATCACCCATCACAAGTAGGTATAATGATGGATCAAAAGAATATATATTATAATCCTAAAAAACATATTCATATGGAGTCAATATATCATATATATACCTTTTAACTATTCATTTCATAGTAGATATGATATTGTCTCTCATGTGTACAGTAGGCAACAGCCTCACGAAATGATTGGATTTGTTTTTCACTAAGTATTTACAAGGAAGGTAATAAGGATAATAAAAATGAAAATATGATATATAAATGGAATAATTATTATATTAATTAAATTATTATAATTATTAAAATATAATACCTCATTTTATTACATAACTTTTCACTCATAGAAAATTTATAATGTCCTTCATGAAAGTGTGCATTGGCACCTTCATGAAGTAATGTGAAATTATTTTCATCACCACACCACATGGATGATATATATAATATTATTTAAGAAACTAATATTTTATATATGATATTATTATCATTATATAAGGATAAAATATTACTAACCTCTTTTCCATAATGATTTTTAAAGAATGGAACTCAAGCGTACTAACGTCCTACCATCTCCATGTTTCTAACATAATTCAATTATCAAAACCATATTTCATGATTGTTCATAAAAGTATAAATGATATATAAATATGATATTAATTTTATGATTATTATTCTGAATAATTTTAAATAATGTCCTATTTTACCATAGTAAACCTACAAATGTTATTTTTTAAACATAAGAAAAATATCATAAAATCATCTGGAAAAAACTGAATTGATTATTTAATCATATTAAACATGACAAGAAGTTAAATAAATAGAATAATGAACACAAATAAGGTTATTCATTATGTAAATAATTAACATATGTTTATTATTCAGGATGATAAATAACATACATGATGATTCTGACTCAAGGTAAGGGACAACATCTCAATTTCATTTCGTTGAGGAATATTTTAATGGAATGAACCTATATTCTTTTATTATTTATATATAAATTCCATTTGATATGTTATAAAATTTATATACCTATAATAATGGTATTTGATTTTTTTTATAATGTTATTCTTTCACGAGGCTTATGATTCAAATATCTCCAAAGTCATAAGTGAATTTTCTTTTCTTTGTTTTAAATCCTTTTTTAATGTTTTCCTCCCAACTCGTCCATTTCAATGTCCATGTTTCTTAAAAAAATTGAATGTTCTTATGTGGACATAATATTATATAAAGTAAAATTTACTTCCATGTTTAAATTATTTTCTAATGTTTTAAAAACTAATACTTTTACATGTTTTATACGAAATGTTTTGAGAAAAGACAACATGAATGTTCTATTTTTAACATACATAATGACAAAAATAATTTCTTCCACTTTCATCATTATTTTTTATGGATTCATTTGAAATAATTAATTAATTCTTCAATGAAATAACTTAAATCCCTTTTTTGGTTATTTATTTATTAAAAATATCATTTTAAATGAAAATGTTATTTTTATATTCGAAAGTGAATTTCATACAAGTTAAAAAAATCAAACCATTTCTAATGAAAAAATGTGAGCATAAATTTTTTATTTCATTGATATTATGTTTGTGAAGGGTTCTATGATATATCATTGGATGAGTTAGACATAACTTATACAATGGTCTCTCCCAAATAGTGCTCTAATTAATTAGGTAATGCTTATATACTCTAGATAATAATATTGGATGTTGGTAGTATAGTTATCCAACTTTTCAAGGGGTTTGTAAGGGTTCTATAATGGTTCATTAAGATTTTGTCCCAAGGTACCAACATGACATTTCTATACATTCAAAAAATAATGATGGAAATAATTTGTTTTTATATAAAATAGAAATGATGTTTTTAAATGAATAATGCTTCCATTTTTTGGTATATGTTATGCATTAAAAAAAATTCATGGGTTTTCTTATTTTTTACTCGATTAATTTTTTTCCTAATTTTTTTCCCATACTGATATTTTTTTCTTATCCCGTGTTTTTAAAAAAAAATTACAAGGATTGAAGGATGGTTAAGGTAAATTAAGAAGTCATGTTTAATTTAATGAAGAGTTTTAATGAAAATATATGATTTTTTTGTTTTAAAAGATATATATTATGGGAAAATGGATATTGAATGGAAGTGTCCACTTTGTAATATACAGTTCTGTTATGTTTGAGTTACGACCAAATTCTCTAAACCTATAAAATTAAAATTATTCTCCAATGTATAAGAATGAATCATTGAATTATATATCAATATTATGAAATTTTTATGTTGGGGTCCTTATATTAATCATTTTCCTTGTTCTATGGAAAATGAAATCATCATCCACTTGTATTTGTGGACAACCGCCTCTACATAAAAATCGATTTCTATATATTGTTTCATCACTTCTATAAATTATTGGTCATTATAATGGGTTCTATGGTTATGTATTATGTTTATCATATAATTAAGGTTATATAAATGAAAATTGGGCATTCAATTAAAAATAAGTGAAATAAGGAAATCAGTAAATTCAATAGTCTAGAAGAACATTCTAAAAGAAAAAATTAATTCATTTAGACTATAAAATATAATTTAATAAGATATGTTCTCCATATAAAAATTTATAGTTGCAATTTATCACACTAATGTCCATTTAATGTGGTAATTATTATTTTTTTTATTTTGATATTACAAAAAATCAATCATGTAATCATCCCTTAATCATAGTATGTTCATGTTTGCGCCGGTTTAACCACATAATAGAAGGGTGTTATGAATTAATATCATGGATTACTAGGTGATTATAAATAATATTATATTATAATATAAATATTAAAATAATTATTTTAGTGGTTTTTGGAGTTTTAAAATTAGTATTTATCTCATTAATTATTAAATCACATTTCATTCATTAAGAATCACAAAAACAAAGTCATCATCAATTTCATATTCATTGGTTGTAACCAAACAACCATGTATTCAAATAATATCTTTATAAATATCTGGTTAAAAATTATATTTGATTAAATTATATTTAATTTATGAAAATTTTAGTTTGAATGAATACTAACAGTAGTTTTTATAGAAACTGGTTCAAAACATTTAGGATTATAAAAATTTGATATTGAAAATATGCAATAAATTAATATAATTCGTATATAGAATTATTGTAGATAAATATATAAAATGGAAAAAATATACATGTTTAAGTATCAGGAAAAATTTATTAATATTTATATGTTTTTGATATAGTAAGTTATCATCAAGTGTAGAGCGAATCAGGACTAAGGTATGGGTATCTTCACTCAATATCCAATTCCTTATGACATATTTATTAATATAATCCATGTTCTTATTGAATAGTGTATCTATTTCCCCATTAATCTTTTGAATAATTATCCTTTAATTATTCATGCTATTTAGTGTTTCATGTGAAATCATATCATTCAATAGGTTTTGAATCAAATGTTTTTAATATTGTTTTGGTTGTCTTGTTCTAAATTTGGATTCTTTGAGACGTGTTACATGTAATGAACCTTCATTCCATTATATTTTTTTCCTTTGATTTATTATCCTATAAATTTCTAATATTTTTTCACTTGTACTTATAGTGATATAATATACCAAATAAAGTTATTTTCATTAAATTTATTTTAACTCAATAGATACCCCAGTCAAAAGTGTTTTTAGAAAAAATAATTTCGATCATTGATTTATGATTCTAATCTTCAACTTATTTCATAAAACAAGGGTACATTATAACATTTTATTATATTATGTTCTGTAATATTTTTATTTTTATTTTTACCACAGAAACCAATTTTTATATTTCTCCATGCTTTAAGAGATCATTTTTCATAAGGTATATTGATAACTCAAATCTCGTTCTTTGATTTAAAGTGTTTCATCTTGAAAATTGTTCTTAAATTCATGGGTTATCCAACTCTAATATTTTAATATGCTTCAATCCATAATCATCATTAGTAAAATTAATTTTTAATATAAATTATTTCACCAACTCTTTTAAAAATGATTGTTTTCAGAAAACGTAATTTAATAATATTGAAAAGATCCTTTCATAATAAAAATTTTAACATTGAATTAAAATTTCCTATAAATATAGTCATTGATTTTAAATTATCTATTATTAGATATAATTTATATAATAAAATTACATAATTATCATTCACTTAAACTTTTTAATAGAAACATTTGAAATATACATATATGTTTAAATTAATGTCAGTATTAAAAATGATTTCTAAAACCTATGTTTTTTATTCACTTGTATTTACAAATTCATATTAAAAAATATTAATTTTAATGGTATTTGTGTTACTTGATATGTTCCCAAAAATATATATGTGTGTATATATATATAATTATTTTTTGGGATTTAAATCATGGTATCAAAAAATTTTATTCTTGATTCATTCATCTGTGATATAATTTGAAGAATTCTATTTCTAGGATGTTTTTTAACTGTGTCAACATTATTATATTTTTCCATCATTACACTAGGGATATATTATTAGGAAACTATATATCATATTTCTATAGATTTATTATATGGTTTTTAATATCACTTATATAATCCATCATTTTCTAATCTTTCCTAAAAATCTATTATTAAAAAGAATAACATTTCTTCTAACACATTTGCTTTTTGAATACCTTATTTCCCATTCCATTGATTGAATGTTTTTAACATACAGTTCATATATTGATTTCCATACCAAGAATTTCACATTCCTTATTTTTTCATGGTGTTTGTTATTTTTGTTGGTTTTCAGGTTGATGTCTGGGGAAATTTTATATTACAAGTTTTTTGTTTGTTTTTTCCATATAAACTACTAGTCCACTGTGTTTTGGATAAATAATATGACCAAGCATATTAAAGTATTTTTTATAGTTATTTTTCTTATTTCAAAATATTAATCACATATAAAGATGATATTTTATTCCAAACCATTTCATTCTTTTGGGAAACACTACGAGACCATGTGCTCTATGGGAGCTAGCTCATAATTTAGGGAAACTGTGCAGCAAGTGAATTACTGTGTATGTATTTCTATTAGATGTTTTTTGTATGGTTTATGAATGGTTTAAAAATAATTATACCTAACTATGTATGAATTTTTTATCAATCGTGTGGAGGTTGAATAGTTAGTTCATAGTTTAAACAAAATTGAGATACAACTATGAAACCTAGTAAGATATTTAATATTTTTGATTTTCTAAATTTTTACCTTATGATTTTAAAAAAACAATAATGGGTGTTTCATCCAACATTATCTAGAAAATACTACTGGGATACTTCAAATGATCTCCTTTATCCTCCCTTTGGATTTTGGGGTCTCTCTTATTTTTGTTTTCATAGATTTCATGTATTTTATGATTTCTTCTTCCATTTATTCCTCCTTCTTCTGGTTTCTCTAGTCTTACTTTCCTTGGATTATTCTTAGCTGAATCATAAGGTGATGAGAGGATTATGAGTGTCATTTATTTTGATTTTATAGTGTTTGGTTGGTATATTTGACCTTGTTTTCCCCTCTTCCAATGGATTCATTATGTTCTCACATCATTTAGGTAGGTGCCTCTATACATTTCAAACATGGAACATTTAATCAGATACTTCAACCATTATAAATATCTTTTAATTGTTTTATTTATTCATATTGATTTACAAACATTATTTTCTATGCATTTATTATAATAGGTTGAATTAAAAATGGGGGTTTTCTATATATTTCTATAGTTATGTATATATGTGTTCAATATAAATGTATACTAAGTGTTATAAAAAATTATATTTTGTTCAGGAAATGTGATTTTTGGAATTTTAATTATTATTCATACATTGGTATTATTTTATAAATTTTAGTTTTATTATTGAATTTTGTTTTGGATAGGATTTGGACACATATTTAATTTGGTGCCTTTAGATGTGGAAACTTATATGTTTATTCAAAATCCTTGTTCTTTATTTACTTGTATCGACTCATGAAATCTATAAGGAATTACATATATATAATGTATGATGTGTGAACATATGCATGAACACATTACACACACACATATATGTTCTTTTACATAAATATAAATTAATTGAATGTAGTATTTAAAAACATTGGTCTTCTAAAATGGATTTATGGTTTCTAAATATCTTCTTACGATTGTTTTATGACTGAGATTTATAAAAACACTATTTAAAGGCTCATTAGAAACATTAAAAATGTGTTTTGATGATCACCTTGTATTTGGAAATAACATTAATGAGAAATATATTTCCCCAAACAATGGACTAAAAACATTAATGTAAAGGCATGGTTGGAACCATTATATGTTATCATAAAATAGAATTATTTCATGAAATTCATCTAGTTTAGGGAGGTTCTTCGCATAGATTGTGTTTGTTAGTCTAAATTTCATTAATTTTGGCTTATAATGATTCATTATTGAGTTTATGTTTTTAATTACATTCTCAACTTCCCTTTTTTACTATACTGGGATACTTGGAATCATATACTTGGATGAGATATGGTTTCTATCCAATCCAAATTATATAGACTACATTCCTCATAATAAAAAAGGCCATAGTTGGTTGTCTATCTAGAGAGGCTAGATTAAATAAGGTGGTTATTTATTGACATAGGAGTGTATCAGTGGGATAATTGATGGATCTAAACTGATTAAGTTTTGGTCAACTATTTATATGTTTATGATTTTCCTGTTATTTCATACTTTTTATTTTATTATTATTTTGGGGAACATTAGTTTAATTTTATATTTCCATTTATATTTTTTTGTAGATTTATCCCATGAAAGTGTTGTCTCATTTTGGTATACATTATTTCTAATGTTTATATTTTATGACACTTGTTTACCTATTCAGATTTCTTATGATTACTTCTTTCAGGTTAGATTTCAAATTGGATTTTGAAATAGAAATTTTTTCCAATGATTTTCTAAAATGTCTTCTAAAATGAACTTTGGAAATAATATTTTCTATTAAATGGATAATAACATACATTCTAATTTTATCCAAACTAGTATTTTTGGACTATTTTGGGAATGGAAATTTATGGATTCTATAGTGATTACCTACTCATTTTTTACATTATCACACCATAATTATGAAAATCAAATTTGGTAGACCTGATTTTGTTTATAGGTTATAGTTCTGGTCTTAGTTCTCTTGAAGTTAATGTTGGTATTATGGATAGATAGTGACCAATATGTCACACAAAGAGCTTATTGTTTTCATGTTTAATTTTATTTTTAGTTTTTACATTGTTTTTTTATCTTATTTCAAATATTTAATTATAAAAACGTATTTGAAATCATATCATTGTTGTTCTAGGGACTATATTTATTATATTTTCTTTCTATATTGTAGGATAAATTCTCCTGAACAGTTGTATTCTGATTCCCTAATGCATTTCATTAGCCAATGGGGAACAAGGATGCCCCTAAATTTTGTTATGAAAAACCTCATGTTCCCATATAAGGGGTTGATGCAATTTGATTCTTGATAAAATGGTGTCATATCATGTAACACCCAATTATTATTTTTCGATGCTCCTTTTTTTTGTTTTTTTAACATCTTTTTTTGCATGTGTTTGCAGACTTCTCAGGGATACATATCCATTTATTAAGTAAAATAAACTAATAATAATGGATTTATGTTAATATGAATTAATAGAGTCTGGGTATAAATGTGTCAAAGACTTAGTGGGGTTCTTCCTAGGATCATTTAATTCTAGGAAAGGGGTACTTTAATCTTTTTGGTAAAACCTATAGTTTTTGAAGTCATATATTTTATTCCATGCCTTGTAAAATTATTACACGCCATTCAATGCCTTCATGTGAAATTCTGTAAAATGTTTTAGGTCATGGTGAGTTTACATGTTGTGTATTGGTTTCACGTAGTGTCATGTAAAAAATAATATTTTTAGTAAAAAAGTAATGGGGATTCAGAATACTTGAGATTTGTGGATTATATAATGTGTAACATTATTATACTCTCTATAATCATCATGAGTTCAGATTTTGGGTAGCTGGACAGATGATTTTCATTTAATTAATTTTAACCCCTTATACCTATAGACCATGAAGTTATAATGGGTGATTTTAGTGACCTCAGACCATTCTGGATCATTTAGTTCAATGATTTATCGTTTTGTGGCTATGGATCATTTATTTGGGTAAGCGTTCTTTCTAGTTTTTACTTGGCTTTGGTTATGGATATGATTTTTGATATGGTAGTGTTTTGATTTGTGGATAAAACATATTGTTTCTATTGATCCCATTGATTTTTATGGAATTTATTTTCTCTCAATGGTTTTTCTCATGGTTTCCAACCACCATGGTTGAAGGTATCTAGGTTTATACCATTATTAGGTAGGTGTCTCCAAAAAATGGGTTAATTAAATGAATTTTTGTTCATTCTTTGTAAATTACATTTGGGTGTTCATTAATTTTATGTGATTTGTGTTTCTAAATGATTTATTAGAATGGAATTTCTTTTCAAAATTATTTATTCTTTGAAAACATATTTTATTGATTCATAAATGGATCTTCAAACATGACATAAAATTGTATTGGATTTGAAATATTTTATCACATTGTAATCATGGTTTTTAAATATACCTTCCTATTTCAAACATTTGTAACCTTGGTTCCATCAGTAAAGCGGTAGAGGTAGCCTTAGTACATGCAGACGCACTAGAAGTTAACCTTTTTGGTATCGATGGATAGTGGAAGGACTTGATATTGGTCAGATCTTGTGTTTTTCAATTACAAGTATTTATCACATGGTTGTTTTTATCATGGATTTTTTCTCACATGTTTTATTATGAGGTTGTATCAATTAGCATGGAAATATTGGTTTATTTATGTAAATGTGTTTACATTCATACCACTTGAATAATAGATATGATTTCTTATTTATATCACATTTACTTTTCACATTTTTGGTTGATAATATGAAAGGATTTTATAAAAATATGTAAAATCCTTTAAATTTGTATTTTTGATTTGTGAAAATGATTGGAAAAATTCTTTTGTTTTAAACTGTATAATTTTTTTATTTTTGATATTAGGCCTTATATAGAATCTGTAGTGGTATCGTTCTTGGATTTTTTGATTACACCATACTTTTTACCTTTGGGAATTTTTATATGCTATATTACAGGATTTAGGTAAAGGAAATGGAATCTTATAGCATTTTGGCTTCTCCTTTGGACTTTTCCTTCATAGTGGTGTGGTTTGGAGGTGATTGTGAGTCACATTGAGACTTTTTGGGATTTCATTATTCATTCATTTGGGTTTATAATGTTTTTCTTGGATTTTATGAATATATTTGAATTTTTTTATTCCGCATAATACATTGGTTTTTTGCCTTGGTTTATTATATACAAGACTCATTCTATTTTCTTTCATTACCTCACCATTTGAAAGCATGGTCGAGTTTATGGTTTTGTTTTCCTACATTTTTCTTTTATAGGTAATGAATTTTTTATTTGGGAGTGTCAAGTAGAATTGAGATATGATTTTAATGACTTGTGATTTTGGTGTAAAATGGTATCATGATCTATTTCTTATCCAAATATTTGATTTACCAATGTTTTTTGGGGTTTTAGTCCATAATTTATATATTTGTTCGACGTTGTTAGTAATATACTTTCCTTATAATTTTATGTGTTTTAGGGGATGAAAATGGGAGTGAACTAGCATCATGTAGTGATGTTTTATGGTGTTGAGATGAATTTGGAAGCCATGTTCATAGTTCAACATGTTCCTTGTGGCAGATTCATTATAAGAGGATGGTTTTTTAAACAATGATTCCTTGTCTTTCATGACCACTAGTCCCATATTTTAGAGTCTCTAGTGTATATATTTCATTAGATTGTTTTTATATGTGTAAGTGGATTTTAAGAAACAAAATTATTTTTGAATTTTAAAACTGATAAAAAGGGTTTCCTCTAGTGGGGATATAATTGATTTTTGAATAAAAAGGAGTAATTTATATTTTTAAAAATTTAAATGGTGGTATTGAAAAATTTAAAATTCAGAAAATAATTAATGGTGGAAATTTTTGGATTTGAAATAAAATGGATATTTTTTTTAAAAACAAGACTTCTGTATATGTTTTTTTGTTATTTTTTGGTTTATGAGATTTTTATTTTCAGTTAAAGTGTTTTTTTGGTTGAGTTTCAACTGATCTTGGGTTTTATATTTATTTATTTATATTTTCTCATGTTATTTATAATGTTCCTCCTATAATGTTTCCAATGGTTTCTAGTAATTATATTCTAGTTGATGACATTATAGAGACTCTTAATATAGTTGTGGAGTTGGGTAATTCTTTTCCATTTCAACTTTTTCAAGGTGATCATGGTCAACTAAAGGATATATATAGAAACCTTTTGATGAATATCTCATGTTCTATACTTCTCCTTCAGTTACATGTTTTTTATTTCCACTTCATAATTAATCTTATCATTGATCTATGTTTTTAATGGGGTTACTCAATATTCAATTTTGGTTTGGAGATGAGCATGTCTTAAGGAGATTTTAATTATAGTTTAGTCTAATTTTCTATTCTGTTTCCTTGGTCAAACCCCCTTTTCATGTTGGGCGATGGTATAATTAAGTGCACTACCTAGTTAAACCATCATATTGGTCTAATTTCAAATAGAGGGAATATTGACCATAGTTCATTACATTGACCTCTTTTTGGAAAGTCACATCAGAATTGTGGAAATTAGAATAACACTGATGAAAATATCGTCATTCGGCTTTGGGTAAATTTTGGATATTTATGTCAAGGATTTATTTCATTGGGTTGATGGTTGGGAATTTTTTATATATAAAACATAGTGAATTTCAGGAGAAAGAACGTTTTACAGTATGAAGAATTACCACAAACAAAATTATAATATCCTTATTATTAAATTTATTTCATTATGTTTAATATTTTCATATAATTTTATGTTGAATTCCCAATGAAATTTTATATTTTTTAGTTTTTAGTTAGTTCCTAGCACTTTTCATTATTATTTCACATTTTTTGTTAGAGATTGTGTGAATACCCTTAAAAAATGGGTGTCTATTGTCGTTTTACTATATTAATGGTTTCTCTCACATGGAAATCACGTGATGAGTTTAAACTAATTTAGTTTTATGAGAAGTCATGCTGGACATTATACCTTTTGTAGATGGTGCAAAAAATCCACATTGTTATATAAAATCATGCAGAAATTGTGGGAGATTTTTTGTATATATAAACTATATTTTTGTCATTGTTTTAAAATGGTTTACAAACCTTCAATCCAAAACATTCATGTAAGGTTGTCCATAAATTTGAGGGTGCATGATTGGTTCTTGGTTTGGTAATCCTTGTGACCTAACAATGTGACCTACCAAGGTCATCAAATTTTGGTTATCTCATTTTCAATTTATATATTAACACCCCAATAAGGGAGCTCCATCCCACATCAATTCAATTGACCCCTTGGGAGACTTGGTGATACTTCCCCTCTTCTCCCTTTGGATGTTGGGTGTTATATTCTTCAATTTTTGTGGGATTATTTATAGTGAACCAGGCATGGAATACATGGATATTACATCATTTTTTATGAATATTATGTACATTTACGAAATACATGCCTAAGAACCATAATAGTTAAGTGTATTTAGAAACATAAAAACAAACTATTCTATCCTAGTGAAAGATCATTATTATATACCATAAATATCTCTACCTTTAGTATTTATAAGAAAACCCTTTTTCATAACCCGTAGAAAGGAAACATAAGAAAGTGTTGAGATAAAATTCTCAGTAAGGGTAATGAAGAGATATATGTAAGCATAATCATGATCATATGGGTGTAAGAATGTGTTAATGAAAATAGAAGATCATACTATTCATATAAAAGATCATATACATGAGTCATGGAAAAAATATTTCATGATAAGAATGCATGATTTTTAGGGAGTTAAAGAACATAATATATGAAAGCATAACATAAGAATAAAAACTAGAATTATGGAAGACAAAAAAGGTTATACAATGATTTCTATAGTGGACAAGTCTTTGCATCTGACACCATGATAGAGGAAACTGTCCTTCTCTGAACTGGGTTCACACCCCGTTTCAGCCCTATGTTACTGAACTGAGTTCCCCCATAATTTCGGTCATGCATTGTTGAACCCAATTCACCCCTAATTCTAGACATATATTACTGAATTGAGTTCATTTCTCATTCATACCCAGTAATACTGAATCGAGTTAATTTCAGGTTCAATCCATGACTATACCATGAGATATAAATCTTTTCCCAATTTATTGAAGGTAGATATATGTCCCACCCATATCATAGTGAAATCATATATACATGTGCCAAAAATTTATAAACAATCATATCATAACCCATGTAATAAAAAGGGTATCATAAACATGTAAAAATATCATAACATATGGAAAAAGATATATGTTTTATAACCATTTCATCTAATGAATAACACATAAAATAGAAACATATTTCATAAAAATGTTACCAATGAAATAGAAATAGATTTCATAAATACATAAACCAAAAAAAAAGAAACATATTCAATAAATATATAACTCGTGATAGAGAAACATATTTGATAATGACAGTGAAATTTAGCATAATCCATTCATATAAATAATATGAATATAACCATAATATCATCTCTTAGAAGGGTATGAGTAACATCAATGTATGTCATCTTAGAAGAAAAATCATTTTGAAATATCATTAAAAAATGTTTCATGACGTAAATAACCATTATTCTTGGATTATTATTTTTAGTTTATAAAAACATTTGGGAATAATTTTCATAGAAAATACCTTAAAAACATATAAATAATACTTGAAATCATTTTTAAAAACTTTTTCCTGAAAAACATATAATATAAGTGTTACAAAATTATAAAAAAAATATTTGAAAGCAATTTGAAAATATATACACAAATATTGAAGATGATTTGAAAAACTTTTTACTTTAAAACATATAAAAAGAGTTGGATATTTTTTAAAATGATTTATCTGAAAATTCATTTAATCATATAAGTAAAGATTGATTTTTTTAAACCATTTCTTTGAAAATACTTTGAAATCATCTAAATAAGGCTGGAAATCATTTTGAAAACTATTTTACATGAAACTTTTTAAACGAATGTTGAAAAAATTTTGAAAATGATTTTCCTTGAAAATAAAAATGAAAGAAATTTTCATAAAAATTTAACCTTTTAAAAATTAAAATGATGTTTCCATGAAATACTGGTGGGTAAATCCATACATGTCATATGAGGTAAAAAGAACATTTCTTTTTTCATTGGGAAAAGGTTATAAAATTGATTTTTTCGTAAAGAGACAAGGATATTCCTTTGAAAATATTTTTAAAATAAAAAGGTAAAAATTATATTTAAATATTAAAGGATAATGGTAAAAATTTCTTGGAAATACTTTTTATAAAATATTGTTTTAATGGAACATATATTTCCAACCAAAGGGAGGGTAAAGTCAGGATTTCATGAAAACACTTTCTTAACAATCATATATACTAATGAGTGGAAAAATGCTACCAATATTTTAATAAATTATTAATAAAAAATGATAAAAAAATCATTAATGTTATTGAGAGATGGATACTAAGAATTCATTAAAGTAATCATAAACAAAAACAATTTGGAAAATTAATGACATTGTCTCAATAAACTCTTATAATTTGTTAACTTGGGATCATTCAATCCATGTAAGAAAAGGAAATTACACAAAACATAATATATCATAAAAATAATTAATTTCATGATATAACTTTTAAAAAGGATTTATATAAACCTTGAATGAGAATTTAGGAGCCTAAAAAACATGAGACTTAGACAAGGAAAATTGAGACAAAAGTATTTAACTGATTTGGTAACTTTTAAAACATAATACATATGAAATAAATATAATAAAATAGATATGTGAATTACCATAAACTGAATTATAATATATATATAATACAATAATTTGAATTATATACAACACACAAAAGGAACGAGTGGAAAACATAGCATGTATCTCACAGAAATAAAAAATGAGATAAAATCCCCTTACCTTTTGTATTAACTGTTCTAATACTCATTGTACACACATGTACACTAAATATAAATTTATTATACATCATTTAAAGAACAATATCATTTTATATATTACCATATATGGTTTGATTACAACCTTATATTACCCTCCTTTTAACCATCATATGTTAAGGATTCCCTATTGGTAATATTCTTTTTATTCTTCACATTTTTTAATTTTTTATATCGTTGGTCCTTATACTTATATAATGATTTCTATAATGTTAAAATGTGATATAAATATCATGTATATACAATATTTGTGTATTATAATAATCTTTATAATACATAAGTATGAAATGGAATTTACTATTCATGGAGATAGTAGGTCATATATACACAAGAACTCTATATCCGTTTAATTGCCATGATGAATGAAAACAAGTAAAATACTTATAGATATTCATATATCATTATTATAGTAACATTTTTTTAAAGGATAGGTTTGAAGCCTCAATTTATTATTAAAGCAAAGAAATGACCTCTTTTAACTAGGTAGAGGGAGACCCATTACATAGCTCAAAGGCCCAGTGGGCATGTAGCCCATTACATAGCTCGTAGGCTGAAATATTTCGCCTAAGGACCATTCTGTGAATAGTAACCCGGCTGCTACAGTACCTCCTGCTGCTACAGTAACCTACCGCTGCTACAGTGCCGACCGATCTACAGTACCGCCACTGCTATAGTGCCACTACAGTAACATGCACCCCATGGGTTTTGAACCCCCATTTTTCATGTAGGATTATGGTGTGATTACAACTAAGCCAAACCCCAACTACATAATTAATTATAATAACATTATTAAATCACATATATCATATATATTCACTAAAACTATCCTTACTACACACTTGATTGTAAAAAAATTATGTGTGGTAAAAAAAGAATATAGATGCTTAAAGACATGAAAAATATAATATTTGACACATATTATTAGATTTTCAATCATAATGACCACTATAAGATGCGATAAGGATAAATTGACCAATACTCGTTTTTGGAGGCGGTAGTTCATCGTACATATAAACAATATGTTTTTTACCCATTAGACATAGGTTTGAGTAATTGTAGTTCAAATACTTATAATAAAAATAACCATGTATGTGGAGTATACTTTTTTTATAAAATAATGGAATAATGATAGTAGGGGGGTGGATAAGTAAAATAAAAGAAATGAGCTTCAGAGAAGTTGTTTCCTCTTAATCAGGTATCTCATTTTAGTTTGTACCAAAATGCTTCTTTGGAAGAATTTCTTCCCAAAGGGATGATTAAAAGAGGAAGGGAGGGATGTTGGAAGTAGATTGGGTAGATCTTTGTTTAACCTATGATTTTTGAGTGTTGTGAAGATTAGGGATAGGTGGTGGCCTTTTATAAGGAAGGAAAAGAACTCACTTGGAATTTTTTATAACAACTTTGGTGTACCCATGTTATTGAAGCAACCTAGGGAATAGATGAAGTGTAAAAGAACACGATATTTAAAATTTTGGGTTTGGATTCTTGTTAAAAACATATAATACACTTAACTCTTGGCATGGATTTCTAAAAGGATCATGTGTAATTCAATTTAACCATGAAAAATAAATCCAAACGGAACATTGAAAGGATCCTCATTCGTTTATAGTATTCAATTTGATTTTCTCACTGTTGATATTTCATGTCTGTAATATACATAATTATATGCACTTTAGATCTTCTAAACCTGATCCAAAATTCTAGGATTGTCGATCTACATTTCTTGGGTGCTATCAAGGAAAACTGAAAATCTTTACGAAATTACTTTCATTGCCTAAAGAATATGGACTCGGTCAAGAAAGAAGGATTGATCCGAATTTTTTCTTCATTCAGTATCACTCTATAAAAACTTGATAAAAGAGAAGAATAGATGTAATCTCTCTAAATTAGTGAAAATGGTGGATCTTAGAATTCAAGAGGAAAAAATGATCTTTTAAACATAGGTTGTAATTTCCAAAATCACATATTGATCTCTAGAATGTAATATCCTTCATTTTAGACATTTGTGCACATATAAGACTATATTAACTTGTCATAAATGTCAAAAATTATTTTTTTCTCACTTGTAACACAATAAAATATAACATGATAAAATAATAACCCTTAACTTGTCTTGTATTTCCTCCAAATAATTTATCAAACCTTCGACATCCAATGCTCGTTTGTAAAATCATAGTGTCCTTGTAGTCACTTATATGATCAAGAAAATTGTGAATAAGTTGATAAATATTTTCAATCCACATTTTTCTTAAATTGGATAATATAATTTAATTAGCTTCATCTTATATTAGTTAAAATAGACCATTCACCGACTACAACATATGGGGCCCACTTCGTCCTAAACTCCAATTCACTAGAATAGTTGGAACATGTGTATACACTTAGTGTGTGACCCTCTAGGTCCTTATCTCAATAGTCAGGACTTGAACACACAATCCAATAGTTGAGTATAGAAACTCATCATGACACCTAAGGAGATAAGTAATTTCATAGCAACGACTTCCTCCTTCAAACACTAACTATGTAATATAATCTCTTTGCCTTGTGATATCTCATCAAGAAGGATGCACACTAGTGAAATAATCATTTTATTCCTTTATTTATTTCATGAACTTATTAGAATGATTTAACTTCTTATATCGTGGCCATTTATTTATGAAGGTGCTGCCATCTTAGTCAACCTGGGCGAACGAGATATCTCTTATTTAACCAGGAAGCGACAAAATCAATCTTGATTATTCAACCAATTCCATACCACCAATGATGCAGCCAACACAGACTAACTCACCACAATTTCATTATAATGGGTTTTACCTTTCCTCAAAGTACGTGATCAATTGGAATACACTGATAATGATCTCAATATAGGAGACCTGTACACATGTTTGTAGATAGGAACAACTAGTGTCACCCGAAACAAGTGGTGTTCCTATTAGAAGGATTTAACTCATTATATCCCTATTAGATATCACTATGTGTGAAAATAATTTGAATAAGTATCAATACTTATGATCTCGCAACAAATTATTTTCAGACAAAATATGTGTCTCTTCAGTATGATGTATCTAGATCATATGACATATATATTTAAGATTACTGTCATAATATCTCATGGTTATCATTTTAAGTGGTAACTACAATAACATTTTGAGACGACACATTACCTAAGGAAATTACCATGTAAATAGTGGATGTAGAAATATCACTACTATTATTGTATGAATAAATTTACACATGCATATATCAATATGTTTTTATGTAATGATAATCACAAGTACTATTCAATTGGGTATAGGGAACCCACTATTACAACACTCCCTCTTTCACTAGAGTCAATTTCTAAAAATTCTCAGCCCTCTAGATCTCAAATTAGTATAATGATTCTATTGAGATATGTATTTAGTTAGGGGGTCTCCCAATTTATCATTTATAGAAACTCTACTAAATTTGACATCACCTCTCTGAGTAAAATCCTTCAAGAGATGAATCTTCTGACATATATTCATTGTTTTATACTATGACCTGGGCTCCATAGCAAGCACCATTGCTACAATATTATCAAAATATACTGTAATATGATCCTCACTACTATTTACAATTACAATCTCAAAAACGATTTTTTGTAACCAAAATGATTCCTTAGCTGCATTGGAAGCCGCTATATACTCAAATTCTACTATAAAATAAATAACCATAGACTAATTAGAGCTCCTCCAACTCACTACATCACCATTCAGGGAAAATACTTGCCATATAGTGATTTCAAACCATCATGATCTTTCTGAAACTAGAATCATCATATACCTTTATTATTAGTTCCTCATCTCCTGCATACACCAGGAACATATCATTTTTACGTCGTAAGTACTTTAGGATTGTTTGTACAGCTTCCCAATATAGCTATACTAGATTAACATGATATCTTCCCACTATGATTAATAAAAAGGAAACATAAAACCTTGTACGTTGTGTGGCATGTCTAATATATCCAACTACTGAAGAATAAGGTATTTTACTCATTAAATCAATCTCCTCCTATGTTTGTGGACAGATCATCTTGGAGAATTTAATTCTATGTGACACTGGAAACATTACTCTGTTGGATTGTTCGATACTGTACCATCTATTTACTATTTCAATGTATGTATTTTTACTTAGGTCATGAATCCTTTGAGATATATCTTGATAGATCATGATCTTGAGAATGTAGGCTACTCGGATAAGTCTTTCACAGAGAATCATTCATTTAACCCAGTCTTACCAGACCATAAGACATTCACGTCATTTCCCATAATTAATATTTCATCAACATATAATTCAAGAAAAATAACAAAATTTCTATTATCCATCTTATAAAACATGTGTTACTTTCATTCTTAACAAAAAAAAAATTCGTTTATGGCCACATCAAAATGAATATTACAGGACCGCGATGCATGATTCAACCAATAAATGTATATTTGAATCTTGAAAACATTATTGACATTCATTGACTTAAAAACCCATCAAGTTGAGTCCTGTTGACAACTTCAACAAGCATCCCATTTAGAAAAAACGTTTTGACATCCATTATCCAAATTTGATATTTATTTAAGGATTCTATTGAAATCAATATTCATATAGATATCAACATTGCTAATGATGAGAAGGTTTCATAATAGTTGATTCCCTAACATTGTTTAAAACCGTTTTTTACCAATATTTATTTATAGGTATTGATTGCACCATCCATGTCCATCTTTTTCATGAACAAAAATTTTCACCCAATGGGTTTTACAATAGATGGATAGTCTACCAAAATACAAACTTGATTTTGAAACATGGACTCTATCTCAGAATTCATTGATTCTTTCCATTTAGAATCATCCAATCCAAATAATAATTCCTTATTGGTCTGTGGTCATCATTCTCTATAAGAAATTTGTGACCTAACTCTGGGATAAGAAAGGCCTGTCTTAATAAATATCTATCCTCTCTAGTAAACATATATAGTACTTGTGTCTTAGTAACATGTCTCTCTCCCATAATCTATTGTGAAGATTGTTCATATACCATCTCTTTTGAATCTAGAGCATCAATTTCATTAATGTTAATCTTTCTCCCACTATTTCTATTGTAATTGTGCTCCGTTTATAGAAATATGTTGTGTCTTTCCATAATCACTTTTCTATATTAAGTGTTATATAAGTAATATACTTTTTTCTTTAGGGTAACCTATAAAATTGACCTTTAATAATCAAGATGCTAATTTTTCACTCGGTATGGTCTTGAAAAACGCCTCACATCCCCATACACATATGTGTGATAGACTGGGTTTCTTTCCATAACACAAATCATATGGAATCCCATCTATATCATTATTTGATACAGAGTTATAGGTATATTATGATTTCTACATGGATTATCACCAAAAGGATAATAGAGGAGTTTCATGACTCATTATTGATCTAACCATGTCAAGAAGGGTTCGATTTCTCCTTTCAATCATAGCATTCCACTATGGTGTATAAGGGGGTGTAAGTTCGGATAATATCCCACAGTCCTTAAAGTGATCAATGAATTCCTGATTAATATACTCTCTACCTTAGTCAGAGTGTAATTCCATAATTTATATACCAAGCTATTTTTCTACTTAATATTGATATTCCTTAAACAATTTAAATGAATCTAACTTATAACTCATTAAGTAGATATATCCATACTGACAAAAGTAATTAGTAAAAGTAATGAAGTACTAAAACCCACCCCTTATCCCTATTGGAAACGGACCACATCTGTTAGTATGAATTTATTCAATCAATTCATTGGTTCTTACTCCCTAATTAAAGAATGGTTCATTGGTCATTTTTCCTTGTAAATTAGCATGACATACATCCAAGGGTTTTTAACTCAGTTGAGTCTAAATACCCTTTAGGATGTAATTTCTAGAATTTCTTTTTATTTACAGTGCCTATCCTAATGTTCCATAGGTGGGTGTTCTATGAGTCATGCTCACCAGTTTCTTCATTGATTTTCACAATAGGATTTTTCATGTTCTAGTATATATGATCCTTTGTCAAGATATTACATACCATAACACATGATATCTTTATAAATGAGACAAAAATTATTTCCATACATGAAATAAAATCCCATTTTTTCTATACATGACACTCAGATTATGTTTTATGTGGCTGAAGGAACATAATAAAAATTATTCAATATAAGAACTAAACCACTATGAAAATAAATATGATAATCTCTCACTACCAAGGCTACTAGATTCACACCACATGTAGCTCTTAGATCTAATTCACCTTTTTTAATTGTCTTGAATCTATGTGGTGTTTGTATTTAAATAAATATGCATGAGCCACATGATGTATCCAATACCCAACCTATAGAAATATATATATATTGCATTCAATGAAAAAAAATAACTGAGGAATAAATATCACCTTGATTCATCATCTCATATTTACTGTTCCTCTCATAGTGGCCTTTCTTTCCACATAGAAATCATACATCCTTCTACTCATTTCCCTCCATCTGTATCTTTTTATTTTTGGAAGGATGGTGAATCGGTGTCTTTGACCTGGACTAAGACTTATACCCATTTTCATATCCCTTCCACCTCTTGTTTACAATAATGATTGCGGAGTTGATATTCTTCATATCCTTATCATCCAGGAAAAAAATCCAAAAGATCTGGGAGTGATTTATTCATGATATTCATATTATAATTAACAATGAAGGCCAAGAAGCTATGCGGTAAAGAGGATTGAATGAGATAAATAGCAAGATCATTGTTCAATTTGAACCCAAGGGACTCAAGTCTATTAATGTACCCAATAATATTGAGTATGTGAGAACCTAAATTATTTCCTTCTTCTAGATTTCATCTATACATCACACTTGATATCTCATACATTTCCTACCGATCTATCTCTTGCTATAACTCTTAGAGTTAAGAAATCATTTAGAAAGAATATTTATCCTCTGGAATTTTTTTTATCTCACTGAACATAGATGAAAACAAGAAACAATGAATGTCTAGTGAATCTTCCTTATACTTGTTTTATTTATCTTTATCCTCCTTTCCTTCTCCCTACGGAGCTTCAGCAAGAATTAAGGATTCCAGCACATAAAGTTTCCTCTCTTGGTGTAGTACTATGTGAAAGTCCCAATACCACTCCTAGAGGTTATTTCTATTAAGGATATTCACCATATCCAATATTGATCATAGTGAAATTGAGTTGGTGGATTCCATTTAGTCTACAAAAAATAAACATATAAGATTATTTATTTTATCTTGATTACTAGTAGAAATTTTCAAATTATCAAAACATTAAGTGTCTCCCAATATTTTATCAAATTCTAGGAACCCTCTCTACTAGAATAGAAATACATTGTCTCTTGTGTATTAAAGTGAAAAATATCATAGAACCTCTCCTCATAGTCTTAAATATATGGCTGTTATACTAATCGAAGAGTCCAATGTAGGAATCTGACCGGCTAACTACATTAACTCATGAATCCTTCATCAATTGAGTGTAGCCACATACCCTGCAAATAATTACATAACATTTTCTCAAAAAAAATCTCTAAAGTGATAGAAAGTTTACTATGTATAATCCTTACTACCAACTTTAGTTATATCAACCCACCACTCTCATAATAACTCCCCAGAATTAAGAGGCACCCTCAGTTAGGTCATGAAGAGAATCCCGAACACTTAGTTTTGTTCAAATTTAAATCATGGAAGGTGGTCAGTGCTTATTATTTCTTTGAGGGGTTTTTTTAATCTCGTATCAATGAATTTTATAAATTTTTATTTAACATTATTATTCTATGTGATCATGAAAACAACATAACCATGCTTTTGAAAAGAAACAGTCACCACAGATGTTCATTTTATCTTTGAATTCTTTTTTATTATTATACTATGTGATCATGCTTAAAAAATAAACATTAAAAAATAATTAACCCTTAACATGCTAAAATAAATAATTAATGACATGATCATAAGACATTTTCTATTTGTTAATCCATCGAGGGAATAAAGGATTAACCAAGACTCTAGGGTAATTCCTTAAGTAAATATGTAACTTCAATTGTAGCACCCACAACTCCCATGCATTACATTTGTTTAGTCTATGTTGACTCTCAACTCAAACCAGGTCCCCACAAAGTCATATGATATTTAAAATGTATACTCACAGAGAGGTGAGGGGAACTAGGGATGTGAAATAACATTTTTGGCACTCGAATATTGACATGCATTCCCTTATACAAATTAACGATGGAGTGATGATACACAGATCATAAAAATAAAATAATTGTTATATTTTATAAAACGTAAATGAAATAATTAAATTAAATAAAAAATAAACCAAACAATCATGGGTTGGTATCAGCTCATGATCAGTCAACATGCAATTATATTTCATAAGAGAAAATTAAATTTTCTAAAATTGAACTTGATGGTATTTTTAATACATTAACATGGATTAAAATAATTTTAATTAATTATCAATACATCCCAAAATATCCAAAATAATTTAATCAAATCCAAAATAATTAAATTGGATTTTTTGAAATTTTAAAAAAAATTGGGTGCTAGTGCGGACATAAAAAATACCCTAGAAAAGTAATTTTTTGACTAGTGACAGGTTAAAAGGGTCGAGCCGGTCGGTCTGAGATTGAATTGGTCCTTCTAGATATGGAGTATCCATTTAAAGGAAATATGTATATATATATGTGTGTGAAATAATAAAAATCATCCAATAAAAGCTTTGTCCATTATATATATGCTAAACAAACTCCCATGGAAAGCATTGAATAAGCTTCCAAGGGATGATTTATACATTTAATTAAAGAAGATTCATTGAGAAGAATTACACTGGATTCCATGGGAATATTTTTCCTTTAAAATAAATAACCATCCAGGGGAATCTTTGTTTGATTAATTAAACAAGATTATTTGAGAAGCATTAAACTAGCTTCCAGGGGAAGATTTGTCCATTTAATTAAACAAAATTTAATGAGAAGCATTCAACTAGAAAGCAAGGGTTGATTTATCTAATTAATTAAATAAAATTCTTCAAGAAGATATAAACTGAATTACAAGGCAATCATTATCCATTTAATTATAAAATATTACATAAGTTGTTTTAAACTAGATTCCATGGGAAGCTATATACATTTAATTAAACCAACTTCCACCAGGAGCTTTAAATTAGCTTATATAGGAATATTTTATTGCCAACGAACTACCCCAACCAACTTCTGGTTTATTTGGATACCACGCAACATGATTACATCACACTCTAGCTAAAGATTTTTCACAACAGTTTCCATTAAAATGAATCAAAAAGTAAACATTAAATTTTTATAGAAACCTTCATGCAATACTCATCGACCTACAATCAGTCATATCTTGTAGATATGAACTCAAATCAATGTGTCATTAGTTTCATTGGGATTGTATCAAAACCCTCTTTCTGAATCATTTCAAATTTCATTGAAATTTTAATATTTTCAAATTAAATAATTGCATGTTCCCTCTAATACCAAGTGAAGGAAACCTGGGCCTAGTGGAAGCATAAAAGAATGCACAATATGAAATGTTGGTTTTAGATTAATGTTAAAACGTAGAATCCACTTTACCCCTTGCCCAGAATTCAAAATGGATATCGTGTAATTAAATTTAGGCACGATAAATAAAACCAAATGAAATCGTAAAATATACCTCATTCATATATAGATTCTGGTTTGAATCGATCATCTTTGATGGTCCATGGATATAAGATGCCAAACTAGACGCCATCAATATCATCCAAATGTTCTCCGCAATTCTAGGATCATCGATCGATGTTTCCAGAGTGCAATCATGGGAAATAAAAGATCTTCCCAACATTCCTTCAATCGCCTGAAGAACATGGAATTGATTGAGAAAGCGGGATTGATCTTCCTTAGTTCTTCCTTCAGTATCTCTCACTATGATCTTGATAAAATAGTAGAAAAGATATTTTATCTCTAAATTCGGGTAAATGGTGGATCATAGAGTTTAAAAGTCTTAAATTAGCTTTTATACTTAGGTTTTACTTTCCAAAATTTCACTTTAATACCTGGAAAGTAATAACCTTCATTTTAGACCAATGCACGCATATTAGCCTTGATAAACATTTCGTAAATGTCCCAAATGTTTTATCACTCACTTATAACACAATAAAAATGTATGTGATAAAATAAAAACAAATAACATGGCCCTTATTCCCTCCAAATAATTTAATGAACCGTGAACATCCAATGTTCATTCGAAAATTCATTTATTTATCATATTCACTTTTATGATCAAGCAACTTGTGAATACCTTGAGAAATGAATTAAATACTAAGTATTATGATCATGAGAAAAAAAATTAATTATTTTTAATTGTTAATAGTGAAATTCATACTTTCATTAACCCTCATATGAGGGTCCCACTTAATCCTAAACTCACATTCACTAGAAATGGGGGAACATGTTGATATGCTTACTGTGTGACCCTCTAGGTCTTTATCTCAATAGCAGTAAGTCCAGCCCATATACTAATTGATTATTCTAGCAACCCATCTTAGCCCCTAAAGAGATAAGGAATTTTATACCTGTGACTTCCTCCTACGAACACTAACTATGTAATATAATTTATTTGTTTGGATATATCTCATAAACTATGATGCAAACTTATGTCATCATACTTTAATTTCTTTGTTAATTTCATGACATTGCTAGATGTATTTACCTTCTTATACCATGGACATGGATTTATCCAGGCACTACAATCCTAGTCAACCTAGTCACATGAGATATCTCTTCCTTTCCTAGAGGCGACAAAATCTATCTTCATCATTCAACCAATGCCACAGCACCAATGACGCACCCAACACAAACTATTGTGCCATGATTTCATTGTCATGGTTTCCACCTTGCATCAAAGTAAATGATCAAATGGAACGAAATGATGATGGTCTAATGTGAGTAGACCAATACACATTTTCATAACTAGGAACAACTAATGACACTCAAAACATGTCGAGTTCTTATTGGTGGGATTATCCTCATGATATCACTAATAGAGATCAGAAAGTGTGAATGTTATGAGAAGAAGTTTTAATGATTATGATCCCCAAGCACCCGATAGTTAGACATCATATGTGTCATGTTATTATAATGTATCTAGACCATATGATATATATATATTTAATATTACTATCATATAATCTTAAGCTTCTCATTATAGATGGGAACTACTATAATCATTAGATACAACACATTATCTATGTACATTACCATGTAAATAGTGGATGAAAAAATATCAACACTATTATGTTAAGAATAAATCTACACATGTATATATCAATATTTATACATATAAAGGTAACCAAATGTACTATTTATGTTGGGTCTAGGGAACCAAATATTACAATAGTTCATTCCTAAAGAAAATCATACCAAACCAACCTAAATTAATAATTGAAGCTCTATTTCCCATATATGTACATCCCATGGGTTTTGGACAAGTTGGTAGGTTATTTGGACCCCTAATATTGAGGTTTAGTCCCTAATTAACTTAATTTGATCTTAATTATTGTGAATAATATTAATTAATTTTTAATCCTTTTTTTCAAAAATTATGCTGATCTTATTATACATTAAATAGTATAATTAATACAATGGTGCCTGTTGGTTTTTCTAAATTCAATTCAAAGAACTGTAAAATTGATAATAAATTATAATCTCACAAGAGAGATGAAATTATGGGTTTTAAGGTTGAAATAAGTTCAAAAGATTATAATGTTTTTATATTCAATTTCAAAGTGAAATTGATTACAATAACCTAAATTCAATTTATAAATTTATAGTTGATCTAATATGAACTTAAAACAATTAAAACATAATTTATCATTAATAGTAATTTGAAAAAACAAGTGCTTTTAAACTAAAAGGTTGTTTTTAACGAAAAAAATATATTTTTCAGTATTCAACAAAAAAATAAGTTTATCTTAAAACTCCCAAAACATCATCCTATGAGAATTTCGGTATAATAAATTCAAAAATAAATTTTATTTTTCCAAATTTATGTTATAGATGTTTCAAAAATTAATTTTTTTTGAAGGACGTGATATGCAGTTCATAGTATTTAAAAACATATATGGAATTTATAAAAAAAATTATATCTTTGGTTATCAATATGTTTTATTTCTATAAAACCGTTGTAAAAAATATTTTGAAAATAAGAATTCTTATTATTCATATAACAATGTTTAATGGATAGTTTATAATTATAAAATTAAAATATATATATAATTCTTTAGAGAAACTCAGTGTTGCATGTAATGTATGTCATTCCAGTGGAGTGTGTACTACAAGACAATTGGTATTGTGTGTAGCGCATGCCACGTTAGTATTTTATGTAGTGCATACCAAGTTATTTTTGTGTGAAAGGAATTTTCAACTTATTATTTTAATATATATATATATATAAAGAAAAATTTACAATGTCATGTGAAATGAAAAATATAAAAAAAATCAGAAAAAATAATTCACAAAATATTGGGGTGTTACATTCTACCCCCCATAAAATGAATTTCTCCCTTTAAATTAATCCAGGTTATCAAAGGTTTAATACATGAAATATTCATTCCCAGAATCCCACATCATAGAAATTTATAGTAAAACTTCCCATAAAAAGGGAATGTTTGATCCATAACGATTACCCAAAGTAACATATAAATAGGTTCCCACATAGGATAACATAGTTATGGAGTGTAGATGGGACAAAGAAGAATCATATTACTATTTTTACAGAGTTATTGAGGTCATCAATCACAACAAAGTAAACTATCAAAGAAAAGTTTAGGGTCTCAATGTCATAAATCAATAATGATTTATACGATAATCAGTTCAACAAAAATTGTTGTATTAGGAAACAAATATTTTGATCATTGTCCTAACGTTGAATAATTATTTGATTGGTCAAGAATATAAGGAAATATACTTACGTGATATATTTCTATAAAAAATTATTCATTATATTTTCTTTTATTAGTGTCTAATTCATCAATTACTTCATTCAATGGACATCCAGAAATTAAATTTGATGCCTGAAGTGCTAAAATAATATTTATTATCACTTAAGTCCCATAAAAGAATTAAAATCATAACTATTTATCGATAAATATTTTTAAAAATCAATATGGTAAATAAATTAATCATTAGACAAAAATTTTGACATTATTTTTTCATCATAAATAATTATTCATTTAAAATAATTAAACATTAACCGTGGCATTTCATCAGTCAGTGGTAGGTGTGAAAATCTTATTTTCAATCGGTCATGGGTCCAAGACTCATGGCCTTTCCCGACTTGATTGGTTGTAAACTGACATATATGATGTCCTTTTATAAAACCATACTAATATAAGTTTCAAAATAAATAATATAGACATCATTTAAATAAGGTTAATCACTAAATACCCTTTTTACCATGGTTTTCAAAACAATATCAATACATAAATACATCGTCCAATTATTAAATTAATCTTTCCATGAATGGTTAACATTATGAAGATCTAAAACAATTAAATAGAATGTCACAATATCATGTTAACATTTATTCCCTTGTATATCACATTGTATCTCTTGGTTGTCACATTCCACACATGTGAATACCCACAAAATATATTCTCTTAATACATTGGCATGGCAACATCAACATAATACCTATTTCCTATAACATTTCATTTGTATTCTATTCATAATAAACAATGTAACCATTACTCATACCACCTTGGTAATACTATATAGGATCTTTCTGCAGGGGAAATTGAGTTTTATAATGACCATTTATTCTATACATAAAACACAAAACATTCAATGATGTCTTAGGGTGGCCAATATTCTCATCCATTTTGTTAACCAAACTCATCATTCTTTACATGTTGTAACTTTATTTGTGTTATTATTTTCTATAGCCAAAAAATCTTCTTGTTCCTATAAGACATTTACTAAAGTGATTTATTACTCATTATTGAAACAAAGGAAGCTGCATTTTATTCCCTACATGGTCACAATTACCCAAAAGCCATGCTAACTCCTTCCTTCTCTTCCATAGTGAGTATGATAGTTGGTTAAGGTATACATTGTTAATCATGTTCCATGAAAACTATTTTGGCTTGATCATGACATATTTCACATCAGTGATCATCCTACTTTATTGTTCATCATCAAAGGATCCTTCACATTAAATATTAATCCAGTTCCTTCTGGTTCTATCCATTGACTAAAATCGTAAGCATTTTTCTCGCATTACTTATCATATTATGAACCACATAGTCATTATAATATTTACATATAGGATGTATAAATCATTATACTTCCATAATATATGACACCAAAGGTTCATCATCGTTTATTCATAGACAAATTATATTTAAATCTATTATGATGGATTGTTATGATTTTGTGAATTCCAAAATCATATCCCCTGGGATTTTAAAACCAAGTGTGTAGATTGTCTTATTGTCATGTACTAGATTACCCCGATTCAAGAATGGAACATATTTTTGTACTTTTTCCCCCTAGGTACATCTATTCTAGAGCCACTTACACTTGCAGTATCTAGATAGGGATGTGTATCTAGGAAACCACTTACTCTATCTTTTTCCAAAATTACAAGACATTTTTTTAAATGTTTACTCTTCCTTATTCTTATCCATAGAAACATCCATAGAAATATCCTTAGAAATATACCTAGGAATCTCCCTAAGTATTTCTCATCCTCATTTCCAAAGGTTGAGTAAACCATTCCTTTGATACCAACTATAGCGACCCAGTCTTAACATACATGGATATTGTGTCATTTTTTATGAATATTCAGTACATTATAAAAATAAATGGTCAAGGACCATAATAGTTTAGTATCTTTGGAAACATAGGGAAAATATCCTATCCTGGTAAAAAAATTTCAGCATCTTCCATAAAGATCTCAAACTTTGTTACTTCTACCTAAAAATATTTTTCATAACCTGGGGAATGGAAATATAAGAAATGGGTGAGCTCAAATGCTCAGTAATGGTAAAAAAAAGGAGATATATAAGCATTATTATCAGCATAAGGTTATGAGAACATGATCATAAAAATAGGATATCCTACACTTCATATCCAAGATCAAATACATGAATCATGACATAAATATTTTAAGTTCATAAGGAAAAAATCATAATGAATTAAAGAACATAAGCCATGAAATCAAAACATATAAATAAAACATGGAATTATGTAAGACCTATAAGAATATATAATGATTTCCACATTAGTCATGGAATTGCTTGTGACACCATCTAAGTGGAAAAAGTTCTTCACTGATCTTTGTTCACCCCCCCCCCCTCCAGCCCTGTATTACTGAACCGAGTTCACCCCTTGTTCCAGTCCTATATTACTTAGCATAGTTCACCCCTCATTCCAGGATTGTATCACTAAAACTATTTTATTTACCATTCCATCCATGTAATACTGATCCGAGTTCATTTATCTTTTCATTCATGTCTATATCATGAGATATGAAACTTTACCCAATGTATTGCAGGGAGATATAGGTCTCACCCGTATCATAGTGAAATCATACATACATGTTCAAAAAAAACATATCATAACCCATGAAATGAAATGGGTATCATACACAAATAAATATATCAATACATATGAAAAAAGATACTAATTTCAAAACCATTTCATCTAAAGGATAACCTGTGAAAGAAAAACATATCTCATAATCATATAAACCTTGAAAGATAAAGGTATTTCATAAAAATATAACCCATGAAAGAGAAACAATGTTGATAAATATGATGACATTAAGCATAACCCATTCATAGAAAGAATATGAATGGAACAATTAGATTATTTCCTAGAATGACTTGATTAATATCAATGTATATCGTCTTAGATGGAAAATAATTTTTAAATATATTTAAAATTTATGGATTCGCATTCCCTTCAGTATTATTGTCTCAGATAAACTCTCATGACTAAAAAAACATCTAATGAGATTAATTAATTTATATAATCAGTTTGTGTGCTATATAATTCAAGTCCCGCCCCATAAAAGAAAAAGAAACACATATATGTGCAACATGAATATAAAATCATCATAAATCTGTTATAACATTACTAACCCATGAGAATGAAAATGGATTTTAAAAAATTCTTCATTAAAAATTGCATCATCCCGAGAAATTATTTTGTTTATTTAATTAACAAAAATTACAGATCACCTAACCTTATTTTTTCAGAGATGGTGGATTGTTTATTTCATCGAATTTAGATTACAAGAGGCACATTATGCCTAATTATATTTTTTCCATTTAACCATAGACTAGATACAAGCATGAATATTATGTTTCTTTTTTAAAAACATTTCATGGTATTAAGGAAACATTATTTAAATGGTTCAATATTCCTTCATGGATGTTATGCACATAATTCAAAACATACACAATTCTCTACTACCTGATTATAATTGGAAACATAAGTGAATGGTTGAGCTCATATTCACACCAAGGAATATGATATAACAGAATGAAATGGGGAATAATAATGGAATAAAAAACATATAAAAAATAATTAATTAATTAATACCATATGAATAAATAAGAATAAGAAAATATATAGATATCATGAAAATGAAAATTAGTAATCACACGGTTAATAGTAAATTACATCCTAATAATGGAGAAAATATTTTCATACATCATATGAATTTCATTAAATTTTTCCACATAGAAATCATTTATAAAGGGGTACATATACACCAAATACCCTGCTTTTTTCTCATTAGACCCACAAACGAATCACATTGATAAATAATTTAAATCCCTAACTATTAATTATTGTATCCAATTTATTATTAATATGAGAGATAATTTTAATCAATATATTAAAAAGTCTCCAAAGGATACCTCATTCATAAACATGGCTCAATAATCAATAATTATCAATATTTAAATAATTTATATATATATATTCATGATTTTACTATTCAAATGAATGGTATAACTAGCTTTTAGTATACCCTTCATTGATATTAACTATGAATCGAGTACTCAAACCATATATGATAAATGGATATATTTTAATTTCCAAATATTCCCTCAGTCTACTTAATTTTATGTCTATCTAGGTGAGTACAATTTCATTAGAATAGTTATATATATAGTAATCACACCTATAGGATTTATGTGTATATGGTAATGAAATTAATTTTTCATGGATATGGAATTAATAATGAAACCTATATGAATTACCATCAACTATATGTGAAAACATTGGGTACTCTAAATTTTAAAATAAGTTCTCTCATCAACTGATCATTATAGAATTTATTTCATAATTACTTGTAATCATTAAGATCATTAATGTGTTAATAAAATCAAATAATTTCAATTTAAATGGTAAAAAACCTATTTAAATTTAAATAAATCCCCTAAAAAATTATGATAAAGTAACCAAACTTTTTTGATACCCAAGGATATAAAATTTCCTTAAATAAATATTCCCACGTCAGAATGGAATTATTGAAAATGTGAACTTTTATAAAAACAAGTTTAATTGAAATAAAAACTGATAGTTTCTCTACTAAATACAAAACCATCATACTATACCATATAAAGACCATTTTTTATTAATTATACATCCATGATAAGAAAAATACATTGTATACATGGTGATTTGAATAATCAAGATTGTGGATACAAGAAGGTTAATGCATAATAATGACATATTATAAGAGTATAATGTTAATAAAATGGTAAATCACATTTATATGATATAATAATAATAAGAAAAATATTTAAATGCAAAAAAATATATTTTGGGATGAGAAATTAAAATGGATAATACAAAAAATGATATTGAAACTAAAAAGTGATGAAAGTAAGACTCTTAACTCAGTATAGTAATGGATTTTTAATGGATAAAATGAGAGTAAATGAATTATATCTAATGATTGTAACATTTATTGGATGATAATATATAATATTATAATATTATATTCATGTTAAATGGTAATTTAGATTACATTATATCATAATAAATAAAGTAAAAAATTTATAGGAGAGGAATAAAAATCCATACGTAGACATGGTGACATCATCCAGAATGTTTAATATATTAGATAAAGGATAATATCTAACAAAAAATGGATTATTTTATAGCTATAATTTATTTCCTTAATCATTGTAAAGACCTGGTAATTTCAAGGAAATTTTTTTTCTTAAATTCTCTGAATTTTACGAGTACGTAGTTTCTAACGGCACCTGATTCTGAGGCCCGGTGTGCCCAGAATAATTATCTGATGTTTTGTTCGGGTATGTTCAGTAGACGTATGAGTGTGATTTTTTATCTTTTAAACCGGTGCTCGAAATTGAAATTTGAGGACACTGATGAACTCGCAGCACCGATATTCAATTAAGGGGACCTTACTACATTTGTGTTTGTATGGGAGATGAAATTTTTTTGGGACTTCATTAAAATAAATAAAAAAATTATGTGTTACATACTTTTTATTAAGGGGTGGTTATATTCTCCAAAGAGGAGTTAGATGTGGGTCCCATTACCCACATAACCTTTAATAGTAGGATCATGTGTGGTGGGGCACACACAATCCTAAACCCTGAACTACCCCTTAAACTCCCCATAAACTCCCCTTAATTAATTTTGACACCTTCCCTCTTTAATTAAGACTTTTCAACCTCCTCTCATGAATGTTCCAACACTTTTTCAATTTATGATCAATTAATTAATTGGCTCCTCTAATATTTTATATATTTTTAATTGCAAGTAATTATTAAATTATGAGGGTTCCTTTTTATTTTATTGCTTGGAAATTATTCTGTGGAGAAGCTTTGGTGGATTAGATAGAAAGCTTTCTTCCCACGAAGAACACGATCTTCCTCTCAGCGAAGAGCATCTCCTCCACTTCTTCAACTAGGGCAAGAACCTAAGGTGACACCCATGAGGAACACCGTCATTCTTCAACTTCCTCCACGTCAAGGGAGAAGACTCCACCCATGAAGAACTTCTCCAACGTTGTTTCCTCTTCTGATGCACCCCGACGTCAATGAAATCGATGTCTGTCTTCCACGACTCATCGACGTGCAACGTACCTTGAATCGAGTTAGGAGTTTTTGATTAATTTTAATGGAATAAAATTAAACTCTTATTCTTCCATTATGCATTGGTTTGACTTTGGCTAAATGATACCATCTAATATGGAGGGTGCGGGTCGAACCAACACCGCCCGACAACCCTCCATTGGTAATTTTGTTTTGGTGATGGGGGATACATCAAGGGGGCACGATGTCGTCGCACCATGCCGGAGGAGGACCACAGACGAAGCGGGCGGGGGCATCGGCGACCAGAGGTTGTGGGGGCAGCGTGCCGGCCGCGTGCAGATGAACAACTGCCCGCAACCGCGGGCCGCTTGGTCAAAAAAGAACCGGCTGGTCTCATGACCGGCCATGCAGGAAGAACCGGCCAGCATAAGCCGGCCAGGCTGGAGGACCGCGACACCTCCTTGGCATCGCGCTGCGGAAAGACCGCGGCTTGCTTCCACAGGCCGCTTTGCGGGATGAACCATCCAGCTATGGCCGGCAGGGTAAGAGATTGTGGCCCTGCATGGCACCGCTCTGCGGAGGACCGCGGCCCGCTTCCGCGCGCCGCTTCGGCGGGTGAACCGGTCGGCTACCTACCGACCGGGCTAAAGGGAACCACGACGCCTACGGGTCAGACATGCACCGGGCCGACCCGAACCCAAATTTGGGTCGGACCCACTGGTTCGGGTCACTTTTTGGGCCACACTCCACCGGTCCAAGCCGAACTCCTGCCAGGTTAGACCCACCAAACCGGTTCGGGCCGACCCGCCAGCCCACAGGCCTTGACGGGTCATGCCCGTTTTTCTTAAACGCGAATATCCTCTAGACCGCGCGTCCGATCGATGCGCCGTCTACGACACTGGGACCCTCGCAACGAGGTGGTCCATTTGAGAAACTCTATGTGAGTTTTGGAAAACTTTGGAAAATGGTCAGGTTGGGAATGAGCGTAATTCCAACCGGGCCCATAGAACGGAAAATACAATAACTCTCAGACTGGGTGCCTGATTGATGTGCTAACTGTCGCATTGGGTTTCTTTTGATGAGATGGAAGTACTGGATACATCAACTTGGGACTTCATTATAGTTGATGTATTGACACATGGCTCAAGGAGCGGAACCTCCCAGAATCGAGCGTGTTGTGTGTGGAAACACTGGAGCTGGATGCTACTGTGATGTCTACCATACTGGGATCCTCAGTGGGTTCGATGCGATGACTACTATAATGGGATCCTCCATGGGTTCGACGACGATGTAAATTGTACCGAAATCCACCATGGGTTTGACAGCGATTAATACTGCTCTTGTATGTTGTGTGGGTCTAGAAGTTTGACATGTGTACTTGTATCCTGTGTGGGTCTGATAGAGTAGCTGGTCTTGTATCCTATGTGGGTCCGACAACATAACTGATCTTGTATCCTTTGTGGGTATGACAGCTTAGATGAATCAATGACTACATCTGATCATCTCTATCGCTATATAAAATGTGTATACCTATGTGAGCTGAGTCGTGACTTTAAATCATTATAATCGATGTGATTTACTTTACATTCCTTTGTGGACTGGGTTGTGCTTGAGCTCGAGAGTTGGATCCGAACCATGGTTGATAACTTTGGTATATGTATGGGCATATACCTAAGAAGGGTTGGTTGATACTTCGTGATTGTATCTTTCCTTTTTTGTTTTATTTTTTTTGGATTCTCGGAGACCTTCGAGGGTCTCAAGGTCTCTAATGAGTTTCGTTATACTCACCCCTGCACGGGCTATGCCCGAACCTCGTTGTGTTGGATGCAGAGGATGGATAGCGTTGACAGAGGCCGAGAGCGATCCAGTACTAGAAGATACCCGGAGATGGGCCACATGGAAATACGGTGCACAGAGCGGACTGATAGATGTGGAGTGTTGAGGTAGAAATTTGTAACTACGCTTCATGTAGGATACTCAGTGGACTTCCAAGGAGCTTCCATTATCATATGTTTTCCCTTTTTCAATTGTACTTGCTTTCCGTTGTACCTGTACTTTACTAGTGGGCTTGTATTTCTAGCCCCCCATCACTTTCAGCAATAAATTTTGTATACAGTATTCACTTAGGGATTTTGTTCTAGGATACTCTATTTGTGGGTGTGTTACTACTATAAAGGAAATGCCTTCCTAGCTTAGGGATTTATGCCTTTGTTGCTAGTCGCCAGCCCCTGACCTATGGAAGGCTGGCTTGGGGTAGTCATGGCATAGGCCCAAGGTCGGGTCATGAAAAATTGGTATTAGGGGAGTTGGTTCTACCACATAACTTAGACTCTGATTCTTTTCTATGAATCAATAGTGTTAATAGTAATGAGTGTGGTTTTCAGTACAGGGAGTCCAGTGTTGGTGTGGCGGTGAAAGTTTCCATACACCAGGACCCTGACCTCTGATTTCCAACTCAATGCATGAAAAAACTGATTGCATGTGTGTTTCCTTTGAAAAAAATTTCTTCGTGATTACTTTGTGTTAGCTCACCAGGTATACTATTTAACTATGGAACACCTATTTATTTTCAGTATGGCCCCACGAAGGTAGCCAGCTAAGGTTTTGTGTTACGTACGAGATGGTAGCCCACTGAGTGACGAGGCCTCTGTGTAGGGTTCCATCATAGCGGAGGCACCTGTGGTACCACTACCTGCTGGGCCACCAATACCACCAGCTTCTGTAGCAGGTATTTCACTCCACATGAGTGCGTTTCATGAGTTCCAATACTAGAGGTTTCCCGGCTTCGGGGGAGAGATGGACCCAAAAGCTACTAAGGATTGGATGGAGGCTATCGTAAGAGTTTTCAGATTGGTAGGGACACCAGCCGACGTCATGGTGATCTTTTCTGTAAGTCTCCTACATGCATCAGCAGGAAGATGGTGGAGGTTGGTGCTCCATGTACATGACAAGGCATCATTACTCTGGACAGACTTCGGGAGTCTCTTCTGCTCGGAGTTTGTTCCAGCCACCCTTTGTGCAGTGTAGATTCCGGAGTTACTAAATCTGCAACAGGGAAGCATGCCAGTAGCTCAGTACTCAGCAAGGTTCACCGACCTCTCATGCTACTCCATGGATATGGTATGGGACCCGTTCTTCAGGGCCCAGACCTTCGAGTAGGGAATCAGGCATTAGATCAGGGCATCGACGATTCCCCTCAGCATCCCGACACAGGCGGGGGTGCTGGAGTGAGCCCTTCTAGTGGAGAGTTTTCTCGTTGAGAGGTCACTAGGGGTGAGACCCACCATAGGATGACATGTACTAGACTCTTATACAACCGATATTAATGATTTGACACGGAGGTCTAACCGGACCAGGCCACCAGGTGGGAGACCTCAGGATACAGGTTCGGTTGTGCGGGACACATGAAACAGAGCCAGCATTATGAGGAAAAGGTAGTGCTATGCATGCAGAGGGTAGAGACACAAGGATCGGGACCGCCCTAATTGTCATGAAGATGAGCATCAGAATGTAGAGGGACCTCCCAGGAAGAGGCAGAGGTTCGACCGTGGTGGTCCGTCGGGAGCAGGCGGACGTGGAAGTGGAGCTGGCCGAGCAGCGGGTGGTGGATGATGTTTAGAGGCTCTACCACCACCACCACCATGAGGTCCACCCCGACCATAGGGTGGTGGAAGATAGAGGGAGTCTCAGCTTCAGGCAGTCAAGGCCTACGACCAAGACACACCTAACATGATTCTAGGTACTTTCTCTGTCTACTCCACCCTTGATGTAGTACTTATAGAGACATATGTGGGTCATTCTTTTATTGAAACTGCCCTCGTTCGGAGCCCGGAGATTATGAAGGAGATTTTGGCTCGATCCTTATAGATAGAGAGTCCTACAGGAGTAGACTTAACGATTACACACTGGTGCCGGTAGTGTGAGCTTACTCTAGGAGGCGATAGCTTTGGCTGGGATCTTCTTGTAGCGGTGTCGAGGCCTTACGAGGTCATCTTGGGTATGGACTGGTTATCCACATTTCATGCTAAGATTGACTGTATTAGGCACAAAGTGCGGTGTGTCCAAATGGATTGGACCAGGTTCACCTTCATCGGTGAGAAGGGAGCCTTTTCAGGGTAGGATGGACTTACACAGAGGAGGGGGAAACCGATCACACATCAGTTAGCTAGTCTCATCCTCGGATCAGTTGATGTGCGGAGTCCAAGTTTTCTTATTGTGGTGGATCAGTATGTGGATGTTTTCACTAATGACCTTCTAGGATTACCTCCTTGCAGAGAGGTAGACTTATACATTGACATGTACCCCGGGACATCACCAATATCTACTCCTGTATATCAGATGGCTCCCACTAAGCTTTGTGAGCAGCGGGTATAGCTAGAGGACATTCAGGGGAAGGGATTTATCCGACCCAGTGTTTCACCCTGTACATATCTGATTCTTTTTCCAAGAAGTCGGATGGGAGCTTGAGATTGTGTTTCGACTACCGTCGCTTGAATCAGGTGACCTTGAAGAACAAGTTCCCACTCTCGAGGATTGATGACCTCTTTGATCAGCTCAAGGGAGCACGATGGTTCTCGAAGATCGACCTCAGGTCAGGTTATCACCAGTGTAGAGTTTGAGATGAGCATGTGTAGAATATGGTCTTCAGGTGTCGGTATGGACACTATGAGTTCATGGTTATGCCCATCGGTGTAACCAACTCTCCAGTAGTGTTCATGAGTATCACGAACAGGATCTTCCAACCATATCTCGATCGCTTTTTCGTATTCTTAATCAAAGAAATACTGATTTACTTGACCAATGAGGAGGATAATGTCTACCATTTGTGGGTAGTACTAGACACACTCTAAGAGAACTAGCTTTATGGTGAGCTCTTGAAGTTCTAGTTCATGATTTGAGAGGTTCACTTCATGGGACACATCATCTAAGAGGATGGAGTTTCAGTGGATCCAGCGAATATCGAGGCAGTACTTTCTTGGGAGCCACCCATGAGTGTTACAGAGGTACGGAGTATCCTAGGTCTAGCTGTATACTATCGGAGATTTGTGCCAGACTTCTCCAGAGTTTCATCACCGCTTTCATCATCGATGAAGAAAGGGAAACCCTTCGTGTGGTTAGAGAGATGCCAGTAGATCTTTCAATAGATGAGGTAAAGATTGACCAATGTGCCCATATTGAGGCTACCGGAGGAGGGCGTAGGGTACATAGTTTACTGCAACGCATCAGGGACTGGAATCGGGTGTGTCCTGATGCAGGAGCGAGCAGTGATCGCGTATAGTTCACGGTATTTGAGACAACATGAGAAGAACTACGCTACCCATGAACTGGAGTTAGCAGCAGTGGTCTTCGCTTTGAATATGTGGTGACACTATTTTATGGGAGAGTGTTTTATAGTCTACTCTGACCACCAGAGTCTCAGGTAAATCTTCTAACAGAAGGACCTGAACCTGAGACAGCGACGATGGCTCGAGTTCCTCCAGGACAATGACTTCGAGATAGTCTATACTCATAGGAAGGGGAATATTGTAGCAGATTCTCTCAGTATGAGATTGGACATTCAGCTGCTAGGAGAGTCGATAAGGCAGCTGGCCGCTTTGAAGATATCCATTGTGAATAGAGATGGAGAAGATTTTCTAAAGTCTCTCACATTCACTCCTCCACTACTACTGGGGGTCAGGGAGGCACAGCGTTGAGACGTTGACTGTGAGATGCGACGTGCTCAGATATCCTCCGAACAGGCACCTGATGGATTTTCTAAAGGTGGGGAGCACGTCATCCACTTCATAGGATGTACCATGGAACCAGTTGCACTACAGGTGGAATTACTGAGGGAGTTTCACACTTCCACTCTAGTGGTACATCCAAAAGTGGCGAAGACGTATCAGGACCTTAGATGATAGCACTAGTGGCCAGGTATGAAAAAAGCAGTAGTAGAGTTTTTCTCTTGATGCCTCACTTGTCAGTATGTGAAGGTGGAGCACCAAGTACCATCTATCTTGGTACATCCCTTAGAGGTTCTAAAGTGGAAGTGGGATGGAATATCCATGGATTTCATGATGGTGCTTCCATGTACATCAAGAGGACATGACTCTATCTAGATGATTGTCGAATAACTCACCAAGTCGGCCCACTTCCTACTGATCAAAGAGTAGGGCTCAGTTGAGAGCTTGGGATGCCTCTACGTACAAGTGATCGTACGACTTCATGGTGGGCCTTCGACTATCATCTACGATCCAGATTCTCGTTTCACCTCTCGGCTATGGAAGGGGCTACCAGTGGCTTTTGGCATGTAGCTACGTCTGAGCACCACCTTCCATTCTCAAATGGATGGCCATACTGAGAGGACCATTCATGGTCTCAAGGACATGCTCCATGCATGTGTCGTTGACTTTATTTGCGGCTGGGAGGATCACTTACCCTTGGTGGAGTTTGCGTACAACAACAGCTTCCACTCCACCATTGGGATGGCACCTTACAAGGCACCGTACGGCTGACCTTGCATATCACCTCTATGCGGGACTGACCCACCCAGTAGAGTTAGCACTTGTAGGACCAAAGGTTGTGCAGGCTATGATAGAGAAGGTGCAGATCATCCAGGAGCAGATGATGACTTCATAGAGTAGAAAAAAGTCCTATGATGATAGGAAACGGAGACCACTAGAGTTAGAGGATGGCGACCACGTCTTCTTACGGGTCTCACCTCAACGAGGTCTATGGAGATTTGGCCGAGGTAGCAAGTTATCTCCACGTTACATTGGACTATTCCAAGTCCTTAGTAGGGTAGGCGAGGTGTCTTATCGCCTATTCCTTCTACCTCAGTTGCAACGGGTGCATGACATATTCCATGTATATTGGGCTAAAGAGATACGTGCACGACCCGTCCCACATCATCGACCATGGGGAGATGGCCATCGATGACGTGGCACCATTCATAGAGGTTCCAGTAGAGATCATGGATCAAGAGGATCAGTTCCTATGTGGACGATCGATTCCTCTGGTGCGCATTCACTGGCAGCACGGGGACCTCCAGGGGCGCACATGGGAGCGGAAGGCTCATATGCATGCTCAGTACCCTCATTTATTCCCCTAGTGTGTATTGTAGCTTTACGTGGACATAAATCCATGAGGTTGGGGTAATTTAAAGACCCATATATTTAAATGAATTTTTTATTCTTAAATTCTTTGTAATTTTACGAGTACGTAGTTTCTGACAGCACCAGATTCCGAGGCCCGGTGTGCCCGAAATAATTTTCTGATGTTTTGTTCAGGTACGTTCAGTATACGTACGACTGGGATTTTATATCTTTTAAACCGGTCCTTGGAATTGAAATATGAGGACACCGATGAACTCACAACTCCAGTATTCACTTATGGGGACCTTTACCACAGTTGTGTTTGTACAGGAGGAGATGTTTTTTTGGGTACTTTTTTAAAATAAATAAAAATATTATGTGTTACATAATTTTTGTTTAATGGGTGGTTATTTTCACCAATGATGAGTTAGAGGTGGGGCCCACATCCGACATAACCTCCCATGGGAAGATAATGTGTGGTGGGGCCCACACGAGCCTAACCCATCAACTTCCCCTTAAACACCCCATAAAATCCCCTTAACTAATATGACACCTCCCCTATTTAATTGAGACATTCCACCCTCCTCTCATAAATGTGCCAACACTTTTTCAATTAATGATCAATTAATTAATTGGATCCTCTAATATTTGATCTATTTTTAATTGCATGGAATTATTAAATTATGAGGGTGCCTTTTTATTTTATTTCTTGGAAATTATTTTGTGGAGAAGCTTTGGAGTATTAGAAGGAAATATTTCTTCCCAAGAAGAACGTGATCTTTCTCTCGGCGAAGAAAATATCCTCTACTTCTTCAACTGGGGAAAGAACATGAGGTGATGTCCACAAGGAACACCGTCATTCTTCTTCTACCTCTGTGTCAAGCGTAAAGGCTCTGCCTGTGAAGAACTTCTCCAATGACGTTTCCTCTTCGGACGCACCCCGACGTCAACGAAATTGACGTCCGTCTTCCACGGATCGTCAATGTGAAACATACCATGAATCGAGGTGGGGGTTTTTGATTAATTTTAATGGAATAAAATTAAACTCTTGTTGTAAGATGTATGCCTTGGTCTGACTTTGGCCAAATGATACCATCTAATACGGAGGGCGCGGGTCGTACCAAAACGGCTTGGCATCCCTCCATTGGTTATTGTTGTTTTGGAAATGGGGGCTAAGTCAAGGGGGGTGTGGTGCCATCGCACCGTTCCGGAGGAGGACCATAGACGAAGGAGGCGGCGGTGCCGGTGACTGGAGGGAGTGGTGGTTGCACGCCGACCGCATGTTGAAGAACCACGGCCCGCAACCGTGGGCCGCTTGGCCGATGTAGAACTGGCCGGTCTCATTACCGAACGAGCAAGAAGAACTGGCCGGCTTAAGCCCACCATGCTGGAGGACTGCGGTGCCTCCATGCTGTCTCGCTGCTGGAATACCGCAGCCTACTTTCGCCGGCCTCTTTGATGGACCAACCAGCCGGCTACACCCGGCCGGCCGCCTGTCGGCTGGGTTGATGGGAACTGCCACACCTACGGGTGTCATGTTGCGGAGAAACAATGGCCTACTGTGTTGGCTGCTCGAGCCGGAAAAAAACCGGCCGACTTCGGCCAGCCGGGAACCAAGGAGGGCGGCGCCGCTCGGCGCTGCCAGGAGAGCTGAACTGGCCCGCAACCACGGGCCGAGTCCGCAGGTTGGCCGCGCCCCACCGGGTCAGACCCGCTGGGCCGGGTCCCTGGGTGGGCTGCGCTCCACCGGGCCGGGCTGACCCCCTGCTGGGTCAGACCCACAAAACCGGGTGGGGCTGACCCTCCAGCCCACTGTGCTTGACGGGATGTTCCAGTTTCGCTTAAACATGAATATCTTCTAGACCGAGCGCATGATCGACGAGCTGTCTACAGAACTAGTACCTCGCAAGGAGTCTGTCCTTTTGCGATACTCTAAGTTTGTTTTGGAAAACTTTTGAAAACATCAAGGGTTTGAACGAGTGTAATTCCAACCAGGCCCCTGGAATGGAAAAGCCAATAAATCTTAGACTGGGCATCCGATTGACGTGTCGACTGTGACGTTGGGTTTCTTTTGATGAGACGGAACAACTGGATACATCAACTCAGGACTTCGTGATAGTTGATGTTTCAACACATGGATCAAGGAGCGGACCCTCCTAGAACCGAGCGTGTTGTGTGCGGGAACCCTAGAGCTGGCTGTGACTGCGACGTCTACCATACTGGGATCCTCCGTGGGTTCGACGACGATGAATACCGTACTGGGACCCTTCTTGGGTTTGACGACGATGGTAATCATACCAGAATCCTTAGTGGGTTCGATAGCGATGACTAATGTTCTTGTATCCTATCTGGGTCTGGCAGTTTAACCTCTGTACATGTATCTTATGGGGGTCTGACAGAGTATCTGGTCTTGTATCCTGTGTAGGTCCAACAGCTTAGATGAATCGGTGACTACATATGATCATCTTTATCATTATAAGAAAAATGTATACCTGTGTGAGATGATCCTTTCTATCATTATCATCGATGTGATTGACTTTACATTCCTCTGTAGACTGGGTTGTGCTTGAGATCGAGAGTTGGAGCTGAACTATGGTTGATAACTTAGGTATATGTATGGAAATATACATAAGTAGGGTTGGTTGATACTTCGTGATAGTATATTTCCTTTTTTGGTTTATCCTTTGTGAATTCTTGGACACCTCCGGTGGTCTCGGAGTCCCTACTGAGTATCTTTATACTCACCCCTACACGGTTTATGCACGCACCTTGTTGTGTTGGATGCAGACGATAGCCAACATTGACAGAGGCCGAGATCGAGCCAGGATCGGACGGTACCCGGAGCTGGACCACACGGCGAGATGGTACACGGAGCGGACCGATAGACGTGGAGTGTTGAGGTGGACATCTATACCTACCCTTCAGTTAGGATACTCGGCGGACGTCCTAGGAGCTGCCCTTTTCTGTTGTGGTCCTTTTTTCAGTTGTACGTGCTTTCTGTTGTACCTGTACTTTATTGTTGGACTTGTATTTCTGGCCCACGTTTACTTTCAACACTACTTTTTGTATACAGTATTCACTTAGTGCTTTACTTCATGCTTACTCTTTTTGTGTGTGTGTTACTTCTATAAAGGAAATGCCTTCCCACCTTTGGTATTTACACCTTTAGTGCTAGTCGCCAGTCCCTGGCCAATGGAAGGTGAGCTTGTGGTAGTCATGGCATGGGCCCGATGTTCGGTCGTGAAAATCATATTAAAAGCATTTTAAAAAGAGTTTATCACACAATGAATGAATTGCAATGTGAAATAAGATTTATATAGATCATATCATTACTTATTATTATTAATATTTTTCCCAACATTCTACAAAATGAAAAAATTCATGATTTAATGGAATGAATTTGAAGAGATTCCATTTGAGTTATATGAAATGTAGACATCAAACATGGTATGGGAAAATAGAGAAATGAGGTGGGTATTTATTGTTTTTTTACTGTAAATCAATGGAATAAAATACTAATTAAGATATATTTCTATTTTATTATGTTATGCACTACATTCATTATAGAAACCTAAGAATTTAATATATGACTACTTCTAATTAAGTCATTGTGTTCAATATCATTCTTTACAAAAAACAAAAAATATAAATAAAAATGTGATATATTTTTAAAAATATATAATTGTATATATATATATATAGTTGTTTTAACCTTACTGTTGAATAAGTGTGGATTAATATTATTGAACACATCATGAAATATTTAGCAATAGATATTGAAATTTAATTATAATTGGAATGTAATTTAATTGGAATAATTTTATACTTAGAAAAATATTTTCTCTAAAAATTTCCTTTTATATAATATGCACTTCTGTTTCATGAATCTTTAGATTAATGATTCTGAAATAAATTTTATATAAATTATTTATTTAAAGTAATTTAATTATAAAATGATATGAAAAATTAATTAAAAGGAGAAATATTTTTTAAAATATGTTTTCTTATAAAACTATATGTCATCATATTAATATTTATACTTAAAAGTTAAAATTTATATTTTTTTAATATTAATTTAAATGAAAGAAAATATTTTTTTTGATTCATCACAGTAATATTTCTTTATGATGTATTTTTTTATTTTTCTAGAAATATTGATTTTTAGGTGAATGGTTAAAAATACTATTTTTACAAATAACATGAATTTTACGAAATTATTATTATATATGTATTAAATAAAAATTATATAAAAACTTTATTAAGAAAAAATATTGACCATATAAGTGAATTTTCATTTTTTTAATAAATAGTTAAAACCCCATATTTAAAATTTTATTATACAAGTTATAATTTTCTAGAAATTTATTTAAATATGTTATAAATATATTATTTTAAAATTAATTTTTATCCCAATAAAAAAATTTAATAAAATTTAATTTATTTAATATTTGGAATTAGTTGGTCGATATTATTTAAATAAAACCATTTAAATATAAATCATAAAAGATAAATTATATTAGTAAAAAACTAGTTAACATAGTAAAAAATCAATGGTTCTAAATGGGGTTTAATCAAGAGGGAAAACCTAAAATATGTTCAAAAAATTTATGGGAATGGGTGTTTGAAGACTTCCTAAACTATATCCATCCACCACTCAATTATTTATTAAATTTTTATCCCTTTCGCTCAGAATTAATTCCCATTATATAGATGTATTGGGTATTTACAAAAATTTCATTCCTTTTCACTTATAATATGGACACTCTTATCCTCACTCTCCTTCACAAAAAAAAACTTTTTTTACCCCAAACTATTCCCAAATCTCCACTTAAAATTCATATACACTATCGATAGTTTTTTATTCAGAAAATACTCTCTCTCTCTCTCAATTCTTAAACTCTAATGTGAGGGATATATTTTCGAATGTCAGTTATGAATTTCTAATCACCACATTTAAATTTGAATTCGTTTCTATGAAAATGTTCTACCCCAAATTCAATTAATACATTTTCAAATTATTTCATTAGTATATTTTTTATACTTATAGAATAATATTATTATTTTATAATCATTAACCATGTTTCCTTTTTTTTAAGAAAAATGAAATGGTTATTCGTTTCTTGTGCAGACTACCACATCGATGATGAAATGTGCTTCATTTTATTTTATATCCCTACTAGGATAGTAATAATTATATATTTAATATATATATATTATATTTATGAAATATATTATATTCTTAAATAATAATTCTTGTTATTTATATTTCCTATTTTATGGAAAATAAAATCATCATCTGTGCATATTTGTAGACTATGACCACAATATAATGACTTATTTGTGTTTTTCATTTCATATCAAAAATAAATGTATTTTCATGATAATGTATTTTTTAGATAAATTTTATTATGGTTAACTTATTATGGTTTTAGAAATAGATATTTTACAGCCTATTAATAATATATTCAATAATCTTCTATGGTAAATAAAAACATCCAAAAGAGATATCTAGGAGAAAAAAGTTATTTTTTATTATTATGTAACAACATAGTATAGGTTTTATTATTTTCATAATTCATTAAAATTAGGATATACCACAGTTGAAAACACTAAATATGTTTAATATTATTCTATTATAATTCCAATACAAATAAATTACATCAAAATTACCCGTTAATTATGGAATGTTTTTTTGGGTCAGTTTAACCATATATTCGAACAATGTTATGATTTTTTGACATAGATAACTATGATAAAAAAATAACTAGTATAATTTGATAAAAATATATATACAATTTTTTTTCTTATAATTTTATATGAATATTTAACTTTTTGATTAAGAAATATCCCTTTATTTGTTAAGAATCACTTAAACTTGAACATCATTAATTTCAACCTCATTAATTGTGACAAAAAATACAATTTAATTAGATTACATAATTATCTAATATTATGGGGGATATAATAAATTACCATATATTACCAAATAACTATAGAATTTGGTAAAATATTATATATGAACACAACTTTTTTGAAACATGGCAAAGTGTTAAAGAGTACTGACACCTAATATTGATGATATATAAAAATGGACTAATATATATATATATATTATAACTGAATTGTATAAATGGAGAAGATATAATTATTTTTTATAAGTATGTTATTTTTTTAATAGATTTTACATTTCTTTATTGGAATTCAGGATAAAATTTACAGGTTTTATTGGTATTAATTTTGATTATTTGAGTTAAAATAAATTTTGAGAACCATGTTTACATGTATGGTGTATTCACATCCCATTGATGTAATTTAATTATTCCATTTTATTATTTAAGGTTATATTATAATCCAAATCATATTCCATTCTCCAACTGTATATTGATTCAATTGTTACTCCAGTAGGGATGATCATTCGTAACTCTCCTTTTGTTCATCTATTTATGATCATATTCTCGAACATATTTGATAAATATTGTTTAAATTAAACCCTTTATTATATTATGAGGTATTAAATTATTGTGTAATTTTTATTTACATTTATATTTTGTAAATTCTTATAAAATGTTTCTTATAAACTATATATGCTTATAATAAGGGATACTAAAATCACAATTATCAATTCTGTGAGTTATAAAGTTTTATCTTGAAATTTATTCTTCCATGTGCAGGTTATTCAAAAAAAATATTACTATATGTTATTTTAAAATGCACTTTGTTAAAAGTATATTTTAGTATAAGGAATGATTATATACACTTTTTACAATGTTATTTTTAAATAATTGTAATTTTAAAGATTAAAAATGTTTCATTTCAAAATAAATTATATATATAATTTGATCCAAATTTCTTATAGAAAAAAGTATGTAATTTTCAAGGCTATATAATTGTAAATTATTTGATATTTAAATTTTTAAAAATTAAATCACATTACTTACTCGAATATTAAATATGGAAGTTATATTATTGTATTATTTTGTACATATCTTAACAATGACTTATAAAATCTATTTAATGTTTTCACCTACATTTCTATTTTCATTTTCAAGAGGATTTACTATAATGGGGTTATTCAGGGTATTCAACTAAAGGTATCAAACAATTTTATTCATTATCCATTCATGTTTAATTTCACATGAAGAGTTATTTTCAAATTATATTTTTTTACATCAAAAAAATTATAATTTACCTTAATTAAACTAGGTATATGATCTTTTTCAATGATCAAAATTACTTTTACAAATAGGTTATCATAATTATATTTCATTTAATTAATAGATATTATTTTCATATTCCATATATTTATTAGTTATATATGACTTATTATTAACTATTAAATAAGGTGGGTTATGTATTGGTATCTCATGTATTTTTTATTCCAAAACGAGTTATTATTGATAAATTTTATCACATATTATATCATTATTGTCTCATAAGATGAATTCATTAGAATTAGAAATGTTATGATTGGGACCAAACATCATATAGAACCTTTAGAAAATGATAGGTTTCGTAGGGCCATCATTTTTTGGTTTTTTTCCAACAAAATATAGAAAGATATATTTTTTGTAGTTTTTATGAAAAATAATGATTCCTTGGAAATGAAATTATTTTAAAAAATGAATTAGTGGATAATTCCTTGAAAATAAGATCAAGTATTCTCTAATTACACATTTCATCAATATGACTTCAGTTATTGTTACCCATATGTTTTATTTGTTTTCATTTTTATCTATTTATATATTACACTCTCACTTTTTGTTTATTATAGAATTATGGTGATTACTTGTTCCTACCAAAATAATTATTCCATATTTTTTCTTGACTTAATCTGTCATATATATTCCCTTACTGAATGTTTGAGATCACTCATTAGATTATTTCTATTTATAAAGGTTATGAATAAAATTATTTCACATGATATGACTTTAATAATAGAATTCAATGAGGATTTTGGTGAAATGTTACGGACTTGTTATAGTTTACCTAGTTCTTGGTATCATGGGTGAAATTTGACAATTTTATTAGTTTTAATACTAAACGATGTGTCTAAACTCTCCAAATATCTAATCTCAAAAGTTATTGGGAATATATGTAAGGAAATATTTGTTTTATGTCATATATATATATATATATATATACATTGAAATATAAATTTATTATTGAAGGTAGTATGTCAAACAAGTTTTTATGAAGATAGGATAAAAAATGTGGGTTCATGTCATCATATATGGAATCTTATATTTTTATATATTTATTTAAAGAATAGTATTTTTTCATTTGATGATAATTTGGGATTTTAAAATCCCATAAAAATTTAATGTCAGGGTTTATTATAATTTAAATGGTATAGATAACCCTTTTGGTCAGTTGAGTCAATATTGGATATTTTTCTAATTATGATAAGATATATATTTTTAAAATACTATTGATAAGTCAAAGGTTTAATTATATGAACATGGTAACATCATGAAGTATTGGTAATGTAGAGGTTGTGTGGTTATTTTAGAAATTACATCCCTACCTTGATAGAGGAATTTGGAAGCTTTTGTAACACATGAACCTTGGATTACTCACCCTAAAAATGATCATAATGAATTGATTTGATATTCACTCTAGTTTATGATTATTCAGATAATAATGGACACATGGATAGATACTCATTTTGGTTATGATTTTTTCAATCAGATTATCTATTCAAAACATTATAAATGATTCATTTCCTAATTACATTAAGCGCTATATTAATAAGTATTATAGAAACTAACCTACAGCTAAGTAGATTATGCTGTAAATGATGGAATAGTTCATCACATGATCATGATATTGTTCAATTTGGCTCTAGCTATAATGGCCCGAACTTCTCTGGTCCATTACTTTGTAAAAATTCGGGTTAGGAAGAGGTCGCGTGAGTATTGTGGGGGAAGGATTTAATTGATGGGAGAGAGGGAGAAAGATAATAATGAGAATAAAATTTATAGAGAGGCGTTATTTAGACATTGGATACCTTGTGCGTGAATCTCGAATGAGATTGGAGAGAAATTACGAGGTGATGAAATGATAAAGAAAAAGGGTAGACATGACGGGCGTCAATAATAATAATAATAATTAATGATAATGACACTGACCCGTTGATGAAATTGAAGGAGGATTTATTACTATTGTTCTAAATATTAATGATAATGGTGACACAAATGTGTGTGTGATTTGTAAATGAAATTAAATGGGTCTAATTTATATTAGGAGTTGTGCTAATATTATTATTTTAATAATTATAATATTGCCTTATTTTAATTATAATTATTTCATAATAATAATCACTTTTGAAAAAAAATGTGCAACTAAAAAAATTAAATGGTTTTAATTTTGGTTAGTAATTTAAATGATTTCAATTTAATAAATGGAAATGGTTTTAATTAAATGGATATTAACTAGCTGATCTGGGTGTGCATGGGGTTTGGGGCGTAGGATTTACCTCCCCTAAATCATTATGAGTTGTTATTAATTTTGTGAATATTAATAATAGAATTTTTTGGACATTAAAAAATAATAAAACAAACAAAACGAAAATCAATCAAGGGGGTGGGGCGTGGTTTACATGGAGTCAAAGGAGAGGCGCCATTTTTTTGGTGGTGGCGTGTAAATGAGTAGCCTCCTTAGTAAGTTATTATTATTATATATTATAATAATGATTAAAATATGATAATGAATATATATAAAAAAAGAGTCAATCATGGGATGAATATGCGCTGAAATTTTAAAAGAGGTTGAGCATGGGTTTTTTAGGTGAAAATAAAATAAAATTGTTATAGAAAATAATAATAATACAATAATGTAATTATTATTTTTGTTGGGAAAACTGTGTTTCATCCATAACTTCTTCGTGCGGCCTCAGTTTCACAAACCGTCAGAGGAAGTGGGACCCTGACTACGAGATGGAAATTATGAGTCCAATATTGGATGTATCTTTCAGGTTTTCAGATCAGGTACCCGAAACACCCATAAATTAATAGATTTAATATTATTACTAAATCTTCGACCCTCCATAACTCTCGTGTGCGACGTCTGAATGACTTCTCATCAGTGGAGATGTGATCCTATCATTAATACGATCGATTCAAGTATAATGTTGGATATTAAATTATGGTTCATGGCTCTGGTCAACGAAACACCCAATAATATTATTATTATTATTACTATTACGAGATCTTGTATCCAACATATCTCCCTCATATGATGTTGGAATGGAAAACCATCTCTGGCATTGCAACCATGAAAGTATGACGGTCATTTCAAGACCAATGATGAATAACTTTTTATGACTCATTCCCCGGGTCAATAAAACACCTATTATTAATTGAAGTTGTTATTATCATTAAACTCATGGAAACCGCATGAGGTGTCATGTGTTGACCAGTCAAATAGCATAACAGTTGTACGGTGACGTCGTGTATTCATTAATACACACTGCATACCGTTTTACCTTTTCATTGCCTATATAAGAGAGGGTCACTTGTTATTTATGGACCCCTCTTCCTCTCCATATGGTGACGCTCCTGGATGACCCAAAATCCTTCCTCCTATCTTCTTCATGCAGACTCTAATCGTCGATCTGTCGGTGGCTACGGAATCGTATCGATGAGGAGAACATCGTGCACCTCATTCCATTCCCTCTTCTTTGACTTATGCTTTGCAGTTTCCTACCAAGAATATTACTAATATTTGACATGAACGACACACTTTGACGATCGTGATCTTAATGGTACATTATACCCCATTCTTATTCCTTCCTCGATCTCCTCTTTCTGTTCCTCCTTTCCATGCTATGAAAAGTGACACCTTAAACCTTAATGGATTCTCTCTTGGTTGTTAGTGTGGTTGTGCCACAATGTCCACTAGAGGATGTAGTCATTGGGAGGAGTGATCAAAATCCTCGGGCTGGTTGTTCTCACAGAAGGACATCAAAACCTGTTCAGGTAGGGATATTACCTTTGTCTCTCTCTCTTTTGAGCATCAGGTGGGGTGGGTATCCTTTTGTTTTAGTGAGATACAATTGATCCAGTAAATAAAGATAATAACTAGTTAAAGAATGAGTTTGGGGAAATATTATTGATATTGTGGTTTTATTTCCATCAATTCTTATCCTTTGATTTTGTTTTGAATTGAATAGGCTTATGCCTACTTAAAATCATGGTCGTTGGGGGCCTTTTCTTGCACAATTAAATGTTGACCTATTTTTCTGGATTGTTTTGTGGATGGAATTTCATAGAATATGGAAATTGGATAATCATGTAAAGTTGGATGATTAAATAAATACCTTGAACCCTTGTATGATCACTCTGGTTAAACTAAATGAAAGAATGAATTTGTGGGTAATGATAGGGGTTTAATTATGCGAAGGGGTGTTTCGTGGGTTTTGTGGAACGGGTGTGATGTGGGGTTGTGGTTGGCTTGGTTGTGGGTTGGCGTGTATGATATGGTTGTGATGGGAAGAAGAGCTATGGTAAATGGTATCAAAGGGATGATGATGTGGTATGTGTATTCTTTTCAATGTGTTTATGGTTATAGTGTTTGGCAACAGGGCTGCAGGGATGGGTTGTTCATATGAATAAAAGTGGTAGAGTTAACTAAGGAATTATGGGGCATGGTAGTTGAATAAATATGAAAAATCAATGGAATTGATTGGCTGATAAAAGAAAATGGTATTTTATTTCTTGTGTTTTACCTAACTTTATTCGTGGATGGCAGAGATATGTTTTACAAAATCTTGATCTAGTTTGGTTGTTGTTAGTTTCTCGGTAGTTAAGGAACTGATAAACTAAAACTGTTGAAACATGAAACGCTTAATGGGGTGTGGGGATCTTTATTGTGTTCATACTTTCGAGGTAGCAGTACCGAGGCATGTGCTCAAATCTTTTGTGTATAAGCCTTAGGATGGGCAGAGTGGTTGATATAATTATATAAATATGTACATTTTATGTTTCTTTATGCACCCCAACCATGTTGAGCACTACGTTCTGAACACCCTTTGGATGTGGGGTGAGATTCTAAAACATCTAAATGATGGCTGGTTACTATTCTTCCCTATGCTCCCTCTTCCATGTTCTATAGCCCAAGATCCTTTAGGCAGGTTATGAAAGGTGTTTCCCAAGAGTCTTCGGGATGAGGATGTGATATGTTCCCAGGTGTCTTCGGGATGAGATGTGATGTGGTTCCCATGTGACTTTGGGATGATATGTGCTTATGACCGAGGATTGAGTGATGGTGGTTCTAAGGTGTCTTCGGGATGAGATGTGGTTATGATCAAGGATTGAGTGCCAGTGGGATACTATGAGCTTCGTATGGATAAGATGTGGCACTATCTCGAGCTTCATATGGCCAGGTTGCGGCACTAGATCAGGAAGAGGGGGAATCATCAGAGCGTTAGGCATGACGACTTTAGCAGTATTCAGTGGGAAGGTGGTGCGGGGTACCCATACTTTGATAATATTACTATACTACTCTATTGACTTACGATATATGGTGAGTGTGTCTTGTAAGGTTGGGTGGATAGATTCCATGCTAGGCTTTGGTTCCTTCTGTTTTCCCACGGGGCATTAGGATGTCTCCCCACCTATACACAAGAGCTATAGGTTTTCCTACTGAGTATAGTTGTATTCTCACCCTATGTTAACCTTCTGGTTTTCAGGAGGACTTCAGGGACCGTGCAAGACCATGCTAGTTGGGCGTTGGAGTTTTGCTGGTTGTAGTTTTTGCTTTTTTTTTGTATCGTACTTTGGATCTTTTCTTATACCTGTACTTTTGTTTTAGTATTACATAAAACATGCATATGGGTTTGGTTTTGGGTTTATTTTCATTTACTTTTTCCTTTTTCTTTTTCTATTTGACTCATCCTATTTCCCGATGTTAAATAATAAAATAGTTAATGCCTCCCATATTTGTGAAGACTCGTACCCTTGGTTCTAGTCGCCACTCCAGGGCCTACTAAAGGTGGGACTCGATGCTCATTATCTATCTTTCACCATTTCCATCTCAGGAGGGGAATCTTTGGTGGGAGGGAGTCGTGACACTAGCCCTCACGATTTTTTCTTCCATAGGCTATGTACCTCCGAAATCACCCAAGAAAAGGCCTTATGATGTGATATGTATTCACACAACCTTACTATGGGGTGCATTGTGATCCTCATCCATCGAGGTGTGATTTACATAATCGAAAACCTATATGGTCAAGTAATCCTCACTGGCACATCAATTGGACACTAGCTCTGATACCATTTATGACGGCCTAGTCCATCCCATGATCATGATATTGTCCACATTGGGCCTAGCCCACATGGTTTTTCATTCCCTGGTCTCTGGACCTTAGGCATCCCATGTAACATCTCGGATCTAGGTGTCCCCAAGGGTGCCCCAAACCAAATTGGAAACATGGTCTCAAGCGAATTTCTCCAAACACCATAGGCTACCTACTAGTAATGAGGTTCCAGGGTGTGATATTGCAAAAAATATGCCCTCATTGGCAGAGTAAACTCAACAGAAAACAAATAGTAGCAATAGTGGAAATAGTAATACTAACAAAAGTAAACATAGGATGTTTGAATGTAAATCCAATGAAGGCCACATATGATGCATGGAATATGTATCTATGAACATAACCAAACAAGTCAAAGTTCTAGAAAGAAACACATAAACTAAAGTATAGAACAAAAAAGGTGAACTCCAGCAGCATCGCATGCCTCAGCATGGTCCCATGATCTCCAGATCAAACATCAATCAAGTACCTGATGAAGAAGGTAACATTACCTTATCTAAACTTTCAACCATATAATCTGTTTAGTTCCAAAACATGACCAAAATAGGGTTTGAGTCAAATCCATGTAGGAAACCACCAAATTTTTTGTATCTAGCTGTAAGTGAATGTATATATATATAATAGTTAATGTGAAAAATGAACAATAAACTGAAAATTTCTCAAATGTAAACAACCATATTGTTTTCAATTACATTCATTTATATTTATTTTTCATCCATAGAATCATGTAATCTCGGGGTCTAGCCTATTCTCTATATCCTCTATGAATGTAACAAAAAAGATGTCTCAAAAGTCCATCTAAAAACATGTAATAATGAGTCTACTCATGGGATTTGTCTTAGAGAACACATCACAATCATTCAATTATTAAATAATGACCCTTTGGGAAAGTTATCACAGTCTAACACCCCTGGTCTTACATAACATCATTTCATTTAAAAACATCCCTCTAGAAATCTATCAAAATCAAACCCCTTTTAATTAGCACTAATCATTTAAAAACAACCACATGGGAAGATCTCACGGTCAATACCCCTTGGTTAACATAGCATCAAAAAATTGTAAATGACCACCTAGGATGCTCTCATTGTCTAAACCCCCAGGTTGATGACCACCTGTAAGATCTCATGGTTAATACCTCTTGGTCAACATAATAGTAAAACAAAAATAAATTATCCTACCTAGGTATGCCCTCAAAGTCAAATTCTTCTGGGTCAAACATCCATAGTGCATATCACAAGCATCTCATAAAATTAGAAACTCGATCCTAACAAAACAAGGAATGGAAAACAAATCAAGCCTAACTGGAATTCTAGACAAAACAACCATAAACAATAAATCAAGGAAATTCACCCACAGGGTATCCCATAAACAAGGTATATAACCTTATGAATATGAAAATACCCTTTATAAATCAACTAAACTATAATAGGTAACAAACATTGTTTATTTTGAAAACACGCATCACCCCAAATGTGGGTATGCGGCACCTTTAGCATATATAATCCAAATGAAAACAATGAAAGGCATGAACCACCTACCGTGATGTCTCACGATCAATATCCTTTAAAGTCATCACTTGAATCAGAAAAAATTTGTGTAGATCTACAAAAAGGTGAAAAACACCCAACCTTGGATAACTCACAAGAGAGAAAGAATACGAAAGAAAGGTTCTATGGGTTTTAATAACTCGCCAGTGGGATTCCAACACACCTAATGATGTCTCAATCAGGTCTCGGATGGATAATCGGGAGGATTTCAACGTTTTTTATTCGTTCTGTCGCTCTCTTATATAAAACATGGGGAGAATAATATAGTTCCAGACATGGGATGCAACCCCTCTCTAATATATCAAATAAAAATAATACTACACATCAATTTTATTAAATTAACTTTGTGTGTAGTAGCCTTAACCAGTCCCTGACATATGCGGTCTTCTAGGTCATCACACTGCCATGTACTCGACCGTTACACAGATAGTACATGGTTGTACATGGCAACTTGGTACGCGGCATGTACTTAGAAAATCCATATTTGTTTCCTTTTCCTAAAAAAACTGAAAATAAATATACATTCCTGAAATGATGATCCATGTTCTTACAAACATAACCCCTTAAAAAAATTCATCTTGGAATTTCCCTCCCAATGGTGGTGAAGAATAAACTTCAAACAACTCAAGACACTATGATCGTACGTCGGCCTCCCTCTCCCATGTCTTGTGTTGTACTCACTCGTTCTTCTATAACACCCGAACCAAAGGAATAGATCGACCACATATAACCTTCATGTTGTGATCCATAATCCGAATAGGGTGCTCCTCAAAGTTTACGTCTACCTCTAACTCAACCTCCTCAGGTTGAAAAACATGAGGCATGTCTGAAATGTAACATCGTAGATAAGAAACATGAAATATGTCATGCATAGCTTGATACCTCTATTGTAACTACAACATATAGGCAATCGGACCGACTCACTCCAAAACCTCAAACGGCCCAACATATCATGGGGAAAGCTTACCCTTACTCCTAATCCCCATGTGTCCCAACCTCAGTGTGACACGTAAGAAATCTTGATCTCTGACCTCGAACTCCAGAGGTTTTCTCCATTGATCAGCATAAGATTTCTGGTGAAACTTTGTAGTTGTCATACTCTTTCGAATCAACACTACCTACTCAGAGGACTCCTACAAAAAAATGACGTCCTAGCATAGCCGCCTATCCTACCTCTATCTAACATAGGGGTAATTGGTATGGACTACCGTACAAAGCCTCATATGGTTACAAATGAATATTTGTCTGAAAACTATTATTTTAGGAAAAGTTACTTGGGTTATGTCATTCTCCCAAGAGACCATAAAATCCAGGACGCATACACGAAGCATCCCCCCAAAACCAGAATTGTGTGCTCAAATTGGACATATTTCTGGGGATGGAAAGTTGTACTCAAAAGTAATTGTGTACCCAATTCCCTCTGTAGTAACTTTCAGACATGAAAAGTAAACCGGACATCCCTATCTGAAATGATAGAGTGTGGAACCCCCTGAAAACGTACTATCTCTCGAATGTACAACATTCCAAGATCATCCACACTGAAGGTTTCCTTTATTATTAGAAAATTTGTAACCTTTGTTATCCTTTTAACAACAACCCAAACTACATCATTCCCTTGAGGTGACCATAGTAAACTTTTAAAAAAAATCCATCACAACATCATTCCACTTCCACTCAAGAATGGGTAACTATTGTAGAATCCTTTCTGGTCGCTGATGCTCCACCTTCACCTATGGTCACATGGAACACCTCATAAAAAATCCAGTTACATCCTCTTCATACCTAGATACCAATACTTATGATGTAGATCTAGATACATATTGGTGACACCAGGAAGAACTACCCATACATAAGCATGAAAATTTCACAACGACTCCTTGTGTTTGTATGTTGACACCCATACATGCCCATGAAAATCTAAAATCTAATCCTCAACTACAGTCCACCTAGGAGTAGGGTCTTCACTTGACAGACTCTACCATAGAACTAGGCCTTCAGAATATGATTTCTTCTTTATGCACACTCAATCCAGAAGAGTATAGGTAGCTGCTATAGAAGAAAGAAAAGTCTACCCTTGTCTATCATCAACATCCAAATGCATCTCAGAGAACAAATCCATAAGCCTCAACTCACTACTGGCCTCCTGAACTTCTTGTATCTGAGTTATCCTGCTCAACGCATTGGCCACTATGTTTCCTTTCCCAGCCGTGTAGATAAGTTCAAAGTCAGAATAATGAAGGTACTCAACCCACCTTCCTTGTCTCAAATTCAGATCATGATGAGTATAGATATACTTGAGGATTTTGTGTTCACTGAATACCACAAAATGATCTCCCAAAAGATATTGTCCCTAATAGCGTAAAGCATGAAAAAATACAGATAACATGATATCATGTGTTAAGTAATTCCTCTAATGTGGCCTGAACTACCGATACCAATACACAACAACTCCTTCCCACTAAATAAGCACTACTCTCAGCACGATACCGGATGCATCATAGTAAATAGTGTAAATCTAGCCTCGGTTTAGAAAAAGTAAGATTAATGCTATAGCCAATCTCTTTTTCAGCTCCTGAATAGAAAAATTATAGGAAATTTTCCACAAGTACTTCACACCCATCTTAGTTAGTCTTATCAGTGGTGCTACTAAGCATGAAGGGTCCAAAATAAATTCTTTTTTGTAACCGTCCATCCCTAGATAACTTTGTACCTCAAAAACATTCTTCGGTCGCTCCTAGGGAACTACTTCTCTCACTTTCTCTGGTTCTAATGATACTCCTATATATAAGAAAACTTGACCCAGGAAATTAATTGGGTATATCCAAAAGTGGCATTTTGAGAGCATAGAATATATTTGATTCTTTCCTAGTGTACTCAATATGATCTCAAGATGGGATGCATGGTCGTGTCGAGTGTGAGAGTACACCATGATATAGTCCCCGAATACTTCCAAAAAATAATCCAAGTAAGGATGGAACACTCAGTTCATCAGTTCCATGAAAACGTCTGGCGCATTTGTGAGAATTAACGACATAACCAAGTACACTTATAGACCATACATGCACTAAAAGGCTGTAAAAGTTATATCTGATGGTCTAACGTGCCACTGAAGATAACCAACTCTCAATTAAATCTTCAAAAACAAATGGGATCCTAAAATTTGATCAATATATCATCAATCTTCATCAAGAGTTATCAGTTCTGGACTGTCAACTTGTTCATCTTCCAATAATCCACACAATGTCTGAGGGTACCACCCACCTTATTCGCAAAAAGGACAGGCGAACACCAAAGATAAATATTGGTTTAGATGAAACCCTTTTCCTGTAACTCCTCTAACTGCTTCTTGAACTCCTTTAACTCTAGTGTAGCCATCCTATACAAAGGAATGTAAACTGGTGCCACTCTTGGTGCAATATCATAGTGAAATATACCTATCTCTCTAGAGGTAACCCTGAAAATTCATCTGGAAATACATCTCTAAAATGATACACCACTATAGGAAAGTCCATATCTAAAGTCCCCAAGTCATCCAGATATAAACTAGAAATATGGGCTATAATTCCTCCTAACCCATGTTGATTGTTTCCCTCTCAGCTCACCTGTACATCCCAATTTCCATTGTTTATAAAAAAACGCACCCTTTGTTGACGTGAAACTCACCCTACAACGATAGCAGTCAACAAAGGTATGAAAGGAGCCCAATCAGTACATTCCCTGAATGACATCGAATCCTATAATCTTTAAGACATAGAGGCCCCATAATAAGTGACACACACCAACCATAAGAGGTCACCCCTTGCACTCAAGTACACTAGCTTTCCTAATCCCCAACATAGTGTCTAGAATCATAAAATCATCAAAAGTAAATATATAGAGCCCAAGGATCTCCACAATGACAACATATATTTTACTATGGGATGTCCTGGTAATGAAAAGAGAAGAATATAAAACTGAGGCAACTAGAATCGTACCTCTAACCATGGAGGGTCTAGGATCCTGCTCTAGATGGGTCTTTTCCATCACCAAAGTCTAACCAATACTGCTTCCAAACAACCCAATATCTCTACCCTAAGTTGGTCCACCCTATTGTCACTGAAAACATTTCATCTGGATCCCACGACTGCGACCACCTTCTTGGCTTGATAAACCCCAATTCCCTAACTAAGGATAAACTGGTGGTCCTACTCGTGAACACAGAGTCATAACAAATCCCCTATCACACACTGCTGGTGAAAACTTCAATTAAAAATACTGAATATGACCCATCTTTTCACAAGATTGGAACTCAAATGGATGTCTAGGGCTCTTCGGTCTCATGTTCCCACTCCTTCATCACTACTATCACAGCACTAGGCTACCTAAAGAAATATCACATGAGAGCTCTGTGCATCGCTTCCTACAATCAATCGAAATAGTACCTACCTGGGATACTGAACCACCTTGGATTACAACTCCTAACTACCTCATATTACGCTCGGTAATCAGTGCCTGATTTACTATTTTGGTCACCAAAGTCATCCTAAAAACAATCACTTATTATCGGATGTCGTACCTAGTACCATCTTCAAATCTCCTACCCAATGAAAACTCTTCACCTCCCAAAACATGTGTGAAGCAATGAAGCTCTATAAACTGAGAAGGGTAATCTATCATTGAAAGAGAGCCCTACTCTAAATTCATGAACTCCTGGTCTCGATCGTCACTCAATGACTCGGGGTAGAAGTAATCAAATGAGTTCCTCTAAAACTCTCCCCAACCCATATCCCAATGACATTCTGCTTGTGAGATAACATCCCACTATGTATTTTATTAGTCACGTAACATGAATGTCAAAAGATTTAATCTCTATTTAAGAGGCATCTCTAGATGATCAAAGATAGAAATCATGGCCTCCAACCTTTACTCTACAGCCTTTGGTCCTCCATCACCAGAAAAAGTTGTAGGATGATGCTGTTGGAACACCCATGTAAACTCATCCATATATGAGGTAGGATGTGGTGCTCCCTAAAAATCCACATCTTCATCATAAATCCTCCACAAAAATGTGCATCAGCACCAGCATCTGATATAACATATGGTTCCAAAACTGGCACAACATGAAGATCTTCCGGTATTCTCAGATCTACCATTTATGGTGTTTGATTGTTTCTCTGCACCTAGTGTACGACCGGACTACATCTTGGTAGCATGACTCTGAAAGGTCAAGTGCACACATCAGTTCAATATTATCAAGGACAGAAAATTAAAAGTGCAATAAGAGAATATGATAAAGAAGCATTCATGTTTTCTAAAATATGGTTACACGGCATGTAGAACCACTACATTGCGTGTTCCCTTCATCCTTAACATGTGTGTGTACCTCTTCCAACCTAGTTTTGTGACACTCTATACACACAATTTTTTCCTCATGGGACATGGTGTTTACTTGAATGTTCACTCATGCCCATGTACTTATACATGGATCGAACTACATAGTCCTACTAGTGTAGCACTGCACAACGTGTTCACCATAGACACGGCATGTACCATGTATGTTCCATCCACCCATGTCATTAGTTTCATGGATTGATTCATATTCAAATTCTACATGGCATTTATAAGCTAGAAACGGTATGTACAACACAAGTTTAATCCACCCACTTCATTATTCACACGACTAGATACATGGTCTTTTATAGCATGGAGTTCACTCCCAGTACGTGGCTATTCCACCAAATGTTTATCAACATTGTTTCTCTCCTCACACAGTCATTCACATGGTAAACAACTACATGGTGTGTACATATGGTACACTGAGTGTACTTAATAAAAGTTAGTTCTTGCGGAACAGAAGAACACATGGCCTGTGTTCATAACATCCCACGCCGTGTTCTCTGGGTTTCTAGACAGTAAGCATCTAAAACTTCTTCGGAACCCTCAAAACATAAAACATGACCTAGAAGTTCTATATTTTTATCCATGAGAGCCCATAATCCCTACGAGTCAATGTTTGGAAACCTTCTTCATATCATAACTTGAAAATTTTAAATGAAGTTCAAACATGATCAACCAAATACAGATCCATGAGGTCCCATAACGCCTCGGGGGACCAAAGCATGGCATTCATCCAATTGAAAAATTACACATAACAATACCCTATCAATATATATTGTATTTATAGCATAGAATCTATCACAATAGAATTCATATCTAGCATATCATCTATCAAAACAGCAAGGAATCGGAAATGCACCCTAAATGGCATGACAAGAATTAATGACATGGGATATCTAGATTGTGCTTATATGTTGCATGAGATAGAATACCCTAATAAAATCTGGTTGAAACAAGAATAGAACCACAATGATATAAATCATAACACAAAACAAGTGAATCACCTAATGGTGAAATAAAATCAAATATAATAATTGCATAACACGAAAAATTGAAATATTCGAGGTAACATGGTTTTTCCCTTTACATGGGTTAGCTACTCTTAAGAAAAGCTTATTACTAACTTCGCATTCCTTCCTATCCCAGTCTATAGGCTTCAATTTGTAAAGAAATGAAGAAAATAAACTCCTCTGATACCATGCTGTAACATTCCGGATCCGGGTGCCACCCAAGAGTGCCCCGTATCTTGTTGGACACATGGACTCAAGCACATTTCTCCAAACACTAGAGGATGATGACTACCACCGAGGGCCTAGGGTGTGATAGTGTGGAAACTATTACCTTATTGGTAGAGTAAACACAATGTAAAACAAATAGTAGCAATAAAAAAATAGTAACACCAACAATAGTAAACAGTGGAAGTATGAAAGTAATTCCAATTGAGACCACAATATATTTATATATATATAAATGATTCATGGAATATGTATCTAAGATAGAATCCAAAAAGTCACTATGCTTGAAAGAAATATAGAAACCATTGTATAAATGAAACAAGTAAACTCCAACAGCATCACAAGCCTCATCTTTGTCCCATTCTCTCCATCTCCAATAGAAATCATGCACCTGATGAAAAAGGGGGATTTACCTTATCATTACATATAACCATATAATCTATTTGGGCAAAAAAGATGACCCATACAGGGTGTTATATGAATCCCAATAGGGATCCACCAAAAGAATTTTTCCTAACTATCAGTAAATATATATATATATATATAGCAGGTAATATGCCAAATGATGCAACAAACTAGGATGTAATCAAAAGTACACAATACCAATGTGTTCAATTACATTGATTTACTTTTATAATTCATTCATAGAATCATGTAATCTTAGGATCTAGCATATGCTCTATATCCCCAGGGAATGTAACAAAATAGATGCTTGAGAAGTCCATCTAAACAATACATGTAAGATCGAGTCCAAGCGTGTGCATTGGACTTCGAGACTCATCACAATCATTAAATTATTCAATAATGACCTTTTGGTAATGTTTTCACAGTACAATCCCCCCTGGTCTAACATAAAAAAAATTCATTTAACAATGAACCTATGGGAATCTCTCATGATCTAACCCCTTAAGTCTAACATGGCCCTAAACATTTAGAAAAGACCACCTGGAAAACTATCACGGTCAATACACCTTGGTTAACATAGCATCAATAAATTGTAAATGACCATCTGGTCTGGTCTCATGGTCTAAACCCCCGATTCGAGGACCACCTAGATGCTCTCATGGTCAATATCCCTTGGCCAACATAATAGTAAAACATACATAAATTACCCTACCTCATGAATCTTTCATAGTCAAATTCCCCTGGGTCAAATATCCAAAGTTCATATCACAGGAATCTCATAAAATCATTAACTCCATCCTAATAAAACAAGTCATGGAAAATAAGGCAATCCTAACAGGAAGTCAAGACCAAATGACCATAAAAAGTCAATCAAGGTAAATGCACCCAAAGGGTATCCCATAAACAAGGTAACTAACCTTACGCATAACCAACTTCACTTTATCAATCAATAAAACCATAATAGGTGATAAACAAGGTTTAATTTCAAAACACGCATCAACCCAAATGTGGGTATGCCGAACTTTTAGAACATATAATGTAAATACGAACAACGAAAGGCACAAACTACCGACCTCGATATCTCACAATCGATATCCTTGAATTTTGGCCCTTGAATCAGCATAAATTGGTGTAGATATAAAAAGGTGAGAAAATCCCAACATTAAATAAGTCACGAGATGGGAAGAATCAGGAAGAACGAATCTATGGGTTTCGGGACTTCACCGGTGGGATTCCAACAAACCGGAGACATCTCAATCACTGCTCAGATGAATAATTGATAGAGGTTCAAATATTGTCGGTCATTATATTTCTCTCTTGTACTAACCACTAGGAGAAGAATACAATTCTAGACATGAGATGCAGACCCACTTCAATATATGATATAAAAAGTAAAATACACCACATTTTTATTAAATTTACGAGTTGTGTAGTAACCATAACTGGACTTGACTTAAGCGGTCTTCCAGGTCATCTGACGACCATGTACTCTACCATTACATGGATAGTACATAGTTGTACGTGGAAACTGGGTACATGGCGTGTAGTCATAAGTACACAGTGTGTACTTAGAAAATTTCCATTTCATCATTTTTTCTCAAAACGACCAGAAATCAAGATCCATACCTAAAAAAGATCTGGTTTCTTACATCCCATTAGAAAAGAACTCATTCTGGGAGACGTATCCACACCAACTTATAAATGAATGAAACATACATCAAATAAAGAGTTTTAATTTATGGGTTTTATTGATGATAAACTGTTCAGGATCTCATGTTAAAACAAACCATTTGATCTGTTTTGGGTTAGATCGAGTCAAGTGTGAATATTCGTAGTTGTTATTTTCATAATCCCACCTTCCTCTTCTTCCTTTACGGAGACCTGGTGTGCGAACCTACTACATTTTTCCCCCTATGGGCCACAACCTAGTGTCCTCAACCATGATTTCATGTTTTTATTTTTTTATTTATTTTTTTATCCATATTTCCTCTCCCTTTATAATATTTTTCTTTAAAAAATAAATGGGAAAATATGAAAAAGTTGTTCTGTTTTATAAATGGTAGTTTAATTTTTTTTAATTGATAAATCATGTATTTTTTAAAAATAAATTATCAAATAATGATTGATAAAAAAAATTTAGCAATAATAATTTACTCACCATTGTTCAATAATATAAAATATCATTACAAACGAATAATACAGATTTATTACATGATAATTAGATATGATATTATCACAAGATATTTATAAGTGTATAATATCTGTTTTTTGGGTGTTTGTCTGTTATTTATTTCTTCTCAAACCAGACCATACCACACCTTGATTTTTTATGTGTTGATCATCTTAGATATATGGTATGTGGTCTAATTTATAAATTTCAAAGTCGTTATTTGTTATCTTATATGCATGTTGTATGACTTTAATATTTTTTAGCAATTGAGACCTCTTATTGAATTAATTTAAGTGGTAAAATAATTAATTATGAAAGTTGTGAAATTGTGGTATTTTGGGTTTAAAGAATAAGATAATTAATTATGAGGATTAATTATTTTTATCAAGTTGTGTTTTTGAATGAGAGATAGAGATAATTATTTTGTAAATTAATTATTAATGTAAATGGTCAATATATTGGGATAATTTAAATATTTTGTTAATTATGAAGTTGAACTTTTGTGATCAAGAAAAATTAAATTCCTAATTAATTATTTAATGTTTATTTATTTAATGATTAATTGATTGTAGATTTAATTCACATGAACCATATTTTTTTAATTAGTAATTGAATTAATTAAAATGATTAATTAATTTTTATATAAACAAATGAAAGAGATTTTGGGTGTTTGACATGGCGTTCTCCACTAATGGTATTTTGGGTGTTAGGTATGGAGTTCTACACCACTGATAGATCTATATGTATTATTGAGATTTTGGGTGTTAGAAATGAAATTTTACACCAATGATAAAAAATAATAAATTGTAATTGTGGTCTTAGACATGGATTTCTTCATCGATGGGATTTTTCGTATTAGACATGGAGTTACAGACTAAGGATAAATATATAGTGAAAATTGTGAAATTAATGAGTGACAAAATTAAAACCTAAAAAATATGTGGTTAATAAAGATTAATTAATATTTTGATAATTGTTAAATTATTCATTGTAATTATTTTCATTGTACACCTTCATACAGTTGTTATTGACTGGGTTTATTTTAGTCATTGTTGGTGGTGGCCTAATGAGTCATACTCACACCCTATTTGGGCAACCTGATTTTTACTCAAATAGACATTGATATTATAGGATATTCTATCGCCAAGATCCCTGGATTAGATTGCTAAATGGGGGGTGGATCTTGGTTGAGGGAACCAGACCTGATTCGGGACCATCTGGGAGTTTCTAGCGTATTTTTTTCAAGATTAATTTTTTGACACTTGATACCAATATTGGCACTAAATATTTCCCATTCAGTTGACTATTTTATTTTTCTATCTGGGTTATTCTTGTGAAATTTTACTGTTATAGTTATATATATTCTTCCTCTATTTCTTGTTTACTTCTGTTGGTATAACAACCCTGCTTCTTATTACACACATATCATATTTTATTAAACAAATCCTTCACATGATAAAACATAGAAGATTGAGCGGTCTAGTGTATTTTAGGCTTAGGAACATTACATAACAAATTAAAACATAAAACACAACATCTTATTGAAAACATATTTTACATGACCACCACATTCCCTCGTACTTAGCATTGTATGGGATAACATAAAGACATGCACAAGAAAGGGGTGAGCTATAAATACTAGTAAGGGAGTAAAAATGGAATTAAATGAGCAATAAAATACATGTTAGGCAATAAGAATAACAATGGATCATAAATAAACATGAACATAAAGGCATGATATAGAATGATTATCATAACATGAAAATATGGTAGCAACACTTAACATGGAATTAGTATGAGCCAAGGCTCATTGCACATGGAGTATTTGTAAACCCTCATTACACTAGAATTAGAATGATTAAATATATATTTCACTTGAATTAGCATGAGTAAATCCCCATTTCACTTGATTTATCATGATACTAATCTTTACCCAGTGCATTGGAATGCTATTAGGGAACACCCATCTTAATCAATTCATTTCACGCATAAGTTTGTCACATGGATCATAGAAATGGAATCATTCAATATGATAATTTATTCCCGGATAAAATAATGTAGAATACATACAAACAACTATTTAAGAAATAAGTAAATGTGCATAAAGTTGAATACCCTTGATAGATAAATGGGCATGGTATTCACTACACAATGACTTTGGCTTGGAAAATCACGGTGCAATATCGGCAGCATAACGACGTGATATAAAAATTCATAAAAATGATTGATTAAAGAGAAAGGGTTGTATTATAATTTTAACATTAAATGCATAGTAATAAGATCATATAGATACATTTCCCAAAAATTGTAATGGAATTTATATTCATGTACAAAACAATTGATTGAATGTAAATGAGGAGAGAGAAATTCCTTATGGAATTTGGGCATGGTAACGGGTGTACATGGGAGGAATAAATGAAATATAAAAGGGGTCTATAGTCCTTAAAACATAAAGAGAGTATTACAGGGGAGGTTTGAAATCATACCAAAATATTTACAATTGAAAATAAAAGGGAATAACAGTATTAAGAAACTTGGACGTAAAAAGGAAGAAAGAAATCCCTTACATGGAAGTGTGATCCCAAAGGTATGGGAGAATCCTGAGAGATACTTATTGGGAGCATAGGGAACCATGTGTGGATTATAGATAGAGGAGGGAAGAGTTTGGATGAACTCAAAGGCTTTGAGTGAAGAGGAGGTCGGAACTTGGCTGGGGTTATATATTAAAGGAGAGAGAATTATTTATTATTTAGGTTTGGGACACCACACATTATACTAATCCTAACCAGAAACCATACCATGGTTTTTCACATGGTATTTTCCCAAGGTGACTGGAAAACAATATTTTATTAGGCCAATCTATGAACTTCTTAAAATAATAGGGTTGCTTATGTGGACTTGTGTCACACCCTCAATGAAATCAATTTAAAAATCTAAAATGTTTTATATGTCTTGGAGGGTCCACTAAAGCTTTATAAAATAAATAAAAAATACCTAAAATCACATTATTTTAATGGTAAAACATATATTGGCCGAAAAAAATGTTTATAGTATTTTATTACATCACTATTGGGTCATTATGATGTCATAAAACACATTATATATTTAAACGGTATTTAATTTTTACCCAAAAATTCGGTTGTCTCAAAAAATTATGAAAAACTCAATGTTGGATAATTTTGATGTCCTCATTCCAAAAATAATATTAATTTTATACAAATAATTTTTTTAATATGTGAATTTTAACATTTAAAATAATAACTAACTTTTATCCAAAATTCATGGGTTTTGATAAAAAAAGCTTTCAAACCATAATAACAATTACAATTGTATTCATAAAAATTATACACTAATTTATACTTAATAAAAATGTAATTTAATAATAATATTTTTTTTAAATATTATTTAATTCAAAAATCCATTAATTTATCAAAATAGATTCATTAGTGAATATTAACTAAAAATGATTTTTGTGCTTTAAAAACTATTTCCAAAGTAACAATAATAAAATGAATGTATATTATCTATAAAAAAATAATAAACATAATCATAGTACTAGGGTCTCATTACATAACCCCTTATAAAACCCGCATAGGACCGAAGGGTAATGTGTGTGATGGTGACATCTCTTGGGGTGGCTCGGATAACATTGTTCGGGTGGTAATCTCTATCAACTTCCACTTCTCCCATAGGCGGTTCTATTCAAGTTTAACATGTTAACGCTCAGCTTGGGTTTGGTCAAGAGAAAAGACCAATTATGCCACCTCCTTTCTATGCTCTGACAAATGGGCTTCGTACGGGGCAAGTCAACTGGATGAGGTCATCGCTTCCTTTTTCTAAGTAAATTGGATTTGTTAAAGCCCTTTATTTATAGTTATCATGTGATCACTGTTCAATGACTATATTAGCAACGATCACAATTCTTAACGGTATTTTAAAATTCAAAAACATAAAACTAAGGAAGTTAATATTTTGTATAACCATTTTAGATAATGATACATTTAATGAGATTAAGAGGAATTTCCATTAATAAAATTTTGTGTCATTACAATCTTCCCGCCTTATGAAATTTATCCCTCAATTTTTTTCCCACACTAAAAAATATGTGGGTAACTCTGCTTCATCACTTCCTCCAATTCTGACATTGCTTCTTAAAACATGTGGTTTCACCACAACAACTTGACAAGGGACATTATCTTATTCTTATAAATTTTTCTCTATGATCTAAGACCTTCACTGGTTTCTCCTCGTAATAAATTCCATCCTCTAACTGTACTACCTCTAAAGAGATTACGTGTGTAGGTTTTGGTATGTACTTCTATAAGAGGAATACATGAAAGATATCATGTACTTTGTACATGGTAGGTGGAAGTGCTAGTTGATAGGCCAAAACCCCAACACGATCCAGAATATCTAAGTAGTCGATGTACATAGGACTTAACTTCACTTTCATTCCAAACATCATGACCTTCTTCCATGGAGATATGCATAGAAATACCATGTCTTGAACTTTGATCTAAAGGTCTCACCGATGGTTATCCGCATAACTCTTCTGTAATATTTTGGATTCCTTGACATGTTGCTGAATGGTTTTCACCTTCTCCAATTTTTCTTCAACCATTTTATGTCCTAGAAGATTTTTCTCACCGATTTCATCCCAACACACCAGTGGTCTACATCTTTTCCCATAATGGGCTTCATATGGTGCCATTTAGATGTTCGAGTGGAAACTATTATTGCAGGAGAATTAAACTAGTGGAAGATGTTTCATCCCATCCTGCTTTAAAGTCCATAGAACATGATCTTAATATATATTACAGTGTCTGAATAGTTTACTCAGATTGACCATCAGTTTGAGGATGATAGGCCATACTAGAATTCATTTTAGTTCTTAGATCATTATGAAGACTTTTCCAGAACTTCGAGGTGAATCTAGGATCACAATCAGATATAATAGATAGTGGTTCTTCATGCAGCCTTACCACTTCTTTGATATAAATAAGTGCAAGTTGATCCAATGATAATTCCTCTTGAATCACGATAAAGTGATATGTCTCCTTAAGACGATCCATAACAACCCATATAGAATTATTTACTCTATATTTCCTTGGAAGTCCAGTGACAATGTCTATGGTAATGTTTTTCCACTTCCATGTTGGTCTGGGTAGTGGTTTCATTATCCCCTTTGACTTTGGACTCTCATCCTTCACATGCTGACATACTAGACACTTTGATGTTGATTCAACAATCTCCCTTTTCATATTGCCCCGCCAAAAGTTCTCTCAGAGATCTCGATATATCTTTGTACTCCCTAGGTGAATAGAGAATGTTGAGCTATGTGTGTCATTCAGAAGCTCCTTATTTATATCTGGTTCTGATGGGACACACAATTGTGACCCAAATCACACAATTCCATCCCTATCAACCACGAACTCTGAGGATTTACCATTTTTGATAGCTTCCACCCTTTTCAAAGTTTCCACATCCTTTCACTGAGAATCCTTTATTTTCTAAATGAGGGACGGTTGAGAAATCATTTGAGAAAGGATTGAGGAGGTTCCTCCCTTATTGATTCCCATGTCCATCCTATGCAAATCTAAAAATATTGGATCCTTTTCAATTCTCATCATTGATAAATATGTAGGATCCTTTATACTTAGAGCATTTACCACTTAGTTTTCCATACCGGGATGGTAGTGGATTGATAAGTCATAATCCATGATGAGTTATACCCATCATCATTGGCGCATATTAAGCTCTTTTTGTGTTAATATATATTTGAGGCTCTTGTGATCAGTATATATCTTACACTTCTCCCTATAGAGATAATGTCTCCAAATTTTAAACGCGAAGATCACAACTGAAAATTCTAGATCATGTGTCAAATAGTTTTCTTCATATATTTTTAGCTGCATTGAAGAGTAGGCTATCACTTTATCATTCTGTATCAACACACAACCTAGTACTTTCTTCAAAGCATCACAAAATTCCACAAAACGTTCTCCACTTGTGGGTAGTGTGAGAACAAGTGCAGTGATAAGCCTCATTTTCAACTCGTTGAAGCTCTCTTCGCATTCATCACTCCAAGAAAAATTTATTCCCTTATAAGTTATCATGTTAAGAGGGTTGGAAAATATTTAAAAATTTCTCACAAACCAGAAATAATATCCAGCTAACCCCAAGAAGCTACAGATATCCGTTACCGATGTTGGCCTCAGTCATCCCTCAATTTTAGTTGTCTTGGAGGAATATAAAGATATATCATTGCTTGTGGTGATATGACCCAATAATGAGGCCTCATTTAACCATAACTCACACTTGATGTACTTTTCATAGAGCTTCTCCATTCGCAAGGTCTCTAGTACAATTCATAGATGCTCCTCATGATCCTGTTTGGTTTTGAACTATATTAGAATATCATCTATAAATACATCCAAAAATTTGTCAAGGTGATCTCTAAAGACTATATTCATCAAGTCCATGAATATTTCTAGAGCATTAATGGTTTTGAAAAGAATTACTTTGAATTCATAGTGCCCTTATTTTGTACAAAAATATGTCTTGGGGATATCTTCCTCCTTCACCCTTACTTGATAATATCCCAACTGCAAATCCACCTTGGACAAGTATTGTGCTCCACACAGCTGATCGAACAAGTCATCAATTCATGGAAGATGATACTTGTTCATTATCATGATTTTGTTGAGATCATGATAATCAGTGAAAAGGAGCATTGACCCATCCTTCATCTTGAAGAATAGGACTAGATCACCCCATGGTGAAGCACTAGGACATATAAACCCTTTATCTAGATTCTTATGTAGTTGTTTCTTCAATTCTTCATGCTCCACAATATCCATTCTATATAGATAATTGGGTATTGTCAATGCCCTAGGTATAAGGTCAATTGATAATTCAACATCTCTTCTAGGAGGAAGACCATGAAAATCCTCAGGAAACACTTCAGAAAATCTCTCACAATTCACATGTCTTAAAGGATGGTTCCCTCCTTAGACTCAATCATCTGAGCCAGATACATGTGCTCATAGGGCAGTAATATCCACACTTGAGATGATGGTGCTAAAGAAGATTCATCTTCCTCTTTTCACATGTATAGATTTGGGGGCTGGTTCTTTATATAGAAAGTGATTTCCCTCTCACAAAAATTTATTTTGGTTATATATAGGGAAAGCCAATATATGCTAATAAATGCCTCAAATCCCACTAGTGGGAGAGTGTCGAGGTTTGTTGGGAAGTTCAATCCACCAATTATGATAGGGGAGGAGATATCCTCATTGGATGGAATGATTTCCCCATTTGTCTTACTCATCGACATCTTTACTTCCATGATTTGTGGTGGTGTTGGGATTATTCATCTAAACATTAGGGATAGAAAATAATTCTTCGAAGTAGAATCAAAAAGTGCATTCATTGTTCATGAATGAATAACTAGTGTACAAGTCACCACTTCATTGTCAGGGTTCACTTCAGTGGGAGTGATGGAAAAATCTCTCCCTTGCTACCATGGAGGTTTTTGGCTTCCACCATAAACCCTTGGATTAGGGCACTGATTAACAAGATGCCCTGGTTTTTTGCAGTTTAAGTAATGAACAATGCGTTGAGAGTTGAATGCAGTGTTCATCTCCTCTATCACAGCTGCGGGTTTTCCTTATTAGCCGATAATGGATAGGTGCCCTTTTCTTCTACACCTAAAGCATTTCCTCATTCCCTTCAGGAAATTTCTGGGTTGTTTGTTTCCACACCTTGAGAATGTGGGTTGCTGTATTTTTTTAGCATCATTGGATTTATCCATCGGACTACTAGAATTGAAGTCCACTTTACGCTTCATATTCTCATGATACCCCTGAGATTATCTGATTTCTATTTCAACCTTGAGGGCACATCAAACATTTTCTGCATATCTGTCAACTTCCTGTATCACCAGGGTTTTCCATAGGCTAGGTTTCATCCACCCAAAGAAGTGTTCTACCTTGAATTCGGGGGTAAAAACAAATCCAAAGGCGTATCGTGCATGCCTTGTGATGTTTTCCTTGTACTCTAATGGATTCATCATCTTTTTTCTTCATGGAAAGGAATACACTTTCCATCTTTAATCAGAGGGTGCGCAGAAAATATTTATCAAAAAATATCTTGTTGAAATACTTCCATTCCAACACCTCGATCTCCTCCATATGCTTCATATTTTTTTATTAATGTCCACCATTGATCGTCTTCACCCTCCATATGATAAGCTTCTATAAGAACCTTCTCTTGTTAGGAAAATTTAATGATGGAGAAGATATTTTCAATGGAGTTGATCCATTGTTCATCGATTGAGGGATCAGATGATCCATTAAAAGTAGGAGGCCTTTGTCTCATGAACCTCTTAATAGAGACTTGTTCTTTCTAAGGGGGGTTGAGCGTTTCTCTTGACCCATGTTTCTATTCAAATCATGATTGAACTGAGAGAGTATCATGACAAAGTTCATGATTCCTGCTCCCATCGGATAGGGCATCTCGTTAGAATAGTCAACACATTGATATTCGCATTGGTTATTATCCCAAGTCCTCCTATTACTGGCCATTGGCTGGAATAAAAATAAATTTAGGGGTAAAACATAAAGGGTAATCCAAGGACAAAATCATTGACTTATAAATAACTTTTATTTCCTTATTTTATGAATCAATTGGCTTCAATCTATGTTATCCATGATCTACATTCTAACATATATTCCTAGGGGTATTTTTTTAATACCTTAATAATGGTCCATACTAAGCTTGAGAATTTACCAAAGAATATCCCCCGAGTGTGTCATAACCAAGAGTGAAGAAAGGCCCATTTTCATGTACCAGGATACCCCGGTCAAGCTCCAAACTCCTTGTTTGAGTTTTCAATCCGAGGTACATTTGTTCTAGAGTCGCCTCTACCAGCCCTTATCCTGACAGGGATGTATTTTCTTGATGAAACACTTACTCATTACTCACCAAGACTTAGGGGTTTTTTTATTATACATTATCCCTAAGGGTTTCACAAGGGTTTTCTAATCCTAATCCCAAAAATAACTAATCCTACCCTCTAATACAAACTATAACAACCGAATTTTTATTACACACTTAACATAAATTATTACATAAATCACTTGATAAAACATAAAATATCGATAGGTCTAGTGTCTTTGGGGATTAAGAACATTACATAACAACTTAAAACAAAAAACACAACATATTATTGAAAACGTCCTTAATATGACCACTACATTACCTCGTACTTAGCATTTCATGGGATAACCTGAGGACATGCATAAGAAAAGGGTGAGCTATAAAGCCCAGTAAGGGAGTAAAAAGGGCATAACATGAGGAATAAAATACATGTTAGGAAATAGGCATATCAATATATCATAGGGGAAAATTAACATAAAGGCATGATATAGCACGATTATCCTAACATGGATATGTGCCGAAAACACTTAACATGGAATTAGCATGAGCTAAGGCTCATTGCACATGGTGCATGAGTAAAACCTCATTGCACTTGAATTAGCATGAGTAAATCATTATTGAACATAAATTATCAGGATGAAATCCTCATTTCACTTTATGTATCATGGTACTAATCTTTACGCAATGCATTGGAGCGCTATTAGGGTGCACCCTTCTTAATCATTTAATTTCATGAATAAGTGTGCCACATGAACCATACAACATAGAATCGTTAAAAATGATCATTTAGCCCAAAATAAAGGAAAGTGGAATAAATACATTAAAATCTTTAAGAAATAAGTAAATTTCCATAAAGGTGAATACCCTTGCTAGAGAAATGGGCATTGTATTCACTACACAATGACATTGGCAAGGAAAATCGCGATGCAATTTCAGCAGCATGACCATGTGAAATAAAAATTCATAAAAATTGCTGATGAGAGAGAAAAGGTTGTCTCATAATTTTCACATGAAATTTATAGTAAGGGGATCTAATAGATACATTTCTTAACAATGTTAATGGAATTTAGATTAATGTACAAAATAATTGCTTGAATGTAAATGAGGAGATAGAAATTCCTTATAGGATTTCGACATGGTAATGGGTGTGCATGGGAGGCATTAATGAGAGACAAAAGGGGTATCTAATCATTCAAAAATTAAGAGTTCATTATGGGGGAGGTGATAAATCATACCCCACCATATAAAATTTAAAATAAATGGGCATAACAATATTAAGAAACATAGACATAAATAAGGGAGAAAGAAATCCCTTACATTGAAGAATGATCTTAAAGGCTTGGGAGAGGCCTGAGAGAGGCTTCTTTGGAGATTGGGGTGCCTTGGGGGGATTCTAGTGAGAGGAGGGAAGAGGTTGGACGAACTCAAAAGGATTTGATTGAAGAGGAAGTGGGGGGTTGGGTGGGATTATATAGGAAAGGAGAGAGAATTCTTTATTATTTAGGTTTAGGACACCACACATTAAACTAATCCAAACCACAAACCAACTCATTGTTTTTTCCCATGTTTTTTTTCAAAGGGGATTGGAAAAAAATATTTTATAAGGCCAATATAAGAACTTCTTAAAATAATAGGGTTTCTTATGTGGAGGTGAATCACACCCTCAAGTAAATCAATTTAAAAATCTAAAATGTTTTATAAGTCTTGGAGGGTCCACAATGGATTTGTAAACTAAATCTAAAAACATAAAATCACATTATTTTAATGTTAAAACATATATTTTCAGAAAAAATGTTTATAGTATTTTATTACATCACTATTGGGTCATTATGTTGTCATAAAATACATTATATATTTAAACGGTATGTATTTTTTTCCAAACAAATATGGTTGTCTTAGAAAATTAGAAAAAAATCACCATTTGATAATTTTTATGTCCTGATTCCAAAAATAATATTAAGTTTATCCAAATAATTTTCTAATTGTTTGAATTTTTACATTTAATATAAAAACCAACATTTATAGAAAAATTACTGTCTTTTGACAGAAATAGCATTCAAACCTTAATAAAAATTACAATTTTATTCCTAAAAATTACACTATCATATATACTTAATAAAAAAAGTAATTCAATAATAATAACTTTTTATTAAAATATTATTTAATTCAAAAAAAATTTTATTTATCAAAATAGATTCCTTGGTTGAATATTAACTAAAAATACTATTTTTGTTTTAAAAACTATTTATAATGTAACAATAATAAAATGAATGTATATTCCCTATGAAAAAATAGTGTGCATAATCATAGTACTTTGGTATCATTACATAACCCCTTATAACACCCGTATCGGACCGAAGGGTAAGGTTTCTTATGGTGACACACTCTTGGGGTGGATCAAATAACATCGCTCGGGTGGTATTCTCTATCAACTTCCACTTCTCCTGTAGGAAGTTTTGTTTGAGCTTAATGTATTGAATCTCATCTTGGGGTTGGTCAAGAGCGAAGCCCAATGATGTCACCTCCTTTATGAGCTCCAAAAAATGGGCATTTTATGGGGAATGTCTACTAGATGAGGTCATCGCTTCCTTTGTACAAGTAAATTGGATTTGTTAAAGCCCTTTATTTATTTTAATCACATGATCACTGTCCAACAACTATATTAGCAACGATCTCAATTCATAATGGTATATTAAAATAAAAAAACATAAAACCAAGGAAGTTCATATTTTATATTACCATTTAACATAATGATAAATTTAATTAGATCAACAGTAATTTTCATTAATAAATGTTTGTGTCATTACAATTGTTGTTTTACTCTAATAAAAGAGGTTATAGTATACCCATGACTGACTTATTATACCTGCACTGTTAGTTGGTATCCTATAGTATATAGGGAGGCGTGGCTGAGGTTACATGAAAAACTGGCTCGAGGCACCATTATGTGGCACCCGGGACGGGATGTTACACTATAATTATCTATAAATTAAATGAAGGTGTCCTTAGTGATGAAATATTTTCGTTGTGTTTCCATATTCATAAGATCATTTACTCTAATTTTATTAAAAATAGTTTTGGGTTTTATTATTTTGTTGAAATAGGATCGTATAATTGGAGATGATAAAGGTATGTATCTTGAAAATAGTTTATATTATAATTGAATTATGGAGCAAACATAAATGGTTGATAACTTTATTATATTCTTATTTCAATGGAAAAAGGTGATTTTCCTAATCATAACTAATATATCGATGATTGTATTATAATATAAAAAAATTCCTAATAGTCTTATCAATTTTCATTATTGATTGATATTATCATAGACATTATAATATATTCTATATTTCATTAGTTATATGTGAAATATTTAAGTATTTATATTTACAAGGTTTTATTAAAATATTTAGAAACATATAACCATTGGAATCAATAACCTTGAAATGTGATTAAATTACAAAATTATATTTTTGGGAATAAATATTTAAGAATATATGATTTGGGTTTGAATATATCTTAGGACTGAAATATGTTTAATGTTGTGGTAAAATGGGTTGATTGATTTTGGAAAATAAAATGGTTCAGATATTATTATAATTGGTTATTAATTTAATGAACCGTAATCTATGATATTTTGGGAAACATTTATCAATTTTTTTGGGATTTTGATATATAATAAACTATTGTGACTTTATGAACTAGTGATTAATACATTTTGGGGTTAATTATAGAGTCCTTTTGATAAGAATATATAATCTCAATATGGTTTAATGTCTTATAGATTCAATTTTTTTATAAATGTATGGTATTGAGAATATATGATCAAGGTATACACACACATTGTTATATGATAGTAGGAATGACTAATTTTATTTGAGTAAGGTTAAGTAACTTGATAAATCCTTAGAGAATAATTTAGATGTCATAAAAAGAGTTTTATCACAAGTGATAGATATGTTATGAATATTATATGAAACCAGTAAATGAAATTAACTTTATCAAATGTGCATAGTTGGATTTGAAAGGACCAATAAAAAAGGATAATTAAAGAGACTACGAGAGGAAAAAATATCCCATCTAACTTCATTAAAATTCTTAAACCCAATCTGCATTCATGGGTGGAAAAATGGTCCCATCTTCTCAGTTATTCAAGAAAAAAGTTATTTTTTTATGATTGTTGTGCATGGGGGCACGAATTTTGGAATCCATGCCCACATGGTGCGATGTTATGTTGATGGTCACGTGAAATTGGTTATTCACCCAGGGAAATCACCATATATCCCATGAAGGACCTCTAAACATTTATGTATTATCCCACCGAACCCTTATAGCATGGATTCGTAATCTTGTGAAGGCCCCCTTCATGAAAACATCATCTCACAGAAGACCCCATGAAATCCGCCCTTAATCCCACAAAATCCATTTCACAAGCTTGCTAATCTTGTGAAGGCCCCTAGACATATTGGCCCGACCTTGTGTAATCCCCTTAAAGTGGACACATTGTCAAAATAAATCCCTTTTATTGGCCTTATTCCAAAAAAAGTTGAAAAGGAAGAACATTCCAATAGTAATTGATCATCATTAGTCTCCCTTTGATAACCCATGGAATGATCACTTGAATCCCATAACACCAAATAAAACCTTCAAATACAGTTTGAATCTATGAGATATGTGTTGTATAGAGAGATGTACAACTAGGTTAGAGGCCTATAAATCCCCCTAGTAGAAAAACCACTACACATCCACAGTCTATCTCACATGAGAGAACATGAGAATAATTCATGAATTTTCCAATCTTGTAATCACAAAAGTTTTCCACTAGGAAAAATACTAGTAAATCCCTAAGGGATCAAGAGTCATGAATATCCTCTCTACATGATCACTTGAGATCACACGAAGGACTTCTGGTGTGAAAACCAGATTATGTGTAGAATATCCCACATGTTGACAATGTAATGTGAAACGAAAAATAATATTACATTAGAATAACATGTAGAATTTCAGAAATAAAAGGGTGGAATAATGATAAAAACATGGGTACTTATTTATTGAACATATACACTGAACCCCAGGCAAATTTAATGACTTACCAGGATCGTGTGATAACACCGAGACATGTCGCTCGTGTCAACGGACACTCCCTTGAAACATTATTTGGATCATGTGATGTCACCTTTACATGTCAAGAATGTTTCACAATATCCTCCAAATATATATCATCACATGAGGAATGGAATCAAAAACCTTGTGATGTCCTCCATACATGTCCCCCAATTTATGCACTAATACTAGAAAAAAGACATATATGTCATCTTGAGACACCGAGACATGTGATCCTAGATCATGAGAGATCCTTCAAGAAAGTCATACCTATAATTCCCTGGCAATAAACATTACATAACGTTGAGTTAAGTCAGTAATTAACATTGATGATCTTTTTAAGTTTAGTGTTTTAAAGAATTAGGCCATAACCATTACATTACATCTCAATATTACAAGGGAGACACTTCAACTCTTTCTAAATTATTCACAAAAATAAAACTCCTTAAATAAAAAAAGAGTTCATTGCTTTATATAAATATTCTTGAATACTTCCTTTATCTTACCCTTACTTATACCATGTGAAAAACATTTCAAAAATGTGGGATCAGCATAAAAACTCAGTAAGGATTGTAAAATAATGAAAAAAAACATTTATGGTCTTCCACTCATTCCAAACCCTCTCAGAGAGCGATGCCCTCGGTTTCATGGCGTCGGCGACGACCCCTCCTCCTCAGGGGGAGGGGCAGGATCTCTCGCATGGGGTTTTTTCTCTAGTGCTACTCTTTTTCTTCCCCCACATAGTGCTTGCTACGAAGGTCCCGGGAATCTTCAATAGCCATTTGGTGATTCTGGTTTCTTCTCAGGATTTCTCTGAAGCTTTGTCGCTTCTTTGCATGACTCTGATTGCAAAGTTCGTTCGACGAAGGCCTTCGGTGGAATTGTTCAAAAAGTACGTTAACGAGGCAAGGGGTTAGGTCATTATGCAGTTGTCTGTCTTCTGGGGCCGTGAGAATTTCTCATTTTCCTCGCTGACATGGGCAATTTGGCTGTGGCGTGTTCCCGTGCAAGCAGATCCTTTCAAGGGTTTCAGTTCCAACTACATCACTGGTCGTTTGACGTGCACATGAATCACAACTCCTCGTCTTCAGCAATCTGGATATAGCTTCCAGGCTTACCACTGCCATTCCAAAATCTAGCTCTCCAATATTCAATAGTTAATTCAATTGGTCGTTTACTTTGTGTTGATCAGTGGATTGATTCCATGCTGCACCCGATTGTGGCACGTATTTGCGTCGAAATGGATCTCTTCTGGCCTCCTCCCAATAGGGTTTCGATCATCATTGAGGGACCATACATGTATGCTCAAAATATTCTCTATGAATTATGGTGGTCGTTCGTTTCCTTCTACAATAGGCAGGGTCACTATTTTGAGGAGTTTTGTAAGAGGTCAATGGTGATGGTTTCGGTGGAAATTCCAGCGGTAGATGAAGGTGTCACAGTCTAGGATGAGGGTGGGGGTGCTTGCCCTGTCGAAGGATCAGGTTTTGTTATGTGCAAACATGGGTCAAGGGAGGATTTGTCTGCTTTTCTTGTCTAGGATGAGGATCCTAGTGTCATGCAAGATCATGAGTCTCCTGTTCAATAGGGGGTGGAGATGCCTCAGCTCTCTACCCCTTCTACAGAGGCCCCTTCTGTTTTAGGGAGTGGAGTCTTTCAGGATTAGTCATGAAGGCTACAACTAAAGTATTTGGTCCTCAGGTGGATGCGGTTTTCGATCTTCTGTGTAAGGATCTGGGTGGAGTTTAGACATCCATTGGCTTGTGAACTGCTTGTAACAGACTTGAGGCTAAGGTAGTGGTGAGGAATTTTTACCCTACGGTTGATTCTGCCCAACCGGTGGCCCTGTACAGTATTTCATCCAAGGATTGGGAGGACCATAACCCCGAGTCTTAATTCAAGGGTCGCGTTTTTGAGCAGTCTATGACTTTAGAGAATCTGGGGTAGGCCTCGAAGGTTGTCATGTCCTATGCCAAGATGGTCAAGGCTGGCGGAATGTCTTTCCCCTCTTCTAACTATTTTTCAGTATTGGAAGATGAAGAGAATCCTGAGGTTGAGGTAGGGGATGAGGAGGAGGCCGGTCTGGTTAGGGAGTCTGATTCGGAGTCTCTAGATGAGCCAATTTAAGTGGAACTGGCGTAGGATTATATCAGACTATCCTCTAAGAAAGGTAAAACACCATAGTTGACTCGGAGGGGTTTATAAATCACTCTTGAAAGGCAAGGAAGAGGAAAGATTATTCCTTCTTGCGTAGCCCTCCTATCACTATATTCTCAATCAAATACAAATTTCTTCATCAAGTTGGATTCCTTGGTGGTATAGATAATGCCAAGGAGAACACTAATGAGCGGGCTTAATTGGTCGTTATGTAAAATCCTCAGGGGGATGATATGATGAGTTTTACAACTTCTATGGAGGAATAGTAGGATGTTATCATTCATTCCGAGGAGGAAATAATGGATACATTGGTTCCTTTCAATGCCTCAAAATAAAATTGTGGGAAGTTTTATGAGAGAGTTCTTCAGGTGGATAAAAGAGAGGTGCAAATGGTGTGGATCGAAAAACAAGATTGAATCATAGAAAGAGGTTTTAATGCAGGGAAGATAAACATGGAGGAGTTCATACATGCATGGGATAAGCTTCTAAGCTGGTTTGGGGATCTCATTATATAAGATCCGAACAAAGAGGTAACAGGGCTTTTATGGAAGCTTTTGCAGTGTAATACTTATAATAGGCATAAACTTGATTTCAATGCCTCGTATATCTTTTTTTCTGTTTGATGTTGTGTTTCCTAGTTGGTCATGGATTCTTTTTTGTAATGTTGCCACTCTCCCTCCACGTGGTTTTTAGAAAATAATAAAAATATGGTTATGGAAAAGAAAACATTAGTCCATAAATAAATGAAAATAAATAAAATCATAATTTCCACTCAGAAAATATAATATATTTTAACATACCTCATGAAATCATAATATTTATAAATAATACATAGAATCAAAATTCATAAAGGTAACTTGTGGAATCCATATCTTACTTACATTTTAGCTTTCACAGGTACATAGGGAGTAACGTTTGGAATACCCATCATAGTATATTCATTAAATCACTTAGGAGAAACATTAATGTTCACCTCCATTACATTACCCAATGCATTAGAGAGATATATTTGGCTCACCCACCCTAGGTTTATCAGGAATCCAACTGTATAATTAAATAATTCCCATGAACAATTACATAATCATAACACATAACACAAGCATAAAGGAAAAATAACATTTCCACATTCCAATAACAATATATCATTTCAATATATTGTTATAATCAATCAATTATCAAAACCATTCTCAATACCAAAATATGTAAAAAATATTATATTGTATTTATTTTCCTTTTAAAATAATTAGAGCATGTTATGGAAGTAAAAAATATCAAATAATGCTCATGGTGATGGAAAGCTAGTTGTCGTCGCGTACTTTAAAAAGAATCATTCCCATTGTCATTTTGTATATAGAATCATAAAAATGATTCCCTTTGAATGAAATTACAATTAAATTGGTTTTATACACCATATATATGAAATTCTAGTATAAATCAAAGTATGCCTCAATGAATGTTGATTGAGACGAAGTCCCTTACCTTGTGTCTGACTTGTCTTGTTAGTTCTTTATCTCCCTAAATAATAAACATTAGTTAATTATAATTTCTTCATAACCTTTTTCATTTTAATAGTCTTTTTATACAATCTATTAACATTCTATAACAATCATATAATTATTCATGTTTATATTAGTCTTTTTTTTGAATGTTTGATACTTGAGTCAAAAATGAACTTCTTATAATTACAAATTGTCCATGTTGTCAAAAGTCCATTATATACAAAATTGTTTTCATGATTTAAATATAGTATATATCTAGTATTTATGTATTTAGATCTAGTATATATATATTTATAATAGTCCATACCATTTTTATATTAGAAAATGAAATTCATTGTTCATGGAGACGATAAGTCGTACGTACGCATGAATGCTACTTTCATTTCTTTTTCAAATTTAAAGGAATGAAAACTAAATAATAAATACGTATACTATAATTAGAGTATAATATCTATATTATATATGTTATATAATTTCCTTAATTCTATCCTTTATATATTCCATGTATAGCATCAATGAGTCATATCACTTTGAGGGGGCGGTAGTCCGCACTTCCTCAAATGAAATTATCGTATTTATGCATCATGGAAAGCATAAAGGTATGAAATAAATGAAAAATACATAAGAATAAAGACAATATAAATATTATGTATACCATATAAAAATATAGTTCTGTCATAATGGCCACCATGAGATTCGGTAAGAGATAATTGAATAATCATTATTTCGTGAGGCAGTAGTTTGTCATCCACAAAAATAGTATGTTCTAAATCCATTGGTTGGAGGCGTGTGTGAGCGTAAGTCGAATACATGGAATAAAAACATCCTTGTATATTGAATATAATGTTTTTTTATAAAATAATTGAATAAATAGAGTTATGGGGTTGGATAAGGGAAAATAAATAAAAGAATATTGAGAGAAGACATTACCTCAAATTGGGAAACTCCTTTTGATTTAAGCTAAAAGGCCTTCTTGAATTTCCTTCTACACAATTTAATGATTCTAGGAGAAAGATAGGGATTTTGGGATCTTATTTGTTAAGATGTTGGATGAGGGGCTTGAGAGTTTTGAGTAAGTGTTGGAGGTGGTGGCCTTTTATAAGAGGGTGGAGGGGAACATTAGAAATATCTTAAAATATTATTTCATTATAACTTGATTTTCAGTTTAAAATAGTCCCAAAGTCATTTATTTTAAAGATAAAATTATTTTGGGTCTAAAACCTCTCAAACAATATTATTTAGGCATTTTTTCTCAATTTTAACCGTATCATTTAGCTATAACCCTTAATTAACTAATTTAACTATTTCTGTGTCTTCTTGTATATTCATACTATATGGTTAATATAGTTAATATAAAATGCTGAAATAATCTCAAGTTGAACATTAATTATATTTAAAACTCTATCAAAGTAATTAGGATGAATATTATATTTCTATGACTGTTATATCATTTAATAAATTATTATTAGTTTTAAAAACTCATTTATATCAATTTTATACTATTCATATCATGATTTTTTAAAAATCCATAAGAACATGATTCCTTAAAAAACCATTAATTCAAATATAACAAGTCATAATCATCCATAAAATTCTTGTATGGAATAAAAAGTTTCAAAATAAATTTATTTTAATATTTATAATCTCATTTATCTAAATCATTCATTAATAAGGTAAACACTAAATTATCATTATGTCATACATAAAATTATTTATTTGATGTATAAAAATTATAAATAAAATACCATTATGTAAAAAATAATTTTATATTTATAATGAATATTTATAATATAATATATAACTTATATAACCTCATATTAAAATTGTTTTAGTAAAAGATATATGCTTTTGTTATATTTTCCTTAATTATAAATTTAATGTAATTAAATGTCATTTTCATACACAAGTTGATACATGGGGTCCTAAAATAGACCCAAGGATGCCCTTGGTCGTAAATATCTCATCCAATAGGGTTAGAACTATGATAGGGTAATTTAATATTATTATAATTTTATTTTTTACCCTTATATTCCAGATTTACCCATTAACCATGGTAAATAAAATATTTACTAAAGTTACTATTCATAAGGTCTAAAAATAAAAGTTCCCTATTTAAAACATTTGGAACTCTTGATTCCAAATATAGAATACATTTTTTAAAATTAAAAATATAGAAATTGAAGAAATTAATTTAAAATTATTTATCTTTTTCAAAACCAAAAGTGTGTTTTTAAAAAGTAAAAACAACCAAAAGATTCACATGTGTTAATTTCCAATTTAAGAGTGAAATTTCTTCCAATGTCCAACATTGGATTAAATAGTAAAAATATAATCTAATTAAACTTTAAAACAAATTAAATGTATGATATAACTATAAAAATAAATTATATTAAAAGGCAGTTTGGAATTAAATTGCAGTATTTTTACAATTCATTAAAAAAGAACTTTATCGGAAAAATAGTAAAAAAGTACCCAAAGTAAATTTTGATGTACCCCTTCAAAATAAAAAGTTTATTTTGTAAAATTGAATATATAAAAGTGACAAAAATTATATTTATAAAGGGGTTTCCATCCAAAGGTGGTAAAACTAACTTTTAAAAATATTAGTGTATTTATGCTTAAAATTGGACTGATTCTCATCTTAAGCCTCTAAATTTTATTGGATAAATGAAAATTCATTTAAAAAATCTGTATAGTCGTATTTTAGTTAGTTCTATTCATTAACACCAATATAAAATCTCGGTGGTAACAAAAATTTAAAATAATATTATTATTATATTGTTTTGTTGGTATAACTCAACATTGTGTGCAACATATGATTTCATAGAAATCTGTTGTTTTGTGTTGAGTATGCTATCAGATATAGCATCTCCATTAAATTAAAATTAATATCTAATTCATAAATATTAATAAATATGAAAATTTCATATTTTTTATTTACAAGGAATGTTACATCTTTCCCCCCTTTTTGGAATTTCATCCCCATAATTTTATTCACTTATCATATAAGTGGGGGTATTTATCCCTCATATCATATTCAGATTCCCATGTTGCCTATTCAACCATATGTTTTTTACTCTAAACATTTACCTGATGAATTTCCTTATTCCGCAACACTTTCTCTCTGTCATCAAGAATATGGACTGGTTGTTCCTCGCAAAAAATATTGTATTTTAACTAAACGACCTCTGGACTCAAATGATGAGATGGATCTGGTGTATACTTCCTCAATACTGAAACACGAAAAACATTGTGTACCTGGGATAAACTTGAAGGTAATGAAACACTATAGTTAACTGATCCAACTTTTCTAGGATTTCATAGGGTCTATTTAACCTCAGATTCAGCTTTCCCTTTTTACCAAAACACATCACACTTTTCCATGGAGAAACTTTTAGAAAAACATGATAACCTACCTCAAAAAAAAGATCCTTTGGTTATCAATATAACTTTTCTATCTTCTCAAAGCATTTCTCGTGTGCTTATGAATCAACTATACTTTTTCATCCATCTATTCTACAAATTCTAGTCCCATCAACTTCCTTTCACCTAATACATCTCAAAAAGCAAGAGTTTGACACCGCTTTCCATATAATGCTTCAAATTGTGTCATCTGTATACTAGAATGAAAATAGTTATTATAAAAAAACTAAACCAATGGAATATGTTGGTCCCAACATACATGGTAATTCATTTAACATGAAAATAGAATATCTTCCAATGTTTGAATTGTTCGTTCTGACTTCCCATCCGATTGGGGATGAAAAGTTGAACTAAAATTTAATTCATTACCCAATTACTTCTGAAGGCCCTTACAAAAGTTATAAGAGAACCTGTGATCATGATCATAACAATGTGGAGGATAACTCAATTTAACCATACTATCTCTTTAATATAATATTGATATCTAGAGACAGAGTATCTCAAATTAGAATAAAATTAGTAAATTTAGTCAATCGATCAATAATAACCCATATTCCATTGTTACCTCAACAATTCTTCGGTAATCCTACTACAAAGTACATGGACATATTTTACCACTTCCACTTTGGCACTAGAAATGGCTAAATCATACCTTTTGGTAAAATTAACTATGATTTTTCCTATTGACAAAACAAACATCTCAAGATGAAGTCATCAATATCTTCTTTCATTCAATCCCACCGATAATACTTCCAAAGATCTCTATACATCTTAGTACTTCCAAGATGACTTAATAATGGAGAACTGTGAGCTTTACATAACAACTAATTCTTCAACTATAAATCAAAATTCATACATAACCTCTTTCCATACCTCAAAACACAATATTTTTCAATGTTAAATTTAGGTAACTTACCCTTCTAAACCAATTCTACCTTTTTAGGCAACTCACTATCTTCTTTCTATAGTTTCTTAATGTTGTCTCCTATAGAAGATTTCACTACCACCTGAAATAAAATAGACGAATTCCATGCACCAACAACTTCCCATTCAAAATTAATCAAATAAAAAACAAAAGGATCTCATTCCAAACGTAGTATGGTTAATGTAGCATTACTCTTTCGGGTCAAAGCATCAACCACTTTATTTTTCTTTTCTAGATGGTAATGGATCATGAAATAATAATCCTTGATTAATTCTAGCCATATTCTTTGTCTAATGTTTAATTCCTTCTGAGTGAATATATTCTTTAATCTTTTGTGATCAGTATATATTTCACACTTTACACTATACAAATGATGCCTCCAAATTTTTAATGCAAAAACAACAATAGCTAATTACAAATCATGTGTAGGGTAAATTAACTCATGATGTTTCAACTAACGTTATGCATAAGAAATTACTTGATCATTATGCATTAGGACAGAACCAATTCCTTTCAATGAAGAATAACTATATATAACAAACTCACCATTTCTGGAAGGTAATTCCAATACTGTAGCATTCACAAGTATTCTTTTCAATTCCTAAAAACATTCCAAAAATTATTTTGTCGTGATAAATATAACACCTTTTTGAGTTAACATAGTCAGTGGGATAGATAACCATGAAATGTTTTCAACAAACTTATGGTAATAACCCACTAAACCAAGAAAATGAAAAATCTATATGATATTGGTAGGTCTTTTCCACTCATCAAAAAATATTTCTTTAGAAGGGAAAACAGTTATTCCATCATTTCATACAATATGACCAAGGAAATAACTTTTTTTTAATAAAAAATCAAACTTTATAAACTTTTAATATAGTTTCTTTCTTATTAAGGTATGCATTACCACCCTTAAATGACTTTCTTTCTCCTCTTTATTTTTATAATATTCCCAAATATCATCTATAAACACGATCACCATTTGTCACATGAGACTACTGATCTGTCACTACAATAAACTATTCAATTATGTTTATGACCATATCATGATGCTAATTTGGAAGGAAATTTCCATGTATATGCCTTCCTATCACAGCTACCCGGTTTCCTCTACGAAAAACCATTCTAAAAATAGAAATATCTTAAACGAGGAAAAATGCTAATCTTCAAGTGCTATATCATTTCAATCATACGATAAATTAATTTATGGATATTAATTTAATAATATACTAACTCATAATGTTTTCTAAACTGGCCTATGATACCATCTCTAAGGCCTCGGCCTTAAAAATGACATAATCTTGAGTTAAGACAAGAATTCACATTTTGGATCTTTTCAGGTTTATAATTTTAGAGAATTAGGTAATAACCATTACATTACATATTAATGTTACAAGGTAGACACTTCTACTCTATCCAATTTATTCACAAAAATAATACTCATTAAATAAAACAAGAGTTATTTTCTAGATATAAATCTTCTTGAATACTTATTTTCTATTACCCTTCCTAATTCCTTATGAAAAATTGTTTAAAAACATGGGATGAACATAAAAAGATCAATAAGGATTATAAAATAATGATAGAAAACATCAGTCCATCAATACATGAAAATCAATGAAATAATAATGTTCACTCAAAAGACATAATATCTTTAGAATACCTTAGGAAATCATCAGATTTATTAATAACACCTAGAATCATATATTATAAAGGTAACTGGTGGCATCTATATCATACTTACATTGTAGCTTTCACAGCTTCATAGGGAGTTACATTTGGAATACCCATCACATTATATTCCCTAAATCTCTTAAAAGAAACATTAAAGTTTACCTTTGACACATTACCCAATGCATTAGAGGGAAATATCTGGCTCACCTGTCGTAGTTTTATCATGGAACCACCTTCATACGTAAATAATTCCCAAGAACCATAACACAATCATAACACATAAGACAAGCATAAAGGAAATATAACATTTCCACATTGCAATCAAAATATATCATTTCAATATATTATCATAATCAATAAATTATCAAAACCATTTTAAATACTCAAATGTGTGAAAAGATTATATGGTATTTATTTTCCATATAAAAACATTACAACTTGTTAAGGAAGCCAAATATCGAATAATGCTCACAGTGGCGAAAAGGACATTGTCACTAAATACGTTAAAAAAACATTACATTTGTCATTTAGTACAATGAATCATAGAAAAAATATTCCCTTTGAAAGAAATTAAACATAAATGGGGATTTTATGTTGTATAAAATAAATTCAGTTATAAATCAAAGTATTCCTTGATGAAAGGATATTGGGACGAAGTCCCTTACCTTGTGTCTGACTTTTCTTGTTCATTCTATATCTCCTTGAATAATAAACATAATTTAATTATACTTAATTAAGAACCTTTTTCAATTTTATTCTTTCTTTTATATCACTTATTACCTTGATATAACAATAATATAATTATTCATGTCCATATCAGTCTTTTTTTTGATATTTGGTACTTTAGTCAAAAATGAACTTGTTATAATTTCAAATTTTCCATGTGGTAGAATGTCCATTATCTCCAAAATTTTATTAATGATTTAAATAGAATATATATTCAGTATATATTTATTTAGATCTTGTATATTTTTATTTATAATATTCCATAGCATTTATATATAAGAAAATGAAATGTACCTTTCATGGAGACTGTAAGTCGTATGTATGCATGAACGCTACTTTCATTTCTTTTTAATATTTAATGGAAACAAAACTAAATGATACATAGTTATATTATAATTATATTATAATGTAAATTTAATAGATGTTACATAATTTCAATAGTTCAATCCTTTATACATTTCATGTATAGCATTAAAGGGTCATATCACATTGAGGGGGTTGTGGTCCCCATTTCCTCAAATGGAATTATCGTATTTACGCGTTATTGAAGGTATGAAGGTATGATAAAATTGAAAAATACAGAATAATAGAGACAATATAAATATTATATATACCATATATAAATATATTTCCATCATAATGTCCACCTTGAGAGGTGGTATGAGATAATTGAACAAACATCGTTTCGTGAGGCAGTAGTTCGCCGTCAACCGAAACAGTATGTTCTGAATACCTTAGATGAAGGTGTGTGTGAGTTTAAGTTGAATAATTGGAATAAAAACATCCTAATATATTGAATATACTAGATTTATTATAAAATAATTAAATAAAGAGAGTTACAGGGGTGGATAAGGGAAAATAAATGAAAGAAGCTTTAGAGAAGACATTACCTCAAATCGGGTAACCCCTTTTGATATAAGCTAAAAGGCCTTCTTGAAATTATTTCTGACAAAGGTAAGGATTATATGAAGAATATAGAGTTTTTGGGAGATTATTTGGGAATATTTTGGATGATCTAAGGGGGTTTGAGAGGTGTGAGTAAGGGATAGAGGTGGTGGCCTTTTATAAGAAGTAGGAGGGGAACATAAGGAATATCTTGAAATATGATTTTATTATAAATTTATTTTCGGTTTCAAACGGTCCCAAAGCCATTTATTTACAAGATAAATGTTTTTGGGTCTATAACCTCACAACCAATAGGTTTTATACATATTTTGGTCACAAATTTAACCTTATCTTTTAGTTGTAACCCTTAGTTAACTAATTTGATTGTTACCATGATTTCTTGTATATTCATACTATATGGTTAATTTAGTTACTATAAAATGAAAATCATACGTCAAGTGGTTAATTAATTATATTTTAATAATTATATAAGTAATTTGGCCTAATTTTATATTTTTATGACAATTATATCATTTAATAAAATATTATTAGTTTTAAAAACTCATTTATGTCAATTTTTATAGTATTCATACCATTACATTTTTAAAAATCCATAAAAAATTATTATTTCTAGAAAACATCATTAATTAAAATATAAAAAGTCATATTAATCCATAAAATTCGTCGACGTCCTAAAAAGATTCAAATTAAATTTATTTTTATATTTTAAAATCTCATTTATCTAAATAATTCATTAATAAAGTAATCACTACATCATCATTGTGCTATAAATAAATTTATTTACTTGAGGTCTAAAAATTATAAATAAAATACCATGATGTATAATATCTTTATAAATTTATAATTACTATTTATAGTATAACATATCTTGTATATAACCCCATATAAATATCATTTTAGTAAAATATGTCCATTTATGTTATATTTTCCTTAACTATAAATTAAAAGTAATAAAATGTCATTTTCACAGTGAAGTGGCTCTATGGGGTCCTAAAATCAACCCAAGGATGACCATGGTTGGCCATATCTCATAAAATAAGGTTTGGACATGTTTTAAGGTAATTTATAATTATTATTATATTATATTTTACCTTTATTTACCAGATTTACTATTTAACCATGACAAATAAAATATTTACTGAAGTTACTATTCATAATGTCTAAAAATAAATGTTATCTATTTACAAAATTTGGACCTACTGATTAAAAATATGGAATCCATTTTTCCAAATTCAAAACATAAAAAATGAAGAAAATTTATTTAAAATTAATTCATGTTGTCAAAACCAAAAGCATTTTTCTAAGATGTAAAAACTACAAAAAGATTGACATGTGTTGATGTCCACTTTAAGAGTGTAATTAATTCCAATGAACAAAATTGGATTAAACAGGAAAATATAATCTTATTACACTTTAAAACAAATTATAAATAAAATCTAGCTATACAAATAAATTATAGTAAAAGTTAGTTTTGAATTAAAATGTTGTATTTTCACTATTCATAAAAAATGAACTTTTTCAGAAAAATAGAAAAAATTTAACCAAATAAAATGTTCATGTTTTTCTTCTAAATAAGAAGTTTATTTTTTCAAATGGAACATATAAAAGTTACAAAAACTATATTTAAAAAGGGTTCTCCATCAAAGGGCGGTAAAACTACATTTTTAATAATATTAAACTATTTATGCTTAAATTTGGATTCATTCTCATTTTAAGCCACTTAATTTTATTGGATAAATGTAAGGACATTTAAAAAATATGTATAATTATATTTAAGTTAGTTCTGTTCATTCTCTCCAATACAAAGACATGGTGTTAACTACCATTTAAAATAATAATATTATTATATTGTTTTTTTGGTAAAACTCAACTCTATTTGCAACGTAAGATTTTGGAGAATTCAGTTGTTGTGTGTTGAGTACGCTAGAAGATATAGAATCCCCTTAAAAAGTAAAATTAATATTTAATTCACAAATATTAATAAATATGAAAATGTATTATTCTTTATTTACCTGCGATGTTACAATCTCGGTCAGGTAGAACCATCTAGACGTGTCAGCCTGGATTAGGTGATGTCCTCTAGAAAATCCAATCTGAACAGGTGACACCCTCCAGGAAAATAATCCTGGATGTCTCAAAACCATATGGAAAAGTGAACTAGAACATGAGACTCCCTCTGATAAGACAATATTGATCATCTGATGGTCTCGAGATATGGAATTTATATTATATGATATCCTTCATACAAGTCACCTTGATCAGAATATTGTCCTTGTGCATATACTCTATGAAACTGAGACATTTCCATACATCCTTAGACATGTCAGACATAAAATTAGAACATATGAAGATGTCAATAATGTCATGTCAAGTAGATATCCAAGGACATGATAACCTTTTCTAGTGGACCTGTTAGGGAAACCTAAGTGTGTAGGACCTAAACAATTGAATAATACGATATGGACCCTCAGTCAGGGATTCCTCTGTGTATAATCCCCTATCAGTGACATAATATGACATGTCCCATATGTTAATTAATCCTTAGTGTTCTAGTCATGATTAGTGGCATAATATGATATATACCCTATGTTAGGGGAACCTTAGTGTGTAATCCCTGATCAATATTATTTTATGATATGCCCCTATGTTAGAATAACCTTAGTGTGTAAGCACCAATTATTGAAATATAATGATATTTCCCCTATATTAGAGAAACCTCATTGTGTATGACCTAACCATTTAAACTAAGAGAACTCTGATTCCTCCCATGACTATGATATGTTGGACACCTTACTAGTTACCGACCTTAAATGGGTATCCAACTCAGTGTGAGTTCCTCTATGACATCGATACTTCAACCATTAGGACCCAATCAATCTGACAGTATGATCATTCTGTGTCATGTACCAGTGGATTGAGAGGTAAACTGAACTAAAATAACTTTTATTCCTTCCATATATATGATTCATAGGGTTAATTCTTAATGATCATGCTCCATATTAAAAACAAAAATTGATGTCTAAATATATATGTCTGTCATCCATATATATTGGAACTGGTTACTTTCAATCACTTATTTCTCACACTCAGCATAACTCACATCGTCACAAGTATTTGAATTGATCATATCATTCACATCAAGAATCTATACCATATATGTGAACCTCAATGTTTAATTCTTTTTTAAAGGGATGATATAAATACACCCACATATGGGTATCCACCTCAGGGAAAGTCGCAAGTGTGTTACTAAACTATGATGACACTAATTATAGATATTACTGGGATACATAGGACACCTCCTTGAGGATCTATATCAATACTCATGCCTATGTTCCCTCATATATGACCTTTTTCACTTGAATTTAATCTTAATGGTTTTAATAATCAATGTTGGTTTTGATTCCATTTATAAATAAGATGCATAGAATGCCTCATAAATATTCAATCCCATCCTCGATATACTAATCACCACTTTGGATGTCAATGATCAGCAGAGTGACTGTTTATATGGATTAAATATATAAACAACATCCCATTAAGTTGAAATGGATGAATAATCTTAAATATATACTAGTGGAATCATTAATAGGACCTCTTTTGAACATTTAAGGATTTGGTACTTGATATTTTTTAGAGGAATTGGTCCCATATAGTGATTTGAAAGATATTCTCGATCATATTCTAAATCTATAAAAGTGTATCCTAGTATGAAAAAATCCCCCATCTAAATGGGTGTTATAATACCTTTGTCTCATCCTCTCAACAAATATGAGTTCTTATGTACCATTGGGTCTGAAATGATAATTAACTACCATCCTTTAGAACGAATTAATGTACCCAGTTATGGTTGTGGGAACCATTGGTTGTTTCTATGTAATATAAAGATGATTGTAAAATTTAACTTGAATCATTGTATGGGCATAAAACCCACCATAAGAAAACAATCAAACCATTTTTTCCAACCATGTGTGTTATATTTTTCTAAATGAAAAAAATGGAAAACTCGATAAAAAATCATTTAACTATGGAACCTCACTCACAATATAAAAAGGATAGACTACACATCTCTTCGAGGAATTTTTTCTCTATCCTTATGGGTGATAATAAATGCAAGTATAATTTTCCTCCAGAAACAATGATGATTAACATTAAGTGAATGATTGTTCAGACATCAAGCCCCCCAAAAATATATAATCTAACCATTTTTTCCCAATCATGCATGTGATTATTTTCCACATGAAACATAAAAGGTGAACCCAACATGAAATAATTTAACTACGACACCTCGTTCACATAAAAAAATGGATATAATTCCTTGATCTCTATAGAAAATTTTTCTCTCACTACATGGGTGATCACCAATGCATGTGTCGTTTTCAATATGAAACCCACATAGTCACCCCAACATGGTTAAATCCAACAAAAATAATCATTTTAAAATGTGTAAGGAAATATTGGTCACATATCCTTCGAAAAAAAGAGGGGGAACCTAAATTGAACCTCTAAAATGATTGAAATGATTGGATGATACTTTGTATCTAGGTTTACCATGAAATAAGTATATCATCTCTTTGAGAAGTCCACATGAGTATAATGGAATGATTTGGAATAAGAAAGGACAATAGTGTGACCCATGTATACTTGATTGAAAAAAAATATCATACCTAATATGATTCAATGATCATTGACATTGTTCTTTATTGACTTCATGATTGTAGATACTACTCTCAAAAAAAATACACATCCAAATATTATATATACATCTAGTGACCATTCTGGGGAATTAGTTACAGATGCAACCCCTACAGGTCATATAATGACAACACCTACTCGACATAGTTAGTTTCATGTGGTTAATGCATAGGTCTAAGAGTACCATCTAATTGTTATGATACCAACCCACGAGTCTTATTGTGAGGGTCAACAAATTCTAAAACTACCAAGACTGCAACATCCAAAGAAAGATTCACTAAATCCATTAGCACTTGTCTCCACCACCAAACCATTTCTAATTCTATTACTGATGAGTTAAAACCAATTCCTTTAGTATCCTATGATGTTTTATCACATAATTAACTATGGATCCCTTTTAGGTCAGGGGCCACCATGAATGGATCCTGTTAACTTCCATCACCAGTGTCATCCCAATGTGCCCTTCAGTCGCCTATTGAGGGAACCACCTAAAACATTTCCAACTATGAACCCCATTCATGGGAAACAAAGAATACACATTAGGAACATAAATATCTACATAATCAAAAGTTGGATAATATCATTGCTTATTATGATGAAACCCACTGAAAAATTCTAGCGGTATCCAGTGAGTATGATCATATCCTTTCTCACTCAAAAGGTATCTAACAGAATATTCCAACATCAATCATGGGGGAGGAGCATATCCCTACCTCTATGAATAATGTGCATCAACATATCCATGTGCAGCAAGGATGAAAAAATCAATATCATATCCCTATATTAATTGATGATATCTTCCATCATATAGTTGATACATAAAATGTGAAGTATTAAATTCCTATGCACACTTTTCTAAAGTGCCATTAAATCCTATAAACAACTTATGAAAAAAACCTGAATATTCCAATATTGGAAAAGATATACGGATAGAAATAATTTCCAATGCCTGCATATATGGTAACACAACACTCTAATAATTGTAATCACATGGATTCTCTAACGAAAGTGCACATTCATTCTCCCATCAAGGAGTATTATTAGCATGCCCCAATAAATGATAAAGAATCAGACTAGGCTTCTATTCTTGTTCAATAAGACAATCACTAATTGAGAGAATCAAATGCCTTAGGATAGTCTCATGTTGTTTTCAAAAAATACCGGCAACATATTCAAAATGCCCATCATTTGTCTCATACCCCATTATAGCTAGGGATCACCAAGTTTGTGAAACAAAAACCTTGGGATAGGCTCATATTCTTGTTGAAAAAGATTAAAGGATACACCAGTGGCTCAGGATTGGGCTCATATCCCTATTCCAGGTGATAGAAGAAAACACCTCAGGACATGCTCATATATATTTAAGTGAATATGCATCTCATATTCCAATAGAATAGATAATCCAGACTCATATCCATACTTCTGTCAATGAATAACAAAACCAACATCCATCTATGTCAATACAAGAGGAGGCTCATATCCATACATCCATTTCAAAGGTCTTCTAGCATAATCTAATTAGGAATTTATTTTTGTAATGGGATCATATTCATATTGCAACTGTGTCTCACCAAGTGAGAGTGGAATGTAACAAAGGAAACACTCGTCTTCCTATCAATAAAGACCAAAAGCATTCTCCAATGGATCAGGATTAGGATCATATCCGCATTCTCACTATGTCCCACCAAGTAAGATAGTCATATTCCTCGGTACATGCTCATATTCTAGTTAGAGAATCATAGTAGAATTCTCTAGCAACTTCTCAGTAGTGGGATTATAATTTAATATCACTCTATATTTATCAATAAATTCCAGCTGCCATCATACAACAAGATCATATCCCAAAAAAAATTTAAAAGGTAGTTATCCATATTCCATCCATGATAAAGAATGAGGCTCATATCCTTAATCTTCATACTGCTAGTATCCATACGGTATTTTGAGACACACTCTAAACACCCAAATTTTTTTGACTCTTTAACTAAATCATAGAGTGACCATTACTATTTTATTCTTCAAGGTATTATGTAGATGGATAACATGGACTGTAATCTTCACATCCTTTGTGGTCAACCCCCCAATATTGATATATCCCACAAACTATGAAATCCCCCCTGACCATAAAACTCTATTTATAGAGGTGGTCGACTCTCATATGCCTTTATATAGAGAGGTTCAACAATCCTCAGGGTCAAGAACAAATATTTCACTGTCAATTTCTAGAAACACTCCACTCTAGTCTGCACGTGACCACATAGAGAACATTTTTTTATCTGACTAAATGGAGGCATGTAATTATACTGAAGTGGAAGAGTAAATTTATATATGGATAGTGTTATATGGAAAAAACCTCCCCACCATGTTCTAGTACCTTTACACTTATTAATATGAGATCCCATATGATCTATAGATGGAGTGAATGCGTTTTCAATGAAAAAATCTTTTGGAAACTGATCAGTGATTGTAGGCTAGACACCCCTCATTTATGGTATATGGGATTCACCTTCACAACATCAATATATTCTATTATTTTATAGACATGTCTTCCCTTTATAATGTAAATGGATCAGAAACTAGAATACCATAGTGCAAAACTATAACACACTTTCCTTCATTGCATAAAAAATATTTGGAAATTGATCTTCAATGCCTATTAATGTATTTATATTTGATGATAGGGAAAGTATAGAGCATTAAACATCACCCCACCCTTGGAACATAAGAGACATTGAGATATAAAATTCTGTAATGTAATTTTCTACTTTGAGATTATGGGATCGGGTAATGCTTGAAGCAATTATTCACTAAAATGGAATTCGACGTCTTTAATGGTTCCAATACATCATGAATAGAAGGACCAGATAGCCCACAGATCATTGAAATGGGACCCTCGAGGAAACCAGAATAACATCCAAAAAATGATGTTGAGGTTTTGGTAAACCTGAAAACTTATGGTAATGAATGACTCCCTCTATGGGATAACATTTCACCCATCTCACACATGAGAATATTTGTGATGAATCAAGTTAATCTCATTAGGATATTTTATAACAATATTCCAAGAGTGGTCCCATTCCATTGGGTTAATGGAATATCTAACACTATCTCCTCCCCTCAAATTATCAATTACTGAGATGATTCACTATATATCAAAAGTATCTATAGATAAATCATATCCTACTGGGGTGGTGGAATTTATATCTCAATCATCATTACCAGTTTCACCATCCCTAGAAAGGGTCTTGGGGAAATCAAAAATGGTTCATGATCAACCATAGACATCAAGGTTGGGGGATTTATGTATAAGATCATGTCTCATGATTCATCAAATTGTATACTGGAATCATCATATCCTCAAAACAAGGATAAAAAAATTCCAATTTTTTCCCTAAAGAGTACATAACTATAAGGATAGGGGTATTTTAATCATCATAATAACCACGTTGGGAAACAACTATCTCTTCATTGTAAGGTAAAAATATATGGTCAACATCCCCTATATTACACCAGCCACAATACAGACCTCTATTATTCTGGGCCCATTCAGAAAATAGGACTAGAAACTCCCTCAATGTCACCATTCATAGGACTAAACAGAAGAAAGATATAGTAAATCCAATCAAAACCCCCTGGGGACATATGATAAAATATTCCACCATGGTCAAGGGTTCATGTAACTATCCTAATACAAGCGCTATAGAATCATCCTCTACCATTGAGAGTAGTGGGAAAACTACCATTTCCCAATATACCTCTTTGAATATCATCACCATCAATATAATAGGAAATTTTGATCAAGATGTAGATTTATAAGGAAACAATATGGAAAATATACCATGATAGGATGATTTATATTGACCTGATGAAGATTTACATACCTATGACCAGAGGAGGATCCAAAACCTAACACCTATGAATATCATGTTTCCTCATCTATAGAAGAACACTAATAAGGATAAAGGGAAAGAAGTGGTCATACCTCACTCCTCACCTACAATAAATGATATTCTTTCCATATGGGGGAAGTTAAAATAGTTTGAGGAGTAGATTCAATGTCTCAGAACCACAATGAGGAGATACTCAGTGGAAAAATTTCCATTGGGTATCATCTTTATGTAGGGATGGATATCCCTCCTACCACACATCATGAATAATTTGATCTTCTTTCAAGAGTTTCATGTGAGTTTTATACCTACTATAGATCTAGAGAGCTATTTTATATTGATTCGGAAGTAATAAAAGATCATTTTATTCCTCCATTGTTGTGACAAGCATTCCCTTGCTTGGGTGATCATTCGGTCTTCACACGGATCGAGAATTAGAGGAAAAAAAATATTCCACCTCATCAAGACTCTCTCTCTCTCTCTCCATGTTGATAGGATTCACCCAAATAGTAGTACATTTGAAACTTCTCAATTCCATTGAGTCCCTATATACTCAAATGGAAGCCTTGGAAGTGAAATTTTCACTAGTACAACATGGAAGAGAAAAATATCCCAATTGATGGATGGAACTTTTACCCAACATAATTTTGGAAATAATTCCTTATCCATGTTTTACAACCCAAGATAACCTTAAAAATCATCTCATATACATTGTATCCTGATTCAGTTCGATGATTGGCCCTCAAGATCAGTAGGAGGTGACCCAGATGAGTAATTTTGTAAAGACTCTGAAAGTTCAAGCCTTTATTTGGTATAACTAACTCCCAGTATGATTGATTTTTGAATGTAATGAACTTTTTAGTCAATTCATATACTATTTAAACACTACACTAAGTAAAATGACAATTTTTTCCTAGAATCTACATGCAATACAAAAATGATATGGTGTTTGACATTAAAACCATATGGAATGTTCTAAACTTCTCACCTAGCATCCCTCTATCATAAGAGAAATTCCTAGATGTTTGTGCCGAAAATATCCAGGATGGGATTTATACACCTATGATCCCAAAGAAGTATCTAGGTGGGTTCCATGGGTTTCTAAAAATAGAACAAAATTTTGAATAATCTATCCAATAAACCCATGATAAGTCTCAACACATACCCTCATCACATGGGAAAATGATCAGGAAGGTAGAAACTGCCATTGTTTACCTCAATCAAGAAAAAATGTACATTCAAGCACCTATGGTAGGTTCCAAACTACCTAGTTCCCCTATCTAGTGGATCAAATAATAGAATCACCTTTGACATGAAGTAAAAATAGTTCAGGGTCACCCAGTATTTGAGGAATGGATGGATAAAACATACACCTTCTTAAATGATAAAGTCTATAGTTATTTACATGAATCCATAGACTAAAACATGCTCAAGATTCCACTACCCATGAATCCCAATGATATCAACAACATCAATCATCCCAACCAATACCCTCTGAGTATGAGTTCCCCTTACCTGACCAAAGAACAGAAGGCTTCATGTGAAGGAACTAAGGATTCATGGGTAACACTAATGTGGTCAGACACAATATTTTGGTCACATCCCCATAGAGTACAAAAATTAAGTCGAGACTTGTGGAAGATCACATAGGAAAGACAAGAATATACGTTGAATTTTTATATAACCCTCTATCAGTCTTCTGCACCCAATCTTCTTATATAACTGCCCATCGGGGTTGCGTTTATATCAACCCTGAAAATGGTGGAGCACAAAGTGACAAGTCCAATGGAAGTAGATGCTCTGTTGACCTATGTATCAGCACTAGTTATGTCTACCTTAGAGTTCCTAGTTCTTGAATCACATAATAAAGGGAACCCCACATTGGGATGTCCAACCTTTATAAAAAAATGTATTACATTCTAAAACATCTGAATGTTTTTCCACCCCATCTCTCAAACCTAGATACACTCCATCATTTAAAAGTTCATATGTAGGAACTCATTGAATCCCTATAGATTCCAAAATAGTTCTAAATAGTATTTTATGTATCCTATGAATATAGAGTGGAGATAATTCTATCAGAATTCCATGTAACCATATCGTTCATTGAAAATGGTCATGAAGAAATCATTGATGGACACATTAGACCCATATATGTTTCAATATGACTCGATAATTTTGACATTTAAAGGTATTGGTTGTGAATGGTTTTGGGATAAATCCCAACCTGATTCATACCCATCAATGTTTTGGATATTGATACGGAGATTTATCCATAAATTTGACCATCAATGGCATGATAAGCATGATAAGAGACCTCATGGGAAGATCAAGATCAAAACATGGTTTTGGGATCTCATATCTTATTATATGTTTATATTTATCCATTATGATGCAACATACAATGAAATTCTCTAAAGGACCTGGCTCCACATCCACATGGCAATGATTTCAACATTTCAATAGTGTTTGAAATACCCCATCAATTGAATGTTCGTAATAATACATAGTGACAATGCCCCTTTGCGTCTTTCAAATCCATGCGTGATGATGTAGGATTATATAAAAATGGAATTAAAACAACCAATGGTGGATGAAAATATACTATTTTATCCCCCAATATCTTTGGGACCACCCCTAAAAATCCTTGACTGAAAACTAATTTTTTTTATTGAAACATAAGCCCCTTTTGAGGGGTGGGGGGAACCCAACATGACTTCAAGACTTAAAAAACATCAAACTCCATGGTAGAAAATCCGAAGGCCCATTCCATATCAATAAAAAAATAATCACCCCTCCCCATCATGGAAATAAAACATAGTACCAGTTTCCATCTTCTCATTGCTACTCGGCTAGCTATCTCGTGCAAGGATGCATGGGCCTGGTACCGATGATAATTTTCATACCCTCTCAAACATCAAAATATGAAATCAAAGATCATATGAAAACTCCTTGCTTTGAACCTCTTCTAAAGAATACCATTGAGGTTAAACTAGTATAACCCCTTAAATCACAAACTACAGGGCCACAAAACTTAGCCTATTCATATAATAAATTCCATAATTCAACAAAAACCAAAAAAACATCCCATCAGAGAACCTAAATGACATGATTCCATCCAAAGATGATGAACCACTAATGTAACCAAAGAAACCCCTCCGAACACAAAGGCACACTCCAAACCCACCGGCTACCAAAATAGATGAACCACAGGAAGTGGGAGGGGCCAATGAGGGAAAGGGAAACTCCACCAAAAGTGATTCCGCAAGAACACAAATGAATCCACCAACAGAAAAAACAATAGATTGAACCCAAAACCTACAAAACAAAAACTCATTGAAATGCCAAAATACATAACCTCCCCCATCTGAGATTCTCCAGATCCATAATCGATCCACACCGGAAGCAAAGCCGGAGCCTTCGTCGAGTCGTGCCTTGTCACCACGATCGAGAAGACAATGCCATGACGAGATATACTGATCCTATATTGGAAGTAGACACCACACCGAGCCATTTCATCATTGATGTGGAATCCAAGTACAAAGTCATACTAATCCATGCGACACTGAGCCACTCCATCAATAAGACGATCTGGAGGAAGCTGACGTCGAGACCGAGCCACGCCGGAGGAGGGAGGAAATCAAAATCGACGGAAAACCCTACCCACCACTAGAAAAAATGTAATGTCGCATAGAGGACCTTTCCTCACCACATTCACCCTTAAAATCATTGGAGTATGCTTAATAGTGATTAGGTGAATCCCATAAATCTATTTGAGGAAGTAGAATCTATTCCAATGTCCATGCTTATTATAACCAAGTGATAGTGTAAAACAAAATTATCTCTAAAATATAACTATAATGACTCTAGAATTAGGGGATGTCAATGTATCTTCACATGACCCCTTTCACCCTGAAAGTGATAGAGAATCCCTTGTATTCCCCACTCTATCTAGAAATCCCTCTACAAACTCATAGGTGGAAGATGAAGAGGATGGCCTCCAGAATTACCATCCCACATTTGAGGAAGGCATGTCCATCACCATCTATGAGCTTAGAAATGAGAATCTAGGAACTGACGATGACTCGCAACCTATAATGATTAGTGTCTCCATTCCTCCTAAGTGGAAATATGTGTATTTTCCTAGAATTATAAAAAAATCCCAAACTGGATCCATATGTGGATAAACACCATCTCATCTCACGTGATGACCATCATGGTTTCATGAAGGAATCTAGAAGGATGTACCCATATCATGATACAAATTTAGATGTGAATGTTGACAAATTTATCAAAGAGAACATTGTCTAAGAAGTGAAGTGCCCAATATGGATCTCCAACATCGTCCCTATCAATAAAAAGAAGAGGAATATTAGCGTTCTCATCGATTTTATAGACTTTAATCAACACTAGCCAAATGAAAAATTCTTATTGAAGATAACAGAACTCTAGATCAATGAAACTGCTAGCTTCTAAGCCCTTTACTTCATGGATTTGTACTTGGGGTACAATGAGATAAAGATGAACCCTAAATATAAGGAAGCCACTACTTTCAAGGAACCTCAGGGAATCTTTTGATATCATTTCATGCAATCTATATTAAATAATGATGGTTCTACTTATCAATGCTCCATGAATCGTATCATTAATCCCTTATTGAGGTGAATAATCTAATGTTACATATATTACATGGGGGTCAAATCACATCATCTATGTGATCATTTTATGGATCTTAAAAAAAAATCTTCAATAAGTTTTATTAGTTAGTCTGATGACATATCCTCTGAAATGTTCTCTTAGGGTAACATTAGGGATGTTCCTTGGATTTTCAATTCACCACCATGGTATTCTTCTCGACCTTGAAAATACCAGCATAACCATGATAATGAAACCCCCTTAGAATGTAATATAATTGAGGGTGTTCAGGGTCACCTTGCCTAAATGTTGTGTTTCATAGCTAATATGGGAAGAAAAGCATTCCCCTTCTACAGGCTATTGAATAAGGGAATTGTCTATCAATGGTATGGGGATCGCCTAGAGTCCATTGAGAGTATTCATTAGTATCTGATACACCAACTATTCTTGATTCCACTATTTACAGAAATCTAACCATATTATACGTGGCTTCCAGGGAATGATCACTTTTCGCTGTCCTAGCATAGAAAAATGAAGCTGGTAATGAGAAAATTCTCCAATACCTCTTTTGAATGATTGTTGGAATATAGAATCGACATTCTAATCTAGAGGAGAACTACCTTGAACTCATCTTTGTAATTACAAATACAACGTGTTACTTGAAACACCAAAAAATAAACCTAGCCTCTTATATTGACCTACTCAAGTACACAATTGTCTATCCCATTCTAACAAAGATTTTGGACCGATATGTGGTCATTCATCAATATTATGACATTCAGTTTGTGTCATAGAAGTTAGTGAAAGAAAAGGACCTAGGTGGTTTCCTTGTGAAACATCCTACCCTTGGAAGAACACCACTGGACACTGAACATCCATAGGATGAGGTTTTCAAGGTGAATGACACTTCCCATACATGGAATATGTATTTTTATAGAACATTTAGAATCCCTATTAACAAGAGATATGAAAACTAGAAAATAAATTTAGTTGGCTTAGTAATGGTATTTTTTCAATGGAAAAAAGAAAATTTTCCTACCCTTTCTCCATATATGAAGATTTCACTAATAATGAGGTAGAATACCAATCCCTCATCACTATATTGAAACAATCCTTGTAGATTCAAATATACTACCAGAACATCAAAGGTGATATAGAACTAGTGATAAATAAAATCAATGGAAAATATGTGATCAAAAAAAATAAAAATTGTCCCCCTTATTAGATATGTTAGATGATTGATGGAATAGTTCCCTTCTGAACCCACATTTCATCATATTCAAATATCATATAATGATCATCTTGAAGACTTAGCTAATGCAACCATAGTTGAGGAAAATCCAGATCAAGAGGGAACGATCTTTCGCATAATGCACTGAAGAATGGTGACACATTCCTATCATGGGTTGTAGAAAAAATGTATTATATTTTAATTAATGTAGAGAAGTTTTTGACCAGTGTTTTCTCAGTTGAGGATCCATTCATTATTATCAATTACCATTTCAAAATCATCTAAATTGGTTATTTTGTGGTTTTTAATTAATTTATGAAAATAATCGCAATGCTTTTGGGTTCAGATTTGTCATGAGACAAGGACATGAAAAATACGAATTTAAACTAACATGAAAATTGAAATATAATTAAGTAATAAAGAATGGACTTGGTCTTGGGTTCAGTTTTAGGGTTCAATAATTATTCTTCTTTATATGATTGATTTTTGTTTGATAATCCGAACATGAAATCTCATGTTTGAATTACTATTATTTATTTAAAAAATTTAGAAATAATTGAGGTTATAAGAACACTCAATTGATCCTCATTTAATCAAGGTCAGTGAAACACCTTTTTCTAGGATGTTCTATCTTACATGACCTAACACTATCGATTCTATTTTGACCATTTTTTATCTTGACTCCAAAATATGAATAACTAACCAATTGAGAGAGAGAAAAGAGATTAAATAAAATAATATAAATATATTGAGTTTCATTTCATTGGGGGAATTCCATATTTTGGAAATTTTCCTCACCCATGTATACTACTCTAATGTAACTACCAACTAAAAATAAATATTAAAGAAAATTCAAGAACATGTTGACCTCCTCTTAGGCCAAACCTCGGGGTCAACCACTCATTGATGAGGGTAACATATCACAATGGTAAAAAAATATAAGATAATAATAAGATAATAAAAATAACATGAAACAAAAGAATGAAACATGAGTAAATAAAAATAAGGTGATGAGTAGATAAAAAGAATGAAATAAAATAACTAGGGGTTATATAATAAATGAATAAAATAAAAATATATTTTTGGACATATAGAGAGACTAAATTAATAAAATAAATTAAATTAAATTAAAAAGATTAATAAATTTATAAAATATAAGGAATGGAATAATAATAATAATAATAATAAACTTATTATTATTATTATTAATTAATTAATTTAAAGGAGAAAATTTTAAAAGAATAAGTAAGAAGATATAAGAATGTATGAAAAGAAAAGAATATTTAAAATAATAATGTTATAATAATAATAATAGTACTGATAATAATTATGATATTATTATTTTTAATACTAATAGATATATTAATTAAATGAATAAATTTAAAAAAAATAGTGTTGTAAATAAAAAATTTAAAATGATGCATGCTCTAATATATTTATTTAAAAAATATAAAATTACAATTCAAAAATTAATAAAAAAACGAAATTTTAAAAAAATAAAAATAAATAAATAAGAAAAGATGGGGAGAAGAAGGGTTTTTGTATATGTGGGTTTTAAAAAATTATTGAAAAGGGATACAGATTGAAATATTTTAAAAAATTAATCTCCTAATACATGAAACCCGTTCACGCATCTTCAGCGTGGAGAGATGGGTGAATGGTGTTCACATGTCCTTCGTCCCATCTTTGAAGGATGTGTGAACCACATTCCCGCTTTCAACTGAGAAAATCAAAAAAAGGGGGTCTCCCCCCCCCAAGTTATTCTTCTCCTCTGGATTTTTCAATGAAGCCCTACAGAATTTCATTCTCAACAAATTTTTGCTGCTTTTATGAAGGTAAAATTTATATTTAAATTTTCAATGGTTTAAGTGTGTCAATTTATTTCATTTGTATAATTTTTTTATTTGATTTTTTATATGTAGAAACTAATGTTTGTGTGTATGTTTTATTTATTTCATATGTATTGATGTGTAAATTAGTGTCTTTTGTATGATTTAATTTTTAACTAATGTGTCTGTTGTGTGAATTCGTATTGAATGTTTCAAACAATTAATTATGTCATTTCTAAAATGTTGTATGAATTCATATTGAATTTTTATGAAAATTAAATATGATTTAAAAATGATATTTTGAAAGTAATATTAATTTAAATAATAATATTGTATACACTAGTAATATAATTTGTGAATAATATATTACTTATATGTATCATATTTAAATTTATTTAAAAATATATAGAAAACATTTTTTGTTAATGGTATAAATACAGTTTTGTATAAATACATTTTTTAATATTTATTAGTTGTAATTAAACTTTTTAAATATAAAATAGGTGTTGATATTTATTATGTATTTCATATAGTAATAGATATAATGAGTATTCCCAAAAACATGGTAAGTTGTGTGATGACTGATCTTGAGATGAACGACTGATGCTTAATTGAAATTTCATGTCTTGTTTTGTGAATGTGGTTATTATATTTTTAATAATTGCATTTATTTTTTTGTTTTGATGACATGTGTGTAATCTCTGACAAATTATGTAAGGACCTGCATGTCTGCATAAATAAAACTTATGTATTTCATACCCCTTGACCACCTCACATACATGTGAGTAAATTTGTAATTAAAAGGAAACCAACAAGAGGTTTCCCTAAAGAGGCATCCCTAGAGAGGTGTCCCTGAAGAGGCATTCAAGAAAAAGCATTCGACATGAGGTGTTGCTGTTTGAAAGGAGACTAACGGTTGCTGAAAGATTTGATAATAGAAACTACATGAGTCAAACCCTAGGTTTTGGTTAGTTTATCAAATAATGATAAACTAATCATAAGTATCATGATAAAGTCATGATTAATAGTAACTAATTAAAATATATAACGTTATATTAAAATATGTAAAATATTGATGTAGTATATAATATTTTATTAATTATTTTTTATAGGTAATAATGTCTGCGCAAATATATTGCAACAGTGAGACCATTTATACAGAGCATGAATTTAGCTATAGTGTACCACTTTTCAGAGTGGTAAATCTTCATGGTTTTATGAAATTGGATGCAGTTTGCAATAATATTTATAATCATTTAAAATTAAGGGTTGATCAATCCATTTTTTCAATAAAATATCTACATCTACAATATCCTGAATGTTTCTGGAACACCGAGTACCCTTTGGTCGATGATGATCATTGGAAGGATGCATCTTCCTTATTTAGACAATAGTGTGCTAATGGTTTGATGCAGTTGTATCTGGTGATTTCAGATATATATGTGGTGCAACTAACTACTACAGAACTGTGTTTTGTGAGATCTTTACAAGTTGGTCCTTCACATAAGCCTTTTTCATTGCCTCTTTCTCATTTTACTCTAGTAATAAAAGCAAATTACGAAGAAGATGATAATAATTTAGAAGAAAATGTAGATGAAATCCCTTTGTGTGCTGATATAGTGAATGAAAGTTTATTTGAGGAAGAAGAATCTGGGGAGCCATCAGGAGATGATGTGGGTGAGGGTGATGTTGGGAATGAACCTTCTGAGGCTCCTTTGGGAGATGTGGGTGAGGGTGATGTGGGCAATGAAGCTTCTGAGGTTCCTTTGAGAGACCAACATCCACGACATCCACTAGTTAGTGGTAATCATCATTCAATATTGAGTTCCTTAGTTAAAGGAAGGTCTCGTGAAAAACATTTTGATTGGGATGTCATTACACCAGCTTCAGAATACCCTGTCATTATAGGGAATATGTCTACATCAAATGATAATTCCATCTATGTCAGGAAGGAGTTTGAAAGTAAATTTGTCATGAAAAATGTGATAAAGCAATACCACATTGAGTGACATTTCAAATTTGTCATTGATGAGTCAAAGAAGAATAAATATATCATTTGTTGTGAAAAATATGGACCAGAATATAATTTTTTATTAAGGTCAATATTTGATAATTTTTTTGCATGTTGGAGGATAACCAAATTAGAACATCCATACACTTTTGTGCATCCATGATTATCGCAGGATGACTCTTCCCTTGATTCATAGTTTATATCAAATGTTACTTGTGATATGATACGAACATGTCAGTATGTTCCCGTTTCCCTTGTTCAAGAAAGAATTCAACAGTTGTATTCCTACAAGATATCATATACCAAAGCATGGAATGAAAAACAGAAGGAAATTGTAAGTGTATGGTGATTGGGATGAATTTAATGCTATGTTGTCAAAACTTATGGAATTGTTATCTCTCAACAATCAGATTTTTTTCATTTGGATACTGTTGATTATGTATCCCCCAATCATCGTGTTGACCAAACAAAGGATAAGTTCAATAGGGTTTTTTGGGCATTCAGGCCATGCATTTTTGTCGTTCTCTATTGTAAACAATTTATTCACGTCGATGACACTTTCCTATATGGAAAGTATACAAGTGTTCAACTCATTGCTGCCACATAGGATGGTAATCATGCTCCTCTTCCACTTGCTTTTTCTATTGTAGAAAAGGATAATTTTGAATGTTGGAGCTGGTTTTTGGCATGTATACATGTTAATGTCATACAAAACCATGGCGTGTGTCTGATATCTGATCACCATCGAGCGATTATAGAGTTCATGGTTAGTGATGGGGTTTCATGGACTAGGTAGAATTCTTATCATCGTTATTGCATTAGACATATTGCAATTAATGTGCATAAGCATTTTTGAGATGATTCCATAAAGAAAGCGATCCTCAAATTGGGATTGTTTTTCAAAACGTATTTTTTTAAATCAAAATTTATTCTCCATTTTAATATATTATTATCTTATGGTTTCAGCATATGAGCCCCAACAAGAAAGGTTTGATTGACGCCTTGAAGATATCTGAACTGCTAATGATGATATGTATGAATATATGGTGCATATTTTGAAGGAAAATGGTCATTAGCATATGATGGTGGGAGAAGATATGTCCATATGACCACTAATATAGTGGAGTGCATAAATGGGATCCTCAAGGGTGTGTAAAAACATCTGATCATAGGGTTAGTGCATGAGACATTTTATAGATGTGTTCACTACATTATTGACCTATGCCAAAAGGCCTATCAAATGATGGAAAATGAAATGTTTTTTACGCAGCATTTCCAAAGTCATATTGATATGATACTAAATCAGGCTTCATGATGGACTGTTCTTGCCTTTGATAGGTAAAGAACGAGCTTTCCAGTAATATTGTGCTACGACCGGGCTATATGCACTAATGGTTGACTGTTTGTAGTAATATTAGATAACATATACTATGATTACAACACCTTTCAGGCATTTTGATATCCATGTGCACATGTTATCGCACATTTTTCTTTAGTAAATATATCATGGGAGTTATATGTTGATCCAGTGTATCACAGGAGCACTTTGGTTAACTGTTATAGTGCAGCTTGGATGCCTGTTGGTAAAATTCATTCTATATCATTACCTTCTGATCAGCCAACCATCTTCCCTGATATTTCCAGGTTTCATAATTTGGTTCTGTTTTCATTTATGATTTTTTCAATTTTTTTCATTTTTTAAATCATTGGCTTTGTACTAATAGGTTACGTCCCCAAGGAAGACCAAAATCAAGTCGAATCAGAAATGAAATGGATTGGCCTCGACAACAAGGAGAGAGAATAGGATGCAGTATTTGTCATGTAGGAGGACATACTCATAAGAGATGTCCCCAAGTGGCAGCACAGAGCTCCACATCTCATCATCCCTGATTGAGTTTTCATATTGTATCATGAATATGTATATTTTAATTTGTATGTAGAAGTTTCAGTATTGAATCCTTTTATTTCTGACTTTCTGTATGTCTAACATGTTTCAAATTTGGTTTGTCTCGTTTTTTATTCTTTAATAATGAATTTTTTGATACTCAAACTATTCAAATAAACAAAATAGAATGAAAATGAATATATCATGCTTCCACATGTAACAAAAACAGTAATCCAGACACAATAAATGAAGTATAAATGACAAAATCCAACACAATCATTTTTCATTTTATTTTTCTAGATTTATTTAAATAATAGTTGAATTTTTTTATTAATCCTCTCATATCACATGCACCAATGCATACTACGTTAAGATTATATGAGAAAAATGACATATCACTGATACCATCCATATGATTATCATCCCTATGAATTCAAGTATCCTATGGGCCACACAAAATTACTAGCTAATGGAAGCCCACATTCAATGCTTATAAGACCTCCATATGTTTTAATTAATGAAGACCTCATAAATATTGAATCTCAAAATTAGGTAATAGGGTGTCTCATTTATTGAGGGGATTGGTCAAGTAATACCAACACTAATCTACACATAACAAATCAAGTATAAATCAAAAATATTAACAGAATCATTTTTCATTTCATTTTTCTAGATTTATTTAAATAATAGTATAAATTTCATATTAAATTCACTATAATAAAGTAACGATGATATCATTTGTGAAGATGGAAGATTTCCATTTCTCACATCTCAAGCTACTCATGTATCATGACAGATTTTAGAGGGATATCCATTGCCTCCATTGAGTGTACACAGATCTCACCACTTCCATCATACTGGACCCCCTCCTGCTATCATCCCTCATCTTCATCATACTGGATTTTATGGCATAGCGTTGTGCGACTTCACCTTTCTCGATCATTAGCTCATTACTGTTCTTGTAGAGAGATGGAGTCCAGAGTCACATACATTCCTTTTTAGAGAGATGGAGATGACTATTTCCCTACAGGATGGGGCCGTTATGTTGGGCCTCCCCATCGATGGTGAAACATTGACTGGCCGAGTTGGAGCAAATTTTCCAGATCTTGTTCATAGACTACTGGGCATAGAGGTCATTGATGATGGAAATACCATCGTTGGTGGTCGATTATGAGTGCCTTGGTTAGACTATAACATCACACAATTAGTAGAGGATGCTGATGAGATCACCAGGCTGTGATTTCCGCATGCATATATGTTGAGGCTAATCAGTGGCACACATTTGGTTGATCACTCAACTAATTTTTTACATTTAATGTATTTATCTTTTTTGGATGATTTGGACTAGGCCGGTCGATATAGAAGGGGGTTTTCTTGTCTTGCATATACATACAAGGTGTTATGTAGCGCATGTCGCATCGATAAGAAGCAACTCACGAGATGCATGGTTCTTCTACAGATGTGGGTATGGGAGCACGTTCCTCCTTTAGCTCCACATGCTCATGTTCAATTTCCAGAAGATATTGTAGAAGAGGCTTCATGTGTACATTGGTATGTTATTCCTTCCTTATACTGTCTAAATTAATTTTAGAACTTTCTATTATGAAATGTAAATATAACAATATTATCTACAGGTGGAGTCAGGCACATCGACATTCAGATTCCCCTTGACACGACATCCATGCCTACAGACTTATGTTGGATTGCATTCAACCACACGATGTAAGTGATTATTATTTATATTGTTAAATCATTACTCTTTACTATACATGTATTCATTTATTAATTGATTATTTATTTTTTCTTTCAGATTTTATGGATTCCATATACATGTTCTATTGTACAGAGTCTTCCATCATACTGTACGGTGATACTTGTTATCATCTCCTGTAGAATTCCATTGATTCATTTTCATATAGTCGAGTGGAATCAGACCGACAGAGTTATGAGGTAGTTCAGATTCATTCATCATGTTCCTGACCAGCCCAGTGAGTTAGATTCACTGCATTCCCTAAATATTGCAGTGAAGTGGGATTTTGATTGGAGGTGATACCACGCTAGTTATATTTATTTATGGGATAGATGATAGGACATACAGTTGAAAGGGACGGAGACAGTGTGTTTTCATTTGGAGGATTAGATGGGTTACACATCTTGGTACTACAGGTCCCCAGTAAAATCTCTAAAACGACATGGATGAGGCTTTCATGAGCTGGTATACATAGTTCCTTCTACATTCCAGTGGAATTTTTATTCATATTAATTAACAACATATTTTTTTGTAGGATGAATATATTTGTCGTCTACTACACATGTTTGATCAAGTATAGCACAACATATTTGACCCAGCATATTTCCACCCCCTTGTATCACAATTGATTCCTTCAATGGACGAGATTTATCATGGCATTTTCTTTGATCCACCACATACTAAGTGGGCTTTGGAGCCTACTGAGGCTCATATAGATGTACCTGGGGTTGATGACCCTGTTATGGATCTTGTTGTTCCACATAAGGATGATGTTCATCTTGATTTGTTAGATATTGGTCTTCCACAGGAGGAGGGTATTCGACATGATCAGTCATATTCTCCTCCAGCTTCTCTAGCTCAGCCACAGGAAGATACAGACGCTGACTGGGTTGAAATGGATTTTTTATTACCAACATCCACATCACAACATCCATATTCTTTCCATGTTGGTGAGAGTTCCAGCCAGCCTCCACTATCATTAGATGCATGATAGGGTACAAATGGTCAGACTGTACATCCATCGCCTATCACACAGGACGATGTGGGGGAGGCTGCTGAGGATGATGTTCTGCATATGCAAGAGTGTAGATATAGACAAACAAGACGTGGACATGTCCAGTATACACTTGGCTGTGGGAAAGAGTTGCATCCACGCCAGAGGTGTAGATTAGGTCGATTTTTGATTTACGATACATTATGAAAGTGCATTACTATTATCATTTATAGAGTTCTACTTTTTTTAATAAGTGTCTTACAGTCATCAAATTTTCTTCCAAAATTAATAATTTCTTTTTGATATCCATTAATAAATATTAGTACTTTGGATGAAAAGATTTGTGAACATCAAGAAATCTTGACAAATATTATTGATCTCAAATATTTTAATCCTAAAATCATGAAACACGATTCTTTGTTTAAAAAAATTAAATTGCATGGAGAAGAATTTAAATGAATAATGAATAAGTGTGATGAGTAGATGATTATGATTGAAGATAAAAAAACCACAATATGAGATGTATGGAATTAGAAGTTCATTTGACCAATTTTGAGAAAATACATATTCATTCTTTATAAAAGGACACATGTTTTACTGGTAGAAAATCATCACTAGAGGATTTTACTATTAAAATACCTCCATCATGTGATAAAATTATTCAAATTATGAAAAATAATTATTTCATATTATTCAAAAATAAGAAACAACCTTTAATAGGGTTAAGAATGTGTTAACATATGTAAGAATAAGTATCAAAGAAGATCATCCTTGGTGAAGTTATATAAAATTTCAAAACTGAGGCTTATGAGTGTTTCTATTTAGGGGGAGGTAAATGAAGAAATATTAAATTAATTCAGGAATTAATATATTAATTAGAATAAAATCTAATTACAGTAGAACATTTAGGAAGATCATGTTATAGAAATATCAATGTTTTTCTAAATCTCTCTTCCTTTGTTAACAAAAAAAATACTGAATAGAAAGGGGTTGTAATTTAATTAATCAAATACATAATAAATTTTTGCTTCTAGATAAATGATTATTTTTTAACCTTTTTGTAGGATGTGTGAGCGGGTTTCAAACATCCTTTAGAAACTTCATAAAAGATGTGTGAACCCTGTTCAGGCATCTACTGTTTCTAGGATGCATGAACGGGGTTCACACATCCTTCGAAGACGAGATGAAGGATGTGTGAACCATGTTCATGCATCTATCCACACTATAGATGCGTGAATGGGGTTCATATATTTTGAGAAACATTTTTTATAATATTTCAAACCCTATACCTTTTCCATAAAAAAATTTAAAACCCATATATACAAAAAAAACAGGAGAAGAATATGGCAGCAGCGGTGCCCTTGGGTGTTTCCCTCCATCATGGTCGATCTCTCCCATGTAGTGGAGGTGTTTCCTCCTTTTATATTTAGGAAAGTGTATATACATCCTCCTCCAACTGGGGAGGTGATCCTAGGGGATTTAAATTCCACCAAGGACCCACAGTGAGCAAGGATGGCATATGGAATGAATCCACACAAGGGATGTGATCAGTGGTGCTCCTAATGAGAGGAAGTGGCGGTCGAGTGTCGTGCGGTTGATCTGCGATGCTAGGTGGTGGTGGAATGGTGGTGCAATGCAGAAATGGATCTAAGGATGGGAATCCTACATGGAGGCGGAAATGGAGCTCAAAGAAGCGGTGATCAAGCAGCCTCATCTTCTCCTTCGGCCTTCACAATGGCTAGAGGAGGCTCGAACCGAGCTCTGGTGGGCTTTGTGAGCAGTGTTAGAGTTGGTGTCCTAAGAACCAAATATTTATACTTTGATTACATGAATGTACACTTATTATATACTTTTCATTTTTTTCATGACTATAATATAATAATGTCCTAGAATATTTGTTGCATTAATAATGTCATGGCAGATCCCTACTATGATGAGAATCCTGAAATGATATAACAGTATTATGAAATAATGTTCTACAGTTGGATGACAAAATATGATAGGAAACATAGTATACAGACCATCATGTGTGAGTACTCATAAGAAGACAAGACTCTCTCTCAGGGAGTTCACACTTCGTAATCTCTAAGATGGGAGATTATAAGAATAGACCCGCCAATAATAATTATGCATGTCTTGGTGTAATCCGACATTACTATCTATGAGGATTTGTAATTGTACTTAGATTGGAAGATTATCATTAACTCATGTCATGACTCGTGCACTTAGATTTGTTGACGAAAACTGTTACGAAGAAAGTTGGCGGGAAGTAGGGTACATTGGGTGTGTCACGAATGACATGTTGTTAATGGATTAGTTGAGGAAGAATTTATCCCTTCCATATTTATGGAAGTAGATATCTTGATCCCTTTTATTTAAATAAAACTTCACCCCAAATTCCATTTCCATGGTGTTACGCCGAGTTTATTTCTGGAAGTCAAAGAATGACGAATCAAGCATATAGGTTTTTCAGACTGCCAGAAACCTGCATGATGAGATATTGAAAGCAAAAGATTAAATTAAATGGTAAGAATTTGTATGAGGTGACATTTCAATGCGGCATCAAATTCTTTCTCTTGGGTGCCTTGACCCGTTGTTAGATAGTAATCTTGGAAATTAGGCAAGCCCTCCAAATGCCAACGAGAAAGAGGCCTAGAGGGTGACACACTAAGTGTATCAAATTATCTGAAGTAGAATAAATATTATCCCCATATGTTGTTTAATAATTATTCAAGGAAGCCTAAATCGTTTTAATGTTGGAGGAAGAATAAAATGAAAAACAGGATATACACGACTTGTACATTGAATGTTCACGCTGTGTAGTTTTCATTTTGGAAAGGAAATAAAAATGAAAACATGATATACATGCCATGAACATTGAATGTACACACCATGTAGTTTTCATTGAAAAACGAGTAAACGCCACTTATTAATGATTACAGGACGTGTTGTTTTTTCAGTGAGGATTTTGAGGAAATAATATCAGTTTATTAAATGATATTTATTATAATCATTGTGGGCGCATGTTAAGGAATTAATGATTTGACATGGGGTTTTCAAATAAGAGTTAAAAAAATTAATAAAACATTTAATGTGTTTATTTATTGTCATAAATCTATAACCTCAAACCTGATTATAAATATCCCCACAACCCCAACACTTTTTCCAAGAATCGTTGTGCACAACAATTCTGAAGAATTCTCTCAAGGATGAAAGAACTCCTCCTTCCTCCAAGAATGCTCTCAAGACCGAGAGAGATCCACCTCCATCGGATCAAGGCGATCCAATGCCAACAGCGTAAGAAAAGGCTTCTCCACGCTAGCACCCAAAGATTATGATGGTGATGTCCAGAGATATGTGGTGCACGTTTGGATCACCGCTAGATGAAGTCTGCACTTGGCTTCTGCGACGCAATAACAAATCACATCGGAACGTGATCAGAAGTATCAATGAAGAAAGAACGCCATAAAAGGTACTTCTTGTCAATTAATTAAATTAATTATAATCAACCTATGATGATCCTTCTTTGTGGTTATGGGGCTATTTTTCTTCTTTGTCTATTTCTATGATTCGACCCATGGAGTTTGGTGTTTATCGTCATATTGATCCTGGATTTATCATTGGTAATGACAAAAATCCTAGTGGTCACATCCACCTACGAGCATTCGTGAGCCCTAGACCAACAATTGGTATCAGAGAGAGGTTAAAATGTTTTTTATAGTTATTTAATTTTCATTGATAATTTATGAATTTATAGATGATTCAATTCAAGATAAATCGTTTTATAAAACCGAATGATGAGATCTGTTATTCCTTCTTCATTTCTCAATTCACATCACAGAAACATCCTTTTCATTTTAATTTTGATTAAAATAAATATGAGGAACTTATCCATAGGAGCAGCTCATTCTGTCTTTACAACACAAGAATACAGGGCATGTAGTGAAATCTACATGTTGTGTACTTAGGTTCAACGAACCGATACTGGTCAGCCATACCACCCCGTGTGAATTGAGCATACCTGTTTTTTCATTAGACCTTGTGAACCAGAACTGAACGGCGCATGGAAATCGGAATGCACGGTGTGTATGTTGAATTAACACTCCGTGTATTCTGATCCGGCCCAGGTGAAACTGTGTACAAGAAGATTCTATGTACCGCGTACATGGGATTTTTAGGCCGGTAACCACGTAACAAGGAAGTACGCACCATGTTAGATTAATCTACACACCATGTACTCCAAAATATCCAATGTACAGAAAACATGCCAAAACCCCCAGCATGTACTTAGGATAAAGGGTGAAAACAAATACATGTTGTGTAATATAGCCTACACACCATGTACTTTCTAGAAATGGAATTTCCCCAGGTTTCCCCCAAAGTACAAATACACGTACAAGGAATATGGATGAGAAGAATCTCATGGAAGTTCAGAAAGGAATTTAAGATAAATAATTGATTATTTATAAGATCATAATTAATTGAAATCATGTACGACTTATCTTGAATAAAAGAATTTTTAAAATAATTTGAATAATAAATATGAGTAAATGTAGTTGCATGCTATGGATGATCATGAGCTAGACCAAAGACCATTTGTGTGTGTATGGTTTCATTTTAATTCGTTAGAATGTGATCCGTCTTCCAATAAAATGTAGGTAATGTGTGCCCATTGTTTCTTTGATGTGAACCCCATGTAATAGATGATCTCCCAAGATTGAGGAGATGGTTCAAAATCTAAAGTTAAGGAAAAACCAACCCAAGAAGATACAAAGGTGGACAGGTGGGAGCTGCAAAACACAAACTATCGGGTTCAAGGTGTTTTTCCCTAGGTCAGGGTTAGCTTATCAAAATCGCTAGATAATAGGACCAATAGAAGCTCATGATCATGCCATCTTATTTTATTTATGTATGATTGTATTTTTTATTTATTATGTATGTGTTGTCATGGTCACATAGTTAATGAAATAAACAATCATGCAAAGATGGAATAAAATAAAAATAAGACTATGCGTAAACATTATCAGAACATGGTTAATCACTCAAGCAAGCATCCCTTAATATTAACAAGCATGTGATAATGAAAAACTACACATAAATTATTGAAATCCATCAAATATTATATCATGATAGACCAAGCCATCTGTTACATGATTAAGGGAAAGGCTCAAAAAAAACAATGTGTTTGACAAACCAGTTTTGGGAAACTTGATTTTATAAAGTAAGCTCTTATGAAAGTTTTGGGTTGACTTAAACATTTTACATCAAGAAGAGTATCCCTTGCTAGACTTTTTGTAAAATGGAGGCATTTGTGGAAGAAATCTATGTCAGGATTTCAGAATTGGGGAGTCCACTCAATAGATCAAGGAACTGTAATCTCACAGTTGGCAATGACATGCCTACCTAAATAATATTAAATAGCTTGACCAATCCTTGTTGGTGTTATGTGTAGGGGAATATGAATCCTTGACACTAAAATTCCATGGCAACTATACATTTCGAGTTTAATGGTGAGGGTCATTGGGAATTGTTAAAATAGTAGGATACTTAATAAAATTAATTATTTCACATAAAATTTAATCAAGGAAGTATTGATAAATCTACTCTTTTAATTTGTCGAATCAATATGAAAAACTCATCAACCACATTTTCTCTATGATGAATTCTAGATAAAGAAAATATCCTCACCGGCAGTAACTTTTAGAAATGGTCTAGGCACATTCAGGTTATCTTACACCATGAACAAATGTTCTATGTGCTAGAGTCTTCACTTCCGGATTCACCTTACCAAGGGGAGAGTGATGAAGATTTCCTGGTCTATGATCATCATTTGAGTGATGCACTCGACATTCAATGTTTGATGATGTCATCAATGTCTAGTGAGCTCAGGAAGTCTCATGAAGATCTTCGATGCATATAGCATGCTCGAGAACCTTCGTGGTGTATACTAGGAGAGAGCATGATATGAAAGGTTTGAGAACTCCAAGGCTCTATATCAGAGCAATCTTGGAGAGGGTTCCCCAGCTGGGTCTCATGTAGTCAAGATCATTGGCTACATTGAGTGCTTGGAGGTTATAGGGTTTAAACTACCTGAAGAACCGGGTCACGATCTCATTCTTACATCACTCCCTGAGATCTTCTCCAAATTTGTTGTAAATTTAAATATGAACAACATTGATATGTCTCTATCTGATCTTCTTATCCCCATTCTCCAAGTGGACAATGATATGAAGTGTGAAAAGCCTTCTGTTCTTATGGTGAATAAAATGAAAGGGAAGGTGAAGATATTTAAGCCCAAATATTCTTCGAGGCCTTCCAAGAAAAGGAAGATCAAAGGGGAGGCAAGAGAATAGGAAGTTGTTTGTTTCACATGTGGAAAAAGGGCCACTAGAAAAAAAAACTGCACCCAGCCATGGAAGCAAGGGGAAGCTTTGGGTGAATTTGTTATCGAATGAAATCTATCTATTTCTATCAATTGGGAATTAGATACTTCTTGTGGTGCTCACATATGTATCCATATATAGGGACCAAGTATATTCAAAAAGATCAAACAAGGTGAGGTGGATCTGCGAGGTTCCAACGGAGCCAGACTCATTGTTGTTGCTGTCGGATACTAGCACCTCACATTGCCTACTTGGATGGTCTTGGTATTATAAGGATGTTATTATATACCCACTGTAACCAAAACATTATTTCAGTATCGAGATTAGATACTGATGAATTCATCTTAACGTTTGGAAATGAATGTTTCTAATTTTATAAAGATATCATTTGTTTTGGTAGGGAACATTTATATAATGACCTTTATGTGTTAGACTACACAAACCAAGTAATGGAAATCGATGAGAAAGTTAATTCACATGACTCATACCACACCCAACATCGTCATCACCAGCTAGGTCACGTCAATGAGAAATGTTTGAAAAAATTACATCAAGATGGGTATTTAGATTCATTCAAACTAAAACCTCTTGGTGTTTTTCATGCATGTCTATAAGTCAAATTGACAAAATCCCCATTTAGTGGGAAAGGTGAAAGTGTTAAAGAGAATCTATAATTAGTTCACACAGATGTGTGTGGACCATTTCCAGTTGAAGCAAGTGGTGGGTTCTTGTACTTCATAAATTTTACTGATGATTTTAGTAGATATGGAAATATTTAATTAATGAGGTATAAGTCAAATTATATTGATCAGTTCAAAGAATACAAGAATGAAGTTGAGAACTATCTTGGTATGAACATTATCAAACTCTCCTCAGAAAGAGGAGGATAATATCTTAATCAGGACTTCATTGATTTCTTACAGGAGTTTGGGATTCTATCTCTACTCACTCCTCCTTACACGTCTCAATAGAATGGTGTAAATGAAATGAGGAACCATAACCTGATGGACATGGTGAGATCAATGATGAGACATGCATGTCTTCCATTATCCTTTTGGGGATATGCATTACAAAAATTACCACACATACTAAACCAGGTACCAACTAAATCGATAAATGGTATTCCATACGAGTTATGGAGTGGACGCAAAGCCATGTTATCAAATTTACATGTGTGGGGTAGAGAAGCATTTTTTAAGGCCTCTTCAGGTAACAAACTTGCACACCTAGGCACAAATTGTACCTTTATAGGATATCCCACGGAAAAAAGGGGATATTACCTATACAACCCATCAGATAAAAAGGTTATAGTGGCAAGACACACCATATTCCTTGGGAGGGAGCACATCTCCAAAAGAGATAGTGGGTGTGAGATAGATTTTGATGAAGTCAAGACTCAAGATACACAGGAGTTTGTACAAGAACAGATTCCACAAAGCCCTATGGAAGAAAAATTTGTTCTAGAGACACAAGAACTATGTAGGAGCACGAGAGAGGTGAGAGAACCAAAACAATATGGTTTTCTTGTCACCAAGGTTGGTGACTCATTATTGGTTGAAAATGATGATACTCTTACCTACTAGGAAGCAGTTGAAGTCACAGACGGTGCCAAGTGGCAAGAAGCCATGAATTCTGAAATGGATTCCATGTACCAAAACCAAGTCTAGATTTTGGTAGATCCTTCAGTTGATGTAAAACCTATTGGTAATAAATGGGTATTCAAGAATAAATTGAAAAAAGAGGGACAAGTCAGCACCTATAAGGAACGACTGGTTGTAAAAGATTTTAGACAGCGTCAAGGAATTTACTATGATGAATCCTTTTCACCGGTTGCGATGCTGGAATCCATCAAAATATTATTGGCCATTGCCACTTACCATGACTTTTAAATTCATAAAATTGATGTCAAAACAACATTCTTTAATGGTAACCTCCAGGAAGATGTTTACATGACACAACCTAAAGGATTTGTGACTCCAAAGGATTCCAACAAGTTATGGAAGTTGCAGAAATCCATTTATGGATTAATTTAAGCATCATGGTCATGGAACATTCATTTTGATGAAGCCATAATAGAATTTTGCTATGTTAAAAACAAATTTGACCCTTGTGTCTACAAAAGGTTTAGAGGATGTGCGGTTGTTTTCCTAATAGTGTATGTTGATGACATATTACTAATTGGAAATGAAGTACAAGTCTTACAGTAGGTTAAGGCATGGTTGGATAATTATGTCTCTATAAAAAACATGGGCGAGGTAGCATATATTCTTGGGATCAAGATCCATCATGATAGATACAATAGAATACTGGACCTGAGTCAAAGTACATACATTGGCAAGATACTGAAGAGATTCAGTGTGGAATAGTCCAAAAGGGGATTGTAGCTACTATCACATGGAATTAATCTTTCCAAGAAAATATGTCCCCAAACACATGAAAAAACAAATAAAATGTCAAGGATCCATTACCCATATGCGATTGGGTCAGTCATGTATGATATTTTATGTACAAGTCTAGATTTTGCATATGCATTAAGTGCGGTAGGCATATATCAAGCTGATCCAGGAGGCCACCATTGGATGCTAGTCAAGATTATCCTTAATTATCTAAGGCATACTAAGGATATGTTATTGGTTTATGGAACAGACGAGGAACTAGTCATCAGAGGACATGTATATTCTAGTTTCTAGTCTAATCAAGATGACATAAAGTTTCGGACTAGATATAACTTCAGTTTGAATGGAGGTGCAGTGAGTTGGAAGAGCTCAAAGAAAGGTGTGGTCATAGATTCTAAAGTAGAGTCTTAGTATATCGCAGCTTATGAGGCAGCTAAATAAGCAGTATGGATGGGAAGCTATGTCTAATAGATGGATGTAGTACATAGCAGTAAAGATCCAATCACAAAATATTGTGATAATACTACAGAAGTGCAACGTCCAAAAGAGCCAAGGTCACATCAACAAACAAAGAACATACTTCGGAAGTATCATCTCTTGAGGGATTTTTCTTAGATTGGTGAAGTTTTAGTGAGCAGTATTTCCACCGAAGACAACGCGACAGACCCCTTGACTAAATCATTGACTCAGCAGAAACATGATCATCATGTGAGGTCTAGCAGAATAAAAGTCATAGGTAGTTGGCTCTATTCTATGTGGGAGTTTGTAAAAGTTGGTGTCTGGAGAAAAAATTATTTATATGTTGATTACATGAATGTACACTTATTATATATTGGTTCATTGTTCTATAGGACTATAATATAAGAATGTCCTGGAATATTTTTTGCATTAATAAGGTCATGGAAGATCTCCGCTATGATGAGAACCTTGAAATTCTTATAACAATATTCTTAAATATAGTTTTATAGTTCGATGACATACTATGATAGGACACATAGTATACAGACTGTCATGTGAGAGTACATGTAAGAAGATGATACTCTCTCTCTTGGAGTTCACACCTGGTAATATCCAGGATGGGAGATTATGTGAACAGACCCACCAGTAGTAATTTTTCATGTCTTAGTTTCATCTGACATTACTATCTACGAGCGTGTGCAATGGTCCTTGTACTGGAAGATTATCATTAACTCATGTCATGACTTGTGCACATAGATTTGCTGATGAAAACCATCACGAAGATAGTTGGAGGGAAGTAGGGTACATGGGTGTGTCATGAATGACATGTTGTTAATGGATAAGTTGAGGAAGAAAGTGTCCAATCCATATTTACAAAAGTAGATATCTCGGGCCCTTTGATTGAAATATAAATGTCGCCCAAATTCCATGGTCATGGTGTTACGACGAGTTTATTTCTCGAAGTCAAAGAATGATGGATCATACATATAGTTTTATGAAACTTCCACGAAACATGCTTATGAGATATTGAGACAAAGGGATTAAATTACATGGTAAGTTTTCATATGAGGTGAAACGTCAATGCGGCATCAACATCTTTCTCTAGGGTGCCTTGACCCATTGCTATACAATAATCTTGGTCTTTAGGAAAGCCCGCCTAATTCCAATGAGAAAGAGGCCTAGAGGGTCACACACTAAGTGTATCCAAGTATCTCAAGTAGAATAAAGATTATTCTCGTAAGTGGTTTACCAATTATTCATGGAATCCAAAATAGTTTTAATGTTGGAGGGAGAATAAAATGAAAAACAAGATATACACGCCGTGTACATTGAATGTACACGCCTTGTAGTATTATTTTTTATAAGGAAATAAGAAATGAAAACAAGATATACACATCATATACATTGAATGTACACACCATGTACTTTTCAATGAAAAACGAGTACACGTTGTGTATTAATGATGAAACGCCTTGTAGTTTTTCCAGTCGGGGTTTTTAAGAAATAATACCATTTTATTAAATGATATTTATTATAATCAACGTGGTGCATGTCAAGGAATTAATGATTCTACATGGGGTTTTCAAATATGAGTTAATGAAATAAATAAAATGCGTAACACGTTTATTTATTGTCAAAACTCAATAACCTTAAACCCGATTATAAATAACCTCACAACCCCAACACTTTTCCCAAGAATCATTGTGCAAAACAATTCTTGAGAATTATCTCAAGGCCAAAAGAACTCCTTTCTCCAAGAATGCTCTCAGGACCGAGAGAGATCCACCTCCATCAGATCAAGGAGATCTAAGGCAGACAACCCAAGAAAAGGCTTCTCTACGCTAGCAACAGGATATTCCTTTTGCGACGTCCAAAGATATGAAGTGCACATGTGTATCCCCACAAGATGAAGTCTACACATGGATTATACAACGCAATGATGAATCACATAAGAAAGTGATCAAAAATATCAACAAAGAAAGAACGTCATAAATGGTACTTCTTGTCAATTAATTAAATTGATTATAATCAACCTGTGATGATCCTCCTTTGTGGTTCCGGGACTATTCTTATTCTTTTTTTATTTCTGTTATTAGACCCATGGAGTCTGACATTTATCGCCATATTGATCCCGGATTTATCATTACTAATGCAAAAAATCCAAGTGGGAACATCCACCCACAAGATTCCGCTGCGCCAGGGACCTTCAAGAAGTTCCCCAATGTGATCAGTGATGGTTGGCATGCTCGGCTATAGTGGTGGTGAGAGGATATTGAGATTGTTTCCTAGATGGTTAGTTTAAGAGGGAGGAGTGATGTCTGTTGTCCAATGCATGGAAGAGGGTTCCACAAAGTTCAATGAGTGACATCGGGCATTAGTTTTGTGATAGAGAAGTGGAGTTTTGGTGGCCATGGTGGTCAATGGCATAGTGGGTGCCGAAGCTAGGTAAAACATTCCCATTAGCATGATGGATCAACAGTAGTGGAAGGTCAGGAAGAGGGTGTCCATGGTGGTCTTCAGCTATAGCAGGGGAGTATGAGTGAAGGTGGAAGGCAGCTGTTGGTCAATAGGGCTGCTGGAATAATGGAAGAGATGGAGCACAAAGGTAGCAGCTGCAACCGCGGCATAGTGCGAAGGATATGCAATAGAGTTCACATCCTACATATAAATAGTTAGAAATTTTGAGAATACATATAAGCCTCATCATGGTTTCAGTTCGATAATAATGTCGGACTGGAGTTGGAGAACTCCTACCACCGTGCATGGCCCGCCCTTTCCACCATGATGTCTTCCTCCTACCGCCGCATGGAGTTTCCCCAAGAACCATGTCACACCTTGAGATAAATATTCTAGAATGTGGATTTTTTTTCATGTGGGCCTTGGGTATGAGCCTGATGTCCTCATTCACTATCGGCCTATGATGGATCTCTGGTGGGCTTCATGATCGGTCGGCCCTCGGGAAGGCTATGAGGAGTAGAGAACACTTTTCAAGGATGACCTTGGTTCTTGGATAACATTTTAACACAAAATATTAAAAGAGGTAGTAAAATTTTAAACCATAATCAATATTTATTTATTAAATTCAAATTATAAACCCAAAATATTTTTACACTATAAATTATCATTTTTATTCCTATCATTATAAATTACCATTTATAATTAAATCATTGAGATTCAAGGTATTTAAAATTCAAAATCATGAAGAAATTATCATATTTTGAATAAAAATATGCACCTAATTTTGGTCTTTCAAATACCCCCACACATAAACAATGCTTCCCCTCAAGCATAAAATCTCAAAAAGGAGTTGAAGAGGGAACCATTGTTATCAATATTCAATTTTCAATTTAACAAAATAAAATGATTATCTATTTTGTGTAAAATTTTAAAAATTCCATGAAAAATATTAATATAATTTCCTAATTTTCAAAGATATAATCAAATTTTGAATTTTAATTTTCTACTATTGAAAATGATGGAACTTCTCTAATTATTAATTTATAATTATTACACATTATAAATGATGATTTAACTCACTTTTGAAGATTTTCACTCAAGATATTGTTTAAGTAGAGTTTGGATCATATCATGAATACACACTCTTTATCCATAGTCTTGTAAATAAATTAGTTTCTCCTCTTTGTAAAGAAAAAAATACACATAAAATCATGAGGACTTGAAATAAAGGATCAGTTGAATCTAAGGCTTATAGTTTTTAGGATTTGATGTTTTAAAATTTATTTCTCAAGGAGAAGGTTTATCTCTTATGTCCAAATCATGATATAAAAAATAATTCTGTTATGAAAGTATCCCCCTAAATATAGAAACTCTCACTTCCCCAAACATTTTATGAAAAGGTCATGCATAATGAAAGCATAATGAATGATATGCACCTTATCAAATTTTTCTCTCCTTTTATACTTAATTTATTATTTTTCAAAGAACCACTTCCTTTTTCCCTTTTTCTATTGTTTTTATTTCGATTAAACATCAAATCGACCACCTAATAATGTATGATATAAAAATAGGTCTATTAATAAAGATTTTTTATTATTTAAAAATCAAAACCCATCGATTTAGTTTTTTGGGTTCATTTTTCATTTATAATTTTTTTAATAACAATAGAGTAAAAACAATAATGTATGATGAATGAATCAAAAAAATTACTTTAGTACCACAATAAATAACCACATTATTTTTCCTTAAAATTTAAATCATCACATCAACCATGATTTCCTTTACACCAACAATTAAATATTAAATTATCATGAAAATACTATGAGGATGGTAGAAATAGATAAAAATGTCTTGAAACATGATTCATCCCTAAAAAGGTCATTAAAGGATTCTATTGGATAAAAAAAGTATTGATATAATGTATGTATTTTGAGGATAACTTGTTTATAACAATATTACTAAATCATTTTAATTTTATTTTTCACATTCACATGATTCGATATGTTCAAATTCATGTTCTAGCTGGTGGCATATACCAAGATCACTCAAGAAATATTATCAAGAATAAATATAAATTACATAGTCTATAAATACTCTTGGGAATGGGAATATTATTTTGTAAAATCTTTTAAGGCATGATTAATAATAAAAAATCAATTCAAATGAATTTCATTTATTCAAGGCATGAAAAATGGTTGGTAAATTTCATTTACCAGAAGAAATAAATATCTTCAAACCATGAGTCATCATTTTAATATTCATGATTCAATTTAGTCATCAAATTATCCATTTTATTAATTCATACTTATTAACCTTGAAATATAAAACATTCCATCATAAGATTCGTAGTAAAGTCATGTCTCCTAGATAAGTCAAGTAAAACATGAATTCAATTGTGGGTATCCAATTATATATCAATGCTCAAAACATGTTTGGAAAAAATTATAGAATTTAAAATATGAACACTAAAAACGAACTCCCATTCCCATGAATGAAATGGGAATCAATAGTCAATTTCAATTTAATAATATCAAATGAAATATGGTTTGAAAAAAATCAATCCCTAGTTTTGTTTAGTTTCAATATTTTCCTTAATGATTAATGTCTCTTGGAGTTGTATAGTGGGAAGTACAGGTAGGTAGTTTGGATCCTTTATATTTTCTTTAAATTACATCATTTTTTCTTCATCCTCTTCCACATCTATCATGATAAGAAATTTTACTAGCTCTTATACATCATAAGGGTCAGGGAGATCAAGTTGCAACTTATACACACTCTAGAAGTCATCTAGATCTTTTAGATCTCCCATTGTTAGCTCATGAAGAAATTTTTCTTCTTTATGATCCACACTATCACATCATGTTCATTTGGGATTTTTCTCTTTATATGGTTGGGCTATAGTTACTTCTCAATATAAACCACAACCCTTTTGATGTCTTTAGTGAAATTGGGTATCTCCGGTGGCACTTCCTTCTTGGAATTCATTATTTGATAATTATGTTTGGCTTTATCAACCATATCTTCTAGTTACTTAAATGAAATTATAGTTTCATGCTCATTTATCATAATTTTTTCTAGATTAGTTATTTCATTTAGTTTTGTAGGAGGGTCACCTCTTAAGCACATTAGAACATTCGTTCTTGCACCCCAGAGTAATTGTTCTGTGTATTGAAAATAAAATGTTTGAAAACATCATACATTTTTATGAAATAAATAGAATCTATCTAAAACGTGAAAATAGAAAAGGTGAAGGATCAATTTACTAGATCCACTGAAATATTGCTCGTTCTGACACACACCTCCCTTGGGGCGTGGTCAAAAGTATTTATATTTTTTATAATCCAGCACAGTGGCTTATATGGGTTATCTCCTTTGAGGAGTGTTTTAGTTCATTCACATTCCACTTAAAAATCATCTAAACAACTTGTTTTTGTGTTTTTTGATTTAGTTTAGGAAAATAATAACAATGTTTTTTGGTTATTGATTTTTCTTCAAACAGTGAAATGAAGAATAAGAATTAAAAATATCATGAAAATCTATTTAAAATGAAGTAAGGAAGAAATGACTTGATCTTTGATTTGGGTTTTGGGTGCAACATTATTCTACTTTATATGTTTTATTTTGGTTTGATAAAACAAAAATGAAATAAATTTTTAAATTACTATTCATTATTTAGAAATTTTCGAGATCATTTAATGCTTAAGCACTATCAATTCTACCTCATCAGTAAATCAATGTTGATGAATAACTAGAGTAGGATGTTCCAACATCTAGGACTCAGCTCTATCGATGTCATTTCATCCATTGATTATCTTGATTCCAATGTGTGAAGAACTAACTAATGAAGAGAGGGAAAATTATTAAATAAAATAATAAAAATAAATTGAGATGTATGTCATTGGGGGTAGACCACATAAAATACATTTTCCTCATCCATGCATGCTACTCAAATCAACCAACAAACATAAAATAAACATTAATGAAAATTCAAGAAAACATTGACCCACCATTGATGTCAGGCGGTGATTTGGTGGTGGAGCAAGGCAGATATAGAGATTTGGAGGGGAATCCTGCAAGGTGGCAGTGATGGCGCTACTTGCAGCATTGATCATGAAACCTCCACATCTTCTCCATCCTTGAAAAAGGTCATAAGAGGCTTGAATCAGGCTTCATAAGGCAATGAATTGATAGTGGTTCCCCATTATGAGCAGATGGGGATAGTGAGATCGGATAGGGTGATGGTGAGAGGATCTCAAGATTGAGCTTGTGGCCTATATGGGAAGCAAATGAGAGAAGAGAAGCAATGACGGTTTGGTGCATGGTAGTGGGTGGTGAGCATTACGGTGCAGTGATGCTGGGCAGTGGTGTTGATGTGAAGCAGTGTAGTTGCGGCAGGCTTGGTGGGTAGTGGCACAATAGGTGGTGATATTGGGTGTCCAAGTTGTAGAGGAGTGAGGGATTAACATCGACAGTGGGTGAGGATGAGGGTGGTCTTGGATGTCTTCGGTGGTAGGAGGGATGAGGTGTGAATTTTAGATTCACGTTTTATTGTTTATTAATTTCCATTTTATTTAATATGCTGTTTTTTAGTCCGTTTCATAGCTGGAAATCTGGAACCACCTACATCTTTCCCACCATCCACATATACCTCTCGCTCAATGTGACCTTTTGAAGAAAGGAGGCTCTGGGAAATTGTGTTCATGTTCCACTATCATAGTGTGTGGCGACACTGTGGTTCGATTCTCCCACCCAAAGGCCGTCTTGGTTGATCTACTCATAGGAGGAGGAAGAAGGGGCATCAGCCTTCAAGCAGATCAAGCAGGAAGATGCAACGATGAGGCTATGCTTGTCGACCCTCTTGGATGGTGCTGATTTCATGCAGCCATGTGGGGTTCAACAGGTCTGACAGCTCTGGTGTATTCCTGTGGCGTGACATCAGGGATGCTTCATCGACACTCCATATCTATCATTAGTGACTTAGATCCGATGGTTGGAGCGAGTCTCTATGGCGGTGGATCTGATTCACATCATATGATCTGGGACACTAGCGACAAGATTGGGGAACACGGACCTTGACATCACCCTTGATCTTGACAATGAACTCGAAAGATTCGATCTAAGCGGGTTTCTTCATCATTGGAGTGCCGAAGGATCTCCATCGAAGTTGCATCGTCCTGGTGTCATACGCCATCGAGGTGTGGTAGTTGTTTTCGGTGTTTGTGGAAAACTGCAGGAGTGGGAAGTCTAAGAATGGGAGATCATAAAGATCATGAAGGAGAACATCAATTTCCAGGGATGATCCTGATCAACCTAGATCTGCAGAGGGGTTTAGGTGCATGTTCTTAAGTATAAGGCCCCAAAAGATCTGTATAGAAAGGGTGGTCCTGAACAATGGAATCTACCCATGGATAGACTTGGACGGATCGACGTCTATGGCTACGGATGCCTTGAATATGGAGGAAATACGACATAGGTAAAGTTGAACCCCTGGTATGGGGGGTTTTAGTATAGTTAGCTATTTCTTTGTCAGTTGATGTTCCTTGAGTTCTGTTGTGTTGGTGTCATCCTTCTTGCACTCTTGTACTTCATTATTTCTACATAGTAAAACCCATGTTGACTCTACCCCGTGCATGTAGGCCAATCGGATGAAGCACATAAATCTTCATTTCTATTTTACTACTTTCCACATTTTTTTTCAATCTATAAATTGCTGAACTCAGACTGCTTCTAGAATTTAATTCAATTGTGGTTTTAATTTATTTTTGATGCTAAAGAAGTTGTTTATGTATCGTTGTGCTTGGATTTGTCTTTGTGCGATGTTGTCTTATCATTTCAATTTTGAATATATTTATATGTAGTAGCCCCCATCACTTGTGACTTTTGTGCACTGTTAAATCATTTTGAATTCTGGTTATTGGAATTTCTTTTACGAATATATTAATGTTTATAATAAACATAATTTATACCCAATGGATCCATACTTTTTGAAGGGCGGTCGTCTTATGCAGGGCACCTCCACCAACAAGTGGTATCAGAGCCTAATTGGGTATAATTTTGTATTTTCAAAATATGGAAACTAATATTCATTGTTTTAAATGATTTGCTAGTGGATTTTAATATGTATCATGCTTTGATTGATTTGTTTGGTTATGTCATTATCTCTCTTTTTCTGTAATTTTTCAATATGATTTATAGTTGTTTTCCTTGTTTTTCCCTTGACTATTTTCATATTAGAACCATATAGATGCCTCTTGCCTATTTTCATGTTAGAACCTTATAGACTTCTCTTGGTAGTTGCTTTGTGTGTCTCTTTTTTCAGGTATAGGAAGGGGTTAGTGCGTGGTTTACCTGGGTGAGAGTGTCTTTTTTAGCATTAAAGTCTTTGGAAAGGTCGGTCGGTTTATTTTGTCTCCTAGTTTTGCCTTTAGCTTTAGGAGAGTGAGCCAATAATTAGCGTAGTTTTATTCCTCTGGTGTGTCATAGTTTTGGGATGGTGTCTCTAGGTGTGACCCACTATGAGTGGTGATTGGGCATGGGAAGTGTGTAGAGATACAATATCAGTTTAATAGGTTTTGTGATGATCAAACTTCATGGATGTTCATTCGGGATCTCTTTAAGTGATGTTAGGTTGTTCTTATATGTCGTTGGGGCTAGACTGAGATGGGATTTCTTAGTCGGAAGTGGGTTGTCCTTTGATAACTAGTGTTCTCATAGGCTTAGAGTTTTTCCTTAAGACTCTTGGGACTGCATGAGTTTTGTAGTGGTACCCGGTTTTGAGGAACCTCTCTTGATTGATTGGTTTAGGATGTGCATCTGTCTAGTGTGCTTCAGTGGGACAAAGATTTGGGTTTAACTCTAGCTTTTCCTTCTTTGGGTCCTAGGATGGTTGGTATTCTTAGGTAACCATGTACGAGGATAGTAAGTTGTTGAGAAATAGTTAGAGAAGTAGGTTCACGAGGAGATGTTTGGCTAAACATCAGAATTCATGATGATACTACTAGTATCTCTTTGATGACATCAGATCAGGGAACCAGGGGATTAGGTGTTTGATGTCATCATGATAGACTAGGATGTGTTTCCCCAAGTTCGGTAGTTGGTTGACCTTGCTTGTTGGGTTTGTTTTCTTGTGGTTACAAGTTGGATCTTGGACCAGTGTTGTATGAGTTATAAAGAGGTTCAGGTTAGGAGGTGTCTTCCCCTATTTCATGACTCTAGAAAATGTTTTCTCCTTTGGTGGAGAGTTTTTTAGGTCTCATTGATTCAGGTGGAGACCATTTTTTCTTTTCTATGCTTTTTTTTTCAATGTTTATTTTATTATTTCTATTTGAATGACTACACTAGTTTACTGATTGATTCTTTATGAATTTTCGGAGATGTTTTTCTTGCCATGTTTGATTTGAGGATAGGTATTGATGTTTTTTGCTGCTTGTGTGTAGATACTTGTTAGTAGTATGAGACTTCTTCAATGACATTATCTCAGAGGTATGCTCTGGTTAGTGTAGGTATTCATTCTTTTTTTGTTTGGAGTTATTAAATTCTGATCATTTTTAGCACTGGTGTAGAATATCATTAATTTTTTCATCATGTGTCACGTTGATGCATGAAGGAGGACCGTTTTGGGTCGTACCCAGAAGTTGTTTCATTTTTAGGTTGTGATGTCCAAATTAATGATGATAGGTGATGCAGAATCATCACCTGGTTAGGATTTTATTTTGCATGGATGACTTTGTGTAACATTTTTTCATATTAAATTTTATAATTCAATTTAATTAACATGGTGGTGATTTTTGAATTTTAGATTCACATTTTATTGTTAATTAATTTTAATTTTATTTAATATGTTGTTTTTATAGTATGTTTCATAGGTGAAAATATGCAACTTCCTAAACCTTTCCCACCATCAATATATGCCTCTCGCTCAATTTGATCTTCTCAAGAAGGGGGGGTCTCATTCATTAGTTTCATGTTCTTCTGTCACAATGTGTGGCAGTGCTAAGGTTAGATACTCCAACCCCAAGGCCATCTTGGTTGATCCGCTCATTGGAGGAGGAAGAATGGGAATCAGCCTTCAAGCGGCTCAAGTATGAAGAATCAGAGATGAGGAAGTGCTCTTCGATCCTCTTGGGCGGTGTCGGTTTCAAGAAGTGGTGTGGGGTTCAACAGGTCGACAGCTCGGGTGGATTCTTGTGGCGCGACTTTATGGAAGCTTCACCGACACTCCATATTTGGCATCAGTGACTCAGATCTGATGATTGTAATGAGTCTTTTCAGTAATAGATTGGATTAGCGTCATACGATCTGGGACAATAGTGACAAGATTGCGGAGGATGGAAGTAGACAACACCCTTGACCATGACAATGAATCCAGAAGATTCAATCTCTGTGGGTTTCTTCATCAGGGGAGCACTAAAGAATCTTCTTCAAAGTTGCTTCATCCAGGTTTCGTACGTCATCGGTGTGACAAAGTCATTGTTAGTGTTCGTGGACATCTACATGATTAGGAAGACTAAGACTAGGAGATCTTAAAGATAGTGAAAGAGAACATCGATTTCCAAGGATGATCTTGATCGACCTGGATCTGCAAAGGGGTGTCGGGGACAGGTTCTGGAAGATAGGGTAGTGATAGATCTGTATAGCAGCGGTGGTCCTGTACAACGACGTCTACCCAAGGACAGACGTGGAGGTATCAACGTTTATGGCTACTGATGCCTTGAATAGGGAGGAAATGTGGCAGAGGTAAAGTTGAACCCCTGGTTAGGGGGGTTTTAGTTCAGTTTTCTATTTCTTTTTCGATTGATGTTCCTTGAATTCTATTATGTTGGTGTCATCTCTGCTGCACTCTTGTACTCCATTATTTCTCCTAAGTAAAACCCATGATGACTCTGCCCCATGCACATAGTCCAATTGGATGAAGCACGTAAATTTTTATGTCTATTTTACTTATTTCCACATTTAATTTTTTGATCTATAATTTGTTGAACACTGACTGCTTATATAATTTAATTCAATTCTGTTTTGACTTTATTTGATGCTAATGAAGCTGTTTAAGTATCATTTTGCTTGTATTTTTCTTTGGGAGATGTTTCCGTATCATTGCAAGCTTGAATATGTTGATACGTATTATCCACTGTCACATGTGACTTTTGTGCACTGTTAAAACATTTTATTTCTGGTTATTGGAATTTGTTTTATGAATATATTCAGGTTTGTAATAAACATAATTTATATCCAATGGATAATGGCTTTCAGAAGGGGGACTGCCTTGCGCAGTGAACCTCCCCCAATAGCAGGAGTGGAGTTGGTTTGTAGCTAGTGATTACAGGGCCACAAGAATGATGGAATAGGTGGAGCGCGATAGTGGAAGCATTAGTCGTGATAGAGTGAGGTGGAGTTGTGATGAAGCGCACTGGAGCTTGTATCCCACATAAAAATATTGGTATGTGGGGCGAGAGGATATAAGCATCCTCATGGATTTAGCATGATAATAAAGCCATATTGGAGCTGGATGACTCCTACCACCATGTGTGGGCCGCCTAGTCCACCATGATTTCATCCTCCCACTGCCGCACAGAGATTCCCCATGCACCGGTGCATGCCATTTGGTAGCTATTCTAGCCCATATATTTCATCCCATTAGGACCAATGAATGGGCCTAATTTCCCTTTGCACTGTCAGCCTATGCTTATCCTCTGGTGAGTTTCACAATAGTCCCTCCCTTTGAAAGATAGCCAAGGTTCTTGGCTAATTTTTACATAAAAACTTATTAAAAGAGTTAGAGAAATTCAAAACCATATTAATTATGTAATTAATATTTCATAAATAATTTCAAAATTTAAGACCAACTTATTTTTAATCTAAAAAAACATATTTATTCCTATGATCATAAATTTCAATTTTAATTAAAAAAATGAAAATCAAGGGGTTTAACATTGAAAATAATGAAGAAATCATCCGAATTTGATCAAATATTTGCACATTATTTAAGTCTGTCAAATAGTCTCATTGATTATTATATATGATATGGATTAAATAAATTAATTCAACACCTCCATAGAGAGTGATGAACCAATATCCACCTCTGGATGGATAGAGCCCATAATTGACTATTTCTAAAATGGGATCCTCTTGAAAATATGAGAAGGGGGTATATTCGACGCTAAGTAGTGAATTTTACCATATAAGATGGACCAAATGAGAAAAAAGTACACTAAAATGTAGTATTCGATATAATATTATTCAAAAACATAAAAAAAGATATTCCTACCATAATGGAAGAAGTCTACACAGGCTCCTGCAACACCCATTATTTAGGTATCATGGTCTCCAACTAAATCAAAATGTCGAGTTACTACTGGAAAACCATGAAACATGATTATATGGAATTCACCAAGAAATTTCATGCATTTAATATCCCTGAGAACATCATACATCAACCCCCATAATTGCTACATACAACTAAATTTTTCAGGCCATTTTCAATATGGGGAATATATGTTATGGGACCATATCCCCCAACCACAACTAAGAAGTTTAAGTATATCCTTAATATTTCGAAATTATTTTACAATTGGGTTAAGGAAATATCTCTCATTGAATATGGGAAGAATAATATCCTAAAATTCAAGAAGTACCATATCATTACCACGTTCATAATCCATCTCATGATATTGATTGACAATAGAACAAAATTCTATTCTTTGTAATTGATGAAATTGTTCCATGGGATCTACATTGATTCCAATCATTCATCCCTCTATCATGTAGGAAAAATGGAAGGATAGAGGCTATCAATAAGAGTCTTCTGGATTTACTTCTGAATATGGTGAACAATGATAAGAATACCTGGCCTTACAAGCTCTTCTTTGCTTTCTGGGCTGACCATACCACCATGTATACTGCTACACAAGAAACTCGATACTCATTGATGTACAGAACCAAGGAAGTGTTTCCATATAAGTCCAATTTCCATCACAGAGAATATCCATTTGGGAAAAATTCTCTAATTATGAGTAGTCACAAAACTGGTTGAATGTGTTGGAGAGGCTTGATGAGAATAGTGTTCACACATTTCAAAACCATGAAGTCCATCAGAATGAGAGTGCATGGGCCTCCAATAAAAATGTCCTCCTCTGTTCATTCCTTCAACGAGAACATGAATTTGCTCTATATACCCCAATGATACTAGGAGAGAAACCCCCAATGTTAGAACCAAAGTTTGATGGACCTTATTTCATATATATGATATATCTGAACATTGTTTACTCCCTATAAAAATGTATGGGGAATGTGCCACCCCCACTACTTATGTGAGGTTTAATAATAACCAATTTATATATATGACATCAACCATTATAGTCATACTAACCTTCTGATGTTAAACTATAAAGAATTTATCTAATCCTTATGATGTAAATATATTTAGATTTCATCCTACCCAAATCATGTTAAATTATATGGAAATATTCCTAAGGACATGACATTAATCTATATACAATTTATCGTGACCTCAGGGTGTTAAAATATTCAGATGTCATCCAAAACTCATGAAGTGAAACTATACGAATTCCATACTAACCTCATAATGTTAAAATATATGGAATTCATCCTAACATTATAAAATTAAACTATATGGAATTCATCCTAGCCACATGATATTAAATTATACGTAAGTCTTCATGACCTCATGACGTTAAACTATATGGATAATGTCCCAACAACATGAGAATAAACATTAAGGAACATGTTTGGACCACATGATTTTAAAAAATGTCGAACAAATCTTTAATGCATTATGTTTTGATACATGACATATGTCATTAACACATGATGCTAAAATGTACAAAAGGTATCCTCACCACAAGATGTTAAACTACATGGGAAACACCATTTTTTTATTTTCAATTCACCATACATGAGGGAGATCTGTTTGATAGAAAAATGATGCACCTTTATCCCAGTGTGAGAGTCCGAAACACATAAGGAATATCTTTATCCAAGTACTTTTTATATATTGATTCCTTCAACCCCATGAAATTTAGTGACACCAAGACCACCAATCTTGAGCCTAGCTACAATATTCATCTTACTCCACTTCGAGGGACCCTCATCATTACCACAAGATGTTAAACTACACATATGATGTCCTCATGGAATTTAAATAAACATAATAGTTTACAAGAACATTTTGTGGCTTGATTCCTTCCATCACATGATACTCAGTGATGTCCAAACACCCATTATAGGGCCTAGCCACAACATTTCTCTTCTTTCACATAGATTTACCTTCATACATAGTGTATGGCGGTAAAATGCATGACTAATGTTCTATCCATGTGAAACTAAATGAAATAGTTTTTAGAACAGCATACACATTATTCTCATTCTAATGAGATATATAGGGATTCCTTAATTATATATCATGTCCCATCAACCACATGAAAAAAATTATTGTTATCCATGATCTAATTGCCTCCATGTCATGAATGGAACCTTTACCATTACTTAATCCACACACCGAGCATGGTTCATGCGAGATTATAATTTTTGGTAGTGAATTCCCTAAAATATTGGGATATATCAGCTTGTGATAGGTTTAATCTAGCCCTTGCCCCAAAACTTTAAAAATAACACAAACAGTTTTCATTACATGATGTTAACTTTCTTGGTTGATTTATTTTTCATGAAATAAAAAATTTTAATCATTATTGATCTCTCGCAAGAGGACCACAATCAATGGTGTTGTTCTCTCATTTTACCTCCATTTATGAACTATATTTGTATTGATTAATTTTATCATATGATACATAGTTAAACCCGAATATCCTATCCCGAGTCCAACTACAACAATCAGTGGGAACAATTCAACAAATATGTATTTGTCAGACCTACGTGGAAATTTTACCATACTAGAGCTACATGTCTCTTGATTCCTACCACCTCATGATACATAGTGACACCCAGATATCCTTTCATGTTTCTAACTATAACATCCCCTCTTCAAACTGAGGATTGTATGTCCATATCACATGATGTTAAATTTTCTAGTTTCTCAATAACTATGTATGAATTTATTTCTACCATCACAGGATACATAGTCATTCCCAGATCTCCAATCCTATGTTTATGTACAACAACCAATGAAAAACATCCCGACCAACTACATAATGTATGATTCATACAAGATCATTTTTCCTACGTATGTGTCAAATATCTATATATTTTTCTTGTACATGTGATAGATCATCACAAAAGGGCTCCGAAAATAGATATCCACCAATAAGACTATGAACGAACTAATGATTCTCAATATATCAAAATTATTTAATTAATGAGAACATCCTGCAATGAAATCATGCATAATTTTTCACATAGGTTCCCACATCCTTATCGTATGACGTCTAACTGTAAGGAAAAAATTACATCCATACTACATGATGTTAAACTATATGGAAAAATTCATGGTTTCTTGGAACAAAAACATCATAAAAATATTCCCTCATCATATGAAATTATACTACCTGGAAAATTTCTTTGTCATGTGACACTAAATCAACATGAGAAATATATATCCAAAACATGAAATTAAAGTGTAAGGAAAATATCCAAACTGTAAGAATTTAAAACATCAGGACATATACACCCCACTATAAGATGTTAAAATTTACAAACCATCAATCATTATCATCCCTTCTATAAGAACCATACGAGCCTCACCATGTCAACCAGGTTTGGGGTGCATCTTTAATATTTTAAGCACCTCAACTTACAAATGACACTTCATATCTAGTGCGCCTCATGTATTGAATGACCATTCATGGCCCTTGGAATAGAAAATAGATCACTCTGTTTGACCATTCATTTTTTCAATAAGGGACCAGACCTAAAAACCAGAAACATCTTGTCCCTATATGAAGGTATTTTGGATTCTTCTTAGCATGAAATCACTAAGGTAAAACCTAGCACCTGATTGTGTTCTTGTCCATCCCCACCATGATTTTCCAATATCATTCCTCATATCCATAGATCCTCAATATACGATTAACAACATTCTCATCTCCCACAAATAAGTATGGTGAATTATTCTTAACCATGGGTATCAAAATCATGTTATTGTGTAACATTCCCATCATAAGAGGTCCACATGCATCATGACCTTAAAATGTCGGTACATTGGTCAATTATTTATGACTGTAAAATTTTAATGTATGATGGTCTAAATTACAAGACTCTTAACTTTTAGTGTAAGAGACACAAAAATTGTCAGGATGAAAACCAACAAGGTGGAGACTGTGAAAAAATCATGCGTATACTCACTAAACTCTCCATATCAATAGTTTAGAAGAAAAATTAAATGAAAATGAATAAGGCATAAATATCATATGGCCTATGTAATATCATTATTAAAAGGCAAGGTATTCTTGCTGGCCCCCTAGTCCAGTAAAAATATAGAGTAATGGTTTGTCACATCCCCTCACCGTGATAACATTCACTATGTAGTGACACAACATTTGGTGTGCTCAAACACTTCTTGAATCGTACATTATCCATAAATCATGCATCATTATTTGAGTGTCTTTGTTGGCAGTAAACATTTCATGGACCTTGTAAAGGAAAATAGATCTGAAATTTTCACCTTTATATTGATTTATAAGTTCTTATAACTACTAAACAGATACATCTTGGCCCTATATAAAGATCTTTATAATTATTGTGAGCATGACATCATTGTGGAAGTAATCCACACTAAAGGGTGTTCTGGGCCATCCCCATCATGATTTTCCAAAACCATCACTATGACATGAGAACGTTGGACCGTGATTTACAATCCCCATAACTAGACTATTCATGTGGATTTGAAATCCTAAACATTACATCACTAGGTATTTTACCCATTCTGAAAGTTGGTATGAGACACTCTATTCTCAATCATCTATATACCCTACACCCTATGACTCGAAACCCATAAAGCGAAGGGTATGTACTTCCCAACCTAATAGATAAATTCCCCTAGGGTTCCTAAACCCTTTATGGATAGTCCTTGTCACCATACCATAAATCATTGGGAATACATTCGACCCTTAAAATAACATTTATGGCCCTTGAAAAATATAGGGGGTCGACTCTACTTGAAAATTCATCTAATCCCTATGGACTAATGCATAAGTGATCTGAACTACCAATCAGAGGCATGTCCGTTTTATAGGAATGTAATTAAAATCCTATTGAGCCCTAGTGACACCTTAAAGAAACTCAAAAAGATTGGGAGTTTTTAGTTTCCAATGGTATGTATTCCCAATTCCACAACTCATAGATTCAAGCACCTAGGCACATGATTTACACAACCCACATTCCAACTATCCATTTGGACTCTAGATTATCAATATTTTAACCATCTACCCATACAATCTATAAAATATTTTGTAAACCTTTGAAAATGGTTGAGGGACCACTATTTGACAATAAAACTAACTCATAATGGATTTAACCTACCAAATAGAGTGATATCTTCCTTAGAGGAATGGAACTCCAATCCTCACGATTCATAACAACACCACTAAAAACACAGAACCATAGGGTTTTCTGGGTTATCACATACATGTCATCCACATATTCAAAGTTTATTAGGAATTTCCTTAAATCAAGACTTTAAACCTCTTGGAATCTCATGGTCTAAGACATATGTTCGTAAACTATAGAAATAAAAGGTTTGAGCTAAAAGACAATAAACATCAATAGTAGAAGGTCTGAGCTAAATAACCTAACTACAAAAATTGTTGGTATGAAAAAAATAGCCTAAAATAAAACGATATAAGGTCCACGTTAAAATATATTAAACTAAAATAATAGAAGGTATGATATAAAATAACTTAAACTAAAAAACAGATATCCTATGTTAAAAGAACCTAAACTTCAGAAATAAATGTTCTGAGCTAAAAGACCCAAAAACTAAGGTAAATGTCGGTATGATCTAGAATACACTAAACACCAGTAAAAAAAATATTTAGTTTTCAATTTAGGAAAAAGGACAAAATATTGTCATGATAAATACCTATTAGAGAGTTTCCTGAGAAAAATGTAAGTAAATTTCTGCTAATACTTCCCCTTTGTGAAATATAATAAAAAATTAGGTAAATATATATAAAAATATATAGATCTTTTATGTCCCTCCATATGGCCTAGAAAAATATCAAGTTATTCTCACTAATCCCACTAACATCATCCAATGATAAGGAATCCTTCCTCATAGATGTATTTTTTACCCAAATAATACTTTTTTGAATCAATTATTCTCATTATAACTAGTGTTGAAACATAATAGGAAATCTCTTGTTGGTGGCCATTCATGATCAATTCTCAAAAAAAACTATTCTAGTTTATAAATTCTAATACATACATTAAGGATTAATTGATATTATATGAAGGATGGATTTCATTGATAATTCAGGAAACATTAGATCAATCAAATTTAATACACATCATAAACTAAAGAGAACTGAACATTGATATAGAAGGTTCAAAAATAAGTTCATTGATATCATTCAACAATGGGGATATCTACACATTAGAGACTATCTGAAGATTAAAACAAAACAAAATACATATTTATGAACAAAATAAAATTACATTTCATAAGCTTAGTTATCCAAATCAGTAAGAGTCTTGTGAGAAGTGTCAATGGAGCCTCAAAGTACTGCTTGATCCACTTCGTCTACATCTTCTCTAGGATGAAGTGTGTTAATAAGACAACATATTTGTATAACCCTTTTTTATTTTTTGCAAATGAATATGATGACACCAAAATATTAGACTTTGAGTTAGACAAAATCTTCTCATATATCTCAATCTATGCAGTCAAGATGTCTATTTTGGAGTGCATCTCATCTATAAAATGATGGATTTATTCCAACTACCTTGATGCTTCCTTTACTAATTTTTACAGGGGTGTCCCATCATCGAGAAAGTGAAATACCCTCTCACTAGTATCCAAATCATTCCACATTAGGATGATCTGTAGCATGATTTCATAAAATGGTTGGTTGTAAAATATGCCCACTCTTAAATCATGAAAGTGTTAGTGCGTACATTCTTCTTGAGTTTGAAATGTTTCCAAGGGAGTCTTAGTGATTAAAGAATTAACCTTCTTCCACATTATACTACACTTTTTCTGATCCTATAAAACTTCTAGAGTGGGTACACCCTAATGGGGAACAACCAGATGAGCTGATAAAGATGAAATAGAAGAAGAAATTTTATATACCCTTCTCTTAAAGACACATTGACCATTGATCATACAAAAGGACTATATTTCTAATATAATTATTCCCCATTAATTGTATGGTCATCACTGGGGTGGAAAAATTTCCCTGAAGACTCACCCAAATCCTAAATCAACACCATTTAATTTAAAGACAAAGGAGTTAGTGAGCCACATTGTCTGTCCAGTAGATAGAAAAGTCTATTCAGCATTACACCCCAATAGGCTTCCATACATGATTGGGAATAATCACAACCCATAAACATATGGGCACCATAGGAAAAAATATTACCTCCTCATTGGTTACCTCATGTTCTAATATAAGATAAAACTAGAGGATAATCTGGGGATATCTCTCTCGCTACAGCCATCCAAGGGGAGATGATAACCCATTTTGATGAAGCTGAACATTCAAGTGAATTGATAAGGGTTATACATCTAAACAATGACTACATCATATATTATAACATGGATATCATCATCTTAAAGGTAGGTCTTGTATGATCACTCTTCAAGAACACTAAAACCATTAGCAATAATAGGCCTATTTGTGGAAGGATATGGCATGAAATTGAATCAATCAAACTGGATCAACATGTAAATGACCTCATCAAGGCCTAATGACATTACCTAAACCCTACATACTTCGTGTATACCAAGGTTGAGAAAAGAACCCAAGATCTCTGTATCATTGTGATATCTATAGAAGGGGAAATTTTCCCATATCCATTCAAAAAAGTACTGCCAAGGACCACTAAATCTATAAGTGATTTTTTCTTATTTAATATGGCTCATAATATGTTAATGTAATGATATATTTATTATGGGTATATTGAGAGGTTTTCCCCCTGATAACTGAGATGGCATTACATGTGTGCCAACTCAGATTCCTTAACGTGTGCCTCCAACCATGAAAAGACACCCTTTCAAAAACATTTCCTTGAATCTCTCCAGATTACGGCTCTGGGATATCTACAACCTCAACCGGTAACCCCATGCAGTGTACTATTATGCTTCCATGATCACCCAATATAAGCTAGCGCTATCAGAAAACTAATGATAAGGGAACTAGTGATGATTATAATAGTCGAACGACCACTAATATGATAAATTAAAATGATGATCCAGTCACTACAGGAGATGACTGAACACATGTTAATCTCATTCCTTACCTTTTATTTTGAAATATTCTTAATATAACTTTCCAAAATTGGATTTTTGGTAGGGTCGACACAGACATCTAAAAAAGGAAGGAACTTGTCACACATTTCCCTAAGGGGGGGGGGGGTCTGGCCCAGTTCAAAGATGCCACAATGTATAATTCATGGTTCCTTATGGGATATGTGGTCTGAATTGGTTCTAGGACACCAATGAATAATATTAACTCTGAGATGTTCTGTATGATGGTAGATAAATAACTAAAAAACCCATATGGATATAAAAATCTAGACAACATGTACCTATTAGTAAAATTCTGAGTAGTTCTATCTAAACTACAATGGTCATGCCCATTCATCTGAATAATTTCCACAAGGAAATATTTCCCATTTTTGGCTCCAATATCCTCTTTAGTTTCTATATGAAGAGAATAATATGATAAAATATCATTGAGAGACTGGTTGGTGGGTTAATTCGCAACTTTCTTGACCTACGGGTGAGTCCTCCTACTTATAAGACAACCCCGAAGACTATTCTAAAACTACTTGTCCATCCTCAAAAATATGAATACGAATGTTATCAATGGAGGTTGATACCTATCAAGAAAGAAGATTGAATTTAGGATAAGGAATGAAAATTCCATTCAGTAGGCCGAATCCATACAGAGGAAGCTGATGTGATAATGTATATTTTTGAATTTTTGATGAGATAAGCCTATTAATAGTATTTTTTTTAAATGAAAATGATATCGAGGGTCAAAATTATATTTACCATCAATCATGGACCTTTCTCTAGCCACAACATATGATATACCAAAGTTGTAAGCCATTTGAAAAAAATATGAAGTATAATTCATATAAGAAGGAAATCCCACTGAAAAATGAATAAATCTAGTAGCATCATGATAATCACATAACACATAAGGTGATTATATATTTCATTTCCTAATATTGATATTTTAGAGTACATGAACCATGGATAAATTGTGGATTTCATAATCTAGGTACATCTCATGACCACCCCATTGGTCATGAGAGTCACGATTTCAGGACCCCAACATGGTCACATGATGCACATAATTGTCAAAGGATCAAGTGACCAAACTAGCAGATCCTATGAATTCTATGATATGGACACGATGTCCATGGAATATGGAAATAGTTCTAACTATTACCAAATATGGAATCATGGTTGATTCGAAGAAATTTTAGTACCAATAAGATCTCGTGAAAGGTTCTCACAAAATAGTCTTATGAATAAGTCTCATGATCATTTCTCATAGAACGTCTTGAAATTGGGTCATGTGACTGAAGAAGTTCACTCTAGATCTCAAGTGTTGGACTGTCCAGTGAATGTGTCTTCCTAGATTACCTTATTTTTATGGAATTCCAATGTATATCAAGAGTCACCTGGGAGCCAAAACGTTAACCAAGACACCGATTTCTGACAACCTAAAGACTGAGGTTGGAATTTAATTTAAATATAACCAAGCCCTTATCCCCAGAGATGTCACTTGTGAGGGAGGTAATTTGTTGATTCTCACCAAATGAGCATAAAAACCACTATGGGAATAAATACCAAAAGCATATGTATTATTTTACAAGTAAAGAAAAGGAAGATATAGTAGCCAGAACACACATATTGCATAATCCCCCAAAGGATATGCAATCAAAAGATCATTGAAAGGTCATGGGAATGGTTCAGGCTAGAGAATGAGTTGATTGAGATCACATGGATACCATTGGATAAAACTCTTTTCATTGAAAGGAATACAATACATCTGTTAATCATACAATGATTTCTTGATGGGTTCGTCTGAGTAAAACAACTTCTCAGCCAGTAGGAACCTAAAAACCATCCAAAAATATTTCTATAATTCAGGAAAAAATATGAAAAATGTTGAAGAATTTTTCGATCATGGATATTATTTTAGTAATCCTATTCATTTTACAAGACACCACAGAAACCCTAGAGACACATTGTCATGACTTCTCACCCGGGGCCCGTGCCGTGAATACCCCAAGTCCGCCTTCCATAGGCCAGGGGCTAACGACTAGCACCGAAGGCGTATTCCCTAAAACTAGGAAGGCATTGCCTTTATAACCGATAATCAAACATAACCAAGCACACAAAAAGATAGGAACACAAGTAAAATGAATTGAAAATAGATTGAGTGAAGTATGTAAAAAGGGCCAGAATACAAGCCCAACTGGAACGTACAAGTATAATTGTGATACAATATGACTAAAAAAGGGAAATTCAGTTGTTGGGTCATCCTCTGAGGATCTTACCTAAAGGGTAGGTACAGATCACCTACTTATCACTCCACGTCTGACTGTCTCCTCTGCATATCGACACACCGTATGGTCCACCTCCAGGCACCGTCCAGTCCTGGTACTCACATCCTCAGCCAGTGTTGTCCTCCATCTACACAAAACACAACTAAGTGCGGGCATAGCTCATGGAGGGTGAGTATAACAATACTCAATAGGTACCCCGAGACACTCAAGGTCACACAAAATCCACAAAGGATAAACCACAAAGTTTAAAATCAACAGATAACCCTACATTTGTATATTCCCATACATATACATAAGTTATCAAATAATCTATCTCAATAATGAGGAAAACACAGAGGTACTGACTTAGCTCACACCAGAATTTATTCTAGGGGTAGTAACAAGTAACATCCCCAGTCACATCGTTGAACACTTTGGCTTCTAGATAACCCCTCCTATATTGAGTATAGTGGGCCTGGCGCATCACACAGAGGTGTTTCCCAAAAACCTTGGACGGTTGAGGTACTCATCTTGTCGAGTATTGTGGGGATGATGTGTCACATAGAGGCACTCCCCAACATGGGTATACCGTGTCTCATTGAGGTGCTCCCCTTGTCACATTCTAAGGTACTCCACCTGTCGAGTACCGTGGTACTGCCACGTCACACAGAGGTGCTCCCCCTTGTATCCTACTAAGGTGCTCCTCTAGTCGAGTACCATGGTTCTACCGTGTCACACAAAGGCGCTCCCCAATGTGGGTCTGTCATGTCACACATAGGCGCTCCCCAATAGACATATCAAGTCATTCTAAGTTGAAATTGTTGTACCTCTCAAACCCCTCGAGGTTTAATTTTCATGATCACAATCACCCTCTTATGTTTCTAACATTGTTTCAAGTGTTTTTGATTGATAGGAATCAAATCAGGTGGCCAAGGAATTGGGCCAAGATAGAAAGAAGGCAGAACTGGTCTGAAATCCAGACCACCGGCCAGCCGGTGGCACACCAGCGGCCAGCCGGTGGCACCTGCACTCAGAGGGAAGCCACTGCCTCCACACCGGCCAACCGGTGGCCTTGTACCGGCCAGCCGGTGGCACCCAGCCCCAATAGTGAAGGCTACTGCCTCACCACCGGCCAGCCGGTGGCTCTAGCACCGGTCGACCGGTGGTGCCTGGAAAAGAAGACTCAGCCTCTGTCAAGGCACCGGCCAGCCGGTGGCCCTGCACCGGCCAGCCGGTAGGCCAGTCAAACTAGCCGTTAGGTTTGACCAGTCAACCTCCTTTTGGCTCCCAACGGCTCCGAAAGCCCTTCCAACGGCTCCAAAGGCCTCCAACGGCCATATGAGGGTTCCCCCTCTATAAATAAAGGACCTTGAAGCCCCGGAACAATTGCCGGACCATAATTAAGCATTGTGAAGCCAACGAACACAATTCTCCTCATTTGGCAAACCTCCGGCGGATTGCTCCAAGGGAACCACAACTGCTCCAATCCATTTGCAATCCAAGGAGCACCACCATAGAAGCTTGGGAGTGCACGTCTTCAACTCCATTCAACCTTTGGCGCCCAAGGCTTCTCAACAATACGGTTTTTATTGTTTTATCTTTTTGAGCTTTAATTTTGGGTTTGTGCCTACAAACCCCAAACTCTTTTCTCATCCCTCCTTCTTTTGGGTTTCACATCACCACTAAGGTGTGAGAAGGTTGTCAAGCTTTCCTTTAAATAGCTTGAGAAAAAGGTGAGCTATCCTTCACCTGTAAGAAGGATAGTGGGTTCTTGCTAAACCATCAAAAGCAAGTGGGTTCTTGCTAAACCACAAAAAGCAAGATGTAATAGGTCCTAGTGCTACCTCAAAGCCTAGTGGGTTTCTTGCTAAAACCATTGAAAAGCAAGCGGTAGGAATCTCTCAACGGTTGAGTTGGGAGCGGAGACGTAGGCCGGGTTTTGGCCGAACTCCGTTATCAATTTTGTGTGTGTTGCCTCTTTATTTCCGCTGCATTTCAACTTTGATTTTTAATTTGTTAATCATTTTTTAAAAGGCAATTCACCCCCCCTCTTGCCATCATTCCTCGTTTCTTCCGACCCAACAATTGGTATCAGAGGACGTATTTGAATAATTCCTTAAACGGTTTCAAATTAAAGATCCTATTTTTTTTGATGGCTTCTACCGCTTCTTCCTCTCAATCCCCCGAAGGATTTTCTTTGGATCGTGCTCCATTTTTTGATGGAACCGATTATAGTTTTTGGAAAACCCGCATGACCACATTTCTTAAAAGTATTGGCTATCCAATTTATAAAATTGTTATGCAAGGTTTTTCCCTCTCCTCTCCCGATGAGTCTAAATGGACCCCCGTAGACATTGCAAATTTTGAGCTTGATGGCAAAGCCATGAATGCTCTACATTGTGGCCTTGACCGACATGTTTTTGATTCCATTTCTTCTTGCACTTCCTCTCATGACATTTGGATGCTTTTAGAACTAACCTATGAAGGTACTAGCAAGGCTCAAAAGCAAGAACCCGCTCAAAAGCAAGAACCCGCTCAAGAGCAACAACCCGACGAAAAGCTCACACCCGTTTGCCCACCTCACAAGAAAAGGGCCAAGAAGAAGAAGAAGAAGGCTTTAAAGAAAACTTGGAGTGATAGCTCCACCTCTTCATTCTTCTCCTCCTCCTCAAGCGACCAAGGTACAAATTGCCTAATGGCAAAACATGAGGTATCTTCCTCCTCTTCATCCTCTTGCTCTTCAAATTCCAATTCTTTAAATCATCTTTCTTATGAAGAACTCTCCCACACTAGAGACCAACTTGAAAAAGGTTTTCATACTTTATCGTCAAAATTTGTTGCTTTAAAAAAGTCTTTTAAAAAACTTTCCTCCGAAAAAGACCAACTTCTCAAAGAGAAGGAGGATCACACCCTCAAAATCCAAAATTTTCCAAATGTTGATTCTATGGAATCAACCATCAAAGACCTAAGGGAGACCCTAGCCAAGTTCACCCAAGGTGAACAAAATTTGAACAATTTGCTTGGTTCACAAAGGGTTTCCCGAACCACCAATGGACTTGGCTATACCAACCGAGCTTCCTCCTCCCATGCTCAAACTGTTTTTGTAAGGGGGAGCTCCGATTATAAATTTTGTAATTATTGCAAGAAAACCGGGCATCTCATTTATGAGTGTAATTGAAAAAATGCCCGGTACGGTAGGCCAAAGACTTTTTTCTATTCGGACGAATTTTATAGGAGAAGACCCGCTATGAGACAAGTTTGGATTGAGAAATCTCTTCTTGCGAGTCTCTCCGGGCCTAAGATTGTTTCCTTTCCCCGGTGACTTTTTGTTTTTATTTAGGGGGAGTTAGGATCTTTTAAGCTTTTTTTTGTAATTTCAAAATTTTCGATTCCAACTTTCAATTTCATCACTTGGTATCAAATTTTTTTTTCATTTCAAAATATTCAATTCGAATTTCTCACTCAAATCTCTCAATTCTTTTTTGATTCAAAACTCTCAATTTCAAAAATTTCATTCGGTTTCAAATTTCAAAATTCAATTGGTTTTTGATTCAAAACTTTCAATTCAAACTGTTATTCAATTTTCTTTTCAAAATTTTCAACAATTGATATCATTTTCAATTGATTTAAAATCTCGTTTTTCATCGCATCCCTCAATCAAGTTTTATGCCCCACACTATTTTGATAATCACAAAGGGGGAGAAATTTCTTGATTGATTGGGGGAGAATCCTTTTCATCTTGCTTAGCATTTCCTTTCAATTTCAGTATTTTACATTAATTGTTTTGGTGATTGTGATCATCAAAATAGGGGGAGATTGTTGTACCTCTCAAACCCCTCGAGGTTTAATTTTCATGATCACAATCACCCTCTTATGTTTCTAACATTGTTTCAAGTGTTTTTGATTGATAGGAATCAAATCAGGTGGCCAAGGAATTGGGCCAAGATAGAAAGAAGGCAGAACTGGTCTGAAATCCAGACCACCGGCCAGCCGGTGGCACACCAGCGGCCAGCCGGTGGCACCTGCACTCAGAGGGAAGCCACTGCCTCCACACCGGCCAACCGGTGGCCTTGTACCGGCCAGCCGGTGGCACCCAGCCCCAATAGTGAAGGCTACTGCCTCACCACCGGCCAGCCGGTGGCTCTAGCACCGGTCGACCGGTGGTGCCTGGAAAAGAAGACTCAGCCTCTGTCAAGGCACCGGCCAGCCGGTGGCCCTGCACCGGCCAGCCGGTAGGCCAGTCAAACTAGCCGTTAGGTTTGACCAGTCAACCTCCTTTTGGCTCCCAACGGCTCCGAAAGCCCTTCCAACGGCTCCAAAGGCCTCCAACGGCCATATGAGGGTTCCCCCTCTATAAATAAAGGACCTTGAATCCCCGGAACAATTGCCGGACCATAATTAAGCATTGTGAAGCCAACGAACACAATTCTCCTCATTTGGCAAACCTCCGGCGGATTGCTCCAAGGGAACCACAACTGCTCCAATCCATTTGCAATCCAAGGAGCACCACCATAGAAGCTTGGGAGTGCACGTCTTCAACTCCATTCAACCTTTGGCGCCCAAGGCTTCTCAACAATACGGTTTTTATTGTTTTATCTTTTTGAGCTTTAATTTTGGGTTTGTGCCTACAAACCCCAAACTCTTTTCTCATCCCTCCTTCTTTTGGGTTTCACATCACCACTAAGGTGTGAGAAGGTTGTCAAGCTTTCCTTTAAATAGCTTGAGAAAAAGGTGAGCTATCCTTCACCTGTAAGAAGGATAGTGGGTTCTTGCTAAACCATCAAAAGCAAGTGGGTTCTTGCTAAACCACAAAAAGCAAGCTGTAATAGGTCCTAGTGCTACCTCAAAGCCTAGTGGGTTTCTTTCTAAAACCATTGAAAAGCAAGCGGTAGGAATCTCTCAACGGTTGAGTTGGGAGCGGAGACGTAGGCCGGGTTTTGGCCGAACTCCGTTATCAATTTTGTGTGTCTTGCCTCTTTATTTCCGCTGCATTTCAACTTTGATTTTTAATTTGTTAATCATTTTTTAAAAGGCAATTCACCCCCCCCTCTTGCCATCATTCCTCGTTTCTTCCGACCCAACAGAAATGGTCAGCAGTCGTCAAGTCTCAGCTAGCTACTAGGTTGCTTCACTAAGCTCACTCGACTCCTGGAGGATCCTCTCCACAAGATATTGGTTGATACACCATCTAACAAGAAGTCACACGAAGAAGAATCTCAAAGGTATCCCACGTCATAGGGGTCTCAACACAACAAACGACGCATCAATCAGACGCTCGGTCGGTGAGTTATTAGACTTTTAGTCCTAGGGCCCCGGTTGGATTCGTTCTCAATCCAAACTGATCATCCTCCAACATAATCAAAAACTTCAGTGGGTTATACTAAAAGGGAACGTCTCACTCCATGATTTCCAATGCCGCTGACAGTTCGTCAAACGGATGTTCGGTGCCAAAGTTATGGACAAAAGGAAGTAAATGGGTCGTTGTGGCCCCGGGTCCGGTCCGACCTGGTCATCCCGGTCGGTAGTGAGACCCGGCCCGTTGGGTTCGGCCTTCCCCGCTTGGTCTGGCCAAGCCAGTGCTGGGAGGCACGACTTGCTAGATGTTCAGGTAACCCATGAGGGGCCGTGGGGTTTCGGCTGCAGACGCCGCGAGGCTGCAGGGCGGCTCAGCCGGGACTGCTCTGCCAGGAGGGCAGAGGCCACAGGACGGCATGGCCGGAGTGGCCCGGGGCCACGGGGCGGCCCGTCCGGAGCAGTACAGATGCTGGGCGGTTAGGCTGGGGTGGCCCGACCATGGGGCGACTCAGTAGCAGTAGCCCGACCGCAGGGCGGCTTTGCCAGAGCGGGGTGGTGAAGCATCGTGGGGTGGATCGGAGGGCCACGGTAGCCTGGCTCGGCAGCGGGGTTTGGCTATAGACAGTATCTTTCCCATGGGGTGATTCAACCATGGGGTGATTCGGCCACAAAGCAGCGGGCTGGCCACGAGGCGGCAGTTCGACCGCAGGGCATCGTTGTTCCGCCATCACCTTCATTGCGGTCGGCAGTGTCGTCTGTCGTCGTTCTCATGCCTCCTCATTGCCCATAATCCTGCTCCGGTTGTTGTCACCAAGGCCATCTTCTTCCTTCACGAAGGGTACACCATTCAAGAAGAACAACATAGGGGACGATCCATGTTTGTTTCGCCCGCACCCTCTGCGTTAGAGTGGTAGCAAGCTGCTCATCAAGAACATTAACAATGAATGTCAAACCCTAACCTTATGTAATGATTGCTCCCAAACCACAAAATAAGTAGAAGAGAGTACATGGGATGTGATAAACATATAGAAATAAACCCCTACCTTGTTTGACTGTTGACGACAAAGAGCGAAGTCGTAGTTGTCGACGTTCATCGTGCCTGTCACACACCTCTGATCCCGATCTCGTTAATCATATTAATGATCTTCGATGGAGGCGATTCTTCGTTGTTAAATATATCCACCATTGGAGTATGTCTCAATGAAGAAGGTCTAAGTAGAGGTCAGAATTATTCATTGGAATTCTTCATTGGTAGGCTTTCTCCAAGAACTCTCCCCATTTCCAAGGCTTTTCCCCAAAATTAAAATGGCCAACTGTTGTGTTTCCCCAATTTTTAATTATCGGAACAATTTAAAATTGGATTAATTAAGTTGTCTCCACTTAATTAATTGGTGAGGATGGCACAAAATTAATTAAAGGAGGGAGGCATAATAAAATATTAGAGGAGTTGAAGAGGCTCTCCCACATTTAATAGGGAGTTCAAGAGGTTTCAACCCTCGGGTGGTCCCCACCACCGTAACCACTAATGGGAGGTCAGGATCAGTGGTCCCTGTCTCTATAACCTCTCATGGGAGGTTAATTCAGGTGGTCCCCACCTATGAAACATCCACATGGATGCTTCATAATAAAATAAAATAAATTGTTTCATACTTTATTTTATATTATTCTTTTCATGAAAAACCTAAAAAATAACATTCACCCTCAACCAACTGTCGTCGAGGTGAAAGTATTCTTAAGAGAATACTGGCGTTGCGAGTTCATCGATGCCCTAATATTTTAATTCTGAGCACTAGTTCAAAATTTATAAAAACCCACTCATATGTTTGCTGAAGGTACCTGAAATAATGTTCGGAAATTCATTCTAGGAACTCCAGGCCTTGGATTCACAAGCTGTCAAGTTTTGTGGACTCGTAAAATTTATATTTATCAAAAAAATACATGGAAATTCCAGGAATTTACATTCTCCCCACCTCTGGGATTTACGTCCCGGTAAGCCACAACTCATACTAAGGGAACATGTGGGGGTACTGAGTACGTATCTAAGCGTCCCGCTCTTATGTGCTCTCTTGGAGGTTCCCGTGATGCCAGCGAACGTGCACCAGAGGTATCGACATTCCATGAAGGACCTGCTAATGTCGATTCTCAATATCTCCTAGAACCTCTATAAAATTTTCCCCATATTCAACATCTAACTCGCTATGGTCGATGATGTGAGAAGGTTCATGCACGTATCTCCTCAGCTGGGATACGTGGTAGACTTCGTGTACTCGGTGCAACTGAGGTTGAAGAGCTAAGTGGTATGCCACCTCGCCAACTCTACTGAGGACCTGAAAGGGTCCGATGAATCTTAGAGATAACTTACCGCCTCAGCCAAATCTCTGCAAACCATGTCGAGGTGAGACCCATAGAAAGACACAGTCACCATCCTCAAAATCCAGAGGTCTCCCTCTCCTGTAGGCATTAGACTTAGGCATTCTTTGTGAAATCTTCCTATGCTTATGGATGATCTACACCTTCTCTATTGTAGCTCGAACCATCTCTGGTCCCATGAGTACTGACTCTGCTGGGTCAGTCCAGCACAATGGTGATCTGCAAGGTCACCCATATAATGCCTCAAAAGGTACCATCCCAATGGTGGAGGGATTTCTGTTGTTTTATGAAAACCCCACCAAAGGTAAGTGATCCTCACAGCTGCGACCGAAGTCAAGGACGCAAGAAATCAACATGTCCTCGAGGTTCTGTATAGTCCGTTCAGTCTGGCCATCTGTCTAAGGATGGAAGATGGTTCTCAAATAAATCTGCCTCCTGAAATCCTCCTGAAACCCTTTCCATAGTTGAGAAGTAAAAAATTCATCATTATAAGAGAGAATCATCGAGGGTACTCCATGTAGTCGCACAATATTCTGCACATAGAGGCATCCAATGCTCTCTACTGAACCCTTCTCTATGATTGGTAGGAAGTGGGACGACTTGGTGAGTCGGTCGACGATCGCCCAAATCGTGTCATGTCCCCTGTATGTACATGGAATTACTGTCACGAAGTACTTGGATATCCCATCCCACTTACACTATGGGGCCTCTAAAGGCTAAACTAATCCTACTGGTACCTGATCCCCCGCCTTCACTTGCTGACAATTGTGGCACCGAGAGAAAAACTCTGCTATTTCTTTCTTCATTCCTAGCCACCAATGTTGTCACCAGAGATCCTGGTACATATTCACCACTCCTAGATGTACCTCTAGAGGGGATGTGTGGAACTCCCTCAACATTTCCTCATGAAGTGACACTGGTACCTTGCTACATCCTCTGAAGAGGATGGCATGCTCCCCACCTTCATAAAATCCATAAGGTGCATGTCCTATGGATATTTTGAGCACATCATGTCTCGTAGTCAGCATCCCCACGTAGTGCCTGCATGACTCACCGGAGAAGTGGGGGAGTGACTGTAAGATACTGAAGAAAATATGCTCCATCTCTATCCACAAAGTATATCTTTAAAGCAGCCCTTTTCTCTGTCGCCTCACCTAGCAGCTGTATACAAGAACTCTTGCTGAGTGCATCTGCAACAATGTTACCCTTCCCCGGAGTATAGAATATATCGAAGTCATAGTCCTGGAAGAACTCAAGACAATGTTACTATCTCAGGTTCAGGTCCTTCTGAGAGAAGATATACCTAAGACTCTTGTGATTGGATTACATTGTAAATCATTCTCCCACCAGATAGGGTAGCCACATCCTCAAGGCAAGGACCACTCCTGCTATCTCCAGGTCATGGGTAGCATAGTTCTGCTCATGCTATCTCAGCTGTCAAGAACCATATGCAATCAATGCTCACTCCTGCATCTAGACACATCCAAGCCCGATCCCTAATGCGTCGTAGTAAACTACGTACCCTACGCCATTCTCTAGGAGCCTCCATATGGGGGCACTAGTCAGCCTCTACCTCAACTTCTGTAAACTCTAGTGGCATCTCTCCAACTACACGAAGGTTTTCCCCTTCTTCGTCAAGGATGATAGTGGTGTTGCAACTCTGGAGAAATCTGGTACAAACCTACGGTAGTATCCAACCAAACCCAGGAACCTTTGTACCTCTGTCAAACTCCTGGGTGGCTCCCATGAAAGTACCGCCTCAATCTTTGATAGATCTACTTCAACTCCAGCCTCCGATATGACATATCCCAGAAAGTGAACCTCTTGAATCCACAACTGGAACTTTGAGAAATTACTATAAAGCTGGTGCTCTTAGAGTGTTTTTAGTACTACCTACAAATGATAGACATTCTCTTCCACAGTAGTTTAGAAGATCAGAATGTCGATGATGAAGACTACTACCAAGCGATCAAGGTATGGATGAAACATCATGTCCATGCATCCCATTAACACTAATAGACCATTGGTCACGCTGAATTTCTTAACCAAGAATTCATAATCATCAAACCGCCACCTGAAGGTCGTCTTATGCACATCCTCGTCTCGTACTCTGAGCTGGTGATAGCCTGATGTCAGGTCTATCTTTGAGAACCACCATGCTCCCTTCAGCTGATCAAAGAGGTCTTCAATCCTTGGGAGTGAGTACTTGTTCTTCATGGTCACCTAGTTCAGGCACCAATAGTCAACAAAAAGTCTCAAGCACCCATCCTTCTTCTTGGATAAAAAAATCAGTGCTACCTAAGGTGAAACACTGGTCCGGATGAATCCCTTCCCCATAAAGTCCTCCAGTTGTACTCGCAGCACACGAAGCTCCACGGGAGCCATCCAATACGCTGGTGTAGATATCGATATCTTACCAGGGTACAAGTCAATGTATAAGTACACCTCCCATTGAGGAGTTAGACCCGAAACATCATCAGGGAAGACATCTGTGTATTGGTCCACCACTACAGGATAGCTCGGGCTCTCAACATCAATAGCTCTGAGGGTAAGGCTCTCCAACTAATGATTGATTGGATTCACTCTCATCTGTGTAAGTCCATCCTATGTTTCAAAGGCTCCTTTCTCGCTGGTGAAGGTAATCCTGGTCCCATCCATGCGGAAAACTGCACATTTCACCTAATACAGTCTATCTAAGCATGTATTGTAGATAAAAAGTGCATATCCAAGATGACGTCGTAAAGGACTCGACGCTGCTACTAGGAGTTCCCAGCTTAAACTATCACCTCCTAGAGTAAGCCCGCACTACCGGCACCAGTGCGTAATTGTCTAATCTGCTCCCATATGAGTCTCTAGCTATAAGGATCAATCCAACGGCTCTATCAGAATCTCTGAGCTCTAAACAAGGGAAGTGGAAATAAAACAATGACTGGAACATCTGTCTATAGGTAGTGCAACTACGGTTGAGTAGACAAAAATCGTACCACGTATCATCTCTGGAGCACCATGATCGTAAGCCTCATCTTCCTGGCGTTGAGATCTCCCCTATCCACCTGCTCCCTATGGTCGGGGTGGACCTCCTAGTGGTGGTGGCGGTAACATCTCGAATTGTCACCCACCACCAGCAACATGACCAGCTCCTCTGTCATGTCTGCCTACTCCATGCGGACCTCCTCGATCGAACTTCTGTCTCTTCGTAGGCGGTCCTTAGACCGTATGCTGATCATTCGTACGATGGGTCGGATAGTCATGAGCCATGTGACCCTGCCCGCCACATGAGTAACATTGCATGATCCTTGCCTAACTAGTTCTGCCTTGGGGCCCCCGCACAACTGATCTTGAGTCATGTGGTCGTCCACCTATAGGTTTGGTCCTCTTGGACCTCTGTGATGTGTGTCTGCTTCCAGTTATTAAAGACTCCACTACATGATGACTGGTGGTGTGTCTCACTGCTCGTGACTACTCATCAAGAAAACTCTTCACCAAGAGGGCTCTCTCTAAGACAACCGCCTACGTCCGTGATTCTGAATGAGATCATCGAAGCCCTGATCGCCCGCATGAGCCCCTAGTCGAAGGTCCAGGCCCTGAAGAATGGGTCCATCACCATATCTATGGAGTAGCGTGAGACGTCAGTGAACCTCACTAAGTACTGGGCTACAATAATTCTACCCTGGTGTAGATGAAGAAACTCTTGTATGTTCATTATGCGAAGAGTCGCTGGAACAAACTCTACCCGAAACAGGCTATCAAAGTCTACCCAAAAAAGCGTCACCTCGTCTTGAACTTGAAGCATCAAGCTCTACCATCTTCCTACTGCTATCTATAGAAGGCTGGCGGAAAGGATAACCATGAGATCGGCTGGTGTACCTATGAGTCGGAAGACTCTCACCACATCCTCTAGCCAATCCTCAGCCTCATGTGGGTCCATCTCTCCCCTGAACCTGGGTGGCCTCTGGCACTAGAACTTGTGTGATGCGCTCAAGCGGCATGCACCATCCGTTGTTGGGGATGGTGGCATCAGTGGCCCAACGGGGAATGGTACCACTGGTGTCTCTGCTGGTGCCTCTAATGGAAAAGGGCCCTGCACCGAGGCCTCATCGCTCGGTGGGCTATCAGTGCATACAACTCTCAGAACCCTAACTGGATGTCAGTGTGGAGGCATCCTAAAAAAAACAAGTGCACCACGGTTAATAAGTTAAACCTGGTGAGCTGACTCAAAATATCACAAAGAAATATTTTGAAAACACACATGAAATCAGTGTTTTCGTGCACTAATCTAGAAATCAGAATTCATGGTCATGGTGTATGGATATGTTGGCCACCGCACCAACACTGGACTCCCTGGACATAAAACCACACTCATTACCCATAACACTATTTCTTCAGAGAAAATATCAGAGTCCTAGTTATTTGGTAGAACTGAATCCTCTAATACCAATTTGTCACGACCCGTCCCTCGGGGCCCATGTCGTGATTACCCCAAGACCGCCTTCTATAAGACAGCGGATGGAGACTAGCCCTAAATTTGTATTCCTTATAACTGGGAACTCATTGCCTTTATAACCTATAAGGAAACGTAACCAAGAACATAACAAGATAGGAACACAAGTAAACTGAACTATAAATAGAGTGATTGTAGTAAGTAAAAAGTCTAGAATACAAGCCCAACTGGAAATTACAAGTACAACTGTGATATAATATGACTATAGAAAAGGGAAAGTTAGCTGCTGAGGAATCCTCCGAGATTCCTACCTGAAGGTTAGGTACAGATCTCCTCCTTATCACTCCACGTCTGTCTGTATCCTCTGCATATCGACATGTCATATAGTCCACCTCAGGGCACCGTCCAGTCCTGGTACTCATGTCCTCAATCATCATTGTCTGTCGTCTACACTAAACACAATGATGTGTGGGCATAGCCCAATGTTGGGGTGAGTATAAGGATACTCAGTAGGGACCCTGAGACCCTTATGTTCTCAAATAATCCAGAAAGGATAAACCACAACGTTTGAAATCAACAGATAACCCTACATAGGTATATTCCCATTCATATATCTAAGTTATCAAGGGATTCATCCCAATCATGAGAAAAACATAAAGGTAGTAACTCAGCTCACAACAAGATTTATTCTAGGGGTAGTAATAAGTAACATCCCCAATCAAATCGTCGAACACTTAGGCTGCTAGAGAACCCCTCCTCTATCGAGTATAGTGGGCCTGCCGCGTCACACAAAGGCGCTTCCCCCTAATCTTGGACTGCTAAGGTACACATCCTGTCGAGTACTGTGGGTCTACCATATCACACAGAGGCACTCCCCACCATGTGTGTTCCACCTCACACATAGGCTCTCCCCCTCGTGACTTACTGAGGTACTCCACCTGTTGAGTACCATGGGACTGTCATGTCACACAGAGGCACTCCCCCTCATAGCCTACATAGGTACTCCTCCTGTTGATTACCGTGTGTCTGCTGCATCACACAGAGGCGCTCCCCATTGTGGGTCTTCCACGTCATCTAGAGGCGCTCCCCACTGGGCCTTCCAAGTAACTCCAAGTCTAAATGTCCCGCAGTCATCAAGTCTTTGGCATCTACTAGGACCCCGCACTTTTCTCGCTCATCTCTAAGAAGATCCGATCCACAAGCTACTGGTCGATACTCTATCTTCCATGAAGTCCTACTATGAATCATCTCAAAGGTCATCCACGTCATAGGGGTCTCAATTCAATAGATGGAGTGCCAATCAGATGCCTGGTCTGTGATTTATTATCCTTTTTAGTCCCGGGGGCCCTGTTGGATTTGTGGTCGATCCTACCTGACTATCTGCCATCTGAATACAAAACTCCAGTGGGGTATACTCAAAGGGACTGGCTTGCTCCAAATTTTCCAGTGCCACTGAAGGTTCTTCTAACAGATGTCTTGTTCCAATGTTATGGAAAAAAAGGTAGTAAATGGGTCGTAGTGGGCCCGTGTCTGGTCCAACCTGGTCGGACCGACCAGGCCTGGCCCGTAGTGTGACCTGGCCCATTGGGTTTGGCCCACCTCGTTGGGTCATGGCCGACCCGTGCTGGGAGTCCTGGCCCATTGGGTGGTCCATCAGGCCTCTAGGGGCAGCGGGGGTTCGGCCGCGGATGGCGTGAGGCCGCAGAGCGGCTCGGATGGGATGGATCGGCTAGGAGGGTGGAGGCTGTGGGGTAGCTCGGAGGGTCTCGGTGGCGAGGCTCGGCCACGGGGTTCGATTGCGAAAGGCAGATCATTCGCATAGGAGTGGCCCAGCCGTGGGGCGGCGGTTCGGCCACAGGGCAGTACCGTTGCACTGTCACCTTCGTTGCAGCCGATGGTGTTTCTGGCCGCCGTTCTCATGCATCTTCGGTGCCTAAAATACCACTCTGGGTGGCGTCACCAAGGTCATATTCTTCCTTCACGAAGGGTACACCATTCACGAAGAACGATGGAGGGGTCATTCCATGTTTGTTTGTCCCACACCCTCCACATTAGAGTGGTTGCAAGCGGCTCATCAAGAACATGAACAATGAACGTCAAACCCTAACATTCCGAAATGATTTTTACCAACCCACAAAATAAACAGAAGGGAGTACATGGGAAGTGATAAACATATAGAAATTAATACCTACCTTGTTTGATGTTTGACGATGAAGAGAGAAGTCGATGACTTCAGTGTTCGTCATGCCGGTCACACGCCTCTGATCATGAGCTCATTCATTAGATTAACGTTCGCCGATGGAGGTGATTCTTCATTATTTAAGATTTCCAATATTGGAGGATGTCTCGAGAAAGAAGTTTGAATTCGAGGTCGGCGTTCTTCATTGGAATTCTTCGTTGGCGGGCTTTCTCCAAGAACTCTACCCATTTCCAAGCCTTTTCCCCAAAATGAAAATGGCCAACCATTGTGTTTCCCCAATTTGTAATTGTTGGAAAAATTTCAGATTAGATTAATTAAGTTGTCTCCACTTAATTAATTGATGAGGATGGAACAAAATTAATTAAAGGAGGGTGTCATAATTAAATATTGGTGGAGTTGAAGATGCTCTCCCATATTTAATAGGGAGTTCAAGAGGTTTAAAGCCTCAGGTGGTCCCCACCACCATAACCTCTCATGGGAGGTTAGGCTCGATGGTCCCCACCTATATAACATGTCATGGGAGGTTAATTCAGGTGGTCCCCACCTATGAAACTTCCACATGGAAGCTTCAAAGCAAACTAAAATAAATGTTTTTATACTTTATTTGACTTTATTCTTTTCACGAAAAACCCAAAAATTAACTTTCAACCTCGACCAACTGCCATCGAGGTGAAAGTATTATTAAGCGAATATCGGCGCTACGAGTTCAACAGTGCCCTCAGATTTCAATTCCAAGCACCGGTTCAAAATTTATAAAAACCCACATGTACATTTACTAAATGTACCTGAAATAAAGTTCAGAAATTCATTTCGGGCACTCCGGGCCTCAGATTCATGCGCTGTAAAGTTTTGTGGATTCATAAAATTACTATTTATCAAAAAAATACATGGAAATTTAGGGTCTTTACACATATCCACCATTTCATGAAAGAACCCACTGGCATGTCACCTGTATCAGGAGAAGATTTTTGTACTTGTCAAATTGATTTTGTGTGGCCACTTCAACTATATCGATTAACATAAGGGTTACCTATGAAAAAGGTCTCACGTCACCATAAGACCCTCTATTGGTCACGTGATGTATCAAATGTAGATAGTGTTATTTCTTTCAACAACACATGAAAAAAAAAATGAGATCCACTAACCATTCAAAATAAATAAATAAATAAATGGGTAAAATTAGGAAGAATCTTTTGGAGAGAAGATACATTAATAATCATGTGGAAGGGATTATGAGCCTTTGCAATCCACTTTTGATACCATGAATTACCCCTTGACAATTCATCATGATCCCATGGAATCCCTATGGACTTTAATCATAATCCCATGAAGGCCCCCATGGAAAGCCACTTTTGTCATACAGAAGCCCCATGAAAAGTCACCTACAATCATATGAAAGCCTTTCAATGGGAATTATTATCTCACGATGGTTTGTATACATGTTATTCTGACCGTGTGCAATCCCCTTGACATGGAAACATGGTGAGGAGAAATCCCTTTGATCATCCTAGGTCTAATAAATGAGGAAAAGTTGGAACATTCATATTTTACATGATCATCATGAAACGCCCCCTGAATGACACCTGACGGGATCATGGGAATGAAATCCCTCCTCTATCTCTTTCCAAAATCTATATGATATGTACAGCATAGGGAAAAATATAACAAGGGTGGAAATCCCTATGGATCCCCCCCCCCTCAACATAAAACCCACTACACGTCTATAGTCGATCTCATACGTGGGGTGGATGAGTGGACTTCATCGAGCATCCAATCATGTAATCACTAAGGTTTTCTACCATTAAAAGTATAGTGGCCAACCCAAGGGATCATGAGGCATTAATATGAACTATTAATGATCACTTGATATCATGTGAATGACATCTAGTGTGGAAAACAGATAATTGAAAGTTCAACACACATGTTGACAAGGTCACATGAAACCTAAAATAACATAGTATTATAAAAACTGATGGCATATTTTCGATAAAATCATTTAAAAAATACTAAATTATGGGTGTCTTTTTCAATGACAACATACATTGATCCTCATGTGCTTCACATGAATTAACCAGATTATGTGAAAGTATCGAGACTACCTATTCAACTCATTTGATGCTCCCTAGACACACTATTTGGACCATACATTGTCCCTTGAATGTGTCAAGAATGCAGAAAAATTGCATCCATGTATTTAGAATCCCTATAGTCTTTCCCTCCAAAACCAAATGATTTCCTCCAGACATGTCACACAACATTTGTAGTGATACAAAAAAAGTCACCAAGGTCTCACGGTGAAACCAAGATATGTCATCCTAGGGAATTCAATGTCCTATGGAAAAGTCATAATGGTCATGTTTAATTATCTGGAAATGTCAGCATGGATCATGACTTTTCATCAGGATAATTAATCCAGATCATGCAACACCCTTCAAATATGTCAACCTGGATCTCATGATGTCCTCTGAACATGTTATCCAGCTCATGATATTCCCTCTTGATATGTAAATATTGATCATCTGTTTTTCTATATACATGACATTCAGATTATGCAATGTCCATTGGACAGCTCAACAAGATCATTTGATTGTCCATGGACATGTCTGCTATGAAATCAGGACATGTACATGCATCCTCAGACATGTCAGTTAGATAGGGAGAACACATCATACCGACAATCATTCCACATCCAGAAGATGTATCATGACATGATAACCTTTTCCAATGTATATGGGAGTGAATTTATATTTTGTAAGCCCCAATCTGTTGCATAATATGATATGTCCCCTATGTTTGGGATGAATTAGTGTGTAAGCCCTAATCAGTGGAATAATATGATATGTCCCCTAAGTTATGGAATTCTTAGTGTATAATCCCTAATTAGTGACATAATGTGATATGTTCCCTTTGTTTGGGAATCCTTAGTGTGTGAGCCACGGTCTATTGAATAATGTGATATGTCCCCTTTTTTATAGTTTCCTTTGTGTGAAATCCATGATCAGTGACTTAATATGATACATCACTTATATTAGGGTAACCTAAAGGCGTAATCCTCAACCGTACAAACTATGAGAACTCTTATTATTTCCATAAAAATGATATCTAGGATATCTTTATAAAAATCAATATAAAATGGTAATCCACATCTGTTGTGAGTTCCTCTATTTCTCTAACATTCTAACCATCGGGACCCAATCACTCCGATTGGATGATCATTATATGTCATCCACTAGTGGATTGAGATTTCAACTAAACTATGATGATTTTGATTACTAACATATACAGGATATGAAGGACACATTTTAAGGATCAATATCTGGATTAAACATTCAAAGTGTAGTCCCATTACATAATTCCAATATCTATATTCAGTGAGATTGATTACATGTTATAACTTGTATCTCACACTGAGTATCGGACATTTGGGATTAGGTATTTCCAATGATCATATCAATCACATCATGAATCTTCATTATCCATGGAAACCTCAGTGTGTAATCCCTAATTAGTGGAATGAAATAATGAATCCTGTTAATGGCATACAACTCATTGAATGTCCCAATAGAATGACTGAATTATGAGGAATCCAATTCTAGGTATTTACATAATACATAGTATTCATCCTTGATGCTTGTTATCAACACCCAGTACCTTTTTCCCTCGTATATTTCCTTTTCGTAGGATGTTTAACAAAATGGGTTTAGAAAAATATGTGAATTTTCATTCCTATTATAAATAGGATACATAGGAATCCTCATAAAGGTTAATTCCAATCCTTGAGATACTAATCTTATCCATTTATGGAAATGAACTATGGAGTTCTTGGATACATGGATTCAAAAAATAAACAACATAACTTTATGGTGGAATGGATGAAGAACCTCAGATATATAGAGTTGGACTATTTAATTGGCCGAATTTTACAAATGGAAGAATTTGGTACTTGATAATTAATTTAGGGTAACTGATCTTGTATCAGGGTTAGGAAGAGATACATGAACATATCTTAATTCTATAAGAGAGCCTTGGAGTATTAAAAAATCACCTCCAAGTGTGTGATGATCCTAACCTTAGATCCTCTATACCAATATGAGTTTGTAATTGTCATTAGGTTTGAAACTAATATATGTATTTCATGCATATATTTCATTGTGTTTTAAAATAATGATTTCTATATTTAAATGATTATTATTACTTGTTTATAAATAGGTTAACTTGTTTTGTGTCATATGGTAGGATATAATAAATAATTAAAAAAATGAGAAACAAACACTTTTCACTGCCATATTCAGTCACTGTGTGACACCTGATTATTGAGAATGATTATGGGGACCTTTCGAGGAACATAACTGATGAAATAAGTAGAAACGAGGCATTTGGTGTACAAAAAATGACATTACCTATCATTTAATCATTACACATCATGAACCAATGCAACTCCTGAAAGAGAGACAAATTTTGAATAAGAGGAAAGTGGTTGGAGGTAAAGTAGAAATGGGTCACAATACGACGCATGTGTGACATGCCATGAAAAATGATATGAGTCCCATAAATTTTGTATGTAATGATTTTGGTACACATGGAGAAAGAGTTACATGTCTTTTAATCTCTAAATGACATGTAAACATTTGGGATGAGATTAAAAATGATAGATTGCATGTATCTTTATTTATTGACCTTTTTTAACAACCTGGACCCACATGTGACCATTTGTTGAACAATTCATAATGAAATTTATTGCATCATGAGACCATATAGACTATATAAATTAAGATATAGAATGCTACTATGATGGAGATCTGGAAGACCATAACATAAAGAAAGAACATATGTTTTGTTCAATCCTCCCTAGTTTCATCTCTATTTTCATTAGGAATTATTTTATTTTTATCATTCCTTATTATTCTCTCATCACTAGGTTGAGAAGGTAAAACCAACTTGTTCTTAGGTTATGTAATAGATGGGGAAGGTTTTGTTAGAATTATTTAATTTAAATTATTCTTGTATTTTGTTTGTAAGGATTTCTAGAATAAATTTCCAATCCCTATATTTTACTTTTATCATTAAAATTGGTATCTTAATTTGAAAAGATCCATAAAATTACATAACTAAAAATCCTAAAGGAGGAATGATAATATTCATATTTAGGGGAACCAGTTTTAAATATTGTATTGATCCAAATATTATTCAATGATACCATAAATTACTAAAACATGGGAAATATGGGATTATAGCATCATTGAAGAGATACCATGACCATTTGATATTCATCATCTCAAAGAGGACACCAATCAAATATTAATGAACATATTTTCTAAAATAAAATCTCACTTAATCCATAAAATCAAAAAACCTGGGACACCTTTAAAAATAATTCTTCAAACCAATAAATAGGCTATGATTTCTTCATTCTAATTTCATCAAATTTATCAAACCAATATATTTTCAACTCTTTCCTTGACTTCAAAAAATCAATGAATTTTTGAACAAAAAAACTAGTTCACCATCTTTATTTTTTTGACTTAAGAAATTCTAATAATATATTTTTACTTATTTTTTATAAAATATTGATTTTTTATAAATTTATATATATAAATTACCTGTCAGTAATTAACAACTCCCAACAAGAATGTTAATTACCCTAATTGACTACATTTTATTGAAAAGTAGGATTATACAGAGTTATGGATGTGAGAAACATTGGGAGTTTCCATTGAAGATAAAAATCAATGATGAACCTGACATGAATGATTGTATTGAAATAAAACCCCCCATAATAAAACCATCGTACCATTTTCCCCCAACGATGCATGTTATATTTTTCTAGACAAAAAAATGGTGAAGCCGATGTGAAATCATTTTACTTCAACATCTCTTCCCAATGTAAAAATTATAGAAAACCCAGTTCTCACAGGACCATTTTTCTCTCACCACATGGGTAATCACCAAATCTTGTATCATTTTCAGGATTAAATAATTTTTATACAAATATTTTCATAATAATTATAGAAAACATAGTTTACTAAAAATTAGGGTTTTCATATACCTTATTTTTAAAAAAAATTAAAAAATTACATCAAAATTATTGACAAACAATACTCTGTATTTATACGAACAAAAATTTTAGTAATTTTTCAAGGATGAAAATCCCCATAATATTTATAATTTTTAAATAATTTCATGTACTATAATATAAATCATTTTCATGAAAATGAAATATCTTAATATGATATTAAGAGAAAATAGTAGATATTAATATAGTTAAATTCATATATGCAATGATATTAATGGTCTATATATTTCAAGAATGAAATATATTAATTAGTAATATTATAAAATGGGTTTTTCAAAATATCATACGGCTTCACTATGAATCATTATTTATACTTATGTTCTTCTAAATCTAGTTCTTATGAGTTCTTGGAAACTTACTCCAATATCAACTATAATGACCCCAACCACGGTATTCTAGTGTAGTTTTGTAATATATTACATGTAAATTTGATTACATAAGATCACATACATAATATCCAATGTTTTTCAGTTCATAGGATACTAGATTCATACATGGACACTGTATTTCATTATTCTGACATAAAATACATTTATATAAAAATAAATTATATAAATTTATCATTATTCCCCCCATCAATACGATACATATAATGTTAATTATATTTAACCTCTTTTTTACTAGGAGAAATGGGGAAACATATTTTATTTATGATGATCAATAATGGATATCATTCACCGAAATAAAACATGAAAAATGGAATAGATTATATAAATATAATATATAAATTGTTTACTTCATTTTAAAACATATGTATAAAACAATCCATGCATTTCATTACCATGAAAATATATAATTAGATGGATAATGATTAATTATTTAATTATGATGGAATTATTATGTTAGACATCATATAAATATCATTATTTAATTTTTCTATTACATCATACAAAAATGGAAGGCATATAAAAAAATACCCCACCTATTTTTTCTCATGATACATAGTCATAAATTAAGGGGATTAATAATTTTTCTCCATCTATTAGTCAATTTGTTAAATGAATTCATGAAATGAATGAAATGTATAATAAAATATATTCCAAAATATTACCAAATGATCCTCATTCACAATTATGTCCCAATAATCAATAATTATATATATATGAATAATTGTAATTTAGATTGTCAATATATCCTTATTCAAATGAATAATATATATATCTAGGATAATACCATTGAATGAACAAAAATATTTATTGGTTACTCAGAATATATAAGATATATGGATATATGATCATGTTAATTGATTATATTTCCTTATTTAATTGTAAGTCTATATAGGTGAATACACTTTAATTAGAATAATTCTATATGGTTTAATCACATCATAATCAATAAATTCACATAATTTTGACAAAATATTTTCACAAACAAGAATTAATCAGTTTTCTAGTTAAATTGAATTAAATCATATATTGAATAATTAGGGATTACAAATAATTAAATAAGTACACTCATCTAGTGAATAATATTGAATTTTAGTTATTAGGTACTTGTAAAGATGAATATGATTAACGTGATTATAAAATTGAATACATGTATTATAAATTGTAAGAGACCACTAATATTACGAGTTAATAATCCCTAAATATTAGGATCACGTAACCACACATATTTGGTAAGCATTATGGAAATATAATTTACTAAAGGAATGAATTTTAGGTCGGTCTAGATTGGTGAAAAGGGAGAACATGTTCCAAAATCATGATTTATCCACATATAACCAAATTAAGAATCTAACAAAAACCATTTCATCATTCTTCCTTAGACAAATACTACTAACTTGAAATAAATAACCATAATTCAAAAAATACAAGGAGAACATTGGGATTTGGATAATGGATTTTTTAGATAAGGAATTTTTATGCATTATAAATTCTTATAAAAGGTTTATAATTTGAGTTTAGTGTAATATCAAGTGTATATGATATCTTAAATACAATAATTACATTGATATTACAACAATAATGGAATAATAAATAAAAAATAGAAAATGATACTTTGAGTGAAATGTAAATAATTATTGAAAAGTGAAAAAAATTTGATCCTTGCATTGGCATGAGTATTGAATTATGAAAAGGCTAAAAGGATGTTGGATAAATTATATCACATGAACAATACATAAAAATTATTTTTTAAATATTAAATTATAATGATGTGTTCATGATTAATGGAAAAATTAAGGATATTAAAACAAATTAATTTCAATATGAAAAGGATTGGGTATGAATATAGCTTTTTATATCGGAATGATTAAGGCTTATAAGAATGGAAATATAAGAGTGGTTGATTAATATATCATTGAAAAAATTAAATATGTTATGGTAATATACTAGAAAAAATGTATATCATTGTAATGTCTCGGTTCTAGGTGCCACTCAACTGGTGCCCCAAACCCGATTCGCCACGTGACCTCAAGTGCATTTCCCCAAACGCCAAAGGTTTCCGACTAGCAGCGAGGGCCCAGGTATAATAGTGGGGAAACTATGCCCTCATTTGTCAAAGTGTAGTGCAACTGATTACAAAATAAAACATACAACAAACAGTGCAAGCAGTAAACCATACACAACTGAAATAAACAATAGCAGTGGATATAACCAATAGTAGGTAACTAATGATGCTACATGTCTCAGGTTCTAAGAACACAGCCAGAACAAGTTATACATCAATACAGTACAAAAAAAGCAGAGTACATTGAAACAAGCAAAACAACTTGTAGCGGCATCGCGAGCCTAGGATCGGTCCCATTCCCTCCTACTCCTCAGCAGCAATCATGTACCTGTATAGGGACTCTTGCCCCTATCTACACATGTAGAAACGTAATCTGTTTGGGCTGAAAAGCGTGACCCAAACAGGGTGTGAGAAATATATCTCAGTAGGTACCCACCAAAGGCTCGTTCCCAACTGCGTATAAGCATGTAACAATAGTGTTCAATAATAAAATGCAATAAACCAAGCAGTACTCAAAAGTAACTAACTTACCAGTTATATTTCCATTTAATTATTTATTTAATCCATTTAATTTAGTATCATTTTGTGCTCAACAACACCAATCCCTCAGGCTAACCAGAATCTTGACCTCAGACTAATATAGTGAACCACGCCCTCAGGCTATACAAAATCTCGCCCTCAGGCATTCAGAATCTCGCCCTCAGGTAAAACAGAATTCTCGCCCTCAGGCATACGAAGTGTCACCCTCAGGCACAGAAGTCAAGCCCTAAGGCACGAAAGGTGTCCCTCAAGTGAAATATAATGTCTCCCTCAGGATAAAATAGTCACGCCCTCATGCTAATACAGTCATTCCCTCAGGCTAATACAGTCATGCCCTCAAGCTATAGAAAAAGGCCACCTTCAGGCATAAGTAACCCTTATATGCCCAACATATAAACATGCAATTTGAATACAATTTCTCTCAAGGAAAAAGTAATGCATGATTTAAACAAGGCTATCCCTCGAGTATCCTGTCCAAATGGCTAAACAGAGGAACGCACCCCTCAGGATTGTCCTGGATCCAAGCAATGATCCCAAATAACATTTTATTATCATAATTAACCACTTAATCAATTATAGGTGTTTAATATAGAAATATTTCCAGCCACATGACACCACAACATGGGTTCGTGGCACAAAAAAGCACAAAACACACGACAGTTGGAAAACTAATCACCAGGCCACCTACCTTATACGCCAACAAACGTTATACCCAAACGCCGACTCTAGAAATTCCCAATAACGGCACAGATCTGACGAAGAACAGAACCCGCTAAACCTAAAATAACTCCCTCTAGGGAAAGAATTGGTAAGAAGAATCCAAGGAGATGGAAGCCTTTACCTGTGCGGTTCCAACGGGATTGTCTAAGTCCGAAACCGATTGTAGACGAACACCCGGCAGATCATCAAAGGTTCGGCCTCCTCCTTTGGCTCCAAAACGGACCAAATTCCTCCTCTGCCAAATGAGGAGGCTACTGTCTATTTTACGCTGAAAAAACAAAGTACACGGTGTGTACTTCCAAGTACACGGCATGTAATCCTCTCATTTAACTGTTCCTCGGGCAGCACCACCACAATGTTCATCTATCGACATGACAACATGACATGTACTTATGGGTACACGGCGTGTTCTGCCGCCCAGCTGGTGGCTGCTCCACGGCCTTACTATTTTGGCCTACCGACTGACTACACGGTGTGTAAAAGACTACTACACGACATGTAGTTGGTTCCTACACCCTTTGTCGCCAACATGGCTACACGCCCTGTATACTAATCCCAACACGGCCAAAAGTACATGACGTGTGGAAAAGGTACATGGAGTGTAGTTCCAAATTTTAGGATTTTTCCCCATTTCCCATATTTTATTAAAAACAGATAAGGAAAAGGAAAAATAAGAAGCCCGTACCTCAAATAGAAGAACCGGGTTCTTAGAAACTTCCCCCTTATAGCAATTTGTCCCCGAATTTCCCTTCCAAAGGTGGAGAAGATATAGTCGTGAACAACTCCGGCCACTGATCACGTATTTTGGCCTCCCGCTCCCAGGTCTCGTCCTGCACTCGGCCATGCTTCCATAAATCCCATAAGAGAGGAACTGTCCGGCCTCAGAGAACCTTCTTTCTCCTGTCAACGATACGAATCAGATGCTCCTCAAAGGAAGCATCTCCCTCCAGCTCAACCTCCTCGTGCTGAAATATGTGAGACAGGTCTGAATGATAGCAATGCAACTGAGATGCATGGATGACTTCGTGCATGGCTCGGTACCGCTGCTGTAACCGCAACCGATAAGCAACCAGCCTGACTCACTCGTGAATCTAAAATGGTCCCACATATCGCGGTGAAAGTTTACCATGTCTTCTGATCCGCTTATGTCCCAGCCTCGGAGAAACACGCAAGAAAACCTGATCCCCGACCACTAACTCCAAAGGTCGTCTACGGCGATCAACATAAGGCTTCTGATGAGACTGCATGGTAGCCATCCGCCTCTGAATAAACTGGACCTACTCAGACGTCCCCTGCACGACCTGTGGCCCCAGTAATGCTGCCTCCCCTACCTCTATCTACCACAAAGTTGACCGACATCACCTACTGTATAAAGCCTCGTATGGTGCCATCTCAATAGTCTCCTGGAATATATTATTATAGGTGAAATCGACTAAGGGTATATGCTTCTCCCAAGAGCCCCAAAGTCCAAGACGCATGCACACAACATGTCCTCTAGCACCTGTATCGTACGCTCTGACTGGCCATTGGTCTGAGGGTTGTATGATGTGCTCAAAAGCACCTGTGTACCTAGAACCCTCTAAAAATCAGCTAGAAACAAGACGTAAAGTGGGCATCCCTATATGAAATGATAGAACGAGGTACCCCATGAAGATGTACGATCTCTCGGATATACAGCCTTCCGAGCTCGTCAACACTAATGTTCTCCGTGATCGGCAAGAAGTGAGCAACCTTCGTGAGTCTGTCTACAACAACCCACACAACATCATTACCTCTAGGTGACCTCGACATCCCTATCACGAAATCCATCACAACATTATCCCATTTCCACTCCGGAATGGGTAACTGCTGTAATAGTCTACCTGGTCTCTGATGCTACGCCTTCACCTGCTGACAGGTGGAACACCTCGTAACAAAACCAGCTACATCTCTCTTCATACACGGCAACCAGTATTGACGTCTCAAGTCACGATACATATTGGTAACCCCGGGATGAACTGCCCAAGTTGAAGCATGAAACTCCCGCATTATCTCCTCGCGTATATCCCTTGGAATCCATACTCGTACATGGAAATGCAAACCCTCATCATCACCTATCGTCCAACCAGGAGGAGGGTCCACACTTTGCACCGACTCCCATAGAACTAGGCCTTTTGAATTAGATATCTATCTCATCCTCACTCTATCCAGGAGGGTAGAAGTCACAGCTAAAGAGGAATGATAAGTCTGCCCCTGACTGTTGTGCACCTCCAGATGCATTTCAGAGAACAATACCATGAGCTGCCACTCGCCACTGGCCTCCTGCACTGCCTGTATCTGAGTCTTTCTGCTCAATGCATTAGCTACTACATTACCTTTACCAGGTGTATAGGGAAGTTCAAAATCGAAGGACTATAGGTACTCGACCCACCTTCACTGCCTCAGATTCATGTCGCGCTATGTAAATATGTACTTGAGGATTTTGTGGTCGGTGAAAACCACAAAATGCTCCCCCAATAGGTAATGTCTCCAACAGAGCAACACATGAACAACTGATGCCAACTCAAGATCATGTGTCGGGTGATTACTCTAGTGTGGCCTCAACTGCCAAGACTCGTATGCAACATCTCGATCGCCCTGCATCAACACTACTCCCAGCCCAATAACTGATGTGTCATAGTAAACTATATAGCTCTTCCCCTGCTCTGGGAGTACCAGGATTGGTGCTGATGTCAACCTTCCCTTCAGGTCCTGAAAGGCTGCCTCACAAGCTTCTGACCAAATGAACTTCACACCCTTCTTAGTCAAGGCCGTCAACGGCGCTACTAAGCGGGAGAAGTCCTGTATAAAATGCATGTAGTAACCAGCCATCCCTAAGAAACTCTATATCTCAAACATGTTCTTAGGCTGCTCCCAGGAAACTACTGCTCTCACCTTCTCTGGGTCTACTGAAACTCCTAACTCAGAGATGATATGTCCTAGGAAGTGAATCTGGTCCATCAAAAAGCGGCCCTTTGAGAGCATAGCATATAGCTGATGCTCCCTCAGTGTACTCAATACGATCTCAAGATGGGTGTCATGGTCGTGTCGAGTGTGAGAGTACACCAAGATGTCATCCACGAATACTACCACAAAATAATCAAGATACGGATGGAACACACGATTAATCAATGCCATGAAAACTGATGGTGCGTTCGTTAGTCCGAATGGCATAACCGTATACTCATATAGACCATACCTACTCATGAATACCATGAGAGGTATATCAGATGGTCTCACACTCATTTGATGATATCCTGATCTCAGGTCAATCGTCGAGAACACTCGTGCTCCACGAAGCTGATCGAAAAGATCATCAATCCTCGGTAAGGGATATTTATTCTTGACCGTCAACTGGTTCATCTTCTGATAATCCACACAAATTCTGAGGGTACCATACGCCTTCTTTTCAAAAAGGTCCGGTGAACCTCAAGGAGAAGTACTGGGTCGGATAAATCCATTTTCCTGTAACTCCTCTAACGGACTCTTGAGCTCCTGCAACTCAGGTGTAGCCATCCTATTAGGAGGAATGGACACCAGTGCTGATCCTACCACAAGCTAAATGGATAAATCCACATCTCTCTCCGGAGGTAGACCCGAGAAGTCATCCGGGAAGTCATCCCTGAAATGATCAACTACAGGAGGGAAATCTGTCTGACAAGTCCCCTAGTTATCCATATATAATCTCACAATCTGGGCTGTGACTCCACCTCGCCCACGATACTCTGGTCCACCTTGACTCGCCTGAACGTCTCAATCGCCCTTGTATAAAAACTCTGCCTTCTGGTGACGTGAAACTCACCCTATGATGACAGCAGTCTGCAAAGGCACGAAAGGAAACCAACTAGTCCATCCCAAGAATGATTTCATATCTCGTCATCTCTAGGACATAGATGTACCAAAGGAAGTGACACCCACCAACCTCAAGGGGGCACTCCTTGCACTGATGCACACCAGCTGTTCTAGTCCCCAACTGAGTGTCTAGCATCATGATATCAGAAGAAGTAGAAACACAGAGCCCAAGGCTCTACACAATGGCCACAGATATAAAACTATGCGTAGCAGCCATATCAAAAATTACTGAAGATAAAACAGAAGCCACTAGAATAGTACCTCTGACTATAGAAGTTCATGGATCCTGCTCATGCTGGGTCTAATGCACCGCATATATCTGCCCAGTGCTGCGGCCCTCCGATATAGCCTGGCTACCCTGAGCTGTCCCGCCCTGCTGCCTCTGAGATCCTGGTGTCGGGCTACCACAGCCACGACCACCATCTCTGCCTGCACGCCCTGACATATTCCAGTTCCATGACTGGAAAGTAGCAATCGGTCCTACTCCCACACATGGAGTCTGCATAGAACCCCTCTCACTAGCCATTAGTGGATACGCCCAACAAAAGTTCTACAGATGACCCATCTTGCTGCAAGCTCGGCACTCCACTGGGTCTCGTGGACTTTACAGTCTCTTGTGCCCCTCTCTGCCACACTGGTAGCACCTGATCGGGCCACCTAAAGAAACTGTCTGGCTGGTACTGCCACCCTGAGAGAAATCCATCTATCTCTTCCTCTTGCAAGTAGAAATAGTACCAGTAACTGGTGCTGAACCACCCTGGCCCACACAATAGATTCCCGCTAGTTCCTCTCTGAAATCAGCGCCTGATTTACAATAGCATGGATAGTAGGCAACCTGAAAACATTCACCAGCACTCAGATGTCATAATGAAGACCATACTCAAAATGTCTGGCTCTCAACGTCTCATCACCCACTAGCATGGGTGAAAAGCGTTGAAGCTCTGTAAAACGAGAAAAATACTCCATCACTGACAAATCGCCTTGATGCAGATTCATGAAATCTCGAGCTCTATCTGCTCTCAGCATCTCCGGGAAGAAAAATTCATAGTAAAATCCCTGAATGCCCTACCACGCCATATCCCTGTGATTCTCTGACTGGGTGGTAACACCCCACCACCTCTTGGTGGAATCACGCAACATGTAAGTATGAGCTTGACCCTCTACCCTGAAGGTGTCTCAAGATGCTCGAAAATAGTTTATATCAACCCTAGCCAAGACTCTGCAGCCTGTGGTCCTCCATCCCCTGAAAACATAGGTGGATGCTGCTGCTGGAAGATACGTGTCATCTCGGCCATAGATGTGGTAGCCTGCGGTGCTCCCTGAAAGGTCTGCATGAACTGCAATAAGCCTTCACGGAACTGCGCCTCCGCACCTGTGTTCGATATAGCAGTCGGTGCTGCATCTGGCTCTGCTGGAGGATCAACTGGTAGCCCATGTCCCACCATATGTAGAGTATACTCATTTCTGCTCTCCTGGCGAACAATACGCGGTCTTCTAGGCATCATAACACTACAAGGTCAAAAACATGCCTTAGAAAAAAATTTATCAACGACCAAAAGTGAAGAAACCCAAAAGGGAACAGGATGAATAAGGTATTCAAAATTTTCAAAACAAGACTACACGGCGTGTACACTGACTACACGACGTGTACTTGACTTCCCTTCCCCTGCCCGAGTCCTTATGCATGGCTAAGCCACAGGGATCCCATTTGAACAAACTACATAGAGTGTATATAATCTACATGGCATGTATGGTGTTATTTTCCAACTGCCCGTGTCGTTTTTGACACGGCCGACTACCCGGCTTGAAACTACACTGCGTGTTACACCCGCACACGGCATGTACACCACCCCATTTCCCCAGTCACACGGCTAAGTCCACATGGTCTGTCCTCATAAAAGACTACATGGCGTGTCCCCAAAGGTTCATGGCGTGTTCAAGGAATGGTGACATCGACCCGTGTGTTAGTTACACGGCCGAGTCCCAAGGCCACACTACACTGCGTGTTCATCATTGACACGGTGTGTTCTGTACTGATGTTCACCGACCCTATTGTTAGTTACATCGCTGGACTCTGGGTTGACCCTACATGGCGTGTACATACGCTACACGGTGTGTTCGCCCAAGCACACCCCTACCCCGTGTCGCCGCCCACACGGTTTGAGACACGGGAAGAGACTATACGGTGTGTACTCAGAGTACACGACGTGTACTTAAAAAGTTCATTTTTCTTCTTGAACAGAAGGCCATACATGGCGTGTGTAAAAATACTACACGGCGTGTATACTGGGTTTCCAGACAGTATGCCTCAGAAACTTCTCCGGAACCCAGAAAATACCGAAAACCAACACCTAAGTGTCAAATTCTGACCGGTGAGGGCCCATACTCCCCAGGAATCAAAGTTTGACATCTTATCTGTGTTATAACCAACAAAGAGTCAATGATCCACCAAATTCCGGTCAAATGGGGCCCATACTCCCCAAAAACCAAAGTTTGGCGTCCATTCTATGAACAGCTCACACAAAAATTACCCTATCAAATAGCAGGTATTTTATCAGTGTAGCTATCACAACAACATGCTTTTCTAGCACAACAACTATCAGAACAACATGCAATTTTCTAATGCAATTAAATGGCATGGAAACTATGCATGGAATATGATTATAGAATGTGCCTAAATGATGCATGAGCTGACATACCCTCATCTCATCAGGTTGCAACTAAATAGAACCCATAGATAAATTATAACAGCACAATACCAAGTGCGTCCCCCAATGGTGAAAACATATCAACTCTAAAATTTGAAAAATCAGAAAAATAGAAAAATACAAGGTAGACTGGCTTTTCCCTATACATGGGTTAGCTATGCCCAGGCACAGCTTATTACCAACTACCATTCGTCTTATCCCTGACTACGGCTCCAAATAGTAATTCAAAGAAAAGAACTCCTCTAATACCACTTTGTAACGTCCCAGTTCCAGGTGCCACTCAACGGGTGCCCCGAACCCGGTTCTCCACGTGACCTAAAGCGCATTTCCCCAAAAGCCAGAGGCTGCCGACTAGAAGTGAGGGCTCAGGTATGATAGTGGGGAAACTATGCCCTCATTTGTCAAAGTGTAGTGCAGCAGAATTCAAAATAAAACATACAACAAACAATAGAAGCAGTAAACTATATACAACTGAAATAAACAACAGCAGTGGATATAACCAACAGTAGATAACTAATGATTCTACATATCTCAGGTTCTAAGAAAAAATCCATAACATGTTATAAATCAATACAGTACAAAAAATCAGAGTATAGAAAAACAAGAAAAACAACTGGCAGCGACATCACGAGCCTAGTCTCAGTCCCATACCCTCCTACTCCTCAGCAGCAATCATGTACCTGTATGGGGACTCTTGCCCCTATCTACACCTGCAGCAATGTAGTCTGTTTGGGCCAAAAAGCGTGACCCAAATAGGGTGTGAAAAATATATCTCAGTAGGCACCCACCAAAGGCTCTTGCCCAACTGCGTATAAGCATGCAACAATAGTATGCAATAATAAAATGCAATAAACCTAGCAGTACTCAAAAGTAACTAACTTACTAGTTATATTGCAATTTAATTATTTATTTAATCCATTTTATTTAGTATCATTCTGTTCTCAATATCACCAAGCCCTCAGGCTAACTAGTATCTTGCCCTTAGGCTAATATAGTGAACCACCCCCTCATGCTATACAGAATCTCACCCCCAGGCATTCAAAATCTCACCCTCAGGCATAACATAATTCTCTCCCTCAAGCATACGAAGTGTTTCCCTCAGGCACAGAAGTCAAGCCCTCGGGCACAAAAGGTTTCCCTCAGGCGAAGTAGAATGTCGCCCTCAGGCTAAAACAGTCATGCCCTCAGGCTAAAACAGTCACACCCTCAGGCTAATATAGTCATGCCCTTAGGATATAGCAAAACACCACCCTCAGGCATAATTAACCGGGCCATTCCCAACATATAAGCATGAAATTTTAATACAATTCCTCTCATGGAAAAAGTAATGCATAATTTAAACAATGCATACCCTCGGGTATCCTAGCCAAACGGCTAAATAGAGGAACACACCCCTTGGGATAGTCCTGGATCCAAGAAATGATCCCAACCAACATTTTATTATCATAATTAACCACTTATTCAATTCTAGGTGTTTAATATAGCAATGTTCTAAGCCAAACGACACCCCAACATGGTTTCATGGCACAAAATGCACAAAACACGCGACAATTAGAACACTAAACACCAAGCAACCTACCTTATACGCCAATAAATGTTATACCCGAACGCCGACTCCAGAAACGCCCAAGAACGGCGTAGATCTGATGAATAACAGAACCCTATTAACCTCAAATAACTCCCGCTAGGGAAAGAATTGGTAAGAACCAGCCAAGTAGGTGGAAGCCCTTACCTGTGCGGTTCCAACGGGATCGTCCGAGGCGGAAACCGATTCCAGAGGAACACCCGGTAGATCTTCAAAGGATTGGCCTCCTCCTTTGGCTCCAAAATGGATCAAATTCCTCCTCTTCCAAATGAGGAGTCTACTGCCTGTTTTAATCCTACAAAACAAAGTACACAGCTTGTACTTCCAAGTACACGGTGTGTACTCCTTTCATTTAACTGTTCCTATGGCAGCACCACCACAATGTTCATCTGTCGACATGACCACACGACATGTACTCCTGAGTACACGGCATATACTACAGCCCAGCTGGTGGCTGCTCCACCGCCTTACTATTTTGTCCTTCTGACTGACTACACGACGTGTAAAGGACCACTACATGACATGTAGTTGGTTCCAACACCCTTTTTAACCGACATGGCTACACGCCCTGTGTACTCATCCCAACACGGCCAAAAGTACACGGCGTGTGGAAAAGTACACGGCGTGTAGTTCCAAAACTTAGGATTTTTCCCCATTTCCAATATTTTATTAAAAACACTTAAGGAAAAGGAAAAAGAAGAAGCTCGTACCTCAAAGAGGAGAACCGGGTTCTTACAATCATCAAGTGAAAGGAACATTTAAAGTATTTTAGTAAAATATTATTTTAATAGAAATGTCAATTGTGAGTAATAGAAAACCTTACCACACATACGATTCTTCGATTAGCTAAGAAATTCAATCATCCAAATATATTCAGTAGTATAAAGATATATATTTTACTTAATTCAAGAGATATATGTGTAGAATGAATATTAGACTTGGTGTTGGAGAAATGAGATTACCGTGTCAGTATTTATTGGTGTGGTGAGTAGAATATAATGAAATCAATTATTCATTTTTATATTTCTCCAATATAAAAAATTCTTTATCACACCCATAGTCCCTTAGTACTTCCCTTAATTATCCACTGTAAAGTTTGGATCTAAAATTAGAATAAGATGAAAAAAATTCGAGTATAGTCATGAATATATATAAATATATTTATAATGTCATATTTAATATTTGTTGTTGTATATAAACAATTTCTACAATATTTTACTGATATTATGAAAAATTGTCAAATTTAACCCCTTGTATAATTTTTACATCTTGGTTCCAAATAAGTAATTCATTTTATCAAATTAATAGTCTAAATATGGGAAATTCATCATGAATATAAATACTACCCAAAATAGATTTCATGTGACAAATGATACTAAAAACATATACATTACTATTTATAAGTAACATTACTATTCTAGTGAATTTTTAAACTGAATTTCATATCCATTTTATAGCAATAATCATCCACATATGAGAAACTAATTCAAAATTAAAATAAATAAATACATTATAAAATATTTTCATCGAAAAATATGAATTATAACTTTTAAAAAAATGATTTAATTTATCAAATCAACAATATAGAATGTTTTAATAGTTTATATGTGGTATAAAAATAGTTTTAAAATAATATAAATTATTATTTAAATTTATAAAAGATTCAAAAAAATATTTTATTATGAAAACTATTATTTAGTAACTTAATTTTCCATGCAAAAGACAAGAAAATAAATATTAAAATATAAATTAATTTAATAAATTATTGCATTATTTACAACATTACATGTTACAATTACATTAAAATTGTTAGTTTTATAATAAAATAATTTTAAATTAACAATATTTTTTACAATTTTAATTTTAAAATGATAATATAAAGAAAATAAATATAAGTATCAAATTATCATGAATTTGGTATAAGTTATATTACAAACCGATTTTAGGAAATAATCATTACTATAAAATATATATAATTTCAGTTTGATTGAAGGGTTAATAATTTTTTAAATAGTCTTTCACTAATTGATGTATTAATACTATATAAAAAAGAAATATAGAATCCATAATTTAATATGAAGTCATGATTTGAAGATGAATTATATTTTCATACCATTTAAAGAATTCTTTAGTATCTTTAATTTATTTATAATTAACATTTAATTTTTAAATGATGAAATATACAACATGGCTCCACAAAATGATCATGTAATCCTATTGAATACATACTCAATGATTATTTAATGTTCAAAGAACCCATATACCATCTTATTATAATTCTAAATCATTTTTTTTATCAATCTTGTATATTTCATGTCATGATCAATTTATCTTATAAATCATTCATCTTATATTTAAAAAGTTTAAATGAGACAGTGATAATTGTTTTTAATTATTATATTTTACTTATATTATTAAGAAACTAATTATTGTCACGTGATATAGAGAAGGTGACCACATACCATTTCAATGGAAAAGATATTGCATTGTTTATTTGGGAGGCATGATATTTAAATCCAAAAAGAATGATGTCTACTTTTATTAAATTCTAAATAAAATATAGTTATAGTATATTATTTATTTTTATTTTAAGTTAAATATATTTCAAAAATGTTTTTAACATATAATATTCAATTGTTTATGAGTGAAATTTTTGACATGTTTTCTTAAAAAAAATTAAAATATAAATATAATCATAAAAAATAATATATATTCATATATATGAAATTAGGTAAATTAAATAGATCCCCCATGAAATATAAGAAACATAAAATTTTATTGATAGTGATGAAAGTCATGTTAAATGAACATATGAATTTACTTTATGGAAAAATTAATAAATATCCATAAAATTAAGATATTTTATTTAATGAGGAAGTAACATATTAATAATTTTCTATTAAGGAATGGCAAAGAAAAGAAAACTCTTTATAGAACCATAAGATTAGGGGGTGAATGAATTGTAATGAGAACCAATCAAAAGTCTGTAGAAAGCGACGGCTCTACAACCATATAGATGGTAGATAAAATGGTTAACTTAATATCTTTTTAAACAATCCATATAAAATTAAGAGAACATAAAAAATATTATTAATATTTATAACGAATGAAAATATATTTAGTACACAATGTAGAAGACGTGGACTTGGAAAAAAACATTCCCTTTGAAAAGAAGAGTTAAAATTATTCCCTTAAAAAAACTCATATCGGGTAGATTTCAATTCAAAGAGAGATGAAATTTTTAGAACACATTAAAACCCATAAATAACCATATGGAAGAAGAATACATGGGGTCGTTAATATAAAAATTTAACATCCCATTTTGGAAATTCAGACACTGACAGCCTCGATTTTAAACTGAGATTGAAAAATAAACCATTTCATGTACTCATTACACTCATGAAATAAAATTAACCTATTATATAATAAACATAACAACCAACATTACATAATAATTAATCTTATTTCATATTTTAACTTTTGTAAAATTCAACTATAATCATTTATAATGTATATGTTATTTAGTTGTTATTTATTTTAATCATGATATGTTGTTAATTTTGATTTTTCCATTCATGTTCTATAATATAGATCTACATCCACATTACTTGATAAAAAATTAATTATAACCAGATTATCTATGTTAGGTGAATGATTTTTTTTGAAAGGATTGATTCATTATTATGTTCATTTTATGGAATATGTGTGCAGTGTTCGTGAGAATGGAATTCACGATGATGATGCTTAATTTAATTTACCAATAAGATATAGTTACAATCTAACAAGCATTCATTTTTGAGTTCCATTTACAAAATCATATAACTAAATAACACATTCATTAATATCAAATATTTAAAATATCAATGTTTTTATTCTCAACTATTATGGTAATGAAAGTGTTCGTAGAGCATCATTTAGGTGGTTAGTTAAACCAACAAAAAAACACAGTATGTAAATGAATGAGTATGCAAATAAATTTATATTAATGTAACATAATTTTACTAAATAATAATTATGTTAATAATACATCAGTTGTGTTTTTAATGAGATATGTAAATAGTAGACATATGATAATAATTGGAATAAAAATTCATTAACTATAAGCACACTTTAATGAATTCACCCCTTCTGGAGGGGTATTCCTTAAAAATGAATGATTTGGGAATATTTAATGGGACTTAAACATAATAATATTTTAATAATAATTTATAGAAGATAATTTGGTCTACTATTTAATAAAATACCTATAATGACCCAATCTATTAGTTCTTTCTTGGCTGTATATAATCTAATTTAGAAACTACAATCTCACCTCCAGTGGCATAGGGGTTGGTGAAAAGTGTAGAGTCGCAAAAAATAGAGCACGAGGACTTAGTCTAAGTACATTTATTCACACACACAACCATCTCAATGAAATAGTTAAAAGATTTAATAAATTACTAACAACCTAGATAATAAACCATGAATCAATAAATCTATATGAATGACTCTAATTATAGTAATGAAGTACAAAATTATAAAGTGGAAAAATATATGCCCAACCAGAAATGAGGTCCCAACATGACAGTAAAGGGAATGATAGAAAATGTAATACAGAACAACTCATAATCTTTATGACTAACCTCCAAACATGTTCATGGAAAATATCCATGTTGTTGTATCAATACCAAGTGTACTATGGTCACATCCAGATGCCTATTATCTGTACAAGACACATCGCGTATGAAAAAATCCCAATATTGGTTGAGTAAATATATATCAGGTATGCTTCATGAGAAACAAAAAAGGAGAAATATAATTATACTATATCCTTCTCAACCCACACTACAAAAGAAGGAAATAAACCCAACATCAGATACGCTCAAAGAACCCCAACTGTGAGAGAAAGGTAATCACCTTATCCATAACCAACTAAAAATGATGAAGTGTTTTACAACTTGAATGGTTTATCCCAGATTCCTAGAACCATGTGAAACATTATAATAATTAGAGTTTAGGGGACAAGTCTTTGCTATTTTTCTTTACATCTAAGGGATCACAAACTCCCATGGGGGACCCTCGCCCTCTGATGTATGGGGTCATACCGAATCTACCAATGTAATGAGTATGAGTACTCATTCCCTAGTTCCATAGGGGAGTACCAACCTTGGAATATATCTGGTGATCTAAACTGATAACTTTTATCATCCATGCATCAAATACCAAATCATCCAGATCATATCACCTCATATTGTATCTCTGATGTCAAAATGATGTCTTCCATTGAATTCTATGTTGAAAACCACATAGGATAGGATTCCGGTATGAACTAATAAAATTCATGAAGAGGATATACATAAGTTTTATTTCACAATGTAACATACAAGGTTTGTAAATTGGGTCACACAACATGTCACCTTTCTTGGACACCTTGGTGTTCCCTCTCTATCAAACTTTTAGGCTTTCCATGAGATTATACATGGTGTGTATATAGATATTACATTGTGTATTCTCTATCCCATCCTATGCCTATATCCTCTAGAACATTATAGTTTACATAGTTATATCCATTCCCATGTACATATAGGGTCTATCTGTGTACCGATCCATGACTATGTCCCCCTTATATAGGGTGTTTTCCTATGTGCATAGTTTCGTGTCTATATCCCACTACATAGAATGTGATTCTAATAAAAAACATGTAAATCAATCATCCCAACTACTCGGACAAATTTCCTTGTTCACTTCATGATGTGTACATCAAGTACATGATGTTCAGTCCATAAAAATCCTTCTCCACCAATGGGATGAAAATATGGTGTGTGTTTGAGAACCCACAAGTTGTGTGATTGCGTTTTCAAAATGGGAAACACACTCAAACCCCCCCCCCCCACCCCCCAATCTCCCATTTATCCCCTATTAAGAACACATTGACCCCCTGTGGGTCCTTGACAACCATAAAAGGGATTTGAAACATTATAAAAGCACATCTTTTGGTATTGGGACTTAAAAATAGAAAACACACCTACCTCTTGGTGATAGAGATGAAGCTTCATGTCCAAACCAATGCCTGGAAGATATTGGACCTCAGTTTGGTATCGATCACCATCAAGAAAGATATTTGAAGGAAACTCCCTTCCCTTTCCTCTCAGTTTGGCCATTGGTCCTGGTATGAATCTTTACCTTTCCCCTTACCGAACATAGGAAACCAAAATGTGAGGGTTGTTTGAATTCGCTATATTAATTTAATAACAAAAATTAATTAATTACCTCCCATGTTCACCAACATTGTCCCCCAATATAATTCTAGATAACGAACAACATTTTTTGTGAATAGGGTAAAACCCATGATAGGGTAACAACTATGGTGTTATATTTTTCATATGAGGTCTTGATTAATAGGAAAACCATTAATTACTAATCGATGCATCTGTGTGATATAATATATTATAATATTTAATATATGAATTTCAGGGTCATGCCACTCTAAAAAAATCACTAACTATGATAAAAAATCCAATTATATATATATAAATATTCTATGAATTAAATGAAAAAAATTGAATTTGTTACATTCTTCCCACCATCTAGTATTTTTGCCACTAAAAGAACAAGATACCTAAAAGGTTAGTGTTCTAAGCCCTTATATGGATCTCATTATTGTAAGATATCTCCTGAAAACTCCCATGATACCAATGTAATAGAACTAGATGAATTTTACATTCATACCATCGCATGTCCTTTTGGTTCCCTATCACCACCAGGTACTCTTTATATGTGGATTTTTCCTCTTTGTTTAGTTCACCTCATTCAATAACATGTATATGCTTGTGTACCTATCTCATTAGAAATTCAAAATAGATGATATCAATTAATCAATCTAACTATGAGGAAAATACTAAGAGTTATGAAATGTCATAAACCCTCCATAGGATCTCAACCGACACTATAAACTAGTGATATATCTTTCTCTTCTAGCCAAATATATGCAATCCTCGTCAAGGGGAGAATGTAAAGATAATATTTTCTCCTTACATGAACTCCAACAGAATATGACATGAATCAAAATAATACTTTTATTGGATCATGGCTATCCTCATATTCTCATGGATCAACTTACCCTTATCAATCATTGCCTACATCATCTCTATTCAAGCAAGATATGTTTCACCAAACTCATTCCATAAAAAGGGTGGCCTACATGGTCACCTATACAGGTCCAAGAAATGATTCAAGCTGATATTATAATGGTAAATATTCTTATAAGTATAATAAAATAATTGAAATTAATCCTCCAAGATTTATCCAATTTCCAACACATATTCTATCATCATATACTGTAAAACCTGAATATTCAGCTCAGTATGCCTATCGATCTATGGGTGAAATTTCGTGATCATCTATAACTGGGTCCCAAAAGCCTTATGAAAACCTCTCTAAACCATTAAGTAAACTATGTATCATGGTCCAAGACAATTTTCATTAGCCCCCATAATGTCAGAAAATATCACACATGTAAAGCTACCCAAAACATCCTACCACACACTAGTCCTTGATGGTATAAAATATTGATGACTTGGAATGTTGGTCACCAATCACCCAGATATATTTGAGCCTCTCTCTATCCATAGAAGCCCCACCACAAAATCCATTGATATTTTATAATACATCCATTCTATGATATCATGAATATTTTGAATTCTTTTTGGATACTGATGTTCATATTTTACCAACTAACATGATAGGTAACAAGAAAAAACTCTTAAATGGTCTGCCTCAATCAATCCAATCAAGGATGTAAACTAAGATCATTTTAAATAATATCCACACTAGTATATATGAACAAAGGGTATGTATGAAGCTCCATAAGAAACTTCACATGAAACATGACTGAATCTTCCATTCATCCCTAGAAAAGGATGTTATTCCACCCTCCATTATAAAATCCATCTTCTTGATCCCCTGAGGATATATGGTCACATAGAACCTCAAATTTTATGCCTCTCAACATTTCCATTATTACAAAATAATGGAGAAGTGTAGTCACCACCATTAAGAGAAGATATACCACACCCCTCTTCTCTACTAGGTTCAAATTCAAAGACATTAACTCTTATGATTCCTCCTTCAACAAGAAAGAAAGGGATTCTATCTACGGGAATATCCCAACACATTACCCTTCCATGTTTTAGAGAATATCTCAAATTCATAGTCCTATAAGAAACCCAAACAATGACTCTACCTCCGGTTGAGATCTATCTATGTTAATATGTACTTGAGAATCTCGTGTCCTAGGTAAACAATGAAACACCCACCCATAAGATAATTCCACCAAATTACTAGGGGGAGACTACCGCTGTAAACTCTACATCATGGGATGGATAATTCTTATCATAAGGTCTCAAAAACCATGATCCATAATTAATCACTACCGATATATGCATCAACATAAAACTGATACAAACTCTATAGTTATCAAAAAATAGTACATACTCAATTACTTCCTCTAGTGGTCTAAAAATATGATCACAAGTCATCATATGTATCAACTCTTTGAGGGATCTCAGACACTATTCAGTCTAGTTGAACGGATGCCATTTCAACATCAAGGAAGTAAAGGGGGTGTTTACCTTGGAAATTTGTGCCATGAACTCTTGATATCACCTTATAAAACTACAAAAAATTCAAACCTTCAACACACACATGGGTGAATACCAATAAACCCCACTTTATAAATCTTCAAGGGATTTATATCTAAACCATGATCAAAGGTAAAATAATCTAGAGAGTGATCCTTACGGATCCAAAATTTATAACTTTGAGAGATTATCATTAATCCAATTCAACCTAAGTATGTATAATATGATCCTTATGTTATTTTTATGATCTCAATCTATTGTATAGTATACAAGAATGTCATCGATAAAGTTAACTATGAATCATTATAAATATGGATAGAATTTCCAATCCATAAGATCCATGACCGCAGTGGTAGAATAAGTAAAGAAAGGCATCACTAAGAACTCATTGTACACATAACGCCATGGTAATAACATATTTAGAATATCATTCTTGTGAACTTTAAACTGATTTTAGATAGACCTGAGATCAATCTTTGAGAACTAACTCACACATTTCAATGATTCTAAGAGGTCATTAATCCTTGGGATGGGGTACATATTCTTGATCATTACTTAATTTAGGAAATGATAGAAAGCATAATGCCTAAACCTCAAGGCCTCATTTTTCAACAGTTTGTTTTTAAATATTAGGGGATACACTAGGATTGATAAAACCATTCCCTCTAAGTCTTTCCAACTACACCCTAATCTCCTGGAGTTTGGATGGGGCCATCTGAAATGTCGTAAAAGATATTTGTGTGGTCTTAAGTTGAATGTATATATAGAAGTCAATATCTTACATCCATGTTAGTCTTCATAATTATTTGGGAAATACATAAATATAATCCTCCACCACCATTGTTAGTCATATTCTTAAATATCACCTTTCATTAAGGGATAACCACAACAATTTATTGGTGATAGTATGGAACTTCCTTCATGTAAACCCCACCTACTCAACTATATGATCTCTCTCAACTAGGAAGGATAATCTCGTTCCATATTCAATATGTCATATAACCCTCTAATGATGAAACTATATCTGGGAACACACCGTAGAAAATTAGTCCTTACCAAATGTGACACCATATGGTTTCATTACAATTACCAAGTGGTCCTGTGACAAATCCCCTCTTCTGAAATTTGACTTGGGTACTAAAATTTGGGTGATATAGAAGAATATATTCCGCTAAGAATCTATATAAGTAGAATATGGGATTAAGACTCAATTTGATCACCTATTTCTTTCTCAAGATAAACCGAGATAAATGAATGAATCATGAATGTGCCTATAAGTAATGTAGAAATTGTAGATTTTCATAAATAATACCATGAATAAAAATAATGAGTAGCCTATTAATATCTATATATATTCGACAACTACCCACACCCTCAGCCCTCTGCCCTTTGAACATTTCATTGGAAACCTAGTTGTGGTGGCTAGAGTAGGTTGTAGCATCAAACTCCACCTACAGTTTCTCCCTTCAGAGCTCCAACCACACCTCTATTCGAACTTCCTCCCTAGGGGCCGCCCGGACTATGCATAGGATATACCTATTCATGATTTTTCATATTCTATAATTGTCATACACTACTTACCTAACTTCCTCAACTCTATGGTTCAAGAAATCATTGTACATGTGACCCTACCTATCACAATCACAACATCACCTGTTTCATGTAAAATAGGATCCTTTGCATGAACATAGGTCTATAGATACACCTAAATGTTTTCGAGCATGACTATACTTCCTAAGACTAGACATTTAAATTTGTTTCTTATTCTCTACTTTTGATTACTTAGGTTCATGATGCCCACTACTATTTTAATCTTCCATGTTTCCCTGTACAAAGAAGATCTATGTTACCCGATCCTTATCCAACACTCCATAATATGTTGGAATGTATATGGTTACAATTATAATATAGCTATACCACATAAGGAAATTATAAAACATCCATGCCAAGAAGTATCCATCACACACCAAATTGCCGGTGTAATGTGTAAGGATGATAAACCTCATGGCATACTCTTAAGCCGACATATCACCTTGATGATACAAAACAATCCCCTGAATTTGTAAAGAGTGTAATCTAAATGGGTATTACTCATTGCAAAATAGATTCTGGAAGTATAATCATGAGATTTTTACCTCATTATGAGTCTGGGTAATAATAATTCACCAAAAACAATATTTGATCAAATAAGAAGAATGGATTCAAACACAACCATATGATTATCCAAGGTATGTATAATTCTAATTAATCAAACCATCACCTCATGAAACCCCCCACTACCCAAGGGCCAATTTTTCCACCAAATGTTTTAGGTATATGGCATCAAAACTTATGTAATATGATAACACTATAATTATCATCAACATTATTTAATAGTTCAATAATATACCCAATTAGAAAATAACCATCCACGTAAACCATTGGAGGTTGATCTATGCACTTATAAATAGGTGGTGGCACTGCTCTATGCGCACCTAAAGGAAACACCTCATGAGTAGGTAATTAAACTAAGAATCATCACTCAATTGATCATTTTCCAAATCATGTATCTCTATCCTAGATTGTTTTATTCATGGAGGAATCCTTTTTATTAATAAGATGTTCCACAATTATATGAACATATAAAGAGAGATGTTTTAAAATGGAAATGAAAGGCAAAATACCTAATTATATATGAATCATGTACCATATATTCCCTAAAACTGGTTCCTTGGTTTAAAGAGTAGACAAGGAGGTATCCATGGTCCTAGTGAATGGATATTTTGGTTTCTACAACAATACTCTCTTCCCTAGAAAGAGAGATACATTTGAGACACATTGGAACCGTTTCCCTAAGTTCCCCAACCAATCCTTGTAATAATGTCCAACCCTAAACACCAAACCAATGAAGATACCAACTTTGATACAACTCATTCATGACCAAACCCACTAGATCCTTCCTAGTTAGTGATGATATGAGTGAGACTCCCCATATAATTCTCCAATAGGCTTGGAATTGGAGAAAATATTTGAGTAGAAAATTGTGTGATGGTATCCCATAACCTATGTATTGTTATGTATAAACACAGGAATCCCAATGAAACTTTCTAGATATATGATAACTAGTTGAACACCAAGAGTCCGAACTATAAATGAAAAAATTTCTAGGACTGAATTAATGTACTACAATGTAATAATCAATTATTTAGGGGGAAATTAAATTCCCAACTAGAAATGAGGCCCTAAAATAAGAAGAATTGGAATGTGGGAATGAGTGAAGAGATTACAACTCCAAATCTCAAATGTTGACCATAAAATATTGTCATCATGGAGATCTATTGTGATCCACCAAAAAAAGGCCAACCATAGTCATCATCAATCTACCCTTTATCTGCATAAGATATGTAACATGTAGTAAAACCACATGCAGGTGAGATTATACACAAACATATTACGTATCTTGATAACCAAAAATAGGACAAATAGAAAGATACAAGAGGAAACTTCAACATAAATAGGGTAAAAAAACGTAACATTAGATAAGATCAAAAAACCCATTCAAAAGAGATAGGGGATATCCATCATCACAGCTAGCTTGGAATCATGAGATATCCTATATCTCTAAATGTTTATAGTCAGTAACTAAAACCATGAAAAAACTCACAAGAATCAGACCAGAGGGGACTACTCCTTACTATTGCAGACCACGATTGAGGGAGAACTAACTACCATTGGGTGCCCATCTCCCCATAATATCTTAATGACTGGTGATTACAACTGTATAGATAGATTAAATGTTCACTTTTAACTAAGGGGGAGTACCCAATCTATATATATAAAGTGTATGTATTCCCACACCTAGAAATGGCATGGGATTACGAACCATTGAAAAACTTTGATGATCAAAACTAATCACTTCCAATGGTAAAGTAATGCTGAAAGAATCCCCCCTCTCAAAACACCTAACATTGATTCTATGACACTAAAACAAAGGCTAAAATCTTGACCTACAGTGAAACCCACTCATGATCGGTTTATCATGGGACCAAATAAAGTTCCTAAAGAAGTAGATACACATGTTAGATTCTCATAGAAAATTATGCAATGTTTACGTGTGGTAACATGGCGTGGGGCACCTTCTAGGCATGTAGGAATGTCCTTTCCTTCACATGTCATGGTTTCCCATATAGTTCTTCACAAAATTTATATAGATAACACAACATGTCTTCCCAATCCCAGCTTGTTCTTGCATCGTTTGGGGATTTCTTGTGTACCTAGCTGTGTTTTTTCCATTTTAAACCCAGGGTCTAATCATGTACTACTGCATGGACATGTCCCCCTTACATGGAGTGTCTACCCTGGTAATTGGCTTCATGGAAGGTCCTGCTACATGAAATGTAATTCTAGTAAAAAACATGTAAATTCATATTATGAAATACTCTACCATATGTCCAAGTATCACTACATAGTGCATAATCCAATTATATAACATATAGCCCCAAAACCCATTATTTTTACCATAGGAAGAACACAATATGTGTGTTCAAGAATCCACATGTTGTGTGATTCATAATTATGAATGGGAATTCTATAAAAACATTTCAAAACACCCATTTTCATTTTTTAAACATAGATAACCCCCCCATGGGGTTTTTACTAGTAATAAAAGGGATTTATAACCTTAAAAAAATACATTTTTGGATTAGGAATTGAAACTAAAAATCATCTAAACTCTTGGTAAAAACACTGAAGATTCGAGTCCAAAATCATAGATGAAAGCTAGTACACTTTGATCTTTTCATGATCTCTATCTTGAATGAAGTCTGATTAAACCAGCTTCCTCACTTCTTTCTGTTTGTACATTGTGTGAGGGATAAATTCTCTCCCTTCATACTACCATATGTAGGAAGGAAAAATTTTAGGGGGTGTTTTAGTCATATTAATTAGTTAAATTATCAAAATTATTTAATTACTTATCCCATATACATACATTCTCGTTCCACCGAAATGCCAACACTAACCAACTATGGGATATGCCTATGGTAAACCCAATGGCCCATTAATAATTGTGATCTAATATTTCACATTTTAGGTCCTGATTAATAGGAGAACCATTTTTTCTTGATCGCGTATACATTAATATATATTAACATTTAATATATTAATTTTTGGGCACTACAACACCCAAATAAGCCCCCAATCCAAGTATATATATATATATATATATATTCAATAGATCAAACTGAAAAAACAAGTTTTATTACAATACCAAATGAAAAGTGTGGATTGATGTCAATAAAAAAGGGGTCATCTTATAGTTGAGTTTGTGAGGCATTTTTTAAAATACCCCTTATTTATTGTGTAATTAATGATATTATATTACAAAAGTGGATCTAATGTGGATAAATAAATTTTATGTATCATGAATAAAAAAATCCACCAAATATATAGATATTTTTTGCTATTTACATTTTTCTATATACATAACTTCATTTACATCATTTTACCCTTATGATAATCACTAAAGGATTACTCTTGTTCCCTTTATTTTAAAAAAATTAAATTCAACATCATACCTAATCACAATTCCATGAATACAAAAATGATTTTTATATTAATCTCAATTATGAAAAATGATTATTAATTTTTAAAAATTAAAAAAAATTAATCATATAAAAATTATACTGAAAAACTATATTTTTTATATATAATTGTATTTATTTTCTTTCATCATAAAAATAAATAGATTATTATTAATTTATAAGTTTATATATGTAAAAAATATATTTTATCCTAATTTATACTAAAAATATAAGAAATGTATATCTAAAATAAATTATATATTATATAATAAAAAATTAAATTAAATACTTATCATTTACCATGAATTTTTTTAGTATTATTCATTATAACTACATCCTTATTTATTTAAGGTTATTTACATCTTATACCAATTATAATGTTAAATTTTCCACACTATTCCATTAATGAAAAAAATTTAAATACATTATATATAAAGAGAAAATTTATTTATTAGAAAATATTTTTTAGTAATCATAATATAATATTATTTTATAATAATTTTCATACGTTAATTACATGCCCAATATTTTATCTATAGCACATTATATAATTATAATTATTAAATACACAATATACATAGTTGATAAATGTTTAACCAGTGACCACATTTAAAAAATTATATATGATTACTTTATACCTAATAACCATACATCTAATTACCATATATATAATGGACATGTTATATTGCAATATATGAATTTATATATTTCAATAAAATTAATTCATACCATTTTCAAATTCCAATCTCAATGTAACTATTATAATTCAATTGATATTCATTTTTTCAATATTTAAAACATATAGTATGGTCTTCATAGATAACCATGAGTATGATTATTTCAGGTTTGTGGTAATTTTATTTACCTAATATTTAATTAAACTTATACTTTTTTATAATGTTGTTTCAAATTTATTTCTCGAAATTTAGTAATGATTATATTTTATTTTTTTTTCATCATCTTAAAATAGTATTTGTTTAGTTCATTGTTATATGCAAAACCTATTATTCAACAAATTTGTGGAATAAAAATGTTTGGAATTATATTATAAAAAAATTAAAATAAATTTCACTCTAAAAATTTTATCAATCAAATCAAAATAGATTAGGGTTCTTTTGTATCATTACATAATGAAGATTTTATGTTTCTTACTCAAACATAACAATTCTATAGAGAAATATTCACTAGTGAGTAGCATTATTTTTTACCAATTTATATATATATAAATATCTTATATAATATTTTATTTTTATCTTCATTATATACATCATCTTCTAGTTTTCTAACCTCTAAGCCTATAACATGTGTTTTATAGGGAATTTAGTACCTTTATAGTGATGTATTGGTCACACCATGAATGTTATAATACATTTTTGAATATATAAGGGGAGAAGATATTAACCTTCTATGATTGGGGATTTTAAAATGTTTGGCATATATAAGGAGTATCTTTCCCTATATTAAGAATCACATAATCCTCTCCCATGAAGATATTTAAAATTATACCATATCCTAAACCTCAAACTCTAAATTTCACCAAAAATATTAGCCTAGTTATGAGGTCCTCTTTTAACTGCATTAATATGTCATTGAATAATATGAAATTTCCCTAACATTTGTTATGGAAGACTTTTTCCCATAGTCTTAAGCAGTATGACTCCATCCAAACATGTTACTGTTTTTCACCTCTTCCTAAACAATTTCATATAATATTATATTTTAATGCTACAATGAAAATAGTTATTGTATGGGAACTCTAGTATTGGTAAATTTTTATCCCATCCTCTCATTGAAATTCACTGAACAAGATCTCAACATATATTTCAATGGTTTAGTATATAGTTATGATTGGATGTTAGATAGAATAATACATGTTGTTCTAAATTAAATATTTATATCAAATTAAATTTAAATAGTACACTAAAACATCCATGAAATTATTATATCTTGATTAGATATAATGGAAATTTGTTTTCCTTTGTTCCACATCATTATTTATAAAATGGCATGTTGATCCTATGAAAATCATCTTCAATGAAATTAATCTGTGTTGTAATCTTAATTTAATCAACCATAATAGAAATTGAAATATTCCCATTAAAGGTTTTGGGTTGTCATGTGATGAAATCCAACGTTTTTATCAATAATTACCATATAGATATGGGTTATGGTTTCATTATCATCATATAATTCAATCCTTTTACTATAAAAATAAGTAGAAGGATGCTTCATTATATTTACTATGTAGTCTACCATTGGGATCTATCCCACCAAAAAATTCTTTTGAAATCATTAAAATATATTATGATTCGTCTACATATAGTGAGTTATTATCTATGTGAATAATGCAACATATCCTCACTCAATTATGGTATTAGTAGGACCCTAATTATTTTCCACAAGCTTATAAATCATATATTTTTTAGGTTAAAATATGGAAAATTTTCAGAATTATTTTTTAACATCATATCATTTTTTAATTAATATTTTGTTTCAATGTATAAAAATATGATAGTATTTCACCCCATCAATTAAATTTTCATGGTCCACATTTTTCAAATTTATGGGTATTGGACATATTTTGGTCCACATCATGGATAATGTTGTATGATCATTCTTTCTTAAAACATTAACAAACTTCCATCATATCCCATGGTTGTAATGTATTGATCATTCATATTATTTGATTATCTATAACCATATATATTGGAGGATATTCATATCTATCTATGTGTGTATATAATTTATTCTCATTTTTTCTGTATATATATATATATATATTATTTTCACCATATTGGTGATTCCTACATATAGTTAAAGAAAATATTACCACTACCTGATCCAAATAATGTTCACTTTAAATTCTATCATTATCCATTAATAACATGATTCATAATTATCCACCTTTTCATTTTACAAAATGACACACCCAAAACCCAAATGATGTTACATAATTTTATTTCAAAAAATGCATCTATACTAGAAGGTACTGGGAGTGATGAAGTGAGAATCCTCCTCTAAATATCCTTGAAACTATAATAAAATTGAACTATACAAATAAACCTCAATCCCTTAAATGTGAAAGTTATTATTTTATTTGATTAGAATGTTTTTTCATTCATAAAAAGTAAATAATATGTAGATAATCTATGAAATCATCAGATCTGTGTAAGAATTTTAGGAAAATTCTAATCATAAATTACCTTTATCAATAAGGGATCCGAAGATATAACCTCTGTTTTTATTACATTATCTAATAATGATAATTTCTATTATTGGAATTGTTGAAAGCTATATTTTTTCATACAGTTTCTCCTTTTTAACGTTCTTTATCACAATCATCAAATGATCTAAATTGTGTTCTATGCTCTATTTATATATTATAATATCATATCTAAAGTAAATTATATAGTAATCATGGTGTCCTATGATGAAATTATATATCAAATATATAAAATACAACAATAATATTTAAATGTGTCACTAGAATTTCAAATTTATTTAGACTATATATATCTTATATGAAGGGTTTTCATTGGTATATCCTATTTTTTCTCCCTTAATTAGTGATATAAATATTGAAGGTAAATCATTGAGAAGTAATGTGACTGTTATAGTTAATTGAATAAATCATAAATATATGGTAGGTGGTACATATTAATGACTATGATTTATTTAGGTTTATGATAATTAATGAAATAAAACTTTAAAAACCAATTGTATTAATAAAGTGGGGTGTTTAAAATCATGGTAAATTAATTGTTCATGAAAAAACCTTTTTCATGTTTTTTATATTTCTTCTTCCATTCCTCTAGCTCAATGGGAGTCATTTTATAATGTTTTTTCAATATGTTCATTTATCCAGGTATGATTTCAGTTGAAAACTAAATTCCACATTCTTGGGGAATTATAGCCAACTCTTTAGGAAATATATTGAAATATTCTCCAATAATTTTCATGTCACCATTATTTAGACTTTCCCTAACCAATTTATCTATTTACCCTTCATTATTTGGTATAATGACCCATACACAGGAAGAAATTTTCATATATAATTTATAGTCTTTCTTGTAATGATTAATAATCTCGACTTCATTGGGGATTTGAAATGATATTCACATGTCTCAAGAAAAGAAATTCAAGCAGTGTATATTGTTCCAATACATGTCCAAAATCAGATCAAATTATAAAAAACAATGAATAATAAAATTTTGTGGAATCATATTCCCATAATCCTCAATTAGCAAGGAGTTATATATTTAAAATGAAATCAGCAATAGATTCACTTATAATTTAATATCTAATCATTATATTGGTGATTTAATGATTTTATAATTCATTCAAGGTATGATGATGTTTTTAAAACAATTATAAATTATGTAATTTAATGTTTCGGAATAACAAAAAAGGATACGAATATACATTTTATTATAGTTCTAATAATTTAAAAAATGATGAACATTCATAAAAAACAATAATAACATGATTATGTAACCATATATTAATAAATTTAGTCAAATGTAGTACTAAACTAAAACATCGTCATTTTAACATATATCAATTTTTTTAAAATATATGATATTTATATAACTTATAAGGACAAAACAATTCTGCAGTTTTATTTTAGTTTTATCTTCATATTCATTATAATATAATCCACACAATAAACTAAACCCTATTCTAATAAAAATTGAGGAGAAAACCCCATAACATTAAAACATATCATATCATTATACAGTAATATCCATTATATATAACGATAAATCATGCCAACTTTACTTATATTACTATGTGTTTTAAACATTAGATACTTACCAATCTTCTATTAATAAAATTCTTCCACATGAATGGAATATATCCACCAAGAATGATACTGTTATTGAATTATCATAGAGAATAGACTTCTTCATTAGTTATAGATTGAGATGGAATATATATCAAACTAATCAATATAATTGATTATAGGAGGATCATAATTAAGGATAAGAGAAACATGTGGGTATAAGAATATAATCATTAAATCAAACCCACTAAAATATGAAACATGAATCCAAAAAAGAATCATAACATTATGTTTATAGAAAGAATATGTATACTAAATAAAATAGAAATGTAGAATATGAATAAATATTTAAAATGATATATTATATTGATACACAATGACATAACCATCAGTACATAATGGATTCATATGTATAATAAGTATTTTCAAAAGAAAATCATACCATGTTCTATAATATAACACCTGATGACATAGAACGACCTACCAAAATAATTTTTGGTATATAAAGTATTAGAATTACCCATAACATAATTAAAAAAATTGATATTTCTTCTATTTTATGATGAAAATTTCATACATTCATTATATAATAATAAACCTAAGATAATGGAATCATGTTTAAAAAAAACATTATTAAGATAATAAATATTCTATATATATAATGTGAAAGATTTCATTTTTCATGACCCCTCCCCCCCCAATGGTACACCTCTTGGGTCGGTAGTGAGGAGACATATATAATTAATTCTGGTTATAACCTCTAATATAACATAGGAGAGTGAATATAAATATGGGTATAAGCATAATGAAATGAGACATGTTTCACTTAACATAAATTTGATGATGAGAATATTAAGATACACTATGAAAGAACATATCATAAATGAAACATCTTTGTACATTACATGAAATACCAAATTCATAAATTTAATTCCATAAAAAATACATCCAATTAAAATACTCAAATTAACCCTCAATTATTACCATGACTATTCAACTTCTCTTGGATAACTCTTGATGATTGTAATTCTTATCTCAATTTTCATCCATCTCATTTAGACTTTAAAAATAGTTTATACAAACATATAATTAGCATAAAATGTATACTGAATAGGATTATCCCATCCAGATATTAGATATTGGTATAATTGTCCATTTTTTTTGATTTCACACTTTTCCTATTTATCAATAGTTGTTTATATTGTTTTTATTAATTGATGAATTTAGGGAGTTCACCTATTTGTTGGTTTAATTTTGGACTTTAGTATATTATTGTAAAGTCTATCAAAAGTACACCAATTAGTTGATATTGGCCACCATCTAGAAGGTGTACTAGTGTAGGTCATTATAGGGTATGGGATTTTTACCAGACAACTAGAAAATTCTCATTTGTTTACCAATATATATTTTATGGTGGAGGAATTATTTCTACAACTTCCATCTTGCTAGCTAGTCACTATCAACTTCCATCTTGGTGGGACGATGTACCATTCATCTTGGTTCTTTTCGATTAATGATTCTTAAATTCTTCTCTAGTTGGAATATCTTCCCTCCTCTTAATCCTTATTTTTTACCACCCATTAAAAAAGTTGGATAATTTTTTAATTCTGGATCTCTGTTAGTGTTTCCAGTTTCCTTGACTCATGTCCCAACCCAGGGTCCACTAAAATAGTGTGTTGAGATGGTTGGTCAATGGCCTCAGGTGTTCTTCCTCACATAAAAGATAATCCTATCCAGTACTGAGGGTATAATGATGGTATGGTGGGGGATACTATAGCCTTGTGATCAAAGTAGCACACTAGAATATGAATAAATAATTAAATAACTAGAGAGGAATAAATGAAAGAATTCATAATGTATGAATAATAATAAACTAATAAAATGTCCAAATCCTAATATTCCACCATTCATGCATATCTAGACGAGGATAAATAATCTAAAAATTAATCATATTGCAGGTGGTAAAACATATTACAGTATAGTTATAATAAAAGTAAAAATAATAATAAATGGATAACTCCATGAGAATCATGAGCTCTGGAATAGCCATTTTCTCATAAATCCCATCTCTAAAAATAATAAAAATCAATATGAATCCAAAATAAGATCCTACAACATTGATGTCTATTTCGGTAACCCTAGTGCAATTAAAACACAAACAAGGTGTGAGATATACAGAGTAGGACACCACCAATGGTGTCTAAATCTATCATGTCCATGAATATAAAATATAGTAGTGTGAAATTATATCAATAATTTTGTAAACAAATAATATATGTTAACAAGTCAGGCTTGGGTTCTTCAAAGACACTTGGATAACCATACATGCTTAAGCCAAAGATGGAATGTCTCAGATAAGGTTTCACCACAAATATATATTTTTTATGTGTATGTATGCGCTATATATACAGTAACACATGTAAAAATATATATTGATACATAGTTTCAGATAGTACATGAGGCATAATTCATGCATTCAAGCTTAGTCTGTAAAGTCTCCTAGAATAATGATGGATTCCATGCCCGAGTATCATAATGAATAAAGGGTGTTGTTATTGAGTATCATAATGTATAAGTAAATCCATTCATGAATATCCCATGAATATGGTATTCTATGATCGAGGTATGTCATCCACAAGTATCAAAATGAAAAAGGGACCCCATGACTTAGTATCAAAATGCATAAGGGCTGCCATGCCTGACTATCCTAAGTATTTTGGATTCCATGTTTGAGGGACACCATAACCAAGTATCACAATATAATTTTAATAAATTAATTAAATAATTTAAAATATTAAATTTTAGTAAGCATTCAGTAATTCAACATCATTATAAAAATATATTTTTAATGGTCCACCATGAAATTTTAAGGACCAATGTGTAGAAACCTCATGTCCAACCCATCTAACAATTCATTAATTTCAATATAATATTTTCATTTCTCATAAAGAAGATCCATGTATTCACATTTAATATCTTGGATACATACAAGTGTGGTTCCATTCCATTTAAAACATATTTAAATTTTATTATCCACTTAATTGGACTATTTATAAATAGGTACAATTAAAATTCATTTCCCATTTATCTATTCACTTAATTGACTTTCTAATCCTCTCACATCCACTACCATAGGGTGAAGTGTGTAAACTCAACACTTTCCATTAATTTAATTCAACAAAATAAGACACATGCAATGGGAAATCCAAAAACACCCTTGTGGTGGATTTTTTAGTTGTGAAACCATGTTCAATTTAAGTATTTAATTTGAATATTCATTAATTGGATGTTTTGGTTAATTTCATAAACATGAAACCAATATAGGGGTATGAAATCCTATGATTTTGTTATTTTTTTCAAATATTTTTAATATTTTATTTTATTATATCACAAAATACACTAATTTTAGACTTTGATACAAGTAGAAGTAATTTTGGATTCTATTACACACAATCCAGAATTTAGATTTAAAAAATCAAACACCACGTATAAATAATTGTGACATAAAATTTTAATAATATTATTTACGATGATAGTTATCAAATAACCTTTTATATGAGTAATATTAATTGGATTCACTATTTTGCGAACATATGGTTTAAAAAGGTATATATAATGATATATTTTGTGACCAATTAAATTGAAATGAAAATATAAACTATTTGAAAATAAAGGAAATCATTTTATAAAACACAATTTTTATGTAAATTAATGTTTTCAACTTCATTAAAATAAGAAAACACTTTTAGTGAGTTATTTTTATTTAAATTTATATAAAATATATTCAATAAACTATTTAATATTTATCAAACATGTTTTCTATATAGGGGATTAGAATAAATCTAATTTGACACTTTAAAAAAATATTTTTATAAAAACTAGTTTTGTGTCCATTCAAGTACACAATTATTTAAAAAAAATAAAGATTTATAAAATTTATTTTAAAATTTAAAAAAAAAATTAAAATTTTCATATCAACCATATTTTAGTTTGAATTTTTTAGATATTTCTGAAAATTTTATATTTTGGATGAATAGGGAAAAATACTCATTCTTAATTGAAAACTGCATTATTGTTTAATGTATTTTCAAATTGAAATTATATATTAAATTTTTTTTATGTTAAATTAGTTAAATTATAAATAAATTAACAAAATTTAGTTTATATTAAACAATTTTATCTAAGATTTGGGTATAAATACTTCTTAGTCTATTGAAAATTTTCTCTTTAAAACCTACCTTTCTCATCATGCCTGCAATATGAATTTTAAATAATATATTTCCAGTTCTGTTAATTGAATTTGGAAAAATGGATACATTATTTGGAATAATAATGATTTATATTATATAATATGTTTAACAAAAGTTTAAACCAAAATAAATTGTGATTTCACTAAAAATTAACTTCCACGGTTAAGATAAAAATGTGTTTACCCTGGGGTAAACCAAAAAAGATACGAATTTAAATATCCTATAAAAAATTATAAAAACTATTATCTAGAAATATATATTTTATGAACCTATATGGTTATATAATGTCATAATTTTTACCCTTGTGACATGTGAAAAATGAGGTAGGATGTATTTCATTTCAAAAATACCATGTCTGTCCTCTCCCCCACTTATAAAAGGCAACTCACTCCCCTCCCTTCTTCACAGCATCAAAACTATTTTTTAAGAAAATAAAAACTAAAATAACTTATACAAATACCTAACCTCATGATATAATCCTTATTTTGGTTATCAATCCATCCTAAGATATATTATATTGAAAACCCTAAGATGGATACCTAAAGACAAATTCACATTCATAAATGAGCATTTTCTATTTTATATCTCCCAACATACACTTAAATTACTATTATACCATGATTATATGATAACAATAGTATATTAAATATAATAATTTTTATATATTAAGGTAATTATTTACAAAAATCTCTAATTCAATCAAATTGGTCTTGAAATCATAATTCATTGGATGGTGGACTGCTACCTCGTGAAGGATGTCATTTGTTTTTCCATCAAAACCTACCACAGTTAGACTTAATTATAGATTATATTTTTTATATTATTTCAATTGTTTAAAATTATTATCACACATACATTAATTCTTTCCATTTTGCATAAACACAATAATGCCGCACATGTGTACAGTAGACTACCACATTATGAAGATATGTGATTCTTTCACTCTTTACATATAATGTGTTAAGGATGGGTTTAATAAACATATTTTATATATATGAAATATACACAACTTTGTAATTATAATAAATATCATTTAATTTTCTATCTTTTAAATATATAATAAAATCTAAAAGCAGTGGTCTTGAGAACATACAACCTATCGTCTCCCTGAACGGTGTATTTCAGTTTTCATTAATAATTAATATGTATTGATACTATAAATAAATATCTAATAAATATATAATATATTTATACCATTGTTACAATAATAGATATTATTTAACATTGATCAATGTAATAGGACAAAAAATATAGAAAATCAATACATTATGAAAAACCAAGACGTCGTTACCCGAAATGTAATATTAACATAGAATTATTAATAAAAGGAAAAAATGAACTCATATGTGGTATGATATATATTAATATGTTTATATATTATATTTATAATAAAATTTTGTTTATTATACATGTGGTTTGAACAATTACTTTGGAAGTCAAGACATAAGGTAAGGGATTTTTGTCCTCATTTTCATTCATTGAGATGAACATTAGGTTATGCATCAATATTCATTCACAAGGTGCATAAAAAACCCATTTTACATGTAATATAATCAATGTTTTCATCCTAATAATTGTCAATATTTTATTTAATAGTTTTCATTCATGTTTATTTTGATTCAATGTTACTAATGTGCTAATGGTTTTATGTTAGAATCCCATTGTTTATCATGATTGGTTAAAAAAATGTATCCAATGCTGAAAACTCATGATATACCTATCAATAAATCTAATTAATTTTTTTCTCCTCTATTTATTCAAGATATTTTCAAGTAATGGTACCATTTTCCCACTGATTGGTACTAAAAATAATTAATTAACGGTTTTTATGAAATTATTAATTTATTAATCCCTTCAAACAGAAATCATTATTTCTTCCAAAACAATGTTTTATAAATATATTTTCAAAAAAATTCATTACATTCATAGCATTTTTCCAAGAACTGTTTTATCATACATTACATTTTAAAAAATTATTTGAATGGAATATTCATATCATATTCTATGTAATTCCCATTTGATTTTTTCCAAAAAATAGGTAAATAATATTTATTTTAAATATAAACGGCATGAGAATTATTATGTTCAATGAAAATAATATACTTATTGTATGATAATATATAAATTTTAAATAAATTTTTTCAAATTGAAAAGAATATTTAAATTGTTTTATGTTTTAAAAATAATTTCATAAAGCAGAAAGGATATTTTACTTAGTAAATGTTTTGAATTTTTTAAAAAAAAATCATTTAAAATATTCTAATGTTATTTTAAAAGAAATTTATTTTTAAATTGTTTTATTATTTAAATTATTTTATTCAAAAACAAATATAATTTCCTCCATAAAATCCCAAAGTCGTATTTCAAAATTATTTTACATATAAGATAAAATTATATGAGGATACATATGCTTTAAATGGAATATGATCCCAATATATTGTTATTATTATTTCTTTGAAGGATTTATTTTTTATGACGAAAATATTTTTATGAAATCTGTTTCTCTTCCACATGATTTACCATGATTAAAATCTTATGAAACCCAATTATTTTTTCACGGGTAATTCTTTGTCGAAATAATGAAATGATTATAAAACCAGTTTATTTTCCATTTGTTATATTATAATTAAATTTTATGATTTTTTTTAATATTTTTGGTTCTAACAGGATGTATGTTTTATGATCTTATTCCACACATATGTGTGGTTTTGATTATGTTATGGTGGTTAAGTTATAACCACAAACAATGGTGATGTTATAGAAAAACATAAGAAAGAACTAAATCTTCTTCCAATACATTGGGTAAAGAATTATATCATATGATATATACATTAATATAATGGATAGAAAACCCCATTTAGTAAGGAAATGTTTCTATGATGATGGTATTGGGAGTGATCCTTGATTACTATGATGTTATTCATGGGCCTATATTTCATTTCCATAATGTTATGAATGAACCTAGTATAATGTTCAAAATTTAATTTATGAACAAGATTACATGTTCAATATATTATGTGTAAACCTATATTTCATGTTTATAATTTTATTTATGGACCAAGTTTCATGTCCATAATATTATGTGGGGGCCAGATTTCATGTCCTTTACTTAATAACTAAATCTGTTTCTTTTTACCAGTGTTCACAATGTTATAATATGAGGTGTATTCCACAAATCTATATTTAATTCCAATTTTATATTATAATGGCTCATGTTCTTTGATTCCCTTATAATATATTTTTTATGAACTACCAATCATTATTCCAGGACTCATGTTTATGATCTATAATAGGTTGGGAATGAACCTAGAAAGTTATGATCATTAACAATTACCCATATGATTGTCTTTTTCCATCATAGGATCATTGATTTATATCTCTTTGGTGTACCCTTGCTTAGAATATATTATCACCCTATCTTACATTTCCTATCCATAGGTTATAAAGAAAGGTTTTTTGTATGGTATTTCAATGAAGAGTACAATATGGGTTTATCATTATGAAAAACATTGAATACCGATCACCATATTAGAATATTTTATACCTATTCTCCAATATTACTAAACTATTATGATTCTCAAGCATATATTTTTGTAATGTAATTAATATTCGTCTAAAAATATGTACCATCCATGTATGGGAACCCTAGGTCACTATAGGTGGTCTTAGAGGAATGCTTTAGTTACCCTTTGAAAACTATGATGAGAAAACATTAATGAGATCTCTAGGGATGTTTCCAATGAAATTTCAATGGATGTGTATAAGGATAAGTCGAAGGTCAAGTTAAAGTATATGATTTTTTTAAAAAAATTTGGTAATGATAGAGTGAGTGGATTCCAAAAAATTAAATCTATTTCTTGATAATGTAAGTGAATGTGTTTATGGGACATATTTATGTAGGGGTAGCAACCCCAAAAATGACATATTTAGTTAGACTCAATCATGAATTAGTGAAAAACAAAATTCCTTACTGCACACCCTATTTGACACTCCCATGGGATATGATTTGGAAATTTGATAACTCTATATGAACCATCATGATGTATTTACATAGATTATGACTATGAGTGACCTTGGATAAATCTAAGGTGACATATATCACAAAGAAGGTGTATTGATTTATTCCTCCAAAATGATTTTTAAGACTATGGTATTTTCCATTATTATTTGTGTTGATCCCACTATGATTTATTGTCTTAGTCAATGGCTGTAACCAAAAAGAACCATGTTAAGAAGGAATGCAATAAAAAATGCATTGATTGTCATCATCAGTAACCGAATGTTATGGGAGATGAAATAAACAACCTCATTACTATGATAAAAAACTTTTTCATTCTATTGTTCATTTTGAACATCCAAATTATAAAATTATTGAACTACCTTATATTGATTCCTTAGTGAAGAAATACCCACATTCTTGTAGTGGTTCAACTGATCTCTTTGTTGTTGATTAATGAATTAGTACCACAGAAAAGATATTTTTTCGCCAATGTTCAGAGAAGGAAAAAGTAACTCTAGAATTATACATTCTAGAATGTGAAGCAGATCAATGGTCTAATATTATTAATAATATAATGAAATGAGAGTAAATTAACTCCATGAAGTGGAATGAGTTTAAAATTTTATTTTTAAACATGTAATTTGTTTGTATTAGTTGTAAAAAAATTGGGAAATGAATTCATACAGCTTTGGATGAATGATTATGAGTCTTTTGGTGTCTATGAAGGAAATTACAAAAGACATGTTATGGTCTCTTTAGGTATTATAATTTTCCTTAAGAGAAAGGTTGACTAACTCTTCAGTGGCATGAAACCAAATATCTAAATGAAAATATCTATAAGGGATTTTGGAATCTAGGATGAAATTATTCAATGTGAAAAAATCATGTAAATGGAAGCTATAAACCCCCATGGTTTTGGTAGTAATAAATGTAAAATGGGGTTCCATGAAAAACGAATTGATATTTCATATAGAGGGAAGAAAAACTTTCGAACTCATACTTTCCAAAACTGTGGGAAGGAGTACTTAGGTGAGTGACTTAGTGGAACAGGAATGTGTTTCACATGTTTTAAGGAAGACCATTGAGTAAAATATTTTTGAAGTGATTTCAAGAATCCATTAAATTAAATGAATGGAGATATTACTCAACATAATGGACCACCCACACATATATGTCTCATGTTAAAGGTGTTTGGGAATTATGTGAATTAATTCCCTTACGCAAAGGCTAATGTGGATGATGAGCAGTGAAAACTTCTAAAAAAGGGCAATGAGAAATCCCATGCAATCATAATGGATAAAGTCAGTCATTATAAATAAGGGAGCAGCTATCTTACCTTCTTTTGTTGGGAATTTAATGATTGAATTTGAAAAAATAATACATATTAAAATCTTATTGTTAATTTTTTTGTGATTATCACCCTCTACATTGGTTCTATATAATTATATCACATTTGACATTAAATCAGTACAAGGATGAAAAAAATCATCTAATGAAAATTGTTTTGTATAAGATAATTGTTTATATAATGAATAAATGGAGAATTCAACATTTTAAAGTGTATATGTATCTATGTAGTATTAACATATTATTTATGGATACCATCACAAGTTTATGATTTTAAGGTCAATCAAAAGTCCAAAGTCATTGGTACACTTTTGATGTTTTATGTGATTGGATTTTCTCAATATTAATGATATATAAAGATAAATTTATGGAAATAAAAACCATTGGTTTTGTAAATGGTCACAAATATATTTTAGGAGGAATTGTTTTACACAATATGGACATATTATTAGAGGTATTGGTAACATAAGGGGTTGATATAATATTTTTTGTTGAGATTATTATAGATTGAATTTGATCACCTTACAAAGTCATAACACATTATTTTAACTAAAGATTATTTCAATCTAGATATTATTAGGGGAAGATACATTAAAGAAGTGGTAAGGATCCAGGATATACAACATTAAAATATATTTTTTCAGAATCTGGAGTGTATCACAATGTTTGGGAAAAGTCTTCAGCATTCTATTGATGTCAAGTTGAGTTTCAGCAATGTGTACCATCCTCACACAAAAGGTCAATTTGATAGAATAATTAAAACACTTAAGTATATTCTAAGATCTTGTTCTATGGTTTTATTAGGTGGTAGGGATCAACACTATCCCCAAATATAGTTTTTGTGTAGCATTACCGTTCACTCAAAAGTTAAGATAAAAACTTATTAATCCATTTATGGAATGATTTTAAGAAATCCAACATGTTGGAATGAACTTCCAGAAAGAAATCTCTTGGGACCTGAGGAAAATAATGAGATGCAAAGAAGGTTAAATCCATTTATCCATATGTAAGGATAAAATAATTAAAATAGACATGATATTATAATAATTGTCGATGTGATCAATAATTTTATGTTTGTGAGAAGGTTTTTCTAATTATTTCTCTATGGAATATAGTAGGGAAAACTAAGGCATAGGTATACATGTCCCATTAAAATACTTTATTGTATCTGGATAGTAGGTTATTGTTTGGAACATACACTAAATCTATCTCACATTCATGATTTATTCCATGTATATATATTGAATATGTACATACCTAATCCTTTACATGTAATAAACTAATAGGTCATACCACTGGTTTATGATATTTTATATGAGGAATGACCGATAGAGATTCAAGATTGAATAGGGAAGGTAATACAAAATAGGACCACCCACTCGGTCAATGTTTTGTTAAAAAATGACCACATTTAGGAATATAAATTTAAATATAAGGATGTAATGAGGAAAAATTATTCTCATTTGTTGATACCAAAGGGGGGAATTTTGAGGGAGAAATTCATTTTACTGGGAAAAAAAAGTAACAACCTAAGATTTTATGATTTTTTCATTGATATTAAGTAATTTTTATATTTTTTCATAAAAGAAACACTAATTTTATCATTAATTACATATAAAAATATGTTTTCCTTATGTTACACACAATCCATAGTTTTGTTATCATTACACAAAACAAAAAACTTAAATGAAATGAAACATAAAATTAAAATGATATTTTTTAATATGATTGTTATTAACTAGAAACTACAATAACATGAATAAATATGATGAAATAAATTAAGAAAATATGTGTTAAAAATGTATTTATAATTAATTCTTTATGATCATATAATTGTAAATTAAATTAAGAACTATTGGAAAATAAATGAAATCATTTTTTCAAAAAAAATTATATAAACAAAAGTGTTCTCTCTAAATAAAATAAACAAAAAAATGGGGGATTATTTTTAGTGATGTTTATATGTTATATTTTTAATAAACTATTTAACATTCATATTATATTTTTTCTAAAAAATATATAAGATTAAATCTAATTTTATATGACAACAATATTCTTCTAAAAATTTGTTTTGTCACCATTTTATGGCACCCTTATTTGAAAAATAATTTTTTACCCTTTTATAAAATTCAATTGAGAAAATAAAATCCATTTTTCAATAAAAATATCAAAATTATCTATGGGTTAGTTTTTAGGATTTTCCTAACAAGTTTTTTTGATGAATAGTTAAAAACAATGAATTTTAATTGAAAAATTCCTTTTTAATTAAACTATTTATAATGTTAAATTATATTTTTTATCTAATTTAATGATGAATTAGTTCAATTATAATTCAATTAATCCAATGTAGGTAATTAAAATAAATTTCATATATAATTTTGTTATAAAAAATTATTGAACTTTGCCACATTTTTTCTCTAAACCCTCACTTTCTCATCGTATAATTGGGATGAAGTTTAAATTCAAATTTTGTACTTATATGAACAGAATTTAGAAAATTGATTACATATTTAGAATAAGAAAATTTTATATTAGTCAATAGTTTTAATGTAATTTTTTACCAAAAGGAATAGTGAATGCTGTAAAAATTAAGTAATACAGTTAAGGTAAAAATGGGTTTATTGGATTGTTAAACTAAAAATATAAGGGTTAAAATAACATATAAACAAGTATAAAAATAATTTTATGGAGAAATTTAAATCATTAAGCCAATTTGGTTAGATAATTACTAATTTGAACCCTGCATACATATGAACAACATCGGAGAACTTCTTTTTTTGAAAAACTCTATCTGTTTCCTCTCCCCAACTAATAAAAGGCCACCCACCTATCCTCTATTATTCATGCCTTAATACCTATTTGGTTCTAAAAAGACATTCCAAAATCACTTCAAATTTTACTTACCCTCATCCTATAAAGATTATTCTGTTAATAAGTAGACTATAAGAACGATTTTAGAGCAATCCTAAAGAGGATAATTGAAGAGGACAAAACGTTCATCAATGATATTTTTAGTTTTAATTATTCCTTCACCCCTTAAGTTCTTATCATAAAATTATTATATAATAAAATAAATATATTACATGTAATTATATTTTTTATGTCATGTTCATGGCCTAAAATCATATATAATTCTATAAAATGGGTTATTAAATCATCATTCGTGTGTATGGAAAGCTACGGATTCACAAACTAATGTCATTCATTTTTTCATTATCACCTATCACAATCAAATATAATGATGTATTTATTGTTCATATATAAAATTTATGATGTTATTATGATTCCATAATATTTATATCAGACATACCTCCTTTCATTCAAATTTGTGGTAATATGATAATGTCACTCATATGTATTAGGGAGTCCCGCCTTGTAAAGAGATGTGATTAATTCATGATTTACATACAATGTATTAAGAATTATTTTAATAAATATGTGTGATATATATGACATAATCATGATTATAGAATTATAATATATATCATTTATTTTTCTTTCCTCTAAACCGATATGAAAATGAAAAAATAACATTCATGTGCACGTACGACATACCATCTCCATGAATTGTGTATTCCATTTTATATCACTAAAATTTATAGAATAGTTTAAATTAATATAAACATAATATATATGATATTTACATAATAATAATAATTCTATTGATTTTTTATCAAGGTTTAATTTAATAAGTCACAAAATATAACTCATCAAAACATATACAAAAAAAGTATTTATTACCTGAAACATAACTTTAACAATGAATTGTTAAAAAAATAATAATAAAATAATAAATAGTATGATATATTTGAATATATTACAATTATAGATGTATAATAAACATAAATTGTTTATAAAATAGGTTTTAATTAGTACAAAAGAAGTCAATAATTAAGGAAAGATTTTTTTTATCATTTTTTATTCATCGAGACGTATGTTATGTTATGAACCTATATTTTTTCATCTAGTTTATATACCACCACTTAAACATGTAATATATTGAATTTATTTATACTCATGATACTTTATGCTTCATTTTCTATTATTCCTTCATGGGTATTATGATTCAATGTTACAATAGTGGTAAAGGATTTATATTAAAATTTCATCATTTAATGATTTTTTTATGATTATGTCTCCAACATTGAAACCACATTATCTACCACTAAATAAGAATAATTTATTTTATCCACCTATTTTTATTAATTATATCTTCACGCAATGGTTTAATTTTTTCACTATTTTGTTCTTAAAATAATTAGGAAAATATTCTTAATAAATTCTTAATTTATTTATCTCTACTGTCAGAAATCTATTTTCTTAAAAACCATGTTTTTTTAAAAAAAGAAAATTTTTTCTTAAAATATTAATTTTTTTAAATTATAATTTTACCCATGTTATTCTTTTTTTTTGAAATGAATATTCTTGTAATTTTGAAATTAATTCTTGTTTCCCTTTTATTGAAAATTGGAAAATGATCTTTGATTTTACCATGATTTGCATAAAAAATATTTTCCAGTATCATGACCACCAAAATGATTTAGTGAATTATTTACTAGTTTTCATATCATTTTTAATGAAAATTATTTCCTTAAAATTTGAGAAAATTTAGATTCAAAATCAACGGTTTAAAAGTGGAATGAATTTTGAATGTGTTATATATTTTAAAGAGTATTTTAAAAAAAATTATTTTCCTCATTAAAAGATATAAATTATTTTTATAATCTTACTTTATAAATTTTCATGGATATTTAATTATAAAATAATCTTCATAATGATTTATTTTATAAAAAAATATTTGAAAGGAAAATATATTTTTCTAAAGATATTTCCCAAGTTTTTTTTCAAAGTTATTTTCTATATTAGATGACATTCTTTGAGTTTAATTATGCTTTACATGGGATATGATCAAAAGATTCCATTATTATTCTTTTTGAAAATGGTTTTGTTTGTGATGAAAATATTTTTATGAAACCTATTTCTATTCCATGAGTTATACCATGATAAAAATATTTTGAAACATGATTTTTTATGGTTTATGATTTTTCAAATGATGAAATTATTAAGAAAATTTTTTATTTTTTATAGGTTATGTTATGATTAATTGTTTATAAACCCCATTTTATTTCATGGGTTTTGATATGTTGAATGTTTTATGATATTATGGCACACATATGTATTCTTTTCATTATATGATGGTTGTTATGTTATAACCAAGGAAAATAGTTATGTTATAACCTCATATGGGAGAAACTTATAACGTCATCCAATTCATTGGATAACAAATTATATCTCATGATATATATAGGATAGGAATGTATAATGAACTCGATTTAGTAGGGGAATTTATCTGCTATAATGGTCATGGGGGTTAACCATTACAACTATAATTTTATCGGTGGATATGTATTTGTTGTCCATAATGTTATGTGGAAACATGATTACATGTTCATAGTGTTATGAATGAACCTAATTACATGTTCAAAATGTCACGTGTGGACCTATCATTCATGTCCATAATGTTATGAATGGACCGAGTTTCATGTCCTAAAGTTTATATGATTGCCTAATTTCATGTCCTTAACTTAATGAGTGAACTATTTTCTATTTATACATGTTCTCACTGTTATAATCTAACGTGAATAAAAAAAATCTAGGTTTTATTCCGATGTTATGCTTTCTTAGATTATGTTTTTTGATTAACTTATGAATCATGTATTATGAACAACCAATATTTATGTTGTGACTCCTATTTTTGATCTATGACAGGTTGGGTATGGACTACATAAGTTATTTTCATTATCATATACCATTATACTTATCTTATTACTTCATATGATCATTAATTTATATCAATTATGTTTACACTTTTTAAAAATATGAGCTCATCCATTTGTATTTCCCCTTCCATAGGTTATGAAGAAATATTTAATGAAGGGTATGTTTATGAAGAGGAATAAATGGGAATATCATTGTGAGAAAAATTAGAGATATTTCACAAGATTTAAATATTTTGTGCCTAAACTCCAAAGACACTAAACTATTACAGTCCTGGTGTTTGTGTTTGTATAATTTAATGAATATTCATCTAAAAACATGAAATAACCATATATGAGAATATTATGATACCCTAAGGGTTTCACAACTATTGTAGGACTGTTTTATGATAATTAATTTAAGGGGTTACACATTTAAGGTCATTTGATAAAAATTAGATCATGTGGTACAATAAAACATTTTATGAACTATATAACTTTATCAAAAAAATGGACAACCTACCTTATAGAAAGGGAGTAAAACTCATCAATTATTATCCTTTTACTTGTTCCAAATCGAGAGAAATCAGAAAATTTTAAAACTTTCTGGGAAATAGGAAAATATAGATCACATATATTTTTTATTCAAAACGAGAAGATAAACAAATGTAATAACTAGTAGGAACCAAGATCTTATCAAGGTATTTTTAATGAGAGTAATGGTTATTTAATTAGATATTAGATTAAGGGTATCTAAGGATATCTATCAGAGGGGGAAGATTTGTTTACAAAACATCTTGGGTTCCCTCCAAACATGAGATAGAAAAAAGGAATCGGTTGAGCCCCTATAATCTTTTAAAAAATACAGCATTTCCTGATTCTTGATATGAATCAGATTGACATCCTGAACTCCTTCTGGATCACAGCTAAGTTCTCACATACTAAAGCATCCCTAGTTACACCTCATGAATCCCATTCTGCTAATAGAAGGAATTCATGATGTGAATATCTAGATGTAAAAATTTTCAGTATCCCATTCCATTCACCCTTCGTTTATTATTTTCTCAAACGCCATTAATTTAATCAAACCATAATCCAAATCCAAAAACATCACCTTTTAATTTTCAAACCCTCATAACCACACTCAAAATCATTGATTAAAAAATGACCCATCAACTAATGTAAAATATTTAAAATCCATTTAAAAACTCATATGGTTTAAAAAATGGATAGTACACCGTGAATATTTAATTCTTCCCTTATTCTTATTGCTGGATCTCTTTTCTGATTGTTGAAGTTTTGATAATTGAGTTTTGTGGTTTCATATGTTTTCAAAATTAATTTAAAACATTGTTTTATTCCTATTTCAAATTAGTTTGTAAAATGATATTTGATGATGGAATCATGATTTAATTGAAAGTATTCTCTAAATGGAATGATAAATGATGGAAATACAAAAAAAAGTATCCTAAATAAAAAACATGTTTTTCTTTTGAAATGGTTTTATTTGAAGAGTTTTACTTGATCTAGGTTTTGAAATCTTGTTTCTATGGCTTGTTTTTATATCCATGGAAATGATCTATTTTTATTGAAATATGTTTCTAAAAATACTTTGATGATATTTTCTTGATATTTAATGGAAATTAATTATAAAATATTGATTCTAGGATATTAATGATACTAAATAATGATGTTGATAAACCATGATTGAACATTGAATTGAAACCAGGGGGATCCCAGAATTTGTGTGGGTTGTCAAGGAATGGAATGTTATGCATGTTTATATCTAATTGGTAATTTTATTTATTTAGGAAACACCACCAAAACATTAGTGGGGTAGGGAGACACTTGTTTTTTTGGACTCATACCCCTATGTTAATATATCTTTGTTAATGTTATAACTAATTACCCATGATAACTAAGAAGTGTATGAACCCTTTCACCATAACCTGACATATCTGAGAACTCAATTAGCATGGATCTCAGGTTTTATTTGAAACTTTACTTGAATTTTATTATATTTTTTGTTAATTCCTTCTTGATATTATGATGTTTATATAATGTGTTGGATATCCCTATGATCCTAAAAGATAATAATTTTTTATTTCATTTTTTATATAAATTACAAAAATTGATGGCATGCCTTATTTTCTTTAAATTATTCATATTCGGTTAATTTAATATTTTATACTTATGATACACCTGGTGGGATCATATTTGGTGTATTTTCTCACATCCTGTATTTTCGTTGGTATACATATAATTTTATTCTAGGTTGAGGATAAAAAGATGCCACATTAAGGTGTGTGTATCCATGATAGAGGGGAATTAGATGTTTTCATTATAATTTTGGGTGATAGTCTCACATGTTACATGATTACATGATGATAGTTTTGTCATTTTTATGATATTTTTATGATATCGATTTATGTTTTCTTATCTTTCCATATAATTGATTTTATATCTAGTTTCAATTGATTCTGTTTTATTTTGTCAAATGGTTTCATAACTACTCTATTTTTTTGAAATCATTCCCAACTGTTAGTCATGAAGCTTGGGAATTATTCACCAGCCTATATGGATTCAGAACTCCCTTCAGTATGTTTTACATATTGAATCATATGCCTATTTTGATGGGAGATTTTGGTATGTTCATGAAAAAAATTTATCACAGTATGTAAGTTGATTTTTATAATTAGTATGGGATTTTAAAAGGTCATAGTATACAGGATATAGAAATATTTTAACTTAAGGGAAAGTTTTTTAATGTGTTCTTGGTCTCTCTTGTCAGGAAAATCTGTATGTTACCTTGGGTTTTCGTCAATTGCGTCATTAAGTATATATTCAACATAATTTTTGTGTTTTATTTATTTTTCTAACAATTCCAAGTTAAAACTTTTTCTCTATTTTGAAATATTTTATTTAATTTTTTATTAAAATTTTGTTACACCACACACATGAGAAGAGTTAAAGAGATACCTTAAGAGTGTGTTATTAATAAACAATGATAAAAAATACCACTAGTTGATCAAAATATCATCATGGTAGTTTTGAGTGAATCTTGATATATGGTCCAAGGTATATCACTAACCCTTTCTCACGCTACTTTGGTGAATCCTCGAAATTATGAGAATTGGGATCGATCCCAGTAGTTCCTTAACTAGAAACTGCCTTCCTTATAGAAGATTAATGATTCTTAGGGGTAGAAAATTGGTTTTGGAAAATTGAATTACAAATTGAATTATTGGATAACCAATATTCCATAAATATAAATTATTTTGTCCTAAACCATGAATTCATGATTTTATGGTGGTGGGATTCAATGGTTTTGGTTAGAAAACATAAGGCCTTGGAGTGGAAGGACGTCAATTCAATTAATTCCATGAATTTATACAAAGAGTTTATGACCTTTGGAAAATATATGGAATTAATTGGTCTCAATAAAATAAATCATACATTCATGGATTACTCAAATCAATTTTTTGAACATTCTCAATTTTCAACTATGGTTTTTAGAAATGAATATTACAAGGGTTGAAGGTTTTATATGGAAATTAAACTATATATCAAATAATGAGTTTTCCTGTTAAATATTTATATCCCTTATAGGGTGTTGGATATGTTTTTAATAATATAGATTGATCTATCCAGCATGTTAGGGATGATTAGAATTACCCCTAAACCTAGTTGATGTTTCAGTGACTCTATTAGGGGGGAAATAAAGTGTAAAGATTCTCAAAATTGAAATAGAAGTGGTGCTCCAATATATTAACCCTTCCATTTACCATCTATATCAACTGGTATAAGAATACTAACATTTTTACAATGCAACAAGATATGACAAATACCATGTACTTCCCTAGGAGAACCAAAATATTAGAACTCTTTTGGATGATACAATCAATTTTATTCGTTCGGTCAGGTATTTCCTACTCCATATAGCTGTATATGATTTTTGGTACATAGGGGATCTATGGTAAAAGTAGATTCTTCATGAAAAATTGGGTTTCATCCATAATCCTAAGAGTGTATGGAAAATGATATTGTGGGACAAACTCCCTTTAGAGGTATTATTTCTGTATCTTTATATTAAATTATCGAGTTATTACTTTCATGTTCCTCATAATGAGTTTTACTAACATATACTATAAATATATTATGTCTTCCAATGTAAGTTGTAACTTATGTTATAGATATAACTAAACCTCTCAGAAAAAATAGAGATAATTTTGTCTAATGTCTTGCCTATTACTTTTCTTAATCAAATGTTGTGCATGTCTAGAATATTTTAGTCGATGAAATGAGTCTCTTTGACTACACATTAAAAATGGAATTATTGTTAGCTCATGAATCTTGATTTCACTGTTATCATTTTTTAATGTCTTATACTACCATTTTAAGGAGGCCTCATTTGTTTCAAGGAGAGTTGGAATGGAGATCTAGTTGGGTGGGACCACCACATCCAGAGTTTGGTTGGCCCCAAATCATATTATTGTTTATTAGTTTCCTAAAAATTTACTGGATGAATTTTTTTTACTTTCCTTTGGTTATAAGTAGAATTCCTGATTAACTTAGTGAAATGATCTCATCCAATATCAATACTATCTTAATACATTTATTAATGAGTGTTAAAAGAGCTCGCAATTCAGTTCAATGATTTAAGATCTATTGGATTCATAAGCATGAGTGTTTTACAATAGGTAGAACCTATTCAATTTCCTATGAAGAATGATGGAACTCACTGATTATGTGTTGACTATCGAAGGAGTAATCAGTTACTATAGAAGACAATGTACCCTTTTCCATACTTTTATTATCTTTATGACCAATTAATGGATAATAATTTTTTGAAAAAATTAATAATAATTATGGAAATCACCAAATAAAAATCAATGTATTGGATGATCGTAAGACCACCGTTAGATGACATTATGGAATTTTTTATTTCATTTTTATTCTATTTATCCTAATTAATTCTTTTATAGTCATCATGATATTGATGAACTATATATGTCACCAGTAACATGACTCTCATATTGTAGTATCTTTATATGATATTGGAATTTATTTAAGAACAATGTTTGATTTTTTAATCACCTAATACATGTTCTAGAAATCCAAAATGGGTATATTATGTATTAAAAAAATAAAAAATGTTAATTACGAATGTGGAGATTAAAATTTTTAGGGGACAAGGTCAAAAAATATAGAATATCTATAGACCCCAAAATGGTTAAGTAGCTATGTAATGGGAGAATCCAATATATTTATATGATATATGATTTTTCATACGTCAGTAAAGATATTATTAATATTTCATGAATGATTTATAAAAAAATCATCATATTTTACTATTCTCACCTGTAAAGGGGGGACATTCTCATGGGACTCGAGGTGGAAGGAATGTATTGATGAACTAAAGTGGTGTTTGACAACATCACATATTCTTACTCAGCTATAGGGTGGTTAGGGATACATGTCTTAGTGTGATGCATTGGGTATAGGCTTTGGAATACATTATTATTCAAAAAGATGATGGGGTGGGTTTCTGATCTCTTTATCTTTGACCACTTCAGAATAATAATTACACTCATGATCTGGAACATATAACTATTATTTATAATCATAAACATTAGTTATAATACCTTGTGGGGGATAATTTTACTTTATTACTTGATATTAATTTTTTAGTTTTTATTTATTTAGAAATATTTTAATCCTCAGTAAAAAATGGGTTGAATAAATTTTTTGATTAGACCGTAAAATTTCCTAGAATATGAGAAAAGTTACTGAGGGTTTTAATTCTCTTTATAGTAATTTAAATACCCAAACTATGATGGAAGAAAATGGTAAATGTAATTTAATGGGACTCATTGTATAGTTTCTCTTATGTGTCTAAGAGGATGAGTTTTTTAATGTTTTGGTAAGAGTTCAATTGAAGTCCCCTCTCTTGAAATAATCTACCATGAGTAGAAATAAGATAATGAGTTGTGTATTATCTGAGATTATTTATATGGCTGGGAGACCATTATTGAATGGTCTCTCTATATGTATGGTATGATTTTCGTTATAAATATTTATATTGATCCTTATTCTAAAAGAATTTTTTGGCTAGGTGGTTTTCCTCATTCCCAGTTATATGTACACATAGGGACAACAATTTTGTTTTTTGATAGGATGCATCAGTTTATTTGGCCATGTATGAAATGAGAAATAATTTAAACTATATCTCTTTACTATACTTTTTAATAGATTTTGTTTGCGCATCAAAAGCCTCTTAGTTTTCATCAGCCTCTCCCACAAAAACACTTAAATATAGTGATATAATAATGGATTGAATTTTTTTTCAACCTTATAAACACTTGTGTAATAATTAAATGTGAGTATTATTTGATCAACTAAAATGGAAAAATCATTTTATACCCATTAATTACACAACCAAAGTGGAGGGACTTGTGAAGTTGTATATGAATGTTATCGTTATGCTGTATTGGGTTATGATAAACATTATGTTGAGTAAATATCCATAGTTTAATTTTCATTTGTTAAGGGCCTCCATTAGTTTATGAGATCTCGATTTATATTGTGAAAAATATATCATCCGTATATGGGTTGTAAAGTAGACTAATAAATTCAAAAAATATTGGGAAATTTTAATTTCCTATGTTTTTGATTTTGAAGGATCATGGGACAACCAATTTTGATTGGTTAAGTTTTCTTATAATAATGGTTACTAATAATCAATAAATAATACTTCTTTTAAATCATTACATAGTCAACCTTTTCCCTCATTACATTCTTGGATGGAGGTGGGTGCAGCTTCCTTGGTAATAAAATGTTTGGTTCAGGAGATTATGATGAAGATTCATATGATTTAAAAACATATAGTGATAGCTCAAACAAAATAAAAATATTATATAGATAATCATCATTATACTTGGGAGTGGTTAGTTGGTTATCTATTTTCCCTAAGATTCTCAACATGGTTCGATCATCAATGCCTTTGATGTAATGTAATTTATCTTTGTGGTATATTGGAACATTTGAGATTATAGAATATATTTGAATGATGGAATAAAATATTCCTTTACCACCTAAAATAAATTTATCCCATAATTATTTCCATGTATCCCAACTCAAGAACTATCAACATGACCTTTCTCATGATCTAAAATGCTAAGAAGATGAATAATAACCTGATATGTTGATGACCTAGAATCCATTTCAAAATTTTGAATTTCATGTAAAGGATCTATGTTGTAAATCTATACCCTTTGATAAATTTATATAGGCGTGCATATTATATACTCATGATATTAGAACCATGGGTCTATTATGAGAAAGTTACGGAATCATTTCATTGTTTTTCAACCTTATTCAACATATCTTTAATGGGATATAAACTAATATACTGAGATGAATTTTCACATCCCTGTATTATTTTATGATAGGACTATTTCCTTATCATTTTTTCTATCATTTCCTAATGATCTCTTGTTAATTTGGAGGTTTTCCAATCCATGTAGGGTTATAGGAGAATGTATGAGTGTTGGTGTATGGTTAAAAATGAACATGTTGGTGGAAAATCTATATGAGGTCCACAATAGTGATAGTGAGTGCCACTGGCTAATCATATGAGTGATAATTTCGAAACTATGATATATGAATTACTCTAACTTACTGGTGACCAGTAATAATCAGCTTTCTAATGGGTAAACACTAGCCATTAATTGTATATTTTAGGTTACGGAGATTCTTCCTACAACCATCGACAATTTGGTTGGTCACTAGAGGCCCTCATTATTCCCATCAGTCTATTGGTGATATGGTCGATGTTGTAAAATGTAATCTTTATATCATATTTTTGACCATGATAACCAAACTTATTCTCATTTAAATATTATTCATCCATAATTCAATCAATACATTTCTAGGATCCCATATTCGATTTTGATGTCTTTATCATACATGATTATCGGTGGATTAAAGTGATACTCATCTTGGTTATTTCTAAATTATGAGTCTTAGCATGTTTTTGGTAGAATGTATCCTCAAATATAGATCTTAGTTTTTTTATCATCCATGGATACCATAGAGAATTATTGAATCATGAATCTTGATTTCCATATGTGTTCGCTAAGACACATTCTTCAATATTTTTGGTTTTGGGATCCATTTTTTAATTTTTACATTTCATATGATGGTCTTATTAATTTAAACCCTTCTTGAATTTCTATTTGGAAATTTGTTAGAAACTGATTTTTGATGCAAGTATCACAACCTATTTAAAATAAAATTCTGAATGGAATGATATGTGATGAATCCCATGAATGTTCCTGATGATGAAAAAATGGTGTTAAATTTAATTGGTTGTTTTGATGTTCTTTCCTTTATCAGGTCTTGAAAATCCTAATAGAATAACATGTTTTTAATTCCATCAAAAAATATTTATTTTTAATGACATGAGTTTTTTAAAAACAATAGACGGTTTTTTCTTGAAATTTAATTTACATGAACTTTGAAAGTGTGTGCCTTGGGTTACTTGGAAAGGATTGATGAGACTAATGAAGGATGTCTATATTCAATGATTTAATTTGGATTTGATCCTTTCAGAGTAAATATTTTATTTGGTATTATAATATATTCATGTATTGCATGTTTATCTCTAGCTAGTAATGTAATTGATGATGGATAACCTAACTAATAATTGATGTGGTAAGGAGATCCTTATAATTAGATTCTCTTACTCATATGACAGTATCCCTATAGTAATGTACACACTAAGAATTCATGATCTGTATGAATCATGAGTATCCTTAAGCCTTTAAATAAAATTATTTTGAACCTCATTAATATGGTGTAAGGATTTCTATAAAAATATTCCTTTCATGTTATTTTGTTCAGAAAATGTTTTTTAAATTTATACCAGATAAAATGATTTTCATGGAAAGTGTAATATATCACCACTTTGATAAATAGATAAATTTTTTCAATTTATTTTTTATATAACTATTAAAAATTATTATCAATCCTCGTTTTATTAAAAATTAATCATATTTTAATAATATAATATTAACTTCTAATGTGATTCTTTGTGGGATCCTATTTTATTTATTTCTCACACTCTATATATGTCTATAGGAATATATATAGTTTATTTTTCTATGATTATGTAAATGGATTATATGATATAGATTTTTTGGGTATCCATGATATAGGGACATGGGATATCAATGATAATGTATTTTTAGAGCATCTCACATGTTGCTCTGAGGTGGGTTAATTGTGATATCATTGTCTTGACTATTTATCAATGTTGGTTTGTATTTTCCTATTTATTACATGTATATGGATTCTATCAGTTTCCCCTTTATTATATTTTTTATTGACTGGTTTTTTCAATAATCTATTATCAATTAATTATTCCCAATAGATGAGGGTGATGCCCATGCACTAGGTGCTACTAGTGGTGATAGGTAACACCCTTCATGTAGAGTTAGAAACTAGTTTAGAAACATGTGTCAATGGGTGATCATTGTTTGTTCTTAACAATGATCCTACATAAAAAATATTTTTTATAATGTTATTTAAGTATAATAAATAGCATTGAATAAATAAATAGAACTTACTTTTCATCTAATTTGGTATTAATACTTTCACATCCTTGCCACGACCCGCTCACTTACTAAAGAATGTAGTAAATCCCTCCACATCATATATATATATATATATATCAACATACATTCAATCCACTCCCCCCTAAAATGTCTCAATTAGTCCCCAATGCCACACATCTCATTCTCATCTCTCCCATTAAATATCATTCATATCTTGCATAAATATCACTACCATTCAGCTTCTCATTCAACCTTACATAAGAACATTATCATCGCATCTGTATGGAAATTAGTTTTTAGTCTTGAAAACACTACAAACTATATATCATGCAACATACCTCAATACCCAAAAACCCTAATATGTACACCCATGGGAATCTATATCTACCTCATCAATATATAAGTATATGTTATAAAATCAAACTATTAAATACCATATATAAATTAATTTTAAACAGATAGTCATTAATTTTTGGGTATGTACATACCATATAATACAAGAAATTCTATCCCCGGATACACATACACACAAACATCATCCAAAGGGAGAGTAGGCGAGGGAGATAATAAAATGATATTTTCCATTTATCTCCATGATTTTAAATAAAAATAATACCAAAAATATTTTGGTGTCAGTTTCCCTAAAGATGTGGGTACTGAAGATATTTAAATAAAGAAGTATAAGATATATTTTTCACAAAAAAACTAATTAGAACTATATATTTGTGCACACATCTACTACTACCATTTCTCAAGACACCCAAATACCACCAATAAGGACTAGATATCAAACATGAACACAAGAAAGAATTTAAATTTTAATTATTTATCCTATACTAATTAATTAATATTATTATGTATTTATTTCCTACACTAATAAATTTAAATAAAAATCCAAGAGTATTTGACTCCATTTTTTATTTAATAATTTTCCAATTGACAATGTAGATCATCCTCATTTCTCAGTATCCCAAACAATTTGTATTCATAGATAAATACATTTAGCATTTCATAATTATCATATATTCAAGGACTCATCCTATGAAACAAAAAATAATAAATCTCATGATTTTCTAAAATCCAAACAATATCATTCTTTTGGAAACCAATCATAAATTTTATGGTCATCCAGCCATATAAAAGAATAAATTAATAATTTATGGATGATCCAACCCAACTCTTAACTCATCCTTACCTACCTAGCATCATCCTTAGAAACATTTTCCAAATATTAGATCAACCAACCATTAAAAGTTACAATCATAATTATATTCCCAAGAAATTTCCTCCCACTACTCAAAAATATCACCCACATTATATGTTCTTATAAAATGAAAAATTATATAATCATCATAGTGAAGGTTCTAGATACAATGAACGAACCTTGTTGGTGAATGACCAATAATGTTTTTTTGGATTACCCGGATCAGTATCCAATTGTGTAACACGTAAACATCATGAATGATGTAATTTTTCCACAAAATATTGGCATAGAGAATCCTAGAACCCATAAAATGTATATTGTTTTTAAATTTATAATTAATTTATATTAGTTCCAATGAAGGTTTTCCTCATATTAGTCTCATTCATCATTGATTTTGTTGATTTTGATGATTTTCTAAAAACCTGTTTCGTATTAAAGTTGTTGTGTAGGGTGACCCAGAGTAGATCTCCTCTAATGGTGATCCACATGTGGTTACCTGATCTTGGAATGAAATTAATATATTTTAAAGTGATAGAATAGTGGATTGATTGTCTTGTGTTTTTCTTCATGACCACCATTAGTTCCTTCAGGATTTAAGTAATCTCTATAGTTCTTATCATCCATGAGAGGAAGAGAAAAGGATGAATTGGAAAAAATTTCTACTATTCACAATGATTATCAAATATAATTTAACCCTGCATAATAAACATAACCATCTATTTAAACTGTTAGGTTTTAGGATACAATTTTATTTAATTTCACAACAGATCTAAAATAAAATGAAAATCCTTATTGAACCCCATTAAATATTTAAGTAATAATATTATTATTTTATGGTGTGAACTAAATTTGACTATTGATAATTTTCATTTGACCAACTTTAAAAGTATTATTTATCACCATTTGTAAACATGGACTTCTCATCATCATATACATTTATTTAATATTTAAATAAATATATAATAAAAATTAAATTTTTTTCCATAGTCTAGTGAATAAATTTTAATTTAATATTTATGATCAATAAAATATGAATAAAATTATTCCTTGATCTAAGAAATATTATTTTTTCCATTAATTAAATTGAAATAGAGATTAATCAAGTTCAATAAAAATAATTATTGTATGACCTTCTAGGATTCTTTTTCATTGGAATTATTTAGTCTTTTCTAATTTCCCTGATTACTATTTAGAAATCGGTCAAAGGACTCTATAAAAAAACATAATGTTTCATCATCAAAAACTCCATAAAAACATATGTTTTATTATATAATCTCTTTGTTACAAAATTTCCTCTAGTAGGTTTCACATCTGTGTCACCAACCTATATACTTGATATCATTCATTGACTATCAGAAAAATAATTCAATACTTCATTTCCATGGAACTTAATTCAAAAGTACCATTATGATCACAGGGTTGAAATATCAACCATCATAAATATGTAAGGGACAAATCCTTTATCGTCTTATTCACTAATAATATATCATTCATGAAACACACAACATACCCTACTTTCCAAAAATATATATAATCAATGTTCTGGTCATTAAATATAAGTGTGGTAGTCATGAAATTCATTAATGACAACATTAATGTCTAATTAATACTACACACACTGACAGATAGAAATATCTGATGACACATAATCATGTTGAATTTCTATTGGAGGGTATGTTCTCATAATATCCTATTTTAATGATTACCAAGTGAAAACATCATGACATGAAGAATCATCCTCTTATGTGTACATCAACCCAACATCCAGTGTAAAATGTTCCCCTTCATAGAATTATGTCCAACTGTATAACTCGGTTCATGAATATTATCATTGAATTTGAAGGTTTTAATCATAGATGAGACCTATTATGACCATTTCAATGTGAATATACTCTAATAAAAAATACCATTAAATTTATGCATAACAATAAAAAAATATTTAATGAGATATTTTACTAATGTTAAAATATCAGAATATACATGCAATACAATTTAAAAAAAGTATGTTTTTGAATAATAAATCCAATAGACACTAACATGAACTAGAAGCAACTGCCTATAACTTTACGTTTTCTTGACCTTACATAATGATCGTGTTTATTTTGAGTTCTATATTTTATCAAGGGGTCTTTCATGTTGTCTCAAAGGAATATTTTTATTACTATGACTTCACCACTCTATGGAAAATCACCCAATAAATTATACCTCTAATGTATGATCTTGGTCTGTTGATGTGACGTGGAACATTTTCAATAGCCACCACAACAATAATATCATAATAGAGTATAATGGGGTCGATACTATTAGGTACCATGTTAAGATCTTTGATAAAGTCCCATATCTAAACTGTTTTTGAGCTACCTTATAAGAGGAAGTATACTCATACTCGAGTGTCGAATCTATAATTATAGATTTCTCTGAGCTCTTCTAGATCACGCCACCTCCATTGAGAGTATAGATTTATCACATTTTATATCATATTGATCTTTTTGGAATATTGAATTTTCATATCCTCTGATGAAAAGTTCCCCATCTCCTCTATATACTAAGAACATATCCCTAGTATGTCTCATATACTTAAAGATAGTCTTTAATACCATTGAATGGAGGTAACTTATCTCAACTTTATATCTTTATACCACACTTAAGGAATATGTGATATCATTCCTAAAACATAACATTGAACATGTTGATAATATGATAAATTATTTTGATAGAATCCATTTCATCTTCTATCTTCCTCATGTGAATGAGGAAGTATTTTCCTAGATAGATGAGTACCATGTGAAATAAGAAATAATACCCTCTTGGATTGTTCCTTATTAAAACCCTTTAGTATATTGTAAATATATGTACCTTGACTTTGGTTGAGCAGACTCATGTGACTATCATGATGAATATTTATCCCAATAATATATAATTCTTCAAATAAGTCTTTCATGGATAATCATTAATTCAACAAGGCATGAACAAACTCTGAGAGTTTTATTTCATTTTCCATATATAATATTTAACTGATGTATACTATTATGAAAATTAACACACTCGCACTAAACAAATTATAGACATAAGACGCACAATGAAAATATATAGAAGAAAAATCCAGTATGGATTCATAAAAATAAAATATATTTTTTGAAATTGATATATGGTTTATTCTATAAATGGTTATTTGTAATTTTTCCACCTTGATGACATCCATTTTACAAAATATAAATTTGGTTTTGGTACATTTAATCTAGTTTAGAATCCATATATTCATTCCTCTTGGTAACATCTATGCCACTGAATACTTCCATATAGGATATAGGATAATTATTACCAACTAATAATAAGTCAAAATCATTGAGGAATAAAAAACTATAACATTCTAGTTATATACATTTTATTATACTCCTATGTTATACATGTTTATCTATAACATTATCATCCATGTTATTTTATTGATTTTTTTTATTTGGAAACATTCTTACCTTTAAACAAGAATTCACCAATATTTATTTATCTCCCACTATATATTTTAATGATATTATCCCCCTTAATGGATATGACATGTCTTTCCACTATAACCTTTTAATCTATAGGGCGGTATGTGTAATATCACCTCGTCTCCTTAGGGTATCGTATGAAGGTACAAAATGTGCCTTAGGGTTGACATTTTTTAACTAAAGAGACCCTAAAAAATCATAACAGCCCAACACATTTAAATGTGACAGTATGGATTTTCATCCATTAAAGTATTCATAGAGATTTGTATTTTTCATTTCAGTTGGAAATTTTTTTATTATATATATTGTTGTTTGTAAGGTGTATCTCTAAAAGGATAATGGAAGCTTCCAATGAATCATAATTAATCTAATCAAGTCTAAAAATTCATTTTACTCCATTCACATACACTATTCTATTGAGGAGTATATCTCGGATTAAGTTAAAATAGATTCCCAAACACCCATAAATAAATAGTACTATATTCATTATGATATTATCCACCACATTCCAAGAGGTGTTTCATCATCATCGTACCAAGCTAGTTCACAACATCATTATTTTATTGATTGAATATATCAATAGAATGTGAATTATTTCTCATCATTTATACATAATTATAACTACTAAAATAATCTGTAAATATTATAAAGTATGAGTACCCACCTATTTATTATATAATAAAGGGTCTAAGAACATCAGAATAAATAGTTACATGAATGTCCTTATCCCTTTCACATTTTCCATTAAATGTGTATTAGGTTGTTTTCCATTGTAAATATTTTTGACATATACAAATTAATTTTTGTTCAAAAGTATCTAAATATAAATCTTGGTGTAATTTAGTAAAAAAAATCCTTGCATGACATAGCAGGAGATTCCATAGTTTGGTGTGGTATGAGTCATGTGAAGTACTGTAATTATTGATTTCCATAACTTGTATTCCTTTATCCTACACAGAAAGATAACTATTTAAATTCCCCTTTCCATAATAATTTTTTGTATTATAAATAATATGAATTTATTCTCAAATTTAAAAATAAATTTATTTATATAAAGTATGGATATAGAAATAACATTTTTGGTATTGATTTCATAGAATTAAAATCTCTTAAAAAAATATTTTTCTCATTGGGAACATGAGTTGGTAGTCCCTAATTTCCAAATTAGTATTTATGGAACCATTGGATACACATAGATCTACCTCCCCTCAGACAATCTTCTTTGAATATACATGGTTCAATAATTTCAATACATATGTGAGAACCATAAGCTATATATATAACCCAATTTTTAGAAACATATAAATTAAACTCAATGACAAACACATCTAAATCGTCTCCTTGCTTCTTTTCATAGGTTCTGTTTTTCTTCAAGTGACCCTTAATTTAACAATCAAAACAAATGTCACCATGTTACCTTTATTTATACTCAATTTTTCTCGTCTATAAATGGATTTTTCATAATATTTATATATATATATATATATATTCTCTAGGAATATCATTTTATTAACCATATGTACATATAGAATATAATGATTTGTTTCTTCATTGTCATAGAAAAGAATAGTGAGAAGATCTGGGAGAGACTTATCCATATAGTTCATATTGAAATTAACAAAAATGAGAGATATGATATGAAAGAGTGATGCATGAATGAAATTGGTGTACTGTTCTTTATAAATCCCTAGATACTCTAATCACTCTATATATCCAATACATTTGACTAAATGAGGCCTAAATTGGGCACCCTCTTCATGAATAAATGGAAATAGAACCTTGGGTATCTAAAACCGTTATAATATAGATCTCTCAGGATATAATTTATGAAGATTCTCAAGAATATTATATGAATCCTTACCTTTATGATATTACATAAGGTCACTATAAATGGATCATAATATTATACATCAAAAATAAATTGCATCATCGAAGTGTTAATCATAAAAAAATATTCATGACTCACTCATTGGTTGGTGGATGAAGCAATGAGAATTATTGCACATTATATTTATGTTCATGGTGTAACCCAACATATAAGAGTCTGAATCATTCTTGAAACTTACTAGTAGTATGGAAATTGTATTTCTCTAATATTGATTGCAACAAAAAATTGGATGTTCAATTTTCTATTTATTCTACAATTACAAAAGATCATATTATTAATACATCACAATATCAAACGTAATATTATAAATAATGAATATAATTTTAATAATTATCCAATTATTTTATCGAGTCCCAAAATCCCTCTCCATTTAAAATACAATTTCATGTTTCTTAGGAAATCTAGGGGAAATGATCCATTTTATCATTTTCATAACCCAAGTCAGTTTATTTTTATTTACAAGAAGGTATTTAGGCACAAAGGTAGTTTTCAATTATCATCTTTCAACTCCTTGATCAAGTGAGAGGGTTCTCAAATATTGAAATCATAACTTGAATTTCCTTGAAACTTGACTCCATGTTACCCCATATCTATAATGGAATAATCTTCTAGATGTAAAATGGTAATGTAAACCAAAAACATTTACAAGAACACCACGTAAAAGTATGTGTCTAAAAAATGGCTGGTCAATCACAAAGATCTATTTGTTTCATTACTAATGAGGTTATGGAAGGATTTTCTGACATAATATTATATTAAGGTATTTTCTTTCATTAGGTATAATTTTTTTATATTTTACATGTATTGTTATTATTAAGTTGATTTTACATATTTGATTAACAATGTTTAAAAATATATGTATACACTATTTATTTAAATATCATCATTGATTACCAATCCAATTATTTATTGATCATGGTTTTGAATACATAAAATAAATAATTATTAATTGAAAAATAAATTAATTAATTAATGAAAAAATAAATTAATTAATTAATGATAAAATCACGAGCTTATATAATGGTTGATTTATTAGGATGAAAATTAATCGACCTATAAATTTGGGGAAAACTCGTCATCTCGGTCTTGAAAAAAGTTACATCATTTCATCTATCCTCATGTGTATCACCTAGGTTACTATATTCTTAGTTTTGTCTGCAACCGCTTCCACAAAGCTTGTGATACTTCATTTATTACATGTGTTCATAACTCACAAGTAGGTGTGTGAAACTAAAGGATTGGAGTAGGGGGACTGTATAAATAAACATGGACACACATGGACTATATATTAAAGGAGAGGGTAACATGAATGATATCATTTTTAATTTAGTTTTAAATAATTACATACCCTTTTAATAAAGGAAATCAAATAAAACCAACACATACATTGGTCTGGTCAAAGATCATGTATTTTCAAACACATACAACCAATATTAAAAAGTACACATGCTAAAATTTATTTCTATTTTTGGTTTATTAATAATATATGTGTTTGTATTAAATAAATAATTAATTAATTACATTTTATCTTGATTACCATCCAAAATCTCTTTGAGATACCAATCATAGATTTATTCATGAATAAAGGCATAAAAATATTTATAAATAATTACAACAAATTATTTCAGCATTGTTAATATTTTAAAAACATTATTACATATTCAAAAACATCTGTTGTCAATTGGTAAAAGTATGTTTCAATTTTTCAATTAATTATTTAAAGTAATTTTTTTTTCTATCCTTTGTTGGGATACAACACAACATGTAATTATGAGCTAAACAATAAAATGTCATTGGGATTTGGCATGTACCTCAGTCGGACTACACAACATGTAATAAACAGTAATATGTTGGGTATCATGCCTTTAATGTGTATGAATAACCCACAATGGACTCAACATGTTCATTAGATGTGAGAAAAAAAGATATAAACTTTAGATACACATTTTTGTGTTTTTCTAGCCATGTATTTTCATAACTCATCAAAGAACTTAGTTTATATTCCGAACATATAAATTAATTAGTTACACACTTCATACACTGGTTGTACACAATGTTCTATATTATCTAAATAAGATATTAGTATCACATTATTAGAAAGTGTGTATTGAAAAACGTGTTCAGTATGAATTTCCTTACTAAATATTGCAATCAATTGGACATGGACATTGGATACGCAACATGAAATGTGAATGGTCGTGTTCTAGGTTCACCCAGTCCTCATGTGGTGTGTAATAAATGCACTTTGTTTTGTTACTAAATGGGTTTTATTGACCCCTATTACACATCCACGTGTATTTCTCTTGGCTACAAATCATGTACTCTTCTTGCATGCCATGTGACGTAGTCTCACTGGCTATATTCAATGGAACATTCTAATGGAATCTCTAGTGGTTATTCATGTGTTCTTTGGAATTTATGAAAAATATAATACCATAAATATCGACAATTAATATATATAAAGTGTATTAATTAAAATACATATCAAATAATGAATAATTAACCAAATCAAATATCTAAGTATTATGGCAGATAATCAATCAAAAATTAAATGAGTAATTGAAAATTTAAATTTGACTACCCAGAAACCAATTCATGGTTCTGGTTGTAGTGGAAGCACATTGGTGGGAAAATAACCAATTATATCTTTTTGGGTTTATTGGATCATTCACCAATTGTGAATGATGTAAATGTCATGAAAAATAAAAATTTGTAATTGAATATTTAGATATAGAAGAACAAAAAACATCAAAGATCTCTATATATTAAATTTTTAATTCATTATATTATATTTAAATAGAGTTTACCTCATCATATTATATTTATTCATTAATGTCATAGATCATCTGAAAACACTTTTTTTAATACCAGTTTTGTGTTGAGAGGACCCTAAGTAGAGCCGCACTAGTGGTGATCGACAAGTTGTCATTTGATCTCTAAATGAAACCGATGGATTACTGGGTGCTCGGTTAGCATATCAATAGTCTGGTGTTTTTTTTCTTGATCTCTTATACTTCATTAAGGATTGATAAAATTTCTATAGTATTTTTTATTAATCAAATTAAGACATGTGGAGAAATTGACAGTCAATTGTGTTATGTGAAATGATTCTAAAATCATGACTAACCCTACATAATATACATCACCGTCTATTTATAATGTTAGGGTTTAGGTGAAACTGTTATTTAGTTATAGAAAGACCCATAAATAACATGATATAAATTATCAAAAATCATATCATATATAAATAAAAATATAATTATTTTATGGAGGGCAATAACTTGAACAACAATAAATATTATATTACGAGCTTTCTGATTAAGATTTATCACTAGAAATTATAATTTCCTGCTCGTCCTCCTCATCATATACTGAATAATTGAATAAATATTTAAAAAAATATTATGTTCATAGTATAGAGAATAAATATTTATTTAAAATTCATGATCAATGAAACATTAATAAAATTATTTTTTGGTCTTGAGAATAATATTTATTCCATTTACTAAATTAATATATAATATAGTTCTGACTAATGGAATAACATAGTGTGTGACCATATAAGATACTTTCCCATTAGAATTATATGGGCTTGTCTAATATATAATATCACAATCATGTATTGTGCATAGACATCTAAGAGAAATAATATAATATCCCAACATCTACAACCAAATGTAAATGCTTATTCTATAATATAATACCATTGTCACAATATATTATCAAATTCGTTGGACATACATATCATCAACCTATTTTCATGATATTTATTTATTCAAATATATTAAATAAACTTTTTGATACCCCCATTAACATGGAATTTAAGGATATGGTTTCATTTCAATCATAGGTCCAAGATATTATCTTCAATAAACATTAAGGGTAAAATACTTCCTTGACATATCCATTAATAACATGTTATTCATGATGTGTCCAATATACCAAACTTACAGTGAACATATGGAATCATAGTTTTCATCAGTAAATATATTTGTGTGAGTCGTGACATGAATTAATGATGATATTAAATAATAAGGACTATTAAAAATTATGGAATATAGGAATATCTAATGACAAATAAATTGAAGGGATTTCTAATGGTGAGAATGTTTTCATAATATTATGGCATGGAGATTACTGTAAAGAACTGGAACTATTATTTCTTCTTGAAATCAATGTTTCCTTATTCTATCACTTTAGCTAGTGTTTGGAAAAAAATTTGTTAAATTCATATGGATTTTATATGCTATGTTATGGTGTTTTGGAAGGTTTACTACCAAAAAAGGTGTTTTTTCCTCGTTTCAAAGAAGAAAACATAGAGGCCTCTTACGTCATGGTGGATATGGGCACACCACTTGGGTGTTGTATAATCAGAACAATAATGAAATAAGAATTATTATATTATATTTGGAGGCTTTTAGATTATGTTTCACCATAACCCAATTCATGGATGTTTGGATCATTGGAGATTTTTTTATAACAAATCAGACCATACCAGGGAGCAATTTACACATCAGTAGGAAATGGTTTTATAGAATTTGGTATTCGAGCATTAAAATCACTTAAATGGGTTTGTTACAATATTCATTTGGGGATCCAATTTTGGAATTGAATATGAAGATTATATGAGGCATTATAAATGGTCTCGTAAGTAGTTAAACCTTCGAAGAATCCAATAAATACCTATTATTTCTCATCATTTTGGAATTCCTTTTTTCTTAAAGAGATACATATAGGAAGCCATTCCACATTTCCCCCTCCTTTAACTATGGTTATTCTTTAAGTGGTGTTTCCATGCCACATCCATATTGCCTTCATTATAGAGGACTTCATTCACAGCTCTTTGACCAATGGTGTTACACTCTATAATGTGGGGTCTATTTCATCACTCTCTCCAAATAATAGCCTATGACCTATCCCATATAGAAACCTTGATTTCTGGAGTCCTATCCTCCTTCCTTCTTGGATTGACCCTGAGAATTCATTTTCATAGCTATTGATCCTTGGTATATTGTTTCAACCAATTTAATCTTATTTTAACCTTTTTGTGTTTTATAACCTATGAAAAGTTTGATTTGATTGGTTTTAGGATAACATAGAGTAAAATCATATTCTTATTACTATATATGTGTAGTTTGGGTAATGAAACCATTGACACGACTACATCGAAGTTGATAACTTGTGGTAGGAAGTTCCTTACCTCTTGGGATCCCGTTTAAACACGTTCCCATATTATGATATATTCATTGTATTATTTTATACCATGGTTGATTAGGATCACATATGGGTGTTTTTTTGGCACATGAGACCCATCGTGAAATTTGATCCCTTTAGTGATACTAGTTTATATTATGTCTATGCATGATTATTATCACATAATGTTATATGTGATGTAATATACTCATGATGTTATGATATTCTTGTATGTGTGATCAACCTATGTGTATGCTACCATGAATTGGTGGTTTTGAGTTGTACATGTGATAGGTGGATAATCATGAAATATTTATCCCATACTATGGGAGTTTGCTGAGTTACACATATAGTGATGAGGGACCTGAGCATAGGGTAAAGGTATGAGGTATCTATGGATTCCTTTTGAGGATGTGTAACACCCGAGACTGTTATGTTATATAAATCAAAAAAGGAATCTTTTTCTACACACAACACTTTCTTGGATTGCTTTACACGAAATCGCAACCTTCCTCGATAGCTTGTGTCATACGCAATACCGAGTTTCACTAAACAACGATATACTATTAAAATATTATTAAAACTAGCCGTTATGAATAGTAATAACCACTTTTTGAAATTTTATAAATTTTATTTTCAAAATGGACTTCATTTTTGGATTCGTAATATCGAAATTATCCTAGAGTGAAATTTTGTTATTTTTCTGAAAACTTTCAATTTTTGATGAATAGTGAAACCACTAAGTGGTAGTTAGAAAAACTGAATTTTTCATAAAACTTAATTTTACTGCTTCTGTGAGTGAAATTCTGAAAATCCGAGAGACATAGTTGATGTCAGTAAGTAAAATTTGGTTCAATGAGATGAAAATAATTTTTTGGTGAATAGTAACTTTTTACTTTTTTTACCACGGCTAAAAGTAAATAGGGTAATTAAGGGTAAAAATGATATTATTATTACCCTAACACATGTCCTAATTCTATTAGACAAATGTAATTCGACCAAAAACAAACATAGTAATAAAATATGACCATTTAGGCCCACATGGATTAGATTATGACATTTATTATTAAATTATTTAAGGAAGGGTTAAAATAGTTCAAATCAAAGTTTAATAACTAAATCATTTTTAATATGGAGTTATAAATAAGATAAATTCTACTATAAATATTCATTAGAAATATAAAAATATTTCCTACATAATGGTATTTTATTTGTAATTTTTAGGCATTAAAAAATTTAATTTATTTATGACACAAAGATGATGCAGTAATTAACTTATTAATGAAATATTGACATAATTGATGTTATAAACACAAAAATAAATGTAATTTGACTATTTTTATTAATTACAATAATTTTATATATTAATATGACATGTTATAATTGATTTAATTAACTTTTTTAGAACTAATCATTCTGTTATGATTTTCACAAAAATTAATTACTAAATAGTGTCAAAGTTGACATAAAATAGTTTTAAAAAAAAATATTATATTAGTAATTATTATTTTATTCCTAAAAATCTAAGGTTTGGCCAAATGACTTATATAAGGTTAAATATATTAATAATAAACAACATGGGGTTCGTTTGGCTGCTTATAGTAAGTTTATTAACCTTATAGTATAAGAACACAAGAAGACACGGTTAAAGTAAAATTATTTAACTTAATGTTAAATCTAAATGATAAGGTTAAAATAGGAACCTAAACATGTCTAAATTATATTGGATGAGATTATTTCGACCTATCCCCACTTTAGCCTTGAAATAAATCAATTTGGATCTATTTAAAACCGAACTTGACTTTATAATAAAATAATATGTTTAGTTATTCCAAAGGTACCCCTCTCCTCCCTTATAAAAGGGCACCTCCTCCCTCTCTTCCTCAAACCACATTGAGCCTTCAGGCTCGTCCAACCCCTACCAAGTTATCCTCTCCACTTCCCTAGATACATCCTAGAGGTCCTGGTCTTCTTCAAAGACCAATTTTAGTGCCCTAAAAGAAGGTTTCAAAGAAGCACTTCAAAGAATAGGTAATGTCCGTTACCGATTCTTTCATCTTTATTTATTCTTCCACTTCTTCTTCTTTAGTTGTTTCATTATGAAGTAATAACATTAGTATCAATCATATACTGATATGTTATTATAATTATGAAACAACCCTATTTCACCATCTATCCATCCTACGGAAAAAGAAATCACCGCGCGTGCGTACGTACGGAATACCGTCTCCACGCCGTGGTGTAATCTATTTTCCACCACCACCTTACTTGGATGGGTATAATGGTATAAATAATGACTATATATGACTATTATAAAGTGATACTAATTCTGAAATAGTATACATACACTCCAATACAATTCCACGAGCATAGAAACGATATCATCACTCGTGCGTACGTACGGAATACCGTCTCCACGATGTGATGCGACTCGTTCTACATGATCTTCATTTCATAATGATTATATAAATGAATTGAATGAATTAATATGATATATATTACACTAATACCATTCTGGAAATGAGGTATCTATAACCTAAAGAGAAGAATAAGAATTTATTCGACAAAACACACATAAGAACAAAAAGTTATAAACACCCGAATAACAAGTAGCAATGAAATTTTACTACTAAGAAGCTAAGAATATGACCAAATATGATATCATAAAAATAATTATGATTCTGTAATAAGTCAATAAAATTATTTAAATCATTATACAGGAGGTTCAGACACGTACAAAGCATATTGGACCTAAGGTAAGGGAAATATCACAATCTCATTTTTATCCGAGATTGTTTATACTTTGGAATTTACTAGGGTGAATTTTATCATCCACATACATGTTTCCCCAATATGTAATATTTACATCATTATACAATAGTTTATATCCAATTTTACACTTCTGTGAGTTTTTCGTAAAAGATATAAAAGGAATTTTTGTCGTTTTTTGTACGAGGTACTTTTTGACTTTTCCGACAAAAGTATGAGAAGAATGTTTTTTTAACTTATACGGCATGAATGGATTTTTAAAACATTATTTCCAAGAATCTTCCTTTACAAGTTTTCAAGTTTATTTTTAATCAACTTCTTTTAGTTTAAAATTGTACGACATGTTATGAAAGGAAAAGTGTTTTTGAAGAAGAAAGGATATTTTCCTCAAAAATGGAGTTCAAGTGTTTTATCAAAATTATTTTCCATCTAAGAAAATAAAGGGTTCTGTTTCTATCCCTATTATTACATTGATTTGACTATGTTGTGATGGAATTATTTTTATGAATTCCTTTATCTTATATGAATTGTTTTATGATGTCATGAGGTTCAAGATTCCCATTTTTATTACATGGGTTATGCTATGATGTATGGTTTATGATTTTGTGGCACACATAATAATGGTATCATTATGAGATGGGTGGGACCTATATCTCCCTCCAATGCATTGGGTAAAGATTTTATTTCTCATGAGATAGACATGGATGGAACGGTAGTTTATACCGGTTCAGTGAAACAGGACTGAAACGAGGGTGACTCGGTTCAGAAATGGACTTCGTCCACTAAGATAATATTGCCCATGAGTCTTCACTAATAAGAAATGATTCTATATGATTATGTGTGTATTCCACAAAGTTTCATGTTTTATGTTATGATTATTGGGATTACATTTCACTACTAAGACTTATCCCATGTTATGAAATTATGATCTCTTTTCCAGGTTAAGATTTCCAAAAGTTATGTGCTTATGTATATGATGTGATTGATATTTCTTTTGTTTACCCTTACTGAGCATTTGAGGTCACCCTTTTGTATGTTTTGTTTCCCCAGGTCAGAAAGAAGGTTATTAAGTAGAATATGCCAAAAAGGGACTCTAGATATGATGAAATAAATGGGAGGCAAAGTAGATGCTTTATGAACCAGTTGTTTATGTTTCCCAGTTTCTAAAGACACTATACATATACGGTCCTTTCTTGGTTTGGTTATATGTTGTAATAAGTGTGCTTCAATTCTGAACTAATAACAATGTATGTAAAGTATGGGTCGTTATAGTTGGTATCAGAGGAAAGGTATAGTCAACCTTTGGAAACTAGGATGTGAAAACCTTAGTAAGAACCCTAAGGATAAGTCTAAGCATAGAACACAATCTTAGTGTTTTAGAAATGTCCATGAATAACCTAGGATAAGACCTTAAGTGTGAAATTTTATTCTTGATTATGTGGTTTTCCTATTATAACTAGTTTTGCTCACACTATTCTTCTTGGTTTTAGTCAATGGCTGGAACCCGAAGGAACCGTGTTAATGCGGAATGCAACGGGCAATGCAATGATTTTCCCCCTGAGCAACCAAACGTTATGGGAGCTGGAATGCAAAATTGTGTAGCCATGCTCACACAACTTTCTCAAGCTATGAATCGTGCAGGACTTCCAAACGAGCAAAGGAAGGAGCAACATTCTGTTGAATCCTTCATGAGACAGTGTCCACCTTCATTCAGCGGATCTACTGATCCATTAGTTTCTGAACAATGGATTAGTACTACTGAAAAGATATTTTCAGTTCTTCAATGTTCTGGGCATGATAAAGTCATCTTAGCAGTGTATCGTTTGGAAGGTGATGCTGATCAATGGTGGAATCTTATTAAGAATACAAGGCAAAGGGATGAAATTGAGTCCATGGAATGGGACGAGTTCAAGAACTTATTTTTCAATAAGTACTTCCCTCGTATTCTCTAAACAAAGATGGAGAAAGAGTTTCTTTAACTGAAGAAAAAGGATGATGAATCTGTTGGTACCTATGAAGCAAATTTTACAAGACTTGCTAGGTACGCTTCTAGTATTATTATCCAACCTGAGAGCAAGATCGATCGATTATTTAGTGGATTAAAACCAATTCTTCAAAGGGCGTTAGCCATAAGGGACTTCAATAGCTACGAGGAAATCGTTCGATGTGCTCTCAAAGTTGAGATGGAGATTGGTGTAACCCATCAGTCATATGCATTTGATAAGAAGAGGAAAATGGAATTCAAAGGAAAATCTAAAGAGCACATTGAAAAGAAGATGATGTTTCCCTTATGCTCAAAGTATAGAAAGAAACATGGAGGGAGTTGTCTTAACGGGACAAGTAAATGTTTCAAATGTGGAAAAGAAGGTCATCGGGCATTTGAATGCCGCGATGATGGGAAGAAGATGTCTAATGATGTAAACAAAGGAAGGGATGCATAGAATGAACCTACTAAACTTCAATGTTTCAAGTGCAAGAAGATGGGACATTATGCCAATAAATGCCCTAATCCAAGGGTTGATGATGATGGTCGACGTCAACAAACTCTTAAGGCTAAAGACAAAGGAAAGTCACATGCAATTTCTATCAGCGATGTGGAGTACGATAACGATGTGGTGAAAGGTACACTTACCATCCACTCTAAAGTAGAAAATGTTTTATTTGATTCTGGATCCACCCACTCCTTTATTTCTGAAGAATTTTCTAAGGATATCACCGTATTACCTCATCAGTTAGATGTTGAGTTAGCTGTGACAACTCCTAATGGCACAAAAGTCGCATCAAAAGTTTATAATTCTTCTCTGATCGATGTTTGTGGGAAAGTGCTTCCTGCAAATCTTGTGATCTTTACTATAGTGGAATTTGATGTGATTCTTGGCATGGATTGGCATTCTCTACATGGAGATTATATCAATTTCCAAAGAAGGGAAGTCACATTTCATATTCCAGATCAATCTATGATCGTCTATCGATGCAAGGATGAACATAACCTTCCAGTGGAAATTTCTTCCATTTTATGGGTATTGATTCCACTAAATGAAGGTTATTTATCTCAAATGGTTGGTGAGAAACTCACGATTAAGAATATGCCCATTGTACGGGAGTTTGATGATGTCTTTCTGGATGAATTACCAGGTCTTCCACCGAATCGTGAAGTTGAGTTTTCAATAGAACTCGTACCGGGTGCTTTGCCTATTTCAAAGACACCTTATAGAATGGACCCAATTGAGTTGCAGGAATTGAAGAAGCAACTCCAATAGAATCTTGATAAGGGGTTCATACGCCCTAGTGCATCACCTTGGGGAGCACCTGTTCTGTTTATTAAGAATAAAGATGGATCAATGAGACTCTGTATTGATTATCGAGAACTTAACAAGATCACTATCAAGAACAAATATCCTCTCCCGCGCATTGATGACTTATTTGACCAACTACGCAGAGCTCAATACTTTTCCAAGATATATCTTCATTCAGGGTATCATCAATTAAGGGTCAAAAGGGAGGATATACCAAATACGGATTTCCGCACAAGGTATGGACACTATGAATTTATAGTGATGCCATTTGGTCTTACTAATTCCCCTGCTATCTTCATGGATCTAATGAATAGAGTCTTTAGAGACTATCTTGATCAATTTTTGGTAGTCTTTATAGATGATATTCTTGTCTATTCAAAGAGCAAGGAAGAACATTAAGATCACTTGAGAATTATATTGAAGACCCTGAGAAAGGAGAAGTTTTATGCCAAATTTACCAAGTGTGAATTTTGGCTTCAAAAAGTTGCATTTTTGGGTCACATAATCTCAAAAGTGGGGATATCTGTGGATCCTGCAAAAACAGAGGTTATCGAAAGATGGTCGAGACCAACAATAGTAACTGAGATCCAAAGTTTTCTTGGTTTGGCTGGATATTATCGACGTTTTGTGAATGATTTTTGATGATTATCTAATCCACTCACCATGTTTACCTGGAAAGGAGTAAAGTTTGTTTGGACGGAAGAATGTGAAGATAATTTCAAGGAGTTGAAAAGAAGGTTATCCAGTGCACCTGTGCTCACAGTGCCTTGTAGTGGAGAAAGGTTTGTGATCTATAGTGATGCATCCAAGAAGGGATTTGGGTGTGTTATTATGAAAAATGATATGGTGATAGCTTATGCCTCATGACAGTTGAAAATACATGAGAAAAATTACCCAACTCATGATTTGGAGTTAGCTACGGTAATCTTTGCATTAAAGATTTGGAGGCATTACCTTTATGGTGAAAGGTGTGACATTTATACTAATCATAAAAGTTTAAAGTATATTTTCACACAAAAGGAGCTGAATATGCGCCAAAGAAGATGGTTGGAGCTGATTAAGGATTACGACTGCTCAATCCACTACCACCCTGGGAAAGCAAACAAGGTGGAAGATGCATTAAGTCGACAAGACCATGCTAGTTTATCCATGATGAAGATCACAAAAGATCCAATATTTATGGATTTACAAAGGATGGATCTTGGAATTATAATGAAAGGGGAAAAATCTTATCTTTCTCAAATGAATGTTCAACCCTCTATACATGTGAAGATTAAAGAGGCACAGAAAGAAGATGTCGAGTTACAAAAGAAGGTGAGAAATGTTCCTGAATTCAACCTTGATTGTGATGGGATAATAAAGTTCAGGAATCGGGTTTGTGTTCCTCCTATCCCCGAATTCAAGAAGGAGCTGCTGGATGAGGCTCATAGTTCTTCATTCTCTATTCATCCTGGAAGCACGAAGATATATAGGGACTTGAAAGATTACTTCTGGTGGGATGGCATGAAAAGAGATGTTGCTGAATATGTCTCTCGATGCTTGGTTTGTCAACAAGTTAAAGCTGAGAGAAAGAAGTATAAGGGGATGTTACAACCATTACCCATACCTGAATGGAAATGGGAAAACATCACTATGGAATTTGTCACAGGACTTCCTAAAACATCCAAAGGCAATAATGCTATCTGGGTCATAGTTGACCGTCTTACAAAGTCTGCACACTTCATTGCTATTAGAGAGGATTTCTATCTGGATCAGCTTTACCAAGATATATGTAAAGGAAGTGGTAAGATTGCATGGAGTAATACTTTCTATTATATCTGATCGGGATCCGAGATTTACCTCGAAGTTCTGGAGAAGTCTTTAGAATACTCTGGATAAAGAGTTGAGTTTCAGAACTGCTTATCATCCTCAGACAAACGATCAGTCTGAGAGAACAATTCAAATCCTAGAAGATATGTTGATGGCTTGCTCTATGGATTTCAAAGGTGGTTGGGATCAAAACCTACCATTGGTAGAATTTTCTTATAATAATATCTTTCACTCCAGTATTCAGATGGATCCTTATGAAGCTCTCTATGGAAAGAAATGCAGGACTCCAACTTGTTGGGATGAAGTTGGGGAAAGAAAGCTATTAGGACCTGATCTCATTGATGAAATGGCAAAAAAGGTCAGATCTATTCAACAACACATAAGAGCAGCTCAGAGTCGACAGAAAAGTTATTCCGACAATCGAAGAAAAGACCTACAGTTTGAAGTGGGTGATAAAGTGTTCTTATGAATATCTCCCTAGAAGAGGGTTATGAGATTTGGAAAGAAGGGGAAGTTGAGCCCTACATATATCAGTCCTTTTGAAATACCGGATCATGTTGGAAAGGTATCTTACCGATTGGCGCTTCCACCGAATCTCTCTCAAGTTCACGATGTGTTCCATGTATCTCTCTTGAGAAAGTACATACATGATCCTTCACATGTACTCAGCTCAGAAGTTATACCGCTGGAGCAAGATCTTTCTTATGAAGAACAACCGATAGAGATTCTGGATCGTAGCGAAAAAGTCCAACGAAACAATACCACTCGATTGGTGAAAGTTTTATGGAGGAACCACCAATTATAAGAAGCTACATTGGAGCTTGAGGATATGATGAGGGAGAGGTATCCTCATCTATTTGTTACAAAGTGACGAATTTCGAGGGCGAAATTCATTTTAAGGGGGGTAGAATGTAACACCCGAGACTGTTATGTTACATAAATCATCAAAGGAATCTTTTTCTACACACAACACTTTCTGGGCTTTCTTTACACGAAATCGCAACCTTCCTCGATAGCTTGATTCGTACGCAATACCGAGTTTCACTAAACAACGATATACTATTAAAATATTATTAAAACTAACCGTTATGAATAGTAATAACCACTTTTTGAAACTTTATTAATTTTATTTTTCAAAATGGACTTCATTTTTGGATTCGTAATATCGAAATTAGCCTAGGGTGAAATTTTGGTATTTTTCTGAAAACTTTCAATTTTTGATGAATAGTGAAACCACTAAGTGGTAGTTAAAAAAACTGAATTTTTCATAAAACTTAATTTTACCGCTTCTGTGAGTGGAATTTCGAAAATACGAGAGACACGGTTTATGTCAGTAAGTAAAATGTGGTTCAATTAGATGAAAATAATTTTTTGGTGGATAGTAACTTTTTACTTTTTTACCACGGTTAAAAGTAAATAGGGTAATTAAGAGTAAAAATGATATTATTATTACCCTAACACATTTCCTAATTCTATTGGAAAAGTTTAATTCGACCAAAAACAATCTTAGGAATAAAATATGACCATTTAGGCCCACTTGGATTAGATTAGGACATTTATTATTAAATTATTTAAAGAAGGGTTAAAATAGTTAAAATCAAAGTTTAATAACTAAATTATTTTTAATATGGGGTTATACATAAGATAAATTAGACTATAAATATTAATTAGAAATATAAAAAGATTTCCTACATTATGGTATTTTATTTGTAATTTTTAGACATTAAATAATTTAGTTTATTTATGACACAAAGATGATGCAGTAATTAACTTATTAATGAAATATTGACATAATTGATGTTATAAACACCAAAATAAATGTAATTTGACTCGTTTTATGAATTACACTAATTTTATAGATTAATATGAAATGTTAGTATTTATTTAATTAACTTTGTTCGAAATAATCATTCTGTTATGATTTTCACAAAAATTAATTACTAAATAGTGTCAAAGTTGACATAAAATAGTTTTTAAAACAAATATTATATTAGTAATTGTTATTTTATTCCTAAAAATCTAAGGATCGGCCAAATGACTTAGATAAGGTTATATATATTAATAATAAACAACTTGGGGTTTTTTGGCTGCTTATAGTAAGTTTATTAACCTTATAGTATACGAACACAAGAAGACACGGTAAAAGTAAAATTATTTAACTTAATAATAAATCTAAATGATAAGGTTAAAATATGAACCTAAACTTGTCTAAATTCTATTTAATGAGAGGATTTCGACCCATCCCCACCTTATCCTCGAAATAAATCAATTTGGAGCTATTTAAAACCGAACTTGACTTTATAATAAAATAATATTTTTAGTTATTCCAAAGGTGCCCCTCTCCTCCCTTATAAAAGGGCACCTCCTCCCTCTCATCCTCACACCACATTGAGCCTTCATGCTCGGCCAACCCCTGACACTTTCTCCTCTCCACTTTCCTACAGACATCCTAGAGGTCCTGGTCTTCTTCAAAGACCAATTTTAGTGCCCTAAAAGAAGGTCTCAAAGAAACACTTCAAAGAAGTGGTAATGTCCGTTACCGATTCTTTCATCTTTATTTCTTCTTCCACTTCTTCTTCTTTAGTTGTTTCATTATGAAGTAATAACATCAGTATAACTCATATACTGATATGTAATTATAAGTATGAAACAACCCTATTTCACCATATATCCATCTTACGGAAAAAGAAATCACCGCGCGTGTGTACGTACGGAATACCGTCTCCACGCCGTGGTGTAATCTATTTTCCACCACCACCTTACTTGGATGGGTATAATGGTATAAATAATGACTATATATGACTATTATAAAGTGATACTAATTCTGAAATAGTATACATACACTCCAATACAATTCCACGATCATAGGAACGGTATCATCACTCGTGCGTATGTACGGAATACCGTCTCCACGATGTGATGCGACTCGTTCTACATGATATTCATTTCATAATGATTATATAAATGAATTGAATGAATGAATATGATATATATTACACTAATACCATTCTGGAAATGAGGTATCTATAACCTAAAGAGAAGAATAAGTATTTATTCGACAAAACACACATAAGAACACAAAGTTATAAACACCCGAATAACAAGTAGCAATGAAATATTACTTCTAAGAAGCTAATAATATGACCAAATATGATATCATGAAAATAAGTATGATTCTGGAATAAGTAAATAACATTATTTAAATCATTATACAGGAGGTTCGGACATGTACAAAGCATATCAGACCTAAGGTAAGGGAAATATCACAATATCATTTTTATCCGAAATTGTTTATACTTTGGAATTTACTGGGGTGCATTTTATCATCCACATACATGTTTCCTCAATATGTAATATTTACATCATTATACAATAGTTTATATCCAATTTTACCCTTCGGTGAGTTTTTAGTAAAAGATATAAAAGGAATCTGTTTTCGTTTTTCGTACGAGGTACTTTTTGACTTTTCCGAAAAAAGTACGAGAAGAATGTTTTTTTTAACTTATATGGCATGAATGGATTTTTAAAAAATTATTTCCAAGAAGCTTCCTTTACAAGTTTTCAAGTTTATTTTTAATCAACTTCTTTTAGTTTAGAATTGTATGACATGTTATGAAAGGAAAAGTGTTTTTGAAGAAGAAAGGATATTTTCCTCAAGAATGGAGTTCAAGTGTTTTGTCAAAATTATTTTCCATCTAAGATAATAAAGGGTTCTGTTTCTATCCCTATTATTACATTGATTTTACTATGTTGTGATGGAATTATTTTTATTAATTACTTTATCTTATATGAATTGTTTTATGATGTCATGAGGTTCAAGATTCCCATTTTTATTACATGGGTTATGCTATGATGTATGGTTTATGATTTTGTGGCACACATAATAATGGTATCATTATGAGATGGGTGGGACCTATATCTCCCTCCAATTCATTGGGTAAAGATTTTATATCCCATGAGATAGACATGGCTAGAACGGTAGGTTATACCGGTTCCGTGAAACAGGACTGAAACGAGGGTGACTCGGTTCAGAAATGGACTTTGTCCACTAAGATAGTCTTGCCAATGAGTCTTGACTAATAAGAAATGATTTTCTATGATTATGAGTGTATGCCACAAAGTTTCATGTTTTATGTTATGATTATTAGGATTACAATTCACTACTAAGACTTATCCCTTGTTATGAAATTATGATCTCTTTTGCAGGTTAAGATTTCCAAAAGTTATGTGCTTATGTATATGATGTGATTGATATTTCTTTTGTTTACCCTTACTGAGCATTTGAGCTCACCCTTTTGTATGTTTTGTTTCCCCAGGTCAGGAAGAAGGTTATTAAGTAGAATATGCCAAAAAGGGACTCTAGATATGATGAAATAAATGGGAGGCAAAGTAGATGCTTTATGAACCAGTTGTTTATGTTTCCCAGTTTCTAAAGACACTATACCTATACGGTCCTTTCTTGGTTTTGTTATATGTTGTAATAAGTGTGATTCAATTCTGAAGTAATAACAATGTATGTAATGTATGGGTCGTTATAGGATACACTCAAGGTATCTGTGATTTTCCAAGTTTCATTCACTATATGGTTTTCTATGAATATGAGAACTAGATATTCTCAACTAAAGGAAATCAGGTGACATGGCCCTCTTGATGGATAGATGATGATAGGTTTTGTGCTCACATGACATTGTGAGGACACCATAAAATTCCTAGATTGGTTACTAAGAATTATTTTGTGGTCTCTTGTCATAGATCCAAACCAAGTAAGGGTAGAAGTTTATGGTGTCTTGGTAATTTCATAACCAATTATTTTTTATTATATGTTTATGAATTTTACTCACCTAAAATTATTATAGAATTATATTGTTATACGCAGCCACACTAGGTATAATATGAATTGATAGTGTCCAACTGAGTCTTGTACTCACACCCAAATTCGAAGTTTATATGTTCTTTTAGAATTGATAATCGATCCAAAAATGGGAAAGGCCCCCATAGTGGAAAACATAATAGTGGAGGATGGAGCTAGACATGGAAAATGATGAAATTTGGTTTACCATATAGTTTTTTTGTTTGGTTGTCTTCTTTTATTGCACTATAAAGTCATTCCACATTAAGGATTGTTTCATATAAGAAATATATTCCATTTATTTGATTTATTATGATTACACTAATTTTTTATTAATTATATTATTATTATCAATTATATGGGATGATATAGAGGGTATTGTATGCTTATTGACAGAATCAGACTATCACTTCTATTTGGAATCCTTTTCCCTATGAGTAGGTGTACATGAGGCCACATAACATACTAGATTAGACCTAGTGGTTTGGGCCTGGATGTTAGAAATTGGGATCAAAGGGTAAGAATTTAATAACTTTTTCTTCTATTTTCCTTAATTTTGGATAGGGTATAGAGGATATTTGATGGTGGGGACTCAGGTATGGGAACTATTCCAGTGCCTAGACAACACTGTATAGTTAACTCCCAAGTTCTAATAAGGGGATATATTATCTTTTTCAATTACTACTGACTAAATTATCCTTTGTTAATTTGAATGACGTTGATATGAGATTTATGAGATTTCACGTATATTAATGCATCATTACTAGGTATTTAGGTTAACAAGGCATGTGTATATATGCATTTTTATGTAGAATGGTAGTATTTTTACTAAATTCTTTAATTTATGTTATCTGTTCGGGTTAATTTTCATAATTATGGGATTTTTTAAATGATAGTTTTATATATCTAAATTTAAATGTATATTTATAATTTAGTATAATAATTTGTTAGTATATATATATATGATGATTGTGAGTAACATGAAGGGAAAAAATCTGGGTTAGTTCTTGGAGATTTATACCATGGGTTGACAGTAGTCTCCTAGAAAATAAACTATGTGATACAATAAAATTAATAGGACAATTTTATATTACTAATGTTATTTTGGTTGTTAAATATTTCACCTCCCCAATATTAGGTGGGATTTACATCTTGATAGGCTACTCCAAAGACTTCACCCACACTATAACACTGTGATATTGTAATAAATATTTCTTTTTAAAGAATTTTAATTCTTTAATAGCTTAAATTCCATGCAATCGTGATATTAAATGAACCATGAGCCAATGTAAAATGGCCAATATAACATTTCTGTTAAATTGGTGGAAAAAATATGACTATCTAATTTATGAAAATAAGTTGAGAATTTATTGGATAATTAGAAACTAAATTATAAACCAATTGAATAAACCTATTTTTATGCAAACAAAGTCATTTTTTCTTTATAAATTAAATTAATTTATATCAGTGTTGAAAATAAAGAGATAAATATGTTATTTATTCAACTAATATAATTTTATATTCATCCAATTTATTTTATAGGCATATTCTAAGAATAAAGTTTCTTCATGGAATAAAAAAGATATATTTTTGAAAAGGGAAATTTTACCGCCATTTAATTGAGAACCCATTTTAACTACATTTTTTGGTAATTTTATAATTTTTATATGAATAATAAAAAATTATAATTGAAATATGGGAAAAAAATATACATTGGATAAATGTTTGGTAATTTTTCGGTAAGTTTCTTGTTTTAGTGAAATACATATTTTTACTAAGGAAACGTTATGTTTCATTGAATGTATTTACAAGGTAAGAATATGTTTTCAATTAGTTTTAAAATTTAATTAGTTCATTTTAATTTAAAATGGTAAAATTATGGTTACACAAAATGAGTTTGTATACAATTTTATTGTAACAACGTTTAATATTTAAAAAGGAAATTTGTTTCAAAAAAAATTCATGGCATTTGACAATTTTTATTTGAAAATAAAATTTGAAACATAAATGTTATGAATTATAAAAAATGGATTAAAAAATGGATTCATAAGGAATATATTTATTTAATAGGTTCATTTTATTTATTTCCACTATGAATAGTAACCATGGTAAAATCTATTACCATGATAATGGGTAATTTAGGTAATTTAGGTTAAAAAAATTATAAGCACTATAATATGACCCTAAAAAATGTAAAAAATTATGTTGATGAAATATATTAGACCCTCAACATGTAAGGATCTAAATTAAGTAATTTAATGTGTACCTTTCTCAGAAAATGACAGATATAATAGATAAATCAAAGAAAGACACAAAAGGTCATTTTCATTGCATACATTCCCTTATGTGTCCACATAGGGAAAAATTTATGTAATGATCAAATATTTATGTAATTTTTTAAAATAATAAATATATTTTCATAATATAATTTTACTCCTGAATGTTTCGGTCACTTAAATAAAATTATCAAATTTTTTATATTTTATTTAATGAAAATTTAAAGGTGTCACATTTGTGTTTTAACTAATATATCATTTTTTAGGGTCAAACAATATATATATTTCACTATAAATATACTTCTAAAATATAAAATTTTATCTCATCATGTTATTTTATTATTAATTTTTATTGAAAAAATAAATATATTCCATAATTACATGACACTGATGTAGTAATTGTTTTATTAATGGAATTATAAAAAAGTTATTAAAAATATTACAAAAAATTTATTTTGACAAAATTATTATAATCAATTACTTTAATATATGAAAATTACCACTTAGGGATATAATAATGTTTTTTTTCTGAATTTTAATTTTTATCTTGATATTTTTAAAAATCCAAGAAGAGAATAATGTGAAAGTTGACACTATTGATATTTTATCAAAATAATATTTTATTAAATAAATAAAAAATAATAAAACATATTTAAAAATAAAAAAATGTGGTGTAAAATGTTTTAAATTTATCACTTAATATTTATTTTACATCAAATAAGTAAAAAATAAAACTTCTTAATATTAAAATATTTGTTACCATAGATAAAATTAAAATATTATAACTATGGTATAATAAAAATGAAAGGGTTTAAATTAATACCAAAACGTTTCTAAAAACTATTGGTTGATGAGATTACATCCTTATATCATCTCACCTTTTTATTATTGACATTTTTTGTGTTATTTTTAATGATATCTAATTTATTATAAATTAATAGTTTTGAAATACCAAAGTCCCCCCCAATTATAAAAGGGCACCACCTACCTCATTTATTCACAACTCCATGAAAATTACATATTGTCCATCCCCAGTTCGTTTACCTTATCAATATTCCTAGACAAATTCTAGAGTAACATTTATTATCAAAAGACTGAGTCTAGTGTCCCTAACAAGAGATCTAGAGGGAACTCGCCAAAGAAGATGTAATCTCCTTTACTAACTCTCTCAAGATACTTTCTTCATCTACTTCATCTTAATTTTATATTTTCATTATAAATTAATAAATACACTATAAATTATATTCTAATATTTTATCATTGTTATGGAATGATCATAATCCACCTTCTAACCATCCTATTTAAAATGAAATCATGGCGTGTGCGTACATACGGCCTACCGTCTACACGTCGTTGTGTAATCTATTTTTCATCCCCACTTTACTTAGATGGGTTTAATGATGAAAATAATAACTATATATGTTTATTTTAACATGATATTGATTATTTAATAATATATAAACCATCCCCTTCAGTACCATTTCACTTTTAATTGGATGATATCATCTCTCATTCGTACATACGACCTACCGTCTCCATAAAGTGATGCAATTAATTCTCCATGATCACCATAAAAGAATGATTATAAAAATTTATAGATTTAAAAATATAATATATATTCCCTGATTATAATTTTGAATATTATTTAACTATATTTTATTTGTAGCAACTGGAACTTATATGACAAAACATGCATTAAAAATAAAGCAATTAACACCCGAAATAATAGTGATAATGAAATATTATTAAATGGGTGATAATATAATATAATATGATATCATAAATATAAATATGGATATGAAAAATGTTAATATTAATAGTTAAACCATTATACATTAGTTTAAAATATGTAAAAAGAAACCCATACCTATGGTAATGAGAAATTTTGCAATCTCATTATTAAATGAGATTGTTTATATGTAAGTATTTACTAGGGTATATTTATTATCCATATAGATATTACTTCAAGTATTATAAAAAATATTAATTCTATTATTATAAAATTTTTTAAATGCATTTTTACTAATTTATATGTTTTTACTAAGTGGGTTGAAAGGATTAATTTGTTGTTTTCCTGACGAGGTATTTTTTGTCTTATCCTAGAAAAGTATGAGAAGAATGTTTTATTTTAAATTAAACTATATGAAAAAAAAAATTATGCTTTAATGTCCCCTTATTTACATGAATCTTTACTTATATGATTACAAGTCTATTCTCCAATAATTTTTTTCTTTAATTATTGTGTGATATTTTATGAAAATAAAATGTTTTCAACAAATAAAGGATATTTTACTCAAGAATTATTTTCAAGTGAAATCTTAAATGTTTCATTTTATTAAATGGTGAATTTTTTCAAGAATTATAAACCTATTTTTCCTATGTTTTTTATATTTTTATGATGGAATGATATTTATGAATCCCAATTTCATTCCATGTGTTATCTTATGATTAATTGATGTTTATGAAACCCATTTCTTTTCATTGGTTCTAATAAGATGAATGATTTATGTTCTTGTGTAACACATATGAAGTGCCCAGATCAGTGTGAATCACTGAGAGGGGGAGGGGGTGAATCAGTGATCCCTTAAAACTTTTTACTAATTGATTCTTATCAATTAAACCTCTATGGCTTGTTAAGGCCTCGATCCACTCTTCTTATGTCTCTCAACCTTTCCCGGATAATGCAGTAATGAAAAGGCACTGGACACAAGGATTTACAAGGTTCGGCACCAAAGTCCTACATCCTTTCCATGCTCTCCAAGCATGGATTCTCCATTATAACCTGTTAAAATTACAATGGCCGATACAGCTTCCCACCGTATCTCTCCTGAATCCCACAGGAGGGTCTTTATACTACTTCACACAGTGTTACCAGAGTCCCACTGGCCTACTCCAGAATCCCACTGAAGACTTCTTCTCCCTGAGTCCCACAGGGTCTTCTCTTGGCTCCTCGAGTCACACGAGTAGCTCTTCTTCACTTTAAGTTCTTCAAGTAACTTCAGCAGCCTGGGATAAAGGCTGCTGGCCTTGCTCTTCTCTTCTGATCACTTGTGGTTGATCAGGGCTTCTCGTCTAGCTCAGGCTTTATCTCCTTCTTCAGGATGACCTGGCTTCTCTCTCCAACTACTGAATACTCAGACAACTGATATCTTTAACTTTGGTCTGGTCCAGTCTCACTTCACTTCAACTTCATGCACTGAATGCATGGCAACTCTGAATCCTCATGCACTGACTGCATGGCCTTCTCAAATCTCTTCAAGAACTCCTGGTCTTGGACTCCTCAAATGCACACCACTGATTTGGCTCTGTTCACGTGTGCACGTTCATGCATGCATGCATGCACTTCCCTCTTTCTCCTCTTGGTGCAATAAACCCTCAAAGGGTGTAGTCACTTTAAGCACACACCTTCTCACTAAACTTCTTCACACACTTTATTCTCTTTTGATTACACACATAAATGTGTGTTATACACTAGTGTGGATATTTTCACTTCTTCTTAGTGTGTACACACTTTGTTTTTCACACACACTAAGGTTCGGCCACTTCTTTTAATTTGCACACACACTTGAGACTTGGCCTTCACACTTCTTGTTGCACACTCTTAAATGACCGTAGGGTGTTCCTCTTCAATTTTCACACACACACACTCAAATAAGGTGTGGTCTTCACTTTACCCACACAAGGCTACGGCCTTCCACTTCACTTGGCACACAAGGCACTAAGGCCTCCTCTTCTTGCACACCCCAAAGGCTACTGCCTCTTCTTCAAATGCACACACAAAGTGTGTTCTTCAATTTGGAACTCACACAAGATGTGGTCTCGGCCTCTACTTGCACACACCCAAGTTGTGGTGGTCTTCTTGTTTCACACACACCCAAGGCTACGGCCTTTACTTGCACACACCCGAACTCAAACTAGTCGCGCAAGGGGGTGTGTCCACTCTCAACAGTCGTGCAAGTCCTCAGTGCAAGGGACAGTCGCGCAAGGTACATGAGCACCGCGGGGCCCTTCCTCCTGTCGCGCAAATTCACGAGCAGAGAGGGTGACAACCACGGGCGCGCAAGGATGCGGCCGCGGGTCTTCCTGTCGCGCAAGGAAGGCGCACAGGGGACTCCTTCCCTTCACCTCTTTCGCGCAAGGGGTGCGTGAAAGGAACTCCTTCGGGCCTCGGGTGGCACCGAAAATTTCAGCCGCACAAATATAATTGCGCAGGGGCTTCAACTTCGCGAGGCAAAGCTCTCACAGGACTCGGATTTTCAACAAGGTTTCAGCAAGCAATACCGAGAGCATGGGCTCTCCTTTTATAGGCAGAGAATCCTCAAAACTTCCGCGTGAGATAAATCTCAAATCCCCGAAAGTTTCAGTTCTTTAAAAACTTTCCAAATCTTGAATTTACTCTCTGTTTCACGCGGGTATTCTCTTTTTATTTTTCTCTTCGTGCATGCGACTTAGAACACATGCACGGCCTTCTCTTAGGCTTATGCATGCAAAGCATGCTCTCCACGTGGCCTCGGCACCTTCGGTTGCTTCGGCCGAACTTCAAATTCCTCCACTGGTAGCATGCGTGCTTCTTTCTTGCATGGATGTGTTCGTTATGCTTAGACGATCTCAATGGAGTCTTCGGATCGAACAATGATGGTCGGGAGCTCGAAAACCGGTGCTCGGAGGGCTCTGGTTCAGCGGCTGCTCGCGGGTGGCCTTCGGGGTGGCTCGACGAAGGAGATGAGCTGGGAGCCGTTGGATCGGCCGATCGAAATACATCGGACGGCCGGATAGATCGCGGCGCGCGGCAGATGAATCGTGCGGCGCAGATCAAGCGCGAGATCGCTCGGACGGCCTGCATTCACTCTGGGTGAATTTTGCGCGTCCCACAACGAAACCTCTCGCGGTTTTCACGCGGCTTATTACCATGCCGCTCCCTCAACCCCGCAATTGAACTTCTCCCCTCTCGGTGCCGCCCCGCACTGAGTTCTCCCTGCGGGCGCGCTCTGCGCCCACTCTATGCTCCTCGCGGGCGCGCTACTAGCGCCCACTATGCACACACCGGGTGCGCGGGCTTCACCACCGCGTGCCCTCGGGGCTTATACACGGCCCCGGCCTCTCGGGCTGGCCCCATGGGATCGCCCTTGGGCGTGGCGACCTCGAGTCCCACATGTGCCTTGGGGTTGAACCCTTAAGGCTGGCCCTTGGTGGCATATTTTTTGCCTTCTTAAACACTAAGTACTTTGTATAAGGACTAAGTGTAAAATTCCATGTGCCACAACTCTTCTTCTCCATTTCTTCTCTTCTCCCACATTTCTATTCTTCTTCTTCATTAGAATTCCTCCATTCTTCTTAAAAAAATAATCTTCACTTAGGAGGGAATTCCCAAAGGTTCTTCATCAACCGAGCTCTTGAATCACATAAAATCTCCAATGTGCTTCGTTGATCAAATCAGAGATCAATTGGATCTTCTTCTGATTCTCATGCACTAAGTGATAGTGCATGGACTTTATTAATGCACATCATCCACTTAGTAGTTTTGGATGGATCTTCTTAAACTCCTCATGCATTGTCACTACAATGCATGGTCTTCTAATCATGTTGTGACATTGTATCCAGTTGATACAAGTTCTTGGAACTTAAATATCAGTTCAACAATCGTCTGATTTCCATGGAGAATGTTTCAACCATATTCTCCAATGCCACTTAGTGAATCTCCTAAGTGAAATTCCTCTAAGTTCCATGGCCATTCTCCTTCATCACCAACACCATCACAACCTTTTTCATTCACATCTTGACATTCCTTGACTTCCATTCATTCCAAGACAACTTCATGCCTCATTGACAACAAATTAAACACAGTGCACTTCAATCTCCCCCTTTGTATTTGTTGTCAATACACTCCTTCAGCACATATGAATGGGTCAATATGTGTGCCAATATTTCTCCCCCTTATTGGCAATCAAATGAAAAGGTGTGGTGTGGTTCACTTTCAAAAATATCTCTTCCTCCCTTTGAAAAGTATTTTCTTGAAAAACACTGAGAGAGAGGGATGATGTCACATGTTCTCTTTAGCAAAGAACCTTTAGTAAATCAGCTCTAAGTCTACTTGAGCTAACCCGGTGTAGAAAACAAGAGTGATATGACCAAGGAATTCAAAGTTGTCCATAATTCTCTACACATGTGAGATCATTCTTAGGGGTTTGAATTTTTTTTTCATATATAACAATGAATTGCTATATCCTGCACATACTCCTCAAAACTCATTAGAAAGTTCAGTGCAAAGATAAAGCTCCCCCTTTCATCCATCTGTCTTCAATCCATACTCCCCCTTAATTGACAAGATAAACTCAATTAAGAAACAAGGGATGAAAGTATGATTGGAATACCTTCACTTTTCTTCAAGATGGTATTAATTCTTAGAATACCATCTTCTTCTGATTGGCTCCCCCTCAAGGGGTGCACTCCATTCTGTCCAAACCATCCTCCAGTTGAGAATGATCATCATCTTCAATTCCCTGCAATGTCAGCACATGTAAATACCAATAGAATAAGGGAATAAGATGGAACCTCCTTGGTTCATCAATGTGAACAACAAGATTGAGAAGATTCTCTCAACCGAGATGTCCCATTTTCACCATTCTTCACACTTGCACATTTGATCTTCATTGATGTTTGTGCTGGTGTGGTTCTCAATACATCTTCATGTGAAATCTTTTGTTTCCTTTTTGCCTTAGCAATTGCCAGTGCTTCATCTTCAGCTCTTTGCAGTTCTCTGGCAAGTTGCAACTGATTTGGCCATATGACTAACAAGTCATTTGGAAGTGAGGCCTCAGTTCTGGATATTCCACATGGTTCCTTTGATGCTGTCAAGCTACCTCTCTTAGGCAACTTGTTTTCAATCAATCCCTTCTTCTTCTGGATTGATTGTCTTTTGGAGTTTAGTCTGCTTCTATTTACTTTCATGGCTTCTTTACAAAGGTCCATGATGTGTCCTTTCTTTCCACAGTAGAAGCATGTTTTCTTGGTGGTCCTTCTGGATGCATCACCCTTCTTGGATTTCATTTCCAAGGACTTCTCTTCATTCTTCAAACTCCTCTTGGGAGCATCTTCCACTTTCTTATGATTGCTTCCCAAGGATTCTTTCTGAGCCAGGTTCTGTGATCTTTTCTTCTTTTGAGCTCTGGATACAGTTGGAGACTGACATGTATCTTTTTGACCACTTTTGCAACCATCCCAGATGTTGTCAAGTAATCCAAATCTGTTAGCAGTAAACAGATGTCTCTGGACCTGTGGATGCTGCTTCTTTTCTTCTGGCTTGCTCCCCCTTGGCAAGGGCTTCCTTTGTGCTTTGACATTTAGTGGATTGTTCCAACAATCCTTTGCACAATGCCCATACTTGTTACAACACCAGCATTGTCCCATGAATCTTGACCTCTTCAGTCCTTCTGATTGTAGGGTACTTTTCTTGACCTGTTGTGCTGTTTCAGGAGAGCTCTCTTTCTTCATTGTCTTCATCCATGCTTGTTTGGAATTATTTTTCCATCCTGCACTTTTTGTGGAGACACAATTAGAAGCATCAGTACAAGATGGTATGGATGGTACCTTCTTTTTAGAAGTTGTTGCCCTTTTATTAGAGGATGTCTTTCTTTTAGAATCATCCTGCTCAATGCATACTTGAGTAGCAACATGTCTTCTTTCAGCTGACTGGGAGGCTTCAGCTTTGGGTGATTGCAGATTTTTCAATATCACCTCTAGTTCAAAACACTTCATGTTGAGGGAGTTCTTCTCATCCTCAACTGTTCTTAGCTTTCCTTCCCAATTCTGTTTCAGCTGTTCTAACTGGTCTTCATGCACCTTCTTTATTTCATGCAATGAGTTGTCAAGCTCCTTCACCATTTTGACTTTGTCTTCGAGTTGAGCATCTCTGACATTCATTGATACTCTGTGCATCTTTTCCAGTGCATGGAAAACATCTTTGATTATTATTTTAAAGAATTTTTTCTCAGAAAGGCTTCTTTGCAATTCTTCACCAGTGTCTTCATATCTTTCATTGCAAAGGGAAACGGTTTCATCTTTAGTCTTCACCAACTTTCTGAGAGTGTTGGTTATGCCAACCCTTTTAGCCAATTGGACTTCCAGAGAATTGGCTTCATCTTCTAGCTGTAATTTTTCTTCTTGAAGATCAAGGAGGCCTGTAGCTATACACATTGCAACTTCCTTGGGGACTCTCTTCTGAAGATATTTGATTGCATTTAGAAGATCATTGTTTCTTCCATCTTCATCACAGCTAGAGCAGGCTTCATCAGAAGAATGATAAAAGGAATTGTCATCTGATGTGAAATTCACATTTCTTTCCATAGAAGGAGTTTCTCTGATTGCAACAACCTTCTTCCTCATCTTCTTTGCCTGTTTCTTCTTTCTATTTTTCTGAGTCTTGGCAGATATCTCCATTTGAGGCTGGTCACTCATTTCCTCAAATCTGCACTCCATAAAGACTCTCTTGGATCTTTTAGAGGTAACCTCCCTCTGATACCAATTGAAGTGCCCAGATCAGTGTGAATCACTGAGAGGGGGAGGGGGTGAATCAGTGATCCCTTAAAACTTTTTGCTAATTGATTCTTATCAATTAATCCTCTATGGCTTGTTAAGGCCTCGACCCACTCTTCTTATGTCTCTCAACCTTTCCCGGATAATGCAGTAATGAAAAGGCACAGGACACAAGGATTTACAAGGTTCGGCACCAAAGGCCTACATCCTTGCCATGCTCTCCAAGCATGGATTCTCCATTATAACCTGTTAAAATTACAATGGCCGATACAGCTTCCCACCGTATCTCTCCTGAGTCCCACAGGAGGGTCTTTATACTGCTTCACACAGTGTTACCAGAGTCCCACTGGCCTGCTCCAGAATCCCACTGAAGTCTTCTTCTCCCTGAGTCCCACAGGGTCTTCTCTTGGCTCCCCGAGTCACACGAGTAGCTCTTCTTCACTTTAAGTTCTTCAAGTAACTTCAGCAGCCTGGGATAAAGGCTGCTGGCCTTGCTCTTCTCTTCTGATCACTTGTGGTTGATCAGGGCTTCTCGTCTAGCTCAGGCTTTATCTCCTTCTTCAGGATGACCTGGCTTCTCTCTCCAACTACTGAATACTCAGACAACTGATATCTTTAACTTTGGTCTGGTCCAGTCTCACTTCACTTCAACTTCATGCACTGAATTCATGGAAACTATGAATCCTCATGCACTGACTGCATGGCCTTCTCAAATCTCTTCAAGAACTCCTGGTCTTGGACTCCTCAAATGCACACCACTGATTTGGCTCTGTTCACGTGTGCACGTGCATGCATGCATGCATGCACTTCCCTCTTTCTCCTCTTGGTGCAATAAACCCTCAAAGGGTGTAGTCACTTTAAGCACACACCTTCTCACTAAACTTCTTCACACACTTTATTCTCTTTTGATTACACACATAAATGTGTGTTATACACTAGTGTGGATATCTTCACTTCTTCTTAGTGTGTACACACTTTGGTTTGCACACACACTAAGGTTCGGCCACTTCTTTTAATTTGCACACACACTTGAGACTTGGCCTTCACACTTCTTATTGCACACTCTTAAATGACCGTAGGGTGTTCCTCTTCAATTTTCACACACACACACTCAAATGAGGTGTGGTCTTCACTTTACCCACACAAGGATACGGCCTTCCACTTCACTTGGCACACAAGGCACAAAGGCCTCCTCTTCTTACACACCCCAAAGGCTACTGCCTCTTCTTCAAATGCACACACAAAGTGTGTTCTTCAATTTGGCACTCACACAAGATGTGGTCTCGGCCTCTACTTGCACACACCCAAGTTGTGGTGGCCTTCTTGTTTCACACACACCCAAGGCTACGGCCTTTACTTGCACACACCCGAACTCAAACTAGTCGCGCAAGGGGGTGTGTCCACTCTCAACAGCCGTTCAAGTCCTCAGTGCAAGGGACAGTCGTGCAAGGTGCATGAGCACCGCGGGGCCCTTCCTCCTGTCGCGCAAATTCACGAGCAGAGAGGGTGACAACCACGGGCGCGCAAGGATGCGGCCGCGGGTCTTCCTGTCGTGCAAGGAAGGCGCACAGGGGACTCCTTCCCTTCACCTCTTTCGCGCAAGGGGTGCGTGAAAGGAACTCCTTCGGGCCTCGGGTGGCACCGAAAATTTCAGCCGCGCAAATATAATTGCGCAGGGGCTTCAACTTCGCGAGGCAAAGCTCTCACGGGACTCGGATTTTCAACAACGTTTCAGCAAGCAATACCGAGAGCATGGGCTCTCCTTTTATAGGCAGAGAATCCTCAAAACTTCCGCGTGAGATAAATCTCAAATCCCCAAAAGTTTCGGTTCTTTAAAAACTTTCCAAATCTTGAATTTACTCTCTGTTTCACGCGGGTATTCTCTTTTTATTTTTCTCTTCGTGCATGCGACTTAGAACGCATGCACGGCCTTCGCTTAGGCTTATGCATGCAAAGCATGCTCTCCACGTGGCCTCGGCACCTTCGGTTGCTTCGGCCGAACTTCAAATTCCTCCACTGGTAGCATGCGTGCTTCTTTCTTGCATGGATGTGTTCGTTATTCTTAGACGATCTCAATGGAGTCTTCGGATCGAACAATGATGGTCGGGAGCTCGAAAACCGGTGCTCAGAGGGTTCTGGTTCAGCGGCTGCTCGCGGGTGGCCTTCGGGGTGGCTCGACGAAGGAGATGAGCTGGGAGCCGTTGGATCGGCCGATCGAAATACATCGGACGGCCGGATAGATCGCGGCGCGCGGCAGATGAATCGTGCGGCGCAGATCAAGCGCGAGATCGCTCGGACGGCCGGGATTCACTCCGGGTGAATTTTGCGCGTCCCACATCGAAACCTCTCGTGGTTTTCACGTGGCTTATTACCCTGCCGCTCCCTCAACCCCGCAATTGAACTTCTCCCCTCTCGGTGCCGCCCCGCACCGAGTTCTCCCTGCGGGCGCGCTCTGCGCCCACTCTATGCTCCTCGCGGGCGCGCTACTAGCGCCCACTATGCACACACCGGGTGTGCGGGCTTCACCACCGCGTGCCCTCGGGGCTTATACACGGCCCCGGCCTCTCGGGCTAGCCCCATGGGATCCCCCTTGGGCGTGGAGACCTCGAGTCCCACATGTGCCTTGGGGTTGAACCCTTAAGGCTGGCCCTTGGTGGCATATTTTTTGCCTTCTTAAACACTAAGTACTTTGTATAAGGACTAAGTGTAAAATGCCATGTGCCACAACTCTTCTTCTCCATTTCTTCTCTTCTCCCACATTTCTATTCTTCTTCTTCATTAGAATTCCTCCATTCTTCTTAAACAAATAATCTTCACTTAGGAGGGAATTCCCGAAGGTTCTTCATCAACCGAGCTCTTGAATCACATAAAATCTCCAATGTGCTTCGTTGATCAAATCAGAGATCAATTGGATCTTCTTCTGATTCTCATGCACTAAGTGATAGTGCATGGACTTTATTAATGCACATCATCCACTTAGTAGTTTTGGATGGATCTTCTTCAACTCCTCATGCATTGTCACTACAATGCATGGTCTTCTAATCATGTTGTGACATTGTATCCAGTTGATACAAGTTCTTGGAACTTAAAGATCAGTTCAACAATCGTCTGATTTCCATGGAGAATGTTTCAACCATATTCTCCAATGCCACTTAGTGAATCTCCTAAGTGACATTCCTCTAAGTTCCATGGCCATTCTCCTTCATCACCAACACCATCACAACCTTTGTCATTCACATCTTGACATTCCTTGACTTCCATTCATTCCAAGACAACTTCATGCCTCATTGACAACAAATGCAACACAGTGCACTTCAACATATGTATGGTTTTCATTATATGATGGTTGGGACCAATATATCTCTCCAATTAATTAGGTAAATATTTATATCTCATTAGATATACAATTCTGGAATGGGAAATGATCTTGGTTCAGTAATATTGGATCACAACGAAAGTAAACATGGTTTTGTAATACATGTATTGAAGGGGGAGTGAACCCGTTTCAGTAATGGACTATTTCCATTATTATGGTCTTGGAAATGAGTATTTACTAATATGGAAATGATTTTTTATTTTTATGTGTATGCCACAAATTACACATCTTATTTTATGCAATATAGAAATTTGTTATTTAATTAACTTATATGATTTATCCCATGACATTATATAAATCTCTTTTCTATGAATTATTAAAATTTCAAATTTTATCTTTATGGTCTCACAACCTATTATTTTAATATGATTGAAATATCACTTGTTTACCTTTATTGATCATCTGATCCCACCCTTTCTAATGTTTTTTTCACTAGGTTGTGAAAAGGGTATTAAGTAATATGTGTCAAAAATGGTTCTATATATTTAGGAATAATATAAAGATGAAGTATATGTTTTATGAAACAATTGTTTTTATTTCCTAGTTTCTGAAGACACTAATACTATACAGACCTTGTAGGGATTATTCGTGTTATTTAATGAATATTATTCAATTTCAAAGAAATATCTATGTATGAAAGTATTTCTAGTTATAGTTAGTATTAGGGAAAATTTTTAGTCAACCTTTCGGAACTATGAATACAAGGACTTAGTAATAACCCTATGTAAAATTCTAAGTATAACAAACAATAATGGTGTTTTTGTAAGGATCATGAATAACATATGATAAAACTTATGGTGTCCAGAATTGAAATTTTATAAGTAATATCCCTTGTCTGTATAGTTTTACCATTATGATAATTATATCTCAAACTATTATTATTGGTTCTAGTTAAGGGATGATTCCCGAAGTAACCGCATTAACGATGAATACAGTGGGAAATGTAATGATTTTATTCTTGAGAAACCAAATGTTATGGAAGATGAAATAAAAAATAATATTGATATGATCAGAAAAATTTTTGATGTTATGAATCATGTTGGGCTTCCAAATGAGCAACGAAGGGAACAACATTCTATATAATACATTATAAAAAATAGTCCACCATAATAATATGGTCCTTCTTATCCACTAATGGATGAAAAAAGTATCAATACCATTTAAAAGATTTTTTCAATGCTCTAATGTTAAGAACATGAGAAAGTCATATTAAAAGTCTATCGTTTTGAAGGTGAAGCGAATCAGTGGTGGAATATCCTCAAGAATATAATGCTACTATATTAAATTGACTCTATGGAATGGGAATAGTTCAAGAAATTGTTTTTAAATAAGTACCTTACTCATATTCTTATAATGAAGATGGAGACAAAAAGATAATGAATCTGTTGGTACCTATGTATAGAATCTAACATGACTTTCAAGGTACACTTCTATAATCATCATTCAACTTGAGAGAAAGGTTGATATATTCATTATTTGTTTAAAACCATGTCTTCCAAGAGTATTAAGCATGAGGGACTTCAATGGATATGAGTAAATAATTCATTGTGTTCTTAAGGATTAGATGGAGAATGGGGTTTCCCATCAGAATTATTATTTTGATAATAAAATTATAATGGTATTCAAAGGAAACTAGAAAACAAATTGACAGGAAGATGAACATTCCTATATATTCATAGTGTGGAATGAAACATAGAGGAAACCTTCATATAGGGACTATTAAATTTTTTTAGTGTGGGAAGAAAAGTCATCAGGAATTTGACTACCACATTGGTGGGAAAAATATATGTAATGATGGGAATAGATAAAATGCTTCGTATAATGCACATACTGCACTTCAATGATATTAGTGAAATGAAATGGGGAATTATTCAAAACAATCCTCTAATAAAAGGGTTTTTTATGATGGTCGACGTCATCAACCTCTTAAGTCCAAATAAAATGGAAAATATCATGAAATATCTACTAGAGAGGTGGATTATGAAAATGATATAGTGAAATGTATTCAAACCATCCACTATAATGTAGAAAATGAATTCTTTTATTATTGATTGAAACACTCTTATATTTCAAAAGTATTTTATAATGGTATCATTGTATTATCTGAACAATTATACTTTGAGATATCTGTGAATACTCATTAGGGTATAATGGTTTCCTCCAAATTTTATAATTCTTCTCTACTTGATGTTTGCAGGAGTGTAATTCCTTCAAATCATGTGATACTCCCTTTATGGAGATTTGATGTGATTATTGTCATGGTTTATAATTCTCTAAATAGAGCTCATATCAATATCCATAGAACCGATGTCACATTTCACATTCTTAATGAATGTATGATCATCAATTGATGCAAGGATTAATAAGAACATATAGTGTAAATTTCATCCATTTTATGGGTCATGATTCCTATAATTAAAGGTTATCTATCTCAAATAATTGGGGAGAAAATCTCCATTAAGGATACACCCATTGTACATGAGTTTGTTACTATATTTCTAAAATAATTTTATGGTCTTCCACTAATGTGTAAAGTTTTGTTTTCAATAGAACTCATACTCAGTTCCATATATGTTTCAAAGAAAACCTATAGAATGGAACCAATTTATTTTTTATGAATTAAATAAGAAAATTAAATAGAATATTGATAAGTTATTCATACTCCCCAGTGCATCTTGAGGTATGCTAGTTCTTTTTGTGACGAAGATAGATGGATCAATGAGTCACCACATTGATTATTGAGAACCTAATGAGATCGCTATCAAGAACAAATATCATCTTCATCATATTAATGACTTATATGAAAAACTACATATAGAACAATACATTTCAAATTTTAATATTCATTCTGGATATCATCAATTAAGGGTTAATAATGAAGATATACCCAAGACTACATTTCGTACAAGGTATGGACACTATTAATTTATAGTAATGCCTTTTGGTCTTACTAATGCACATACAGTCTTTATATATATAATGAATATAGTCTTTAGATATAATCTTAATCAGTTTATGGTAGTCTTCAGATATTATATTCATTTATATTTGAAGACTAAGGAATATCAGGAAGATTATTTTAGGATTGTACTGAAGAACCTGAGAAAGGATAAGATTTATAAAAAAATACAAGTTTTTATTTTGTCTTTAAAAATTTCCCTTTTTTGGCCACATAATCTCAAGAGAGGGGATATATGTGGATCTAGCATGTTTTAATGTTATTAAACAATTCCCAAGACTAACAATGGTAACTAAGATCTGATTCATTCTTTTTTTGGAAATATATTATCAAGTTTTTGTGAAATATTTTTCACGATTATCTAATCCACTGACCAAATTCAGCTAGAAAGGAGTTATATTCATATAGATGGGGAAATGTGAAGAGAATTTCAAGGTACTAAAAAGAAGGTTAGTATATTCACCTGGATCACACTACCATGTAGTAAAAAAAATCTTCTGATCTAAAATGATACATCCAAGAAAGGAATGTGATATATTCTCATGAAAAATGATATGCTGATAACTTGTGCCACACAAAATTGATAATCCATGACCAAAATTTCTCTACTCACGAAATTGAGATAACTATGTTAATATTTTCATTAAACATTTGGGGGTATTATATTTATATATAATGGTGTGATATATATTCTTATCATAAACTATTAAATTATAATTTCACTCAAAAGGAGATGAATATGGTCCAAAGGATTTGGTTGGAGCTAATTAAATTTTTAGAATTCTCAAAAAATTACAACCCTCGGAAGGAAAAGAAGGTGGCAGATGATTTGATTCAAAATAATCATGATGTTCTATATATGATGAGTTGCAAATGAAATAATACAATATTTATAGATTTATAAATGAAGAATTTGGAAATTTTAAAGAGAGTAATCCCATATTTTTCAAATGAATTATCAACCATATATAAAAATTAATATTAAGGATGCATAGAATTAAGATGTGGAACTTCAAAAGAAGGGGATAAAGTTTTCGAAGTTCAATGTTGAGGTTGATGGAATAATAATATTTAGGAAACACGTTTGTATTCCTCCAATACCAGAATTAATGAATGGGTTGTTGGATGAGGCTCATAGTTTATCATTCTCTATTGTTCATGGAAGTGGAAATATGTATATAGACCTAAATAAGAATTTCTGGTGGAATGGAATTAAAAGATATATTTCAAAATATTTTTCTCGATGATTAGTTTGATTGCATGTTAAGGCTGAGAGACAGTAGTCTAAGAAGATATTAGAACCATTACCCATACCATAATGGAAATTGGAAAACATCACTATGGACATTTCTATTAGAAATTCCAAAGCATCTAAAGGCCATAACGACATAGGGGTTATAGTTGATCTACTTATGATGTCATCACACTTAAATTCAATTTGATAAGACTTCTCCATGGATCAAAATTCCATGATATATATAAAGTGGTTAGATTGAATGGAGTACCATGTTCCATTATATTTGATCATGATTTGTGGTTTAACTTGAAGTTCTTATGAATTCTTCAACAGGATTTGGTTATATAGCTATGTTTCACCACTGCTTATCATCCTCAGACCAATGGTTAGTCTGAGTGTACAGTTCAAATCTAAAATAACTGCTAAGATCTTTCCCTATGGATTTAAAATTTGGTTTGTATAAACACCTACATTTGGTATAATTTTCTTAAAATAAGAGATTTCATTCCACTATTCAGATATTTCTTATTAATCCCTCTATGGTAAGAAATGCAGAACTCCAACATGTATGGAAGATGTTGGTGAAAGAAACCTATTGGGACCTGATCCTATTGAGGAAATGGCTGATAATGTTAGATCTATTGAACAACAAATAATAAAAGCTCAAAAATGATAAAAAAATTTAATCTAATAATTAAAAAAAGGTCTTGAGTTTGAAGTTGGTGAAAATGTATTATTATGAATATCTCCATTGAAGAGAGTAATGATATTTGAAATTTAGGGAAAATGGTCCCTAGATATATTCATCCATTTGAAATTCATTATCATATTATAATATTATATTATACATTGGAACTTAAACCTAATCTGTCTCTAGTTCATGAGAAGTTACATATATCTCTCTTAAGAAATTAAATTCCTGATCGTTAACATGTACTAAACTCAAAGGTCATACAACTGGAGTAATATTTTTCTTCTGAAGAATAACTAATTGAGATTTTAGATCTTAGTGAAAAAGGTCTACAAGAAAATACCTCTCATTTGGTTAATGTTTTATGGTGAAAACAAGAATTTATGGATGATATATAGAAACTTGAGGATGTGATGAGGTATCAGTATCCTAATTTATTTGTACTGATGTGATGAATTTTGATGGAGAAAATAATTTTAAGGTGGGTAGTGTCACGACCCGCCTTCACCAAGATATGGGGAGGGACATAAAACTTACAGAACATTCCTTCTACATGTTAAAGGAGAGATAATGACCCCAAGACCTGCCTTCAATTGGCCCCTAAGTAGAGACTAGCACCATGGGTATAGAATCACACATAATATGGAAAGGATTGACCTTTTTATTTTGTAGGATCAGGAGAAAAGATAATGAATCACAAAAAACACCAAAAATCGAAGAAAAAGTAATGTCAGAATAATCCATTCCCATATACATGTTCATATAATATGTGCTACAAGTACAAGAAAACACTAAGTTGAAATACCAAAGAAAAGAAAAATAGAATCATCAATTGTCCCAATGTATGAACTAGTATAGTCCTGCATAGTCCTCAGAGTCCTCTTGGAAACATGAAAGCAGTTTTATATACGATGGGTGAGTATACATGTATACTCAGTAGGGAAAACCAAATACTCTCATTCCCAAGTTGGAAGGAATTATAATGCCCAGTGAGAAAAGGAGAAAACCGAAGCACCTATAAAAGAGAATATCCCCCCAAACATCACTAAGGAACACTCCCCAAATAACACAAGTCAAGTAAAATAATAGTACAAACACATTGATGTTTGGGTACCCTACACCACTTTTCCATTGGTTATTGGAGACAACCTACACGTCAGACCTACCCCGCCATTCCCACTATAATCCCACTACCATACCCCACCAGTAACACCCCAACCCTAGTTACCCAGAGTCGGTGCATTATTACATAACATTGGCATGATCACAAGAAAGATCAAGTCTCGAAATATCAATTAGTTTAGTAGCCTTGGAATAACTAGATACATTCATAAAGCTTACGTTACATCATAAAATGTAAAACTACAACAAAATAGTCTCCATAGACCACACTCTTATCCCCCCATACTATCCCTATGGGTCATTCATAAAATACTTCTTCACATCCTGGGAAAAATAAAACATAGAAATGGGTGATCTGAAATTCCCAGTAAGGATAACAATATAGCAGAAAATTTCATAAATAAGCATAAACATTTAAGTAAATGTATAACTAAAACAAAATCATTTTAAAACATGAACTTCAGCATAATATGGAAGAAATAAAATGAAATAATGCCATATAATTATTCACATGGATATTATACTAGTAGAATAATCACATGCAACATCAATAACCACTTTCATAATGATGGAATGCATAATGCCAGACTATCATAACCACATAGCCTAGGCCTCATGCCAAGACTACAAATAAGATTTTTTCATGGCCTTGTTCCAAGACACTAGTTTGTCTCATGAGACCTACCAATGCATCGAGGAGCTATAGCGGGCTCCACCCATCACTTATTAAGTCTAATTCATTCCCATATGAAAAGGTTTAATCATAACATAAACAGTCATATTAAAACTAGCATAAGAAATGTAAATACTTCATCCATAAACCATGAATGGTATAAAAATAACACATCCACAGTCAAACATATCACAAAACCTTCAATACAATATAGAAGTTTTGTATCATAAAAAATCCACTTCAAATAATCTTGAAATCCATCAAAGGATGTTGACATAGATGAAATCAAAACTATTTGAGAGAAATATCTCTTTTTTAGATTCATTTAAAAGTCACATATTTATAAAATAAAACATTTACTTTGAAAATTTTCTTATAATATTGTAAGGGAAGCTTAGAATATTATATAATGGTAGAAAATAGCTGCACCCACCGCATAAGTTAAAAAAGACATTCTTACCTTAATTCAGTCGAAAAGGTTAAAAAGGACCTTGTTTGGAAAATGACAGAAACATTCCTTTATAAACTTTTAATAAAAGTCAACATGGTTATAAATGAAATTATCCCATATTCTTTAAAATATTAATAATGATTTGAAGTACATTTTTAAGAAACATGGATGTGGATGATAAAGAGGTCACAGTAGATAATTGTGTATAAACAACCTCGGATAATGAAGAGATTGTGAAATAAAACTTTACCTTGTACTTTTCCTTGGTTGAGGGTTGGTTAACCTCCTGTATAATGGTGAAAATTGTTATTAAATTATACAAGAATAATATATATTAAGATGATATCATATATGATCTTTTAACATTGATTTGTTAATAATATCTTAGTATTATCGTTGTTCCGGGTGTTAACTTACTCATTTTATTTTATATGTTTTGTTACATAAGCTGTGTTTTTCATTGATAGTTTGTATCTTATTCATATCTAGAATGATATCGATTCCTTAAAAATTATTTTTAAATCATCAAATGATAATTATATTTGAATGGATACGATGGATAATGAATCTCATCGCGTTCTTGGAGACGGTAGTTCGTACGTACGCACGAGCGACAATATCATTCTTTTGATATTAAAATAATATATAATTGGATGATATATAATATATAAAGAATCATTATCATGTTATTTTTATTATTTACATTAATTACACATCATTATTATACCCATCCAAATAATAATTTATTGAATAACAATTACACCACGACGTGGAGACGGTAAGTCGTACGTACGTACATATGGTGACATGTCATTCAAAGGATGGATAGATTACTGAATATGGTTGTACCATATTTATAATAACATCACAGAATATATAATATACTATAGTTATTATTTTATAATGGTAATAACAAAGAATGAAGAAGTTGAAGAATAAAGGAACTTGAAAAGAGGTTGGTGAAAACATTACCTCTTATTCGGGTTCTTCCTTTTGATTTGATCAAAAGGGATCGTTAGGTTGTCTTAATGATCAAAATAAGGCCTCTAGATTGAATTGAGGTAAGTTTATTGAGTATTTGGGCAGGTTTTGGACGAGACAAAAGTCTTTGAATTTGTGAATTAGTGATAAGGGGGAGTTCCCTTTTACAAGAGGGGTGAGGGGCACCTTGGGAAAAGCTAGATATATTATTTTATAATAAATTCATATTCAGTTTCTAATGGCTCCAAAGTGTATTAAGTAACGTTTAAGGTGGGTAGGGGTCGAAAACAACTCAACAAATATAATTTAGACAGGTTTGAGTCATTATATTAACCTTATCTTTATGTTTTAACTCTTAGTTAATTAGTTTGACACTTACCATGTCACTTTGTATTTTTATATTATATAGTTAATAAACATACTATATACCTTCAAGAGACCTCCAAGTGGTCCATTAATGATACACCTATCATGATATAAGTCTCTTTGCCGACCCTTATATTTTTAGGAATTGAATATAAATTAATAATATAATATTTGTTTTAAAAACTATTTTATGTCAATTTTAACACTATTGGGTATTTTGTATTTTATAAATTCAGAATATCATTATTACTTAAAAAACATTATATATAATAAATACTAATATGTAATAGTAACCTATAAAAGTATTTTAATTCATAAAAAGTCTCAAGTTACATTTATTTTGATATTTATAATATCAATTATTTTAATATTTCATTAATTTGGTAATTACTGCATCACCATTGTGTCATAGATAAATTAAATTCATTAATGTCTAAAAATTATAAATAAAATACTATTATGTAGGAAATAATTTTAGGCTTCAAATGAATATTTATAATCAAATTTATCTTATGTATAACCTTATATTAGAAATGTTTTAGTAAAGAAACCTAGATTTTAACCCTTTTAACTCTTCTTTGAATTAAATAGTAGTAAATGTCCTAAAATAATACAAGTAGACCTAAATGATAATATTTTATTCCTAAGGTTGTTTTTGGTCGAGATACACTTGCCCAATAGAATTTGGACATGTTTTAGGGTAATATTAATATCATTTTTACCCTTAATTACCCTATTTACTTTTAACCGTGGTAAATAAAAGTAAAAAGTTACTATTTAGAAACATCTATTTTCATCTCAATGAACCAAATTTTACTTCTTAATATTAAATATGTCTCTTTAATTTTGGAAATTCCACTCACAGAAGCGGTAAAATTATGTTTTATTTGAATTTCCCAATTCTCCTAGGAGATGGGTAAAAGACGGTGAAAAGTTCAATAAAATTTTTATATATCTATAATCATTCTAAACTAACTCCAATAAATTACATTGAACCTATATAGGTATTATGTATCTATTTTGACATTAATTAAATTTAAATAAAATAAATAAATATTTAAATAAATATTCGGTTTTAAACTATAACTCAGTGTTTTTTTCACTATTCATCAAAAATTGAAATTTTTCAGAAAAATACAAAAATTTCACCCTAGGATAATTTCGATATTCCGAATCCAAAAATGAATTCCATTTTGAATGATAAAATTTATAAAATTTCAAAAATTGGGTACTACTATTCATAACGGCTAGTTTGATTGGTGGTGGTGTGTGTGTTAGAACTCGAAGTTGTGTACAACGCACGCTACTGTATTATTCAAAGGAAAGCATACCGTGGATGCTTGGGGTGTTACATTCTCCCCTCCTTCAAATAATTTCATCCTCAAAATTTCTAGAATACTACCGTTTGAAAAGACTCAGGTGGTTCTTCATCATAAGTTCCTCGGGTTCCCATGTTGCCTCTTCCATCTTATGGTTTCATCACAAAACATTTACCAGATGAGTCGTCTAGTTTCTCAGTACTTGTTCTCTCATATCAAGAATCCTGAGAGGCGATTCACAATAAGATAGATCAGGTTCCAGTTCTAATTCCTCATAGGTGAGTACATGCGTTGGGTTAGGAATGTATTTCCTTAACAATGATATGTGGAACACATCGTGAACTTTGGAGAGACTTGGCGGCATTTCCAAACAGTTTGCTATAACCCCAATTCGTTCTAGAATTTAGAAAGGTATAATGTACCTATGACTCAATTTACCCTTCTTATGGAAACTTATAACTCCCTTCCATGGAGATACCTTCAAGAAGACATGATCTCCTACCTAAAATTCTAAATCCTTCCTTCGGATATCAGCATATCTCTTCTGCCTACTTTGAGATGCTTTGATGTGGTTTTGGATTACCTTTACCTGTTCCATTGTTTCCTCCACCAGTTCTGGGCCTACAATTTTTCGTTCACCAACGTCATCCCAACAGGTCGGTGTGCGACATCTCTTTCTGTATAACACTTCATATGGTGTCATCTGAATACTCTAATGGAAACTATTATTATAGTAAAATTCTACCATAGGTAAATATTAATCCCACATACCCTGAAAGTCAGGCGAGTAGGATCTCAACATGTCTTCCAAGGTTTGAATAGTCCATTCTGATTGACTATTTGTTTGAGGGTGGTAGGCAGTGCTCAATTTAAGTTCAATATCCAGGTATTTTTGATGACTCTTCCAGAATCTTGAAGTAAAATGGGGATCTTGATCAGAAACAATCGATAGAGGTACTCCATGAAGTCTCACTACTTCATTAATATATAGTCTTTCTAGACGTTCCAGTGGTAGATCTTCTCTTATAGAGAGAAAATGTGCTGACTTGGTAAAACGATCAACAATAACCCATATTTCATCATTCCTTTTAGGAGTCTTTGGTAGTCCCATGACAAAGTCCATCGTAATATTTTCCCATTTCCACTCCGGTATGGGAAGAGGTTGCATGACTCCTCCGGGCTTTTGCCTTCTAGCTTTCACTTGTTGACAAACCATACATCTTGACACAAAATCAAAAATATCCCTCTTCATGCTGTCCCACAAAAAAATTTCGTTCAAGTCTCTATACATTTTGGTGGTCAAAGGGTGTATAGAGAAATTGGAACTATGAGCATCGTCCAACAATTCCCTTTTTAGATCAGGTATATTGGGAACACAAAGTCTCTTCCCAAATTTCAAAATTCCAACTTCATACCCCAAGTCATTCAATCTCCCATCATTCACAACTTTAATATTCTTTTGAAATTCTTCATCATCGGTCTTAGAACTCCTAATCCTTTCTAGTAAATATGGTTTGGAAACTATTTGAAAAAGCACTGATGTTTCACCTTCCATGGTTATTCCCATGTCCATTTTCACTAGATCCATGAAAATTGGATCCCCTTTAATTCTCATATTGTTCAAATCTCCATGATATTTTCTACTCAAAGCATTTTCCACCATATTTTCCTTCCCCGGGTGGTAGTGTATCATACAATCATAATCCTTGAGTAATTAAATCCATATCCTTTTCCTCATGTTGAGTTCTTTTTGTGAAAAAATGTACTTAAAACTCTTTTGATCAGTATAAATCTCACATTATTCACCATAGAGGTAGTGCCTCAATATCTTCAAAGAAAATATCACAGCTGCTAACTCGAGATCATGAGTAGGATAGTTTTTCTCATGAATTTTCAACTATCGTGATGCATAGGAAATAACCTTATCATTCTGCATAAGGACGTAACCAAGTCCTTTCTTCGATGCATCACTATAAATAACGAACCCATCATTCCCCGATGGTAGTGTCAATATAGGATCATTGACTAATATTCTCTTCAGTTCTTCAAAACATTCTTCACACTCTTTTTTCCAAACAAATGTAACCCCTTTACGTTTGAGCTTTTTTAATGGGTTACCCAATCGGGAAAAATTCTGGTCGAAACGTCGACAATAACCTGCTAAACCAATAAAACTACGTAACTCAGTTATACTCGTAGGTGCTGGCCATTCTTGGATTGCCTTGGTCTTAGAAGGATCAATAAGGATTCCTTCTTTAGAGACAATATGTCCAAGAAAAGAAATCTCTTGAAGCCAAAATTCACACTTGCTAAACTTCCCATATAATTCATGTCTTCTCAGAGTCTTCAGGATAATGCACAAGTGATTTTCATGATCTTTGTAACTTTTGGAGTTTACCAATATATCATCGATAAATACAACCACAAAATCATAGATATATTCATTGAAAACTCTATTCATTAGATCCATGAATATAGAGGGTGCATTAGTCATCCCAAAAGGCATTACCGTAAACTGGTAATGCACATACCTTGTTCGAAATGCTGTCTTCGGAATGTCTTCCTTCTTCACACACAACTGATGGTATGTAGGTCAAAGGTCAATCTTTGAAAAGTATTTAGCTCCATGCAGTTGGTCAAATAAATCATCAATGCGAGGTAGGGGATACTTGTTCTTTATTTTTATAGCATTGATCTCCCTATAGTCGATACATAACCTCATAGATCCATATTTCTTTTTAACAAAAAGAGCAGGGGCTCGCTATGGAGAAACACTAGGGAGGATAATTCCCTTATTACTCAATTACTCTAGTTGTTTCTTTAATTCAACTAATTCCACAGTTTCCATTCTATAGGGGGTATTGGATATAGGCCTTGATCCAGAAATTAAATCAATGGAAAACTCAACTTCTCGTTATGGAGGATGTCTATGTATATCTTCTGGAAACACATATACATATTCTTTCACAATAAGTACATCCTCTATTTGAACATTGCATTCCTCACCCACAATCATTTCATTAACTTCCTCCCCAATAATTGAATTTAGTTGAGCTACTGGGGTGGATCTAGATAAGAATTATGTGGTGATGATTCGGCTCTAAAGATAAGGTGTTCCTTATCATCATCATCAATAATCGTAACCTCCTTCTTCTTACAATAAATATTTGCATCATGGTCCAAAAGCCAATCTGTACTGAGGATTATATCAAACACAATCATAGGTATGACAATGATATCAGCGGATAAAGAACATTTTTGTGCTCTAATGGGGACTGATTCACAAAACATTGTTGCAATGATACTTCCCTTATAAGTTTTAACTGAAAATTCCCCTGTTAAATCAAATTGGAAATATATAATTTTCTTAGCAAACTGGGAATATATGATACAATGTGATGATCCAGAATCAAATAATTCATTTGCTAAACTTGTGGAAACCATTAAATTACCTGCCGCCACGTCTTTAGGATCTTCTACCTCAGCAGTAGTGATAGCATAATCTTGGCCTTGATCCCTTGGCCTTTTCTGAGGTAAGTTCCCCTGACTCTTAGGACATTCATTTTCATAATGTCCCATCTCCCTGCAACTGTAGCATTGGACATCGGTAGCTTCCTTCTTCCCCTTTAAATCATGAGCTTGGTGGCCTTTTTCACCACACTTGTAACAGACTGTCATTCCTTTTAAGAAAGTACCGGGGTATTTCTTTCCACATTTACTACAGGATGGATATTAAACTTTTCTTTTATTCCCCTTATTTCCATTCCCATATTGATCACCAGATCTCTTCTTCTCTTTCTTTGCTTTAACGTCATAAGACTTAGAGAATTCATTTTCTATCTTGATAGCACATGAGACAATGTCTTCGTACGACGGGAAGGATTTTGAGACTAATTCTCGATGAAGAAATGGTTTTAACCCATCCTAGAAACAATCAATCTTACTTCTTGGGTTACATATATAATCTCCAGCATACCTTGCTAACCTCGTAAAGTTAGCCTCATACTTTGTGTCATTCTCATCCTCCTTTTTTCTATGACTTAGAAATTGCCTTTCCATATCTGCTCAATTGTCACAAGGAATGTATTTTTCTAAAAACAGATCTTTGAACTCCCTCCATTACATATTTTATACTTCATCATCTTCCTTCATGTTTTGAATCAATGACTACCATTGATCAGCATCTCCAGTGATGCGATAAACTTCCATGACAACTTTTTCCCTTTCACTACTCCCCAAAGCCTGAAATATTTTATCTAGGGAACATATCCATTTCCCAGATACTAATGGATTTGTACTCCCATTGAATTTTGGTGGTTTCTGCATCATGAAGCAATCTAACATTGATCCTCCACACTGTGGATCAGGGTGCTCCATAAGGGTAAGGTTATTATTCATAACCTGAGTGAGTTGTCCCAGTATGGTGATTATTTTATCAGCACCAGTTGCATCACCAGCTCCAATATAATCATCTTCAGCAGGAGGGAAATCCCTACATGGAGTGCGTGCATTGATACAGTTTCCATTTATTCCACAAGGTTCCATTTCTAAACAATGGCATAAACTAAATCAGTTTATGAATCAAAATACATAATTACATACTTATAAAACACTTAACATAAATTGAACTATTTATGGATATAATCCATAATCATAAAAATGTTTTCATTGAGGAAGTATATACTCATAAACCCTTCATACTGATTTGTAATGAAAATGAGAGTTATCCTAAGCATATCCCCCAGGAGTGTCGTAACCAAGAGTCAGCAAGGCCCGTTGTCGTGTACCAGTTCTCATTCGAGTCTAGCTCAAAGTAGTGTTTTCAGGTTTTAACCCTAGGTACATATGTGCCTGATCCACCTTTACCTGCTCATATCCAGACAGGGATGTATTCCTCAGAAAACTCACAAAATCTCTACAATACCAAAATTCTAGGAAGTTCTTCAATACTAATCCTCAAAGTCCATCTTAAATCTATGTGCTCTAATCAGAGTTTATCTAAATCTAGCTTCCAAGGTTTGTACTAAACTTCCTCTTATAGAAACAGTAATGCCCCGACCCTAGTTAACCAGAGTCAGTGCATTATTACATAACATTGTCATGATTACAAGAAAGATCAAGTCTCGAAAGACCGATTAGTTTAGTAGCTTTGGAATAACTAGATACATTCATAAAATTTACATTACATCATAAAATGAAAAACTACAAAAAAAATAGTCTCTATAGTCCACACTCTTATCCCCTCATACTATCCCTGTAGGTCATTCATAAAATACTTCTTCACATCCTGGGAAAAATAAAACATAGAAAGGGGTGAGCTCAGATGCCCAGTAAGGATAACAATATAGCGGAAACTTTCATAAATAAGCATAAAAATTCAAGGAAATGTATAACTAAAACAAAAGCTTTTTAAAACATGAACTTCAGGATAATATGGCAGAAATAAAATGAAATAATTCCATATAATTATTCACATGGATATTCTACAAGTCGAATAATCACATCTAATATCAATAACCACTTTCATAAAAATGAAATGCATAATGCCAGACTATCATAACCACATAGTCAAGGCCTCGTGCCAAGACTACAAATAAGATTTTGTCAAGGCCTTGTTCCAAGACACTAGTTTGTCTCCTGAGACCTACCGATGCATCGAGGAGCTATATTGGGCTCCACCCATAACTTATTAAGTCCAATGCATTCCAATATGAAAAGGTTTAAACATAACATAAACATTCGTATTAAAACTAGCATACAAAATGTAAATACTTCATCCATAAACCATGAATGGTATAAAAATAACACATCCACATTCAAACATATCACAAAACATTCAATACAATATAGAGGTTTTGTATCATAATAAATCAACTTCAAATAAGCTTAAAATCTATCAAAGGATGTTGACATAGATAAAATCAAAACTATCTGAGAGAAATATCCCTTTTTTTAATTCATTTAAAAGTCACATATTTATAAAATAAAACATTTACTTTGAAAATTTATTATAATCATGTAAGGGAAGAATATAATATTTTATAACGCCAGAAAATAGCCGTACACAATGCATAAGTTAAAAAAATACATTCATACCGTAATTATATCGAAAAGGTTAAAAAGGACCTTTTTGGAAAACAACAGAAATATTCCTTTATAAACTTCTTATAAGAGTCAAAAAGGGTACAAATGAATTTATCCCATAGTCTTTAAAATAGTAAGAATGATTTGATGCACATTTTTAAGAAACATGGATGTGGATGATAAAGAGGTCCTAGTAGATAATTATGTATAAACAACCTCGGATAATGAAGAGATTGTGAAATAAATCATTACCTTGTACTTTTACTTGGTTGAGGGTAGGTTAACGTCCTGTATAATGGTGAAATAATTGTTATTAAATTATACAAGAATCATATACACTAATATGAAATCATATATGATTTTTAACATTGATTTGTTAATAATATCTTAGTATTATCGTTGTTTCGGGTGTTAACTTACTCATTTTCTTTTATATGTTTTATTATGTAAGCTGTGTTTGTCATGGATAGGTTGTATATTATTCATATCCATAATGATATCAAGTCTTTAAGCCTTATTTTTAAATCATCATATGATAATTATACTTGAATGGATACGATGGAGAATGAATCTCATCGCGTTCGTGGAGACGGTAGTCCGTACGTACGCACGAGCGACAATATCATTCTTTTGATATTAAAATAATATATAATTGGATGTTATATCATATATATAGAATCATTATCATGTTATATTTATTATTTACATGAATTACACATCATTATTATACCCATACAAATAATAATTAATTGAATAACAATTACACCATGACGTGGAGACGGTAAGCCGTACGTACGCACGTATGGTAACATGTCATTCAAAGGATGGATAGATAACTGAATATGGTTGTACCATATTTATAATAACATCACATTATATATAAGATACTGGAGTTATTATTTTAGAATGGTAATAACAAAGAAAGAAGAATTTGAAGAAGAAAGGAACTTGAAAAGTGGGTGATGAAAACAATACCTTTTTTTCGGGTTCTTCCTTTTGATTTGATCAAAAGGGCTCCATAGGTTGGATTTATGATCAAAATAAGGGCTCTATGATGAAGTGAGGGAAGTTTATAGAGTATTTGGGTAGGTTTTTGCCGATCCAAAAGACTTTTAATGTGTGAATTAATGAGAAGGGGGAGTTCCCTTTTATAAGAGGGGTGAGGGGCACCTTTGGAAAAGCTAGAATTATTATTTTATAATAAATTTATATTAGATTTATAATGGCTCCAAAGTGGATTATTTAATGGTTAAGGTGGGGATGGGTCTAACACCACTCAACCAATAGAATTTAGATAGATCTTGGTCATTATATTAACATTATCATTTAGTTTTAACTCTTAGTTAATTAGTTTGACACTTACCATGTCACTTTGTATTTTTATATGATATAGTTAATAAACTTATTATATACCTCAAAGAGACCTACCAAGTGGTAAATTAATGATATAAATATCATTATATAAGTCTCTTAGACAAACCATAGATTTTTAGGAATTGAATATAAATTAATAATATAATATTTGTTTTAAACACTCTTTTATGTCAATTTTGGCACTATTGGGTATTTTGTTTTTGATAAATTCATAACAGCATTATTAATTCGAATAAAATTTATATAATAAATCCTAATATTTCATATTAACCTATAAAATTTTTTGAATTCATAAAATGTCTCAAATTACATTTATTTTTATATTTATAATATCAATTATTTTAATTTTTCATTAATTAGGTAATTACTGCATCACCATTGTGTAATAAATAAATTAAATTATTTAATGTCTAAAAATTATAAATAAAATACCATTATGTATGAAAGAGTTTTATCTTTCTAATGAATATTTACAATCGAATTTATCTTATGTATAACCCTATATAAAAAATGTTTTAGTAAATAAACATTGATTTTAACTCTTTTAACTCTTCTTTGAATTAAATAGTAATAAATGTCCTAATCTAATACAAGTGGACCTAAATGATAATATTTTATTCCTAAGGTTATTTTTCATTGAGATACACTTGTCCAATAGAATTAGGACATGTGTTAGGGTAATATTAATATCATTTTTACCCTTAATTACCCTATTTACTTTTAACCGTTGTAAATAAAAGTAAAATGTTACTTTTTACCAATAATTATTTTCATCTCAATGAACCACATTTGACTCCTTGATATTAACCATGTCTCTCGGATTTTTGAAATTCCACTCAAAGAACAGGTAAAATTATGTTTTATGTGAATTTCCAAATTCTCCTAGGAGGTGGGTAAAAGACGGTGAAAAGTTCAACAAAATTTTTATATATCAATAATCATTCTAAACTAACTACAATTAATTACATTGAACTTATATAGGTATTATGTATCTATTCTGAGCGTAATTAAATAAAAATAAAAAAAAATAACTACTTAAATAAAAATTCAGTTTTAAACTATAACTCTGTGTTTTTTTCACTATTCATCAAAAATTGAATGTTTTCAGAAAAATACCAAAATTTCACCCTAGGCTAATTTTGATATTAAAAATCCAAAAATGAAGTCCATTTTGAAAGATAAAATTTATAAAATTTCAAAAAGTGGGTGTTACTATTCATAACGGCGAGTTTGATTGGTTGTGGTGTGTGTGTTTGAACACGAAGTTGCGTACAACACACGCTACTGTATTATTCAAAGGAAATCATATCGTGGAAGCTTAGGGTGTTACACCGCCCACACACACCTGGGATACCACAACCATACATCCCACCCCCAAACACATGGTCCAAAACAACCGTACATAACCATGCCCAGAGATACCTGGGCCAAAACAAATACCACCATGCCTGAAGAAACTTTGTCCAGAACAACTATTGCCACACCTGGAGACATATAGGCCTCATCCTTATGGCACATGGAAAATAGCCTGCCCACAAACACCTGGGAAAACCACCACGACTACCATGCTCGAAGAATCTTGGGATATAATGGACATCTTGCCATCACAGTCTTCCTGAAGAGTCTTGGGATACTAGGCAGAGGGAGCGGAAACTGACATAATAAATAGCCACACATTGGAGTGTTGGAAAAAAAACCTCCCACATAAAATGGGAGTGTTTGGTACAAAGTCCTCAACATGGGTGGGGAATTAATAAGAAACAGAAGAACTAGATTATAAATTTAGGTAAAAAACACTCATCCCAACCTAGGGGTTCCAAAACCAACCCACACACAAACACCCTTGATAATATTCATTCATAAAAAGCACAACAACCACAACCAAGTCACAACTCATTCCTCGAAAACAAATACCCTTTGAACCCATTCTTTTTATTTTATTCAAGTGGTTTCATTTACATTTTTCTTCACTACTGGGAAACTAACAATAATAGCCACAAGCCAAGGAAAGATATATAGACAAGCATCAAACTAAGCACTCACGTCCGGTTCTCTTTTAAAGTCACAATGAAAAAAGGGATTTGGGAAGTCCCTCGAATTACTGTAACTAAACCAAGCCCCAATATATGGGCCTGCACGGCCTCGAATCTACAAACCAACATCTACACCACAACATGGGATCCCATCCCCATCCATGTCACATCACAAGCATAAATCAGAGCCAGCATACATATCATCGGAATATAGAAAGGGAATTTTAGATTTAAAGACACCATTCCTTTTGTTCCGTCTTTCCGTTCGGTTAACCAGGGTGACCAAACAAGGATTCTAATTCATTGTTCACCCATTTAATCAATCGATTTTACATTATTACCCAATTTTCATGTTACATCCATTCAATCAGAGAAATATCTAGAAAACAGAGGATCATTAGTGCACAAGAAAGGACCACTAATTGCCATGATTTTCAATGGACATAATCCCATACAATTCAAAACATATAATCAATGGTAAAGGAGTACCACAACATTGTCAAACACACCCCTTAATTCTTTAATAACCATTTATTATCTTTGTTATGGTTTGGTTTCATCCCTTCCCATAGGAACATTATCGTACCCACCCAGCATGATACACATTAAAGAGAGATGAAAGAGAAACCCTACCTGGATGATCAATGATAAAAAAAATCTCCTCGCACCAGTAACTGGAATGCATGACTTGCATGATAGGAATCTTGGGGACTCCAAGAGTGAGTAAGAAATGCTCTAGCATAGGTGTACCACTAGCATTAGTAAGGGGGACTCCAAATGCACTAGGGGAAGTAAAGAGACCATCCATGAAGAAGAATGAAGGAATTATTGTGTGATAAAAAATGTGAGATCCTAGAGTTACAAGAAATGAATTGTGAACAGTTTTAAAGGCGGGTCGTGGTTTCACCACACGGTTGGACGGTTACACACGATGGAATTAATTGTTATTTAATAATTCTCATCAGAGGGGTGTCCATAATAGTATTGTGTAAAGGATTTCATTTAGAGAGAGGAAAATGAGTTTTTTGAGGTTTTCCCCACTCCTAATGTATTTAAACCATTTTTTATGGTGCTAAAAATACCCTTGAACCACATTAAAAATGTTAAAAGACATAAAAGCGGAATTATAAGAAAAACAAGGGAAGGAAACCCCAACACACCTCTATGGCCGATTGGTGATATAGGTTGGTGAAACCGATCAGTGGAGATGATCGGGTGAAGCCAATCGGGTGAAGCTAATCTCCTGAAGCAGATTAGTGAAACTGATCGGGTGAAGCGGATCATTGAAACATATCTGGTGATGCTGATCGGTGGAACTGATCGGGTGAAATTGATTGGGTGAAACTGATCGGTGAAATGAATAAGGTGAAACTAATTGGATAAAACTAATCTATGAAACTAATAGGTGACGTAGATCGGTGATATTGATGGGTGAAACTGATCAGTGAAATCTATGGGTGAAACTGATGGTTCAAACCGATGGGTGAAACAGATGGGTGAAACATGGTGGGTGAAACCAATGGGTGGAATGTATGGGTGAAACAGATGGGTGAAAAGGATGGGTTAAACCAGTGGGTGAAACCGATCCGTGAAACCGATGGGTGAAACTGAAGGGTAAAATTGATCCATGAAACCGATGGGTGACACCAGTCGGTGAACCTATGGGTGTAACAGATCAGTGAGACTGATGGGTGAAGCGGGTCAGTGAGACTGATGGGTGAAACAGATTGGTGAGACCGATGGGTGAAACCGATTGGTGAGACCGATAGGTGAAACTGGTGGAGCCGATCCATGAAGCTGATCAGTGAAGTTGATCAATGAAGATGATCAGTGAAGGTGATATGTGAAGATGATTAGTGAAGCTGATCAGTGAAGCTAATCAGTGAAGCTAATCTGTGAAGTGGATTTGTGAAGCTGATCGGTGAAGCTGATATGTGAAGATTATCTGAGAAGATGACCATTGAAGTAGATCTGTAAAGCTGATCTATGAAGCTCATCAGTGAAGCTAATCTGTGAAGCTAATCAATGAAACTAATCTTTGAGATCTATGGGTGGAACTGATCGGTGAGACCGATCAGTGGCACTGATAGGTGACACAACAATGACATGTTTCCACTAAAACCCACATCCTCCTAACTCATTGATGGTTTCCAGTACACCCCAACACATAGAATTTGGAAAATTAATGGACCTGGATAATTCAGGCCATTACATCAGATACCTCTCAAATTATTCTCATCCTTGAGAATACAATAGTAACCCAAACAACCACTCTAGAAGATACCTCTTGGGAAAAAACACCCCAAACATCCATATGAATCCCAATGATCACATTGTCCCGACACATGGACTAGGGTGTTACTTCCCCAATGTCAAGATACTATCCGCTTTGGGTAGCACTGACTCACTTGCATGGGTGTAATCACATCCATGCTGATTCAACTTGAATAGGAATTATGCTTTCCCTAACCCACATATCGAGAATTTTCATAAACATTCTCATGGTAGGGAAATAAATCATCTCATAATCCAACATGGTCAGCATTATGTCACAACAGGTCACAAAAACAAGAACATCAAGGAAGGCTCGGAACAGCTACTCAAAACAGCTCTGGGTAATGGGCACGCATTTGAGATTCTCACTCCCATGTACTCTCCTCGAGGCCACCATACATCCTCAACACATGAACCAAAGGGATAGTTCATCCACGGAGCACTTTCTACTTTCGATCCTCGATCCTCACTGGTTTCTCAATGAATGTAGCATTTTACCCTATATCCAACTCTCTCTAGTCAATGACATGGGAATCATTGTTTAGATATCGAAAAAGCTGGGAGACATAGAAAACATCGTGGATAATTTCCAACTGAGGTGGAAATGACAATTGATATGACACCTCACAGACTCACCCCAAAACTTTTAAAGGATCGATAAACCTAGTAGAGATCATGCTTCCCTTTCATAACCTTCAATTCCCACGTCGAGGGGAAACCATCAAGAACACATGGTCACCTACCTCAATATCCAATGGCCTCCTCCTACGATTTACATACAACTTCTTCCAGTCCTTGAATTCATGCACCCTATCACTCACAAGATGATCCTTATTTATTATTATCTACACTACCTCCATTCCAAGAACACCTTCCTTTCCAACCTCCGTCTAGCACATGGGCGAATGACACAGCCTTCGGTACATGGCTTCAAACAGTGCCATTCCAATAGTAGAGTGACATCTATTATTGCAGGAAAACTATATTAAGGGAAAATATTATTCCCATCATCCCCCAAAGTCCAAAACACATGCCCATAACATATCCTCCAATTTCTGGTTTGTTCTCTCTGTCTGCTCATCTGTTTAGGGGTGGAAAGTAGTGCTATGGTGTAGTTGGGTACCAAAATCATGTTGTAGTCCCCTCCAAACTCATGGGGTAAACCGTGAAACCCTATCTAAGACTATGGACCTCAGAACTCCATGAAACTACACCACCTCATCCATGTATCTCTATGATAAGTCATCCACCAAACTCATCTCCTTGATTGCTAAAAAGTGAGGTGATTTCTTCAGCTGGTCTACCACTACCCAGATAGCATCACAACCTCCTTGAACCCTGGCTATTCCTATGACGAAGTCCATCAAGATGTCATCCCACTTCCAATCGGGGACATATAAAGGTTGTAAAAAACCTCTTTGGGTGTGGTCTTCAGCCTTCACCAGCTTGAACACCAGGCACCTTGGCACAAACTATGCCACTGGCCGTTTCACCCTGGGCCACCAAAACTGTTCCCTTAGGCCTTGATACATCTTGGAAACTCCTAGGTGTGCCACTATGATTGAGTTATGTGACTCCCAAATAACTCCTTCGTGCATCATCTCTAGGAAACAACACTTCCCTTGTAAAAGCATTCGATTATAACCACCCTCCGACCACCCTTCCGGAGCATTGCCTTGGTCACTCTGATTGGGAATCACTTAACTCTCTACGAATCCCCACTAAAACTCTTCCACATTCCACATTAGTGAGGACTACACTGTCATCTGAAACAGAAAACCACTACCACCATCCACCCTTGCATCCAGGTGTAGGGCAGCCAACTCTTCCATTTCCTTCCAAGCATCCACATATTCTTGAACAACTTCCCTATGTGACTTCCTGCTCAAGGCATAAGACGCAATTTTCCACTTACCTTTAGTGTTAGAGATCTCTAAGTTTTATCCCTGAAGAACCTCCACCCACCTTCGTTGTCACAATTTCATGTCCGGCTGGCTAAATATATGCCTAAAACTCTAGTGATTTCTGAAGACCACAAAGTTATCCCGGATTAGGTGATGCCACCTCAACTTCAATTTGAACACTACTGTTGTAAGTTCTAGGTCATAGGTGGAATAGTTATGCTCATGAGGACATAACTACCTAGACCCATATAAGATCACTCCATGCTACTGCATCAGAAAACACCCTAGGCCAAGTCTAGAAGAAACAAAAAACACCTCATACAACACCCATTCCACTGGCAACCAAAGCACAGGAGCGCTGACCAACCTTTCCTTCAGGTGGATGAAAGCTACCTAACACTGCTCACTCCACACAGTGGTCTGGTTTTTTCTACTCAAGGTTTTCAAAGGAGTTGTAAATCAAGAGAATTCAGGTACGAGCCTCCGATAATGGCCTTCCAGACCCAGAAAAGTATGAACTACCATCACATTCTTGGGTACTTCCTAAGAAACAACTAATTCAACCTTTGACAGATCAACTATAACCCCTTACTGAGAAACCACATGTCCAAGGAAATGCACTTCTCATGTCATGAACATTCACTTGGACAATTTCCCATAGAGATGGTGATGTCTAATGATCTCTAAGACCATCCTGAGATGCTTAGTAAGTTCCTCCTCTGATCTTGAGTATATAAAAATGTCATCGATGAACACAATGATGAACTGTTACAGAAACTCGCAGAAATAGAGTTCATGAGCCCCATGAATGCAGAATTTGAGATTGAAACACAGAATGACAGGCTACGAACTCAAAGTGCCCAAACCTGCACCTGAAATCAGTCTTATGGATATCACTTTCCTTCACCCTTATCCAGTGATACCTAGAACGAAGATCGATCTTAGAGAACCAACATACTCACCTCATCTATTCAAAAAGATAGTCTAACCTTAGGAGAGGGTAATAGTTCTTGATCATTACCAAATTCAGTCTCTGGTAGTCTATGTATAGCCTAAGACCACCGTATTCATTCTCTGCGAACAAGACCAGAGAACCACATGGCAACATGTTGGGTTGGACAAAACCCATCTTCATCAGCTCGTTAATATGAATCCTTAACTCACACAACTCAGAAGGCACCATCTGATAAGGAGCCATCGAAATTGGATGGGCACTGAGCTATAAATCAATCCTAAACTCAACATCATGTCAAGTGTTTAGAGTCATAACCTCCTTAGGAAAAAATGTATAGGAACCTTATAACAACTCCCAAAACATCCATCATCTCAGTATCCACTGATTTTGGTGAAATCTCAGACAACTTTGAAAAAAGAGGCTCCACACGCCGTCTCCCCCCTGACAACTAAATTCGCCAACAAAAGCCACACGCTATCCTCATCAGAGAACATGACTATTCTCCGGAAGTAGTAGATAATAGAATGCACAGAAAAGAGCCAGTCGATTCCTAGGATGACATTATATGGATACATTTGTAGTAACAGGAGATCCCCACTAGACTGATGTGGCCCCAACATAAGTTTGCATCCTCGAAAAACATCAAACAGGCTAGTATGACCCCCAACTAGTGTACTCAGCACCAGGGGCATAGAGACTATCTATATGTCTAGGCCTAAGGAATTTTCTATAATAGGTGTAACAAAGTAGTGTGAAGCTCTTGAATTAGTCATGGAACAAGGAAGAGTGCTAAACAAGCTGATCATACCTCAAATGATTTTCAGCCCAACTGGAACTGCTTTCTCTGTGGCGTGAAACTTCCCACACCCAGCTCTTCTACCTCTTGGTTGTAAGCCACCTCCTCGACCATGCCATGGTAAAGGTCCATGAGGTGTACCCTGGGGTTAGCCTCCTCCTTCCACATATACTCTCAGAGGAGCGGGAGCTCGCTGTCCCTGCTGTTGTTACTGAAAGGGCACGACTTGAAACTCATGCTACTGAGGTGGGCGTTGAACCTTCCCACCCCCATTGTACTGCACTCAGTCTGGACACTGATTACAAAGGTTCCCACATCTTCCACAGATGAAGCACCTCAGTCATAGGCTAGGAAATAAAGGGAGAGGACTAAGAGATCGAAACTGGAACTACTGGGGCATGCTTCCCACTGACCAAAACCTAGAAGGCCATGATGTTGGAGGCCTATTGCTGAAAGTTTTCCCCTATGATGAGCCCAATATGATCACCTTTAATAGAACACATCCCATGATGTGCATCCTATCCACCTTTTCATCCTTATTTTTTTCCTTCAAGTACATCGGTATGGTGAAGGGAGTAACAACATACTAAATAGAAGGTCAGAGTTCCTCTTCTAATAGTCTCGCACGAGACTCTTAATCCGGAAAAAGGTCCAAAGAAAAATCAATTTTGATCCTTTAACCTCATCCCCAACTCCCTCACTAACATTATCTTATACTGAAGGGAGAGTAGATTATGCCTTTTTTTCTCCTTCATCATGGAAGATAGGATATCCACCTAGAATTCCCTCTCAATGTCAGTCCACGAAATGTCATCCTCCCTCTTCTCCCCAAGATAGAGAGTCCACCCCTGAAGTGTTTCCCTCCACATCTGGAATACATCAATAGGAACTTAGTACTCCATCAGATCCCAGATCAAGCTGAAATTTATCACCAGCTCCTCAAGCCAGCTCTATGTCTCCATGTCTGAGACAATACCCTTGTACTTTACGAGGGTATGTCGCTGAAATGAATGAAATGTCTTCTGCCACTGGTCATCCTACTCTTATTGACCATCCCTCTACTGATCAACCCTCTGATGATTAGGCAAATCAGCCTCATGGGCCTTGATCATCGATATTATTCGTGGTCATCATCCAAGTTCCATAGCAGCAAGGTAATCAAAGAATGCCTAATCCTGAGTAGTGTAGATGATTTCTTATAAATTTTTCATAAACCCTTTTTTCAATTTATTTAAATTCCCTGAACACCAAAAACATACAAGACCGCAAGTCAATATGATGCATGTACCTTTCCTAGGGTCTCTATCCTTCAATCAGTTTAGCCTCACTTGGTCGTTTAGTTGAGTCAATAAGGTTTTCCTTATGAATTTTCCATTCATTCTTGTTTTGAAAATCACAAACACCTTATCTTAAGGAAAATCGCTTTTATAAGGAAAATTGCTTTCTTAAGTAAAATCGCTTTTATAAGGAAAATTGCTTTCTTAAGGAAAATCTCTTTTATAAGGAAAATTGCTTTCTTAAGGAAAATCGCTTTTATAAAGAAAATTGCTTTCTTAAAGAAAATTGCTTTTATAAGGAAAATTTCTTTCTTAAGGAAAATAACTTTTATAAGAAAAATTATCCTTATCTTATTTTCATCCATATTTTTACTAAGTAGGAGATTCGGATTCATTTCTATTTTCTCGGAATCGTTGAAACTTTGATATAAAGCATTCTGTTTTAGGATTCGGATTCTGGATAAGAACTATAAGGAAGTTTCATTCCGAATTCCGGATATGAACTCTGACTAAGTTCTATTCCAGATTCAGGATACGAATTCTAGAGAAGAATTCTCATTACGAATTCTAATAAAGAAATCTCATTCCGAATTCCTATTACGAATTCCAATGAAGAATTCTCATTACGAATTCTGTTGAGGAATTCTCATTACGAATTATAATTAAGAAATCTCATTCCGAATTCCCATTACAAATTCCAATGAAGAATTATCATTACGAATTCTGTTGACAAATTATCATTACGAATTCTGATGACGAATTCTCATTAGGAATCCTGATGATGAATTCTCATTATGATTTCTGATGACGAATTCCTATTCCAAATTCTCATTCCGAATTCACCTATTAAACAGAATTTGAGTATCTTTGTTTTATACACTCTGAATTAATTCAGACTCCGAAAAATATCTTTGTTAGACTCCGAACTTTTATATTGATTACACTTCTAAAATTTGTCTACTCTTATTATTTTCATTACACTCCGAACCTTTACTCTGAAGCGTTCATTCCGAACCTTTGAGTCAGAATTAAAATGATGTCGTACATTCTATTAAACTTGTTTTTTCATAAAACGATGTCGTCTGTTTTGTTATAAACTAATCTTTGTCTAAGTGACACGTGTACAGGTCCCTCCGATCTTTAAGGAAAATATGACCATTGGAGAAGGAGCTGACCTTACCTATAAATAGAAGCTCATTTGAAAGAGCTCGTTGCTGAAAAAAAGTGCTGAAAGGCTGACTAATTTTCTTGAAGTGATTTCTAGAGAGAGAGACTCTTATTAACTCTCAAAGCTTCGTGCGACTCCGAATGTTGGTGATTACATTCGAGGGCTTCCGGGGATAGGAAGACAGAGGTGCCGACTACCTTGAAGTTCGAGGGCTTCCATGCTGAGGAAGACAGAGGTTGCCAACTACCTTGAAGTTGAGGGCTTGCAGGGATAGCAAGACAGAGACTTCGATCTTCGTATCGAGGTCTTACCTTGGTGTGGGTAAGACAGACTTGCTTGAAAGTATAAATCAAGGGACCTTTATCCAAGGTTGTTGGATACCCTTCTCTTTGGGTTAAAAGACTTATATTTTGTTACTAGTAGTTTAACTACTTGTTTTATTTCCGCTGCATTTTGTAATATAAGGAAAGTATAACTTTCTTATACTTCCTTACTTGTACTCTGATTCATTTATATTCTATATGCTTTAAGGTAGAATCTCACTTTGTAATCTTTCTTTAAGTTTCATTTTCCGGAACCATATTTCTGGAACCCACTTTTGGAATCTCATTCCAAGTTTGCATTCGGTGTTAGAGGTGTTGTGAATTTTCTTAGTTTAACTTTGTTAAACTTAGCCATTTCCTTTGCTTAAGGAAAACATAGTTATTCTTAACTAACTTTAAAGGTTCCAAAGGAATTTTTAAAGTATACAATTCACCCCCCTCTTGTATATTGAGCATCTACATCACTATTTCGATCCTACAATTGGTATCAGAGGTTGGAAACCTCTTACTCTATACCAATCTAACATTTGGTATCAGAGCTGGTCTCTGAAATACTTGTACTCACATACAAGTTTTTCTTGCTCACTTTTATCATTCCAAAATTTCCCATTCCGGAACATTTCTCATTCTGAACTTTGTGATTACGAACTTTTGCTACTAACAAGGTTGTGTGCAAAGTTATTTTATGTATGGCAGGAGTCAATGTTGGATCAATTGATAATCTGAATCCTACAAGACCACCTATATTTGATGGTAATGACTATGAATACTGGAGAGATCGTATGAATAATTTTGTTATCAATACTGGAGTAGACAACTTTGTTATGCTTACTGGTGATTATAAAATTCCTGACAAGGAAGTTAGATCTTTTACTAATCAAGAAAATCAAGAATATCAACTAAACTATAAGGTACGCAACACTTTACTATGTTCAATGACCAAAAATATATATAGCCAAATTTCTTCTTGTGAAGCAGCTAATTGTATATGGAAGAAGTTAGAGGTTACACACTTTGGGACTTCCAAAGTGATTGAGACTAGAAGAGCTATGCTTAGAGCTGAATATCATGGCTTCAATTTTCCTTATGGAGAACCTATCTATAAAGTTAAACAAAGATTTATGACTATTGTCAAAAGTCTACAATCTATGGGAGAAAAAGGTTTAGATGATGATGCTCTTGTGGACAAGATAATTGATATTATGCCCAATGAGTGGGAATCCAAGAGAACAGTTATAGATGAGAACAGGAAGGTCACTCAAATTACTCTTGATGAATTATTTGGAACTCTTCTACAACATGAAACCAGAATGAAGAGAGATGCAGAAAACATCAAGAAAAATAATGGAAATGGTACTGTTGCTTTTACTACTACCTCAAATCAGATGAAAGCTAAGACTCCTGAGAGAGTAACCAGGTCCAAGTCTAAGAAAGTTATTTTCCAATCCGAATCAAGTGAGAGTGAAGTCTCAGAAAATGAATTAGCCAATCTTGCTCGAAGGATGAACAAGATAGCTGGACAGAGAAATTCTCAATCGAAGTATATGAAAAAGGAAAGGAAAGATAATAAAGATGGAGAAGTTACTTGTTATGAATGTAAAAGAGATGGACATATTAGACCAGATTTCCCTATGCTCAAAAAGAAATAATGAAAAGAAAGGCATTCAGACAGGAATAAGAAGAAGTATTATAAAGCTAAAGCTAAGAAAGTTCTGAAAGCTAATGACACTTGGAGTCCCAGTAGTGGTGACTCTTCAGATGAATCTTTTGATTATAAATCTTCAGGATAGAAGAATCTTGGTCTTATAGCCAGATTACCTATTGATAATCATTGTCTTATGGCTAAGGTAAGAAAGGCTGAATCATTGACCAATGTTTCTTTAAATTCTAATGATAGTAAGTATTATAACTCTTCTGATGAAGAATCGTCTTCTGATGAGGAAAAGACTTTACCTACTTATGAAGAAGTCTCTAGGTTTGCTGAACTTCTTGAGATTAATAATTCCAAACTCAGTAAGAAACTTGATAAGGCAAACTCTAGGAATTCTATTCTTACAAAAGAGATAGCAGATCTTTCTAAAGATCTTGATAGGAAAAATGCTGATTTTGAAAGTATTTCAAAAAATCTTGAGGAAGTAAATTCTGAGAAGAATAAACTTTCTAAAGAATTAGAAAAAGTAATTTCTAATAAAAATGTTTTTGAGCCTAACTCTAGTTCAAAAACTAATGATTTTGAGGATAAAAATTTGGTTGTAAAACTCATGTTCGAAATTTTTTCCTTAAAGAAGTGTTTATCAAACTTTACCCATGGTAAAGAAAATTTTGAGAAGATGTATTCCCAAATACGACCTTTAAGAAATAAATCCGGATTTGGTTATACCCATGAAAAACCTATTTTCAGTAACAATTATTTTGTTCCTCAAAGTGCCCCATTTTGTACCAAGTGTCAATATGGTGGTCACTGGGCAAATAATTGTTCCTTAAACAAAACCCAATCTCTAGGATTTCACAAAGCTTACTTTTCTAAGAATATGTGGGTTCCTAAAATTTTATTGTCTGGAAATATCGGATCCAAACATGTTTGGATTCCGAAAATCTAATTTTCTTATTAATTTCAGGAAAACAAAGAGAGTACCAGCAACTGTACATGGTACATGGATAGTGGATGTTCCCGGCACATGACTGGTAACAAAAGCTTTCTTGAAAAGATTATCAAAACAAAAGGAGGAAATGTAACTTTCGGAGATAATGCTAAGGGAGAGATTATTGTTATTGGTAATATTGTTTTTCTTGGTAAAACCTTGATTTCAAATGTTCTTTTTGTTAAGGGTCTTAAGCACAACCTCATTAGCATAAGTCAGTTATGTGATGAAGGTTACCTTGTGAATTTTAGGAATGATAAGTGTTTAGTACACAATTCCAAGGAAGAATTTATTCTCTCAGCCATTAGGCAAGAGAATTTTTACAACTTAAACATAGAAGATCTTAGAAGCCAAGATTTACCTTGCCTAAGTGCAATGGAAGATCATTCTTGGTTATGGAATAGAAGATTAGGACACTGTAATATTAGAAACCTATGTAAACTCTCTAAGAAGAAACTAGTTAAGGATCTACCGGAGCTTAGATTTGATTCTTATAAAGTTTGTGATCCTTGTCAATATGGCAAGAAACATAAATCTAGTTTTAAGTCAATCAGTGAAGTCTCAACAACCGATGAATTACAGTCAGTGCACATGGATCTTTTTGGTCCAACACAAACTGGAAGTATTGGAGGCAAATACTATGTGTTTGTTCTAGTTGATGATTACCCTAGATTTACTTGGGTCTATTTTCTAGCAAAGAAATATGAAGCTTTTTCTTATTTCAAATGTTTTAGAGCTCAAGTTAAAAATGAGAAAAACCTTCCATTGAAAACTATTCATAGTGATCATGGAGGAGAATTTCAAAATTCTGATTTTGAAACTTTTTGTAGTAGGAAAGGCATTGCTCATAATTTTTCAGCACCTAGAACTCCTCAATAGAATGGTGTATTTGAAAGAAGAAATAGAATTCTTCAAGAAATAAGTAGAACCATGTTGAGTGAATATTCTATTGCTAGACATTTCTGGGCTGAAGCTGTAATTACTGCTTGTTATACTATAAATCGAGTTTTGATTAGACCTTTTCTTAATAAAACTCCTTATGAGTTATGGAATGATAGAAAACCTAGACTATCCTACTTCAAGGTTTTTGGTTGCAAAGTATTCATTTTGAATACTAAAGATAACTTACATAAATTCGCACCAAAGTCTGATGAAGGGATTTTCATAGGATATTCCACAACCTCTAAGGCTTATAGAGTTTTTAATAAAAATACTAGCACTATTGAGGAAACAGTACATGTAAAATTTGATGAGTCAGATACTTTTGTTTTTAAACCATCTCAACTTACATCATCGGATGTGTTTTCAAAAACTAATTATCAACCTTTGATAGAAGAACCTTCTGATAAGGATAATGTTCTAGAAGATACTTCTGAAACATTTACCCCAGAAGACTTTCTACCCTATGTTGATGAACAGAATTTACAAAACCCAAATCAGGTGTTTCTTAAGAATCATCCCAGTGATAGTATCATTGGTGATGTAAATCAACCTGTAAGGACTAGATGTTCCTTAAGAAATGAAGTAGAACATCTAGCATTTCTTTCCCAATTAGAACCTAAAAGAAATGATTAAGCTTTAGGTGATGATGATTGGATCAAAGCAATGCAAGATGAACTAAATGAATTTGAAAGGAATAAAGTCTGGACCTTGGTTGAAAGACCTAAGGAAACTTCTGTTATTGGAGTAAAATGGGTTTTCAGAAATAAATGTGATGAAAATGGAATCATAGTAAGAAATAAATCTAGACTTGTTGCTAAAGGCTATAATCAGCAAAAAGGAATAGACTATGAAGATACCTATGCTCCAATAGCTAGACTTGAATCTATCCGTATTCTACTTGCCTTTGCAGCATTCTTTAATTTCAAACTTTTCCAAATGGATGTGAAATGTGCTTTTCATTACAGTTATGTTCAAGAGGAAGTTTTTGTTGAACAACCTTCTGGCTTTGAAGATACAAAACATCCTGATCATGTTTTTAGACTTACCAAAGCTTTGTATGGCCTTAAACAAGCCCCACGAGCATGGTATGATAGACTCACTGGATTTTTGCTTCAAAATAACTATGTTAAGGGAAATGCAGATCCAACCCTTTTTATAAAGAAAGATAAGAAAAATGTTTTGATTGTTCAAATTTATGTTTATGACATTATATTTGGTTCAACTCAGCAATCTTTGACTGACTCTTTTGCAAGTCTAATGAAATCTGAGTTTGAAATGAGTATGATGGGTGAGTTAACATTTTTCCTTGGTTTTCAAATATCTCAAAAACCAGAAGGAACCTACATATCTCAACATAAGTATATTAAAGATCTTCTCAAAAAGTATGGTTATGACAACACTAAGAGTATAAGTACTCCCATTGGTACCTCAAACTCTTTAGATCTTGACGAAGCTGGGAAACCAGTCGATCAAACTTCTTTTAGAGGTATGATAGGAAGTCTACTTTACTTAACAGCTAGTCGACCAGACTTAATGTTTTCAGTATGCTTATGTGCAAGATATCAATCCAATCCTAAGGAATCTCACTTAAAGGCAGTAAAAAAAATTCGCTACCTTAAGGGAACCATGGATCTAGGATTATTTTATACTTCTGGAAATGATTTTGTTCTAAAAAGCTTTTCTGATGCTGACTTTGGTGGATGTAGAATGGATAGATAAAATACATCCGGAACTTGTCATTTCTTAGGAGATTCTTTAGTTTCTTGGTCCTGCAAGAAGTAACATTCTGTAGCACTCCCCACAACTGATGCTGAATATGTAGCAGCTGGAAGTTGTTGTGCACAAGTGTTGTGGATGCAACACACACTCACAGAATATGGCTTGAGTTTTACTAAAACTCAAATTTTGTGTGATAACACAAGTGCCATTGCCCTCAGTAAGAACCTTGCACATCACTCCCGTGCAAAACACATAGATATTAGACATCACTTTCTTAGGGATCACACACTTAAATGAGATATTATTCTTCAGTTTATCGGAACACAATATCAACTTGCTGATATTTTCACAAAATCTTTGCCTTCTGATAGATTTGAATATATTAAACAGAAGTTAGGAATGATAACCGTAAGGTAATCTTTCTTAATTAACTTTTTGTTGAAAAATATCTCCTTATAGTAATAAAATCCTTTTCATAGGGGGAGTACATTTGATTGTTTGTTTAACAACGTTTTTCAAAATTCGTTTTCAAACTTTTCGGAACGACGATTTCCGGAATGGAACTTCCGGAACTAAAATTTTCAAAATGGACATTCTTCTACAGAATACTTCTGGAATGGAAGTGTTCGTATTAAAAATTTCCAGAATGGAAAATTACAAACTGGCAGTTTCATAAGCAGATTTTTGTACTGATTTTTTTTCGTAATGTGTTTTTCGTAATGAATTTTTCGTACTGAGTTTTTTTTCGTACTGAGATTGTTTTCCATAGTAAATTTTTAAGAACTTTGTCTTTTCATAATAAAGTTTTTTTCCGTAATCATCCTTTCGGATTGGCTGAGGAGGATTATTCGTAATGGATAAAATCTTGTGTACCCCGCACCACTTTCCCACTGGTTGTTGTAGACATCCTACGCGTCAGACCTCCCCCGCCATTCAAACCGCAGTCCCACTACCATACCTCACCCGAACACACCTGGGCTACTACAACCACACATACCTCCCTCAAACACATGGTCCACAACAACCATACATAACCACGCCCATAGACACTAGGGATAAAACAAATACCACTATACCTGAAGAAACCTAGGCCAGAACAACTATATTCATTCATAAAGACACCTATGCCTCATCTCGAAGACACATGGGAAAAAACCTGTCCACCCACACCTAGGAAAACCATCATGACTCCCTTTTCCGAAGATTCATGGGATAAAATTGACCTCAGGCCATCATAGCCTGCCTGAAGAGTCTTTGGCTACTTGGGAGAGGGAGCAGAAAAAGAGATAATAACTAGTCACTCATAAGAGTGTTGTGAAAAACACCCTCCTCCATGAAATGGGAGTGTTCGACATGATGTACACAACATGGGTGGGGCGTAAATAAAAAAAATAAGAATTAAATTATACATTTAGGTAAAAAAGAACTCATCCCACCCTAGTGCTTCCAAAATCATCCCACACACAAACACCCTGGTTACTATTCATTCATAAAAAGAAGAACACCCACAACCAAGTCACAACTCATTCCTATAAAACAATTCCCCTTTGAACCCATTCTTGTTATTGTATTCAAGTGGTTTCATTTAAATAATTCTTAACTACAGGGGAACTAACAGGCATATCCACAAGACAATGAAGGAAAAATATCCAAGCAGAAAATTAAGCATTCACACCTAGTTCTCTTGTAAAGTCACAATGACAAAAGGGATCTATGAGGTCCCTAAAAGTATTGGAACCAAAACAAGCCCCAAAATAAGGACCTACATAGCCTTGGATCTACAATCCAACAATTTCACCATAACATGGGATCCCACCCCCATCCACATCACCTCACATGCATAAAAAAAAGCCACCATACACATCTTCATAACAAAGAAAGGGATTTTTTAGATTTAAACACACCATTCCTTTAGTTCTGTCTTTCTATTTGGTTAACCAGGGTGACCAAACAATGATTCTTATTCATTGGGTATCAATTTAATTAACTGAGTTTATGTGATTAACCAATTTCTATGTTACTACAATTAAATCACAGAAATATCCAAAAAACATAGGTTCATTAGAGAACAACAAAGTACCACCAACATCCACGATTACCAGTCGATATAAGCCCATAAAATTCACAACAGATAAGAAAAGTTACAGGAGTACTGCAACATCATCAAACACAACCCTTCAGTCTTTAAATACCATTTATTATATTCATCAAGGTTTGGTTTCATCCATCCCCATGGTAAAATTATCATACCCACCCACACCTGGATGATCAACAATCGATGTTTTTCTCCTTACACCAATAACTGGGATGCACGACTTGTAGTGGAGGAACTCTAGTTACTCCAAGAGTTAGCATAAAAGGCTCCAACACAGGTGCACCACTATCCTTGAGAAGGGAGGACTCCAAACTCACCTAGGAAAGGAAAGAGACCAGATATGAAGAAGAAATAAGGAATTCCCATGTGATAAAAAGGTGAGACCTGGAGTCACAGGATATGAATTTTGAATGCCTTTAATAGAAGATCATGGTTTCACCACATGGTTTCACAGTTAAAAATGAAAAAATTAATTATTATTTAATTATTATCATCATAGGGGTGGCCATAACAGCTGTGTGTTAAAGGATTTCATGTAAAGAGAGGAAAATAGGTCCGTTGAGGGTCACCCCACTCCAAGGGTATTTAAAACATTTTTTATGGCGCTAAAAAGGTCTTTGAACCACTTTAAAAAGGATAAAAGACTTAAAAGTGGTTCTATTAGAAAAACTAGGGAAGGAAACCCTGACACCCCTCTACGGATGGTTGGTGACACTGGTTGGTGAAACAGATCAGTGGAGCTGATCAGGTGAAGTTGATCGGGTGAAGCTGATCAGGTGAAGCAGATCGGGTGAAGTTGATCAGTGAAACTGATCGGGTGAAACAGATGGGTGAAACTGATCGGGTGAAACTGATTAGAAAAACTGATCGAGTGAAACAGATTAAGTGAAACTGATTGGTGAAACTATCAGTGAAATAGTTGGGTGAAACCGATCAGTGAAACCGATGGGTGAAGTCGATCGGTGAAACCCTTGGGGGAAAACGATCAGTGAAACCGACGGGCGAAACCGATGGGTGAAACTGATGTGTGAAACAGATCGGTGAAACTGAGGGGTGAAACTGATGGGTGAAACTGATTGGTGAAACCGAAGAGTGAAACTGATGGGGGAAACTGGTTGGTGAAACTGATCAGTGAAACTGATGGGTGAAACGAATCAGTGAAACCGATAGGTGAAACCGATCGGTGAGACTGATGGGTGAAATCGATCAGTGGGACCAATTAGTGAGACACCGATAGGTGAGACCAATGGTTGAAACCAATGGGTGGGACTGATTAGTGAAACCATTATAGCTGATCAGTAAAGCTAATCTGTGAGGTTGATCTGTGAAGCTAATTAGTGAGGCTGATCAGTGAAGCTAATCTATGACATTGATCAGTGAAGCGGATCTGTGAAGCTGATTGGTGAAGTTGATCTGTGAAGTTGATCTGTGAAGATGACCAGTGAAGTTGATCTATTAAGTGGATATGTGAAGCTCATTAGTGAAATTGATCAGTGAAGCTGATCAGTGAAGTGTATATGTGATGTTGATTAGTGAAACTGGTATGTGAGACCTATGGGTGGAACTGATCGGTGAGACCGATCAGTGGCACGGATAGGTGACACCATGGTGAGGCGTTGCCACTGACACCCATATCCTTCTGACTCAATGATGGTTTCCAGGACACCTTAACACTTAGAATTTGGAAAATTAATGGACCAGGAGGGTCTGGACCATTACATGTAGAATGAAGAAGCCCAAAATTTTAATAAATATTTATCTTTAATGAATTTTATTTCATTAATAGATCTAATTGAACTCTATCATGAGTTTAAACAACAATGAAAGAATGTAAAATTACCATTATTACCTTTCCATTAAATTTATGCGAATAAATACGAATAACTAATTTATGAACATTAGTTGACAATTCATTGGTTAATTTGAAACGAAAATATAAACCAATTAAATACTATTATTTCTATGATATCAAAGTTCTTTTGAGTTTATAAATTAAATTAATAGTAATTACTGAATGGAAATAATGAGATCAATATGTTATATATTCCTCAAATTATTTTTTCGATTCATCCAATTTATTTTATATGCATATGAAAAGAATAAATCTAATTCTGTGAATAAAAAGAAATATTTTTCAAAATGGTAATTTCACCACATTTTAATGGATAACCCATTCTAAATAAAATCTATTATACTTTTATAAATTTTATATGAGAAAATAAATTTCTTCATTGAAAAGGGGATATCAAAATTTAATTTTGATAAATTTTTGGCAATTTTCTGGTATGTCTCATGTTTTAATGAAATATATATTTTATTAATGAAACTATATTTATCTTTAATAGTTTTGATAGGTTCATATTATGTTTTGAAATAAATTTAAAATTTTATTATTTTATTATAATTTAAAATATTACAATTATTGTTTTTGAAAATGATTTTATACCCAATTTTATTATAAAATCATTTTATGTTTTAAAAGGGAATTTTTTTTTCAAAAAAATGTTTTTTATGTAATTTTACAAGTTTTATTTTAAATTAAATTCTACAAGTTCTATATTTTTAATTTTTAAAAATATATTTAAAAATTGGATTTATAAGGTTAAAATTAAGTAAATAGATATCTTTTATTTTGGGCCATTATGAATAATAACCATGGAAAATTTTGTTACCAATGTAAAGGGTAAATAAAGTAATTTATGTTTAAAATAAAATTATAAATACTATAAAATGACCTTAAAAAATATGAATATTTTATTGGATGAATGAAATTATAACCTTAATACATAAGGATATAAATTTAGTCATTTCATGTGTTCATTTCTGGGAAACTGACTTATATAATATTTAAATTATAGAAATATTCAAAATACCACTTTATTTTTTGTTAATAATTATTATGTGTCGACATGGGAAAATATTATATAAGAAACAAATATATATGAAAAAAACTATCATAATAAACATATTTTCATGAAATAAATTTATTTCTCAATTTTTGGGTCACATAAATAAGATTATTATATTTTTGTTATTTTATTTCCTAAGAATTTAATTATGTGAAATTTATGTCTCAATTAATATAACATTTTTGTAGGACTTAAATAAGATATTTTCAATGATAAATATTACTATGAAATATAATAGATTTATTTTCATCATGTTATTTTACTTTTAATTTTTTCTAAAAAAATCAATACATAAATAATTCCACAACACTAATGTTGTAATTTTATAATTAAGAAAAATATAAAATAAATTTGAATAAAAATATTAAAAAATATAACATGAGATATTTATTATGATGAATTAATTTTATATATGACCATGAACTATTTTATGTATAAAAAATAGTTTTTCTGATATTATCATATTATATTGATATTTTAATTAATCTGTGAAATGAGTAGTGTAAAAATTAACTCTATTGATATTTTATCAAAATATTGTTTTATTAAATTATTTAAAATGTATAAAATAAATTTAAAAATAAAAATATTGTAATATGATGAAATTTTTTATAAATAGATCATTAATTATTTAATTGAAATCAAAAAAAAATTACATCCATTTAATATTAAAATAATTTGTACCTTAGTTAAACTTAATATTGGATAAATAATGGATAATTAAAATTATATGGTTTAAATAAATACCAAAACATTTATAAAAACTATTTTCGATGAGAATAAAACCTTATATCATCACAAAATTGAATACGTGACATTTTATTTGTATTTTTAATGATATTGAATTTATTATAAATTAATATTTTATAAACTCCAAAGATTCCCCCACCTTAATTATAAATGGTTACCTCCTCTATCATTTATTCACATCTAATTAAGCCTTCAATATCATCCATCCTCAACCCATTTCCCTTTCAAAAATCTCTATCCACTTTCAATAGGAGTGGGTCTTCTCAAAATACCAACTCTAGTATCACTAAGATGAGATCTAGATTAAACATTCTGTAGAAGAGGTAATCATCTTTACTAACTCTATCAAAATAATTTCTTCTTATAGTTCATATTAATTTGTTGTTTATATTATAATGAAATAACTCTAATATAAATTATTGTTTGAGATGTTATTATTATTATGTAACAACCATATTCCACATTCTATCTATCCTTTGAAAAATGAAATCACCACATGTGCGTATGTACGATCTATCATCTCAACAGCATTGTGTAATATTTTCTTCATAACCACATTACCTGGATGGGAGTGATAATTGAAATAATAACACTATATTATAACTATAAAATTGTATTGATTCTTTAATAATATATCCACCATCCACATAAATTCAATTACACAATTACAAGAATGACATCGTCACTTGTGTGTGTGTGTGTCTGGCCAATCATCTCCACGATGTGATGCAATTCATTCTCCATGATCACTATTAAATAATAATAAAATTAATGTATAGAATGAAAAATATTATATATATTAACTTAATATAATTTTTTAAATGACTGAAATATATTACGTGTGCATAAATCAGAATATATACTATAAAACAAGCATAAAAATAAAGCAATTAACACACGAATAATATTAATAATGAAATATTAGTAAACAGGTGATTATATAATCATATATGACATCATAAATAAAAAATATGGTTTTAAAATAAGTTAATGACACTCTTTAGTCCATTATATAGGATTTTTTAATATGTACTAATGAACCAAAAATAAGGTAAGGGATAATTTCATAATATCATTATTACATGAGATTGTTTATACGTAAGTATTTTTTAGGGTATATTTACAATACATGTCCTTGATACATTAAAATTTATTCAAAAAAAATAATCTTACCATTATTATATTATTGTTTAAAGTCATTTTTACCCATTTTTATGTTTTTACTAAGAATTTTGAATGAAATATTTTTTCATTTTCCCTATGAGTTTTTTTACTTATCTGAAAAAAGTATGAGAAGAATTTTTTCCATTAAAATATATTGAGTGAATGATTTTTTACAATTTCATGATGCCTTATTTACATGAATCTTTTTTTATATGATTACTTATTTTTTTGAAGAATTTTTTTTCTATAACAGTTTCCTGACATTTTATGAAAAGAAAAAAATTTAATGAAGAAAGAATATTTTCCTCATGAATTAATTCCAAATGATATATCAAATGTTACTTATATTTTAATGGTGGTATTTTCAAAGGATGATATCCCTATTATTCCTATGGTTGGTTTATTATTATCATGAAATGATATTTATGAAACCCAATTTCATTACTAGTTTGATTTTATAATTGATTGATGGTTATGAAACCCATTTTTTCATGGGTTCTAAAAAGATGAATGATTTATGTTATTATGGAATACATATATTTGGTTTTCCTTAGGTGATGGATGAGACCTCTATCTTTCTCCAATGCAGTAGGTAAATATTTATATCTCATTATATACACTTGGCTGGAATGATAAATGATCTTGGTTTAGTAACATAGGATTGGAACGGGAGTAAACTCAGTTTAGTAATAAAAGGCTATAATAGAGAGTGAACACAATTTAGTAATGGAATTTTTCAATTATGATGGTCTTGGAAATGATCCTTGACTAATATGTAAATGAATTTATGTTATTATTTTTATGCCAAAAACACCATTTCCTATGTTATGCTACCAGGGAATATGTTCTTTAATGAATGTCTATGATTTATCCCGTGAAAAGATATATAGATCTTTTCTTTGAAATACCAAATTTTATAATATTATGTTTATGATATCATGGATTATTTTTTTTATATGATTAAAATCTCCCTTATTAACCCTTACTAAGAATCTGAGATCACTCTTATTTATGTTTCTTTTCCCCAGGTTATGAATAAGGGTATTAAGTAAGATGTGTCAACAAATTGTTCTAGATATGAATAAGTAAGAGGAAGATGAAGTAGATATTTTACGAACAAGTTGTTTATGTTTACCAGTTTCAAATGATACTAAACCTATGCAATCCTGGATGTGATTTTATATGTTATGTAATGAATATTATTCTATCTAGATTAAATATCTATGTATGAATGTATGGTACATTATACACACCTCCCTTGTTTTTCAATAAGTGATCGATTAAACACCTCTGTCTAAATATATGGTAGAATGTGCTAATTTTTTAAAGAACAGAATCTCCCTACTATCAAGGGTATGGGTGGAAAACATGATTTTGATGAATTTTTAGGCTTCATATATTGAAACATTGACCACATTGATGTATTTTCAAATAAAAATGTGAAGTAGGAAACATTCAAGTTCTAGCGACCCACTAGGAGTTAGCGTGGAGTTATAGGTTAGGTATGTTATGGGAGGGGCCCTCATGGAATTCCTTAAAGGTTTTATTTTTTAGAAAATTATTCATTGTCACACTAAATATTGAATGAGTATATGATTCCATGGAATTATAGTAGTAATCTATAACAAAATCAGTATACTGAACTCATTTTACTAAGCTCCTCCGTTTATAACCACTTATTTCCAGTGTAAAATCTAAAAAGTCAATGATGCTTGAAGTCATAATTCAACATGACCATAGATATATGGTATTAAGATTTTATATAATTTATAACCTATAGGTATTGAGGAAGGTCTGAACCATTAATAGGATTTGTGAGAATGAATGAATAGATGGTCTTTCGTACCATTCACTTCTCAGATGGGGGGCCCCTAATACTACTATGAGTGCCTCTTCTGTTTGTTGGAAGAGGAAGGTCATGGAAATGTAGAAAAATAGTTACATGTATATGTAAGAGAGTTATATATCATTGGTTCCATCAGGAGGAGACACATAATGTTTCAATTGTGGAATGTTTGGACACTATAGTCAGGCATGCCAAACACCATAGAGTAAATTCTAGTATTATGGAAGGATAGAAATTTTCCAACAGATTTGGGACAAAATTTCAACAAGAATATGGATAACTCCATGACTTGGAAACTAGTTTTCATTCTACGTACCACTACAACATACTCAAAATGGTCTTAAAAATCAGGTACATGGTCATATTAATGGGGTATGACATGTCTATGATTAGGATCAGACAAAAACTAATGGAAGAGATGGTACATTTAATATTAGTTGTATTATATTGATCACATCTACTCTATCTACTTCTTTTTTTAATGTTTGTTCATCCCATTTTATTATGATTTCACAAGTAGTAATTGGAGGTAACTTACCGTTCAAGCCATCCTTTGATCTAGTATCTCTTAATATAACAAAAGGGATGTGGTTGGATTGCCTCTAGCAATTACCAATGATTCCTATAATTGTTTCTAGCTATTTAAATCTATAATAGTTCATTATTTTAGAGATGATGGCCATTGATGTGACATTCGACATGAATTGGTTGAATATCTTTTGATCACACATATATTACTATTATATACATTTTTTCTTCAATTTGATAAATGGAAAATAATATTTGATGACTATAGAGTAGGAATTGGGATCTACCAGGGTTGGACTGCACTTGATCCAACATGGGATAATCATATTAAAAATGGAATGATTTTTTCTCTTAAAGGACCCGCGAAAACCCTATTGTCTCTTCATCTAGTTGTAGATGTCTTCTATGATTTCTTTCTGGATAACATTACATGAATTTTTATAGGATGACTTAAACATTTCAATGCCCGTTTATTTTAATGTTCCAACTGATATGAAGAAGATAAAGGTACAGTTTTAAGAAAATGATCATATTGGGTTTATCCAGAAAAGTACTTCACCATGGGTTTCACATGTGTTTTTCGAAAAGAAGGATAATGGTTGTCTTTGGATCAATATTGATTACCAGAAGATGAACCATGTGATGGTAAAGAATTGATATCCATTTCCAAAATTTATGAACTTTTCGATCTATTATGGGTATCATCGTGGATATCTATTATAGATATCTAATTGGGATATCGTCTGAAGTGAGTCAGAGAGGATAATATTCTCAAGATGGTGTTTTAGAGAAGTTATGGGATGTATGAGTTCTTGTTGATTTAATTTAGGATGATTAACATGCCTCTAGTGTTCATGGGACATATGAAAAAAAATATTCCACCCATACATGGACTTATTCACCATAGTCCACATCATTGAAATACTTATATGCTCACCAACACCAAATAAGCATGTTACACGCATGATATAGTATTGAGTAAACTTTGAGTACAATAAATATTTGAAATGTTTTCAATGTGTGAATTATGGATTTGAGATATTAAATTTCTATGAAACATTCTTTATAATATGGTTTTTCCCAGTATACCCAATGAAATTTGAGTCACCCCTGACCCAGATATATCCCCAAAATATGATTAAGATCAATAGTTTTTTGGGCTGGGTAGGATATTACAAACCATTTATCTTGGATTTCGCCAAAATATATGATGTCATGAAATCAATAATTAAAAATGTAGTTATGTTATAGTTGTTTGACCATTGTAAAGATGAATTCATTAAGACAATGATAACATTGATGATAACTCTAGTACATATACTCTCCAATCCTCAGATTCGTTATATAGTGTACTATTATGAATCAGATGTTGGTATAAGAGAAATACTAATACCGACATATCTGGTAGTATCCTATGGGTATTTTTAATTGAGGAACCATAATTAGATCTACCCCAAACATTACTTGTATCTAACATATGTGGTTCATGAAATGAAGTTTCATTGAAATTAATTCTTTTGTTATGGATTTTTAATTTACATAGAACATCATAGACATCGTTTTATATCCAAACGGAGGAACCAATACATATTTGACTCTCTAAGAACATTAAAAATTGAAATAAAATATACACTTAGAAAAGGTAATGTCATTATAGTTTCACTTATTTATAATATGAAGGGAGACCACAATCTTGGTGAGAGGTTATACGAAGAGTAAAGGTCCAAGATGAGCCTCTTGGATGACGGAGGAAGGTTTCATAAATAGATCATAGATCTATGAATTTTTCTCCTTTTGTAATAACATTTGCACTAGTTATTTAGGTTAATACTAGTCTATATACTAACCTAGAGTGTTTTGTGGTGAGGGAACAACTGGCTGGTGGTGAGATGATCCTTAGTAGGTTGATCGATGAAGAAAATGTGCTCTCGATACATGGGAGACTAGTTGTATTTTCTTATATTTGAGGGGATTGTATTAGATATAATAATATTTATAAATTTGGTGTACATAATAGTGTGACCAAGTTGTATCCTAACTTCAGATTCCATTTTGGGTTTCACCTCTCAATTTTTTACCTGTTTGTGGGTAATGATAGAGCACCGGTGACCTAGTGTTTTACTTCTTCCACTTACATTACCCATGTGAAAATGGGAGGACATCATAATGGAATTTTTAGTGGGTTATTTAAAGAATGAAGAGTATTGATGTAGTCTAGGTGATTTTTGGTCGGGTGGGGAAGACTGATCACCTCTTACTGATCAAATAGAATCACTCAATTGAGGATCAAGGAAACATCTATATCTAAGAGGTTATACACTAGTATAGAGTTACCTTGATCACTGTATCATATAAATACACACATTTTAAATTTCAATTTGGGTAGGTCTTGAAGAAATACCTAGGGAAACAACTAAGATCATGCATGGTATACTTTCCTCAAATAGTTATACTATCCTAGTGGACTATACACATAGTTGAGAATACAATTTTGGATTGAGTCCAAGACATTGTTTAAACATGGGATGATAACCTAAATGTGATTTATTTTCATAGAATGATAGTTCATAAGATTCAATTCATATGTAATTATATGAGGGCATTTAAGAGAGGTAGTTTCATTCCCCACTCTATTGAAATGAGGTTGGTGAGGTGACAGTTTTTGGCCCCAACATTATTTTTGAGACCTGTAAGAGAGAATAACTAATTTAGAAGAGGTTAATCGCCAATAACAACAGAAAATGTTCTTAGGAAAACCGTAGGAGGTGACCTTTGGAGTTATATATGTTATATTGAGATTTATAGAGAGTGAATACTCAGTGCTTGCACAAATGTCTTAGGAAATAGGGAAATCTAGCACTATTTTTTGTTGGATTGTTTGAGATTACCAAGTGGATAGGGGTAGTGGCGTATTGATTTGACCTTATTTATCACTTATAGGGTATGTAGGAAATGTTTAATGTGGCATATATTCAATGGTACATACATTACCATACACATGTTATATATTATGAGGATGTTGAGCTAGAGACTGACACACCATATGAAGAGTCTCCTGTGAAAACAGTAGACTGGAGTGAGAAAGTCCATTGAGAGAGGATGGTACCGCTTGTATGAGTTCAGTGGAAGCATGGAAATTTACAAGGGGAGACCTAGGAGTGATAGGCTTACATTCATGCTTATTGTCCTATGTTGTTAGTGCATGACCCCTAGAAATGCTTCAGTAGGAAGAGATGTTTTTTGAAGGGAAGAACTATAAATCCTTGAAACATTTTCTTTTTATAAAATTGTTATCTCCTTATTCAACTTCTGATGATGGATTTTGGCCTTGTTTTGGTAATGGATTTTGTCTTTCAGAAGAAAAAGGAGGGTGTTTTTGTTATTTTACTTTCAAATATGGGTTCTTTTCCTATAGCTAACAAGGCTACGTAGGGGCCTCTTGCACCATGGTGGATATTTCCACACTACAAGGGTGCTATAGAATTTAGGCCATGATGCAACTAGAAAGACTACACAATAGTGGGAGGATTAAGATTAGGTTTCAATATAGAATTGTCTATTTAAATATTGAAAATTGGAGTATATGTGACTATGCCAGAGACAATGGCATAGAGAAATTTCCCTACTAGTTAAAAACATTGTTCTATCCCATGGTCTTCTAGCATTGAATCCTCTTAAATTGGGTTGTTATTATATACATTTGGGTAACCAATTTTATAACTGATGAGGGGATTTTTATTATCCAATATGAAGGGTTTCTCAGGAGGTTGAACTGATAGACACCCATGAAAATACTCATTCTACTTCCTCCTTTTGGAATTATAGTATTTTATAAAGGGTTTTATAGAACACCCTATGCCAAATTTACCCCACCTTGAACCATGGTGGTGCCTTTCAAATTGGTTCCACATTGAATCCATACACCCTTCACTATGGAATACACCTTTCTGCACCACTTAGAATCATACTATTACATCATCTACTGTTCTGTCTATTTCATTACACTCACAATGTCACAGCCTCCTCATTGCGTCATGAAGACACCCTATTTTCTAGAGATACCTCCTATGGATTTCATGGACATACCATTTCGATCCTTTTTTACAACTATCAACCATAGGTAAGTAGGTTCGACCTATTTGATCCTTCTTCATCCTTTTACTTCCCTAAAACATGTGACATGTTTGATTTGATTGGTTCAATGCTGCTATAGATCGACCTTTTATCAGCACTAAAAAACACCCTTATCACTGCTAAAATGATAATTTTCTAAGATCTGATAAAAGGGGTCCATTTTATATATGATAAATATACTGATAAACAACGTAATTTATTTTTATATTTTAGCACTGATAATGGGGTACCATTATCAAGGAAATAAGTAGAGATGATTTAATCAATATTTTTGTTTTGTGCTTATATAATTACATCGCACTACAATAAAAAATATAACATTTAATTCAAATAAAAAGTGCATACCTAATATAAGAAAATATCAATATTATAGATATTTCAAAAATAGGGTTTTTGAATTACATTGGAATGTTCAATTTTTCACAAACATTCAAAAACATCAGTTTTTCATTATCTTTTTCCACCAACCACCACTCAAAAGATCATGATCATGCAATTTATTACCGAAAAAAATCCCCCCATCTCATTAAAAAGTGTTAAACTATATAATTATATAATTATTATTTTTTTAATAATATAAAAAACTAAATTAAATATAAATATGAAGGAATTCATTAATAAAATGACATTTTTAAACAAAACCACGCACTTTGAGTCATACTGGTCACATAGTGTTAGATTGAAATTTGGTTTATTCCTACACATAAAAATGAATTATGGATCATTGTCCAAATGTATCAAAATAATCCAAATGTGTTTTCCTATTTTTGATGGTGTCATTTTTCGTTTTTACTAAAATGTCAATTTAAATTGAAAACACACACTTTGAGACATACCAGTGACATCATTTATCAGTTTGATATGAGGCTTATTCCTACACATCCAAAATTCCTTATAAATTATTTTCATAAACTATAACGAAAATATATGCATGTTTCTTTTGTTTTCAACTAGTGAAACATGTTTTGAACTAAATTGTAAATTTTAAACTAAAAACATACACTTTGAGTCATACTAGTCACATTGTGTATTGGCTTGAGGTGAAAAAAATCATACACATAAAATATTACTTATCAATAATGTTTCCCAATTATAATAACAATATGAATTTGTTTGTTATGTTTTGATAACGTGATGTTTGTTTTGATCTATAATGTTAATTTTGAGAAAAATAAACACTTCGAGAAATACCAGTCATACTATGTTTCAGATTGATGTGTTTCTATTTCATACATATCAAAAATTGATTATGAATTATTTTTTTAAAAGTAAAAAAACAATGTGAATGTGTTTTCATGCTTTGGAGTATGACATGTGTCTTTTTTACTAAAATGGTAATTTAAACTAAAAACATGAAAATTGAGTCATACTGGTCACACTGTGTATCAGTTTGATGTGAGACTAATTTATACATGTCATAAATGGATTAAGAGTCATTATCCTAATGTATCAAGATGATATGTGAAAGTTTTCATAGTTTTTAGTAAACAACACATGTTTTGATCTAAAATGTCAATTTTAAATTGAAAAAAATGGTCTTTGAGTCATTCCAATTTTATCATGTATCAGATTCAGGTGCGTATGGTTCCAACACAATAAAGATGACTTATGGATAATTTTCCTAAAATATTTAAAAATTATTAATGTGTTTGATTTGTAATGATTATGTGCTTTTTGTTTTGAACTAAAATCTCAAATTTATATAAATACAAAAAATATTAGTTGTATTTGACTCACAGGGTATTAGATTGACATGAAGCTGATTCATATACCTCAAAAATTTCTGATAAACCAATTTCTAAATTATTATTATAATATGAATACATTTTATTGGTTTTGAGTATGTCATGTTTCTGTTTTACTAAAATGTAAATTTACACTGAAAACATGATATATGAGTCATAGTAGTCACATCATGTGTTGTTCTGATGTGAGACTGATTCATACATTTCATAAGTGACTTCTAAATCATTTCCATAAATTATCAAGACAATCTAAGTATTTTTCTTGGTTATTAGTTAATGAATAATGTTTTAAACTAAAATTACATATTTTATAAAAAAACGGACTATTTGAGTCACACTGGTCAAACTGTGTGTCAAATTCTTGTGCAATTATTCTTAAACATCAAAAATAACATATAATTATTTTTCCTAAAGTATAAAAAAATTTGAATTTGATTGATATGTTTTAATAAAGTGATGACTATTTTGAACAAATATGTAAATTTAAAATAAAAAAAACAAAACTTCAAGTAATACCGGGAACAACATGTATTGGAATGATGTGTAGGTTATCCCTATACATCAAAAATGACTTATCAATATTTTTTATAAGGTATCATAACAATATGAATGTTTTTTATCATATTTGAGTATGTACGGTCTGTTTCGAATTAAAATGTAAAAATTAAACTTACAACAAAATCTTTAAGTAATAATGAGCATTCAATGTTTCAGATTGTGGTGTGGTAGATTCTTGTACATCACACTGACTCCTTTTATTCTATAATTCATTCAAATTTTGGGGTTATATAATAATATGTTTGTTTAATAGCCTATAATGTTTAATGGATTATAGAATAAAAATTAAAAGTTCATCATCATGAGTGTGTATTCCTTGGGGAGTGCATGATCATAATACATGATTTCATCATCCTTATTGAAGATGTGGTCTAATTTTTTGCCAATCATTCTATTCTCTTAATAGAGTAAAAAGGTGATAGAAGATAAAATAGTTTTAGAGGAAGACATTTCATCATGAGATGTATGAAAATTAAAAAAATAAGTGTCAAATTTAAATAATAAGGAAATTAACTAAAAAGTGGATAAAAGGATGTGAAAATTAACTAAATAGGTATCATGGATACACCTCTACATGTTGTATGTAGGCATTATCATTCAATTTATTCTACACAATAATTTTTTTTAAATGTATTTTTTATTATGAATATGAGTACTATCGATAGTCCTCGTAATACTAGAGAAATGTAAATAAACAATGGATTAATAAATACATTAAATAAAATTGTAATTAAAATAAAAAATAAAACATTGGGGGTTCTCATTTATTGATGGAATACAATATATTACAAAAATTTTGATACATATTAATGACTAGTGAGGATATCAGTCTGTTCTATCCACTACATAAATATTTATAAAATTAAGTAATTTTTTTCTGTTATATGTTTTGATTGTGAAAAAATATTATATATATACCCTAATACTAATCCAATTTAAGATGTTTAGGCTATAATTATTCTCATGGAAATTCCACATACTATGATTTTGATTAATTTTTAATACCACCATATCATAATATAATTTTCATTAAACATAATATAAAATGTATAACTTAATGAATTTTTATAAAATGATGTATTTCGTGTATTTTAAATTGAAAAATTTCAACATGAATAATCAGTTTATTGGGTATCCATTCATTTAATCTGTAAAATAAATATTTGGAATATCTGACTATTTTCAATGAGTAACCAGTGATGCCTAAACACAAAATGTAATAAGTAATAAAAATATATTTGAGATGATTATATTATAGAGATTTATACTTATATCATGGTTATTATGAATAATTTTTCTTCTATATATTTTATTTAAAAAATTTCATCCTATTATTACTCTATTACTTAAGATTTATTTGGATTCAATGAGTATAGTTTTGTATATGTGATGTGATGAAAAATGAGTCCAAATATTAACCATATGGTTTCACTTCAAATAGTATTTATATATACTCCAGCAAAAATATATTAATAGTATATAAGCATAATTATCACTATAGATTATCTACTAGAAAAAAAAATTGAAAACACACATCATGTATAAATTTACAAATGAGACTTTAAGTTTTTAAGGCTTGAGAATATAAAATAAATTCTCTTTAATGAGATAGTCCCTAATGGTCTCTCTTTACATCTATTATTCAAAATAAATCGTTGTCATATAAAAAATTTGTAATGTTTTATCCACATAAACATGTAAAGTTAGTAAATATAGATGTTGAATGGGTGGGGTAAATATAATTTCTGAATATTATTTCGATTGGTTGTTTGATCCTTTAGAATATTTTGATTCAACCTTCTCTTTCCATTTCCCTTTCTCTATATATATTTACTTTAGTCATTTCTGGAATTTTTTAATTAATTTATTAATGTTTTTTTAAAAAATTATAAAGGAATACCTCATTATCAGAATGTATTTTTTAGGATCAAACAACCATTTTATGAAATTTCCAATATAATGATCAACCATTTGAATCTCCAGATTATCCTGTGGAATTGGTATCTGGGAACTCTTCTTTTGAGCTACATGAATACATACTTTCACATGACCTATTAGAATTTGTTTTTTGTGTAAAATATCTCCATATATATTGTACATTTTACCACTCATAATAATGTGATGGGTGGGTGTTGATAGATATTAATCCCAATGTTTCTTAAAATATAGAATATCATTATGGGAAAGGTATTAGTTTTTTCATAACTCAACATTAAAATAAATAGTTATGAGAACATTTATTTCCTCTTATATGATATCCCTTTAATGGGAATGACTCACCTCAAAACTGGTGGAGGGGGGGTCTCTTCACATGGTGGTTTTTTATGTTTTTTATTATGTTTCATTATATCCTGTAAAAGTTTATATCAATTGAAACTATTAATTATAATTTTCTTCTAGAGCTTCTAATTATTCCATCACATATTCCCTTTATCTTATCTTTATCACCCTGTTTATTTCTTTTCTCAAAAAATGTTTTGGGTAACATATAAAAACCTATAACATTTATGAAATCATACTCTTCTATCCACTTCAAGGCCAGTGATATTTTCCATTCATTGAGTACATATGATTTTGATTCTGGGGACTTATTCAGATAAAAAATATATGAAAATATGAAATCATTATTATTTTATACAAATTTAACGATTTTTTTTATTATTTCATAGTTTCAAAGGCTTCACATAATTTTTGTGTATTTTTATCTATTTTTATTTTCCATTATTTACATGTTCCTCCTTTTATATAAATGAAATAGGATGGAAGTGGTTTTTATATTGATTCATCAATCTGAACATAAATAAATCATTATAAATTTTTTTCTTTCTTATCTCATGGAATTATTATTATATGTTTAAAACACATATCATTTTATTCAAGTGAAGTTTTCAGCATCCTTGTTTTAATGTAGGCGAACAATTTTATTTCCACAAGTTTTTTTTGTATCATTTCTAGTTTTAAAAAATAACAAATCAAAATGAATCTGATTAATATATATATTTTTTCAAGAAATGTATTACCAATCATAATATAACTGAAATGTTTTATCTATATGAATATTAATAAAAACATTAAATGTTTGGTGGTTTATCAGGTGTAAATAAGTTTTTGGATGGTATGGATTTATTTTACCATAAATATCGTTGAGATGATAGTTCATAATATTTTTTTAAATAATATATGATTCGTTTTAATGAGAATTTATAAAAAACTCAGCAATCTTCTACTATAAACATAATTTTTAATGGATAATTAAGTGTAAATCAATGTTTCATTATTTTGTTTTTAATAAAATAATGAGATTATGTTGTAATGTAACCCTTTTCCATTACAAAATTATTTCCATGAGTGTGGTAATTATAGGTTTTCCTAAATATACATCAATTGGAATGTGAATTTGGGTTTTTTTCCCAATATTACTACAAAACATGTTCTTATTGGGATTAACATGAAAGCCACTTACATTCCATCCAACCACGATTTTTTTGAATTTTTTCATCCCTTTAATAATTTTAGATAAAAAAATCATGCTATGATACTTCTATTTTTATCAGACATGGGATATTCACCATCTAAAATTTCGTCAGCTTCATCATCATCAATATGTTATTCCTCTAGATTGGTAGTATCTACATGTGCAAAATCTTATTTTTCCTCCATCTTGGGTGAGGCAGCAAGTTAGGAAACCTAGTGTTCCTCATGATTTAGAGAATTAAAATGTTCAGAAGCCATTATCTACCCAATTAGTTGAAATTTTAATTTAGATTATATAAATTCAATAGATAATAATATGGGGTAATAAAATTTATATTATAGAAAATATAAATAAAGATTATTGAAATATGAATTTTTTTATGTTTGATGGGATTTTACCCTTATATCAAGTATCCATATCCCCTCTTTTCGGTATCATCTAGAATAAAAGTCCATATTTATAGTGCGAAAACAATGAAATTTTTATTATCTCGCACTATAAATATCATCATCAGTTTAATTGACATCTATTCCTTCAATGGTTTTGGTCTATAACGGAATAGTTGAAAACATTCAGTTTGTAGAATATGGAACATAGAAGACATGTACTGCCTCTGATTCCATTATAAACAGTAAAACTTTTTATAAATACTTACTGAAATCAACCTTCACCAATTTATACCCCATGTTCTATAAAATAAAACTATGTTCAATAGCATATTCAATATGCAATACCAATGTTAAACGACCCGTGATATATATAACTATTATAGCCTAGCCATTAAATTGGTGATTATAAATAATAAAAAGTACATTATGAAATAAATAAATGAATATATATATATATATATATTTGTTTATTTATTTCTGGATCAATATAAATGTTGAATTTTATTTTGAAAATAATCAATCAATTTTTTGTGATGTAATTTTATTTTCAAAAAATTGTTTTCTTCCAGATTGGTTTTTAATTATTTTATTAAAAATTATTATAATTAATTATTAGAACTTATTGAAAATTTATTTATAAAATTTATTTCATTTATAAAATAAAAAAATCAAAATTTACTTTGGGTGAAATTTTGGTATTTTTTAAAAAATATTGATTTTAAAGTGAATAATGAAAATACTGATTTCCGTAAAAATGTAATTTCTTTTCAATAATTTAAGAACTATAAAATTTATATTATATTTTTAATATTACTAATTTAATTTAATACTTGATTATTTATAATTAATACACTTAATTTATTTTTAATGATCTTTATATTGTACTTTAGTAAATGTTTTTCTTTGTATTTAAAAAATAGTTCTTTCTAAACAAACATTTGGAAGTGTGTAATGTTTATCCATTTTAATTTATCAAAACCCCCCAATGAGTAATTATTTAAATTTAAATTATATGTTATATATATATATATATTAATTTATATTCATATAATAATTATTATTATTAATATAGTTATTATATATTTTCCGGAAAAATACACTTCTTGATAACCATAGTTTTCATCACATTTACCGGGATAATGTAAAATTAATTTTTTAGAATTATATGAAGTGAATTTTTAAAATGTATTCAATAATTTTAATAATAATAATTAAAAATATCTAATAACTTCAAATTATTATTTTACCATAATGAATATTCAAATCACTAAAAATAAATTTCTGTATTTACTGTGAAAACGTTTTTACTAGGGGTTAAACTAAAATTATAATGATAAAAATTACCTAAAAACCTATCTAAAACATTATTCATGAAATATTTATACCTGATAATGTATAATGTAAATAATTAGACATTTTCTTTCTTTTTAATGTAAAAAACATGGGCACACCTTTTTTCTCTAAAAAATTAAAATTGCGCCACTCACCTCACATCTAAAAGGTTACCTTATACCCTCTCTTATTCAGACCGTGAAACCATTTTGTTTTAGCGAAGACCCACTAAAATCACTTCCCAAAATATATCTTATCATAATATATTCATTTTATTCATAAATAAAATATAGGAATACATCATGTATATCCATAAAGAGGTGTCCTGATAAGAGGTAACATTTATGCCTATTAGTTTTTGTTTTATTTATTCATCTGCCACCTTAAAATATTATTCAACTACAATCATATTATAATAAAATTATATAATATATAATTTTATTTTATAATATAAATTCAATAACATAAATCTATATTCTATTCCACAAAATGTGATATAGAATCATCATTCTTGTGTACAAATGAAAATTGTCTCATGAACCGATGTCATTTGTTTTCCATAATCGCATGTCATGGATTTTTGTAATGATATATTAAAAGTATACATATAATATATTTTTATAATTTTTATACTTAATTTTATCTTTTATCACTTATACCATTTTTACTTTCCATTCGAAATGGTATATGGAAATATCTCTCGTGTGTGTGACGGACTACCGCCTCATGAATAGATGTGATTAAATTTTCACTAATGATTGACATGGATGTTAATGAGGATAAATATAATGAATATCTATTATTTAAAATTAATAATAATGTTAGTAATGACATATTTATATTTGTGAAAATATAATATATCATTTTATTTCTTAAATATAAAATTTATCATATGGTTCATGTACGTGTGAATTTCCACATCCATGAAATGAAGTGCTTTTTTCTCATCACCACATCACAAGAATAATACACATTAGTATATTTAAATAATTAATATTATATTTATTATATTTTTATAATTATTTAAATATAATATAATAAACACATTATTTTAATGATGATAATTGAAGAAAAGAAATGTTACTCGTGCTTATGTAGGACCTACCATCTCCATGATCCAAACATAGTTATTTTTTTATAACGATTTTTCATGATTGGTTTTTAATGATTATTTTATGAAGAAATAATATATTTATATCATGATTATTATTCTACATATTTTTAAATAATTAAAACATTGATGATGATGACCACACCGAATCCTTTTTGAAAAAATGAACCAAACGTCCTTAAAACACAAAAGGTGGACTTAATTGTGAAAATATTTTAATATGTCATTTAAAAAAATTTAATTAAATGATTTATTTATAATTAATATGACCTGTAAAATTTTCATAATAAATAATATATTTCATTTAAATAATTTTTATAGGATTAAATGAACATATAAAGAATGTATGGACACAATGTAATGGTTTTTCATCTCTCTTTTTGTTTTTGGGAGACAGATGCCATATTTACCACTTATTTAATTTATGTGGCATATAAATACCATGAATATATTTTTTTATTAGTATTATTATAATTATATTTATTTATATATATATTTTTGGATATCATTTTCATGGTTATTACATTTCAAAAGTTATAAAATCAATAAGGGACTTTTATCTCAATTTGTCTTTTTAGGATATATGTTATGTTATGCCATTATATTATTTTCTAAGGAGAATAAAAATACCATTTATAATGATATATCATGATAATACTTATTTTAAAAACATTATTTGTTTTATTTAATATTTTTCTTTAACTGATTTTATGATTAGTATGTTTTCAAATTTGTAATGGATTTGTATCTCAAATTGCAATCATTGAGACATATGTTAAATTATGAACTTATATTCATTCATGTGGTGTATATAAATTCAATTTTTTATTTAATAAAACAAATTTATTTATTCTCATGATATAATTTTTATTAAAATTTAATCTTTCATGATGCAAGACATACAATTTTAATAAAGTTATAAGGTTTTATTTTTAAATATCATCATTTAGTGGTATTTTTTATTATTATTTTAACGATGAAAAAATTTAATGATTAATCTATGAATAAAAACATGAATTTATGTTCCCTCTAGTTTGTTCATGAGATTAAATTTTTTAACTTTATTTTAAATAGTTTAGTTACATAAGAGTTCAAAATAATTTGTTATAAAAAATCATCTTTATTTATATATTTGGTCATACACCATTTGTATTCCGAAAATATGTTTTCTAAAAAAACATTAAAAATGTTATTAAGATTATTTAAATGATTATTTAATTATTTTTTCACCCATTTTTGACCTATTACAAAAATATTGAAACGAATCATCATATATTTTTACAAAAAAAAACAACTTTTTTTTACTAAAAATGTAAAAAAAATATTCAATTTAACGTGTATGCCATAAGTGAAATTTTCTTCCATCATGACCATTATTTTAAATGATGTTTACTTTATTATTTTTCAAGGTTATTTAAAAATAAAATTATTTTCTAAATTATTTATATATTAATAATTATTTTTCATAACGTGACGAATATTTTACTCAAGAAATGTTTTAATGGATTTTTAAGCTTCCATTATATGTTTTCATGGTTATTTTCAATGAAAGGGATTTTCAAAAAAGTTTTATGTTTAAATAGTGATTTTAAAAATGGAAATTAAATATTTCTAAATAAATTTTTTAAATCATTTTTTAATATTATTTTATATGTTTCCAAGGTTTTTTGCAAGGAAAGTTATTTTCACAATAATTTTTGAATTTTTAGTTTATAAAAAATGATTTTTTATAATGAAAATTTTATTTTACTAAACATATAATTTAAGATATTCTTATGGTATTCCAACTTATAAACTCAAATAACCCTTGTTGTTACATCTTCTCCCATGGTGATAGTTTTTAATGATTCCATCCTCATTCTTTTTTGGGATAGATTAAGATTGTTTCAAAGAGATTGTTATAAAACCCATTTCTTTTCCACCTATTAATCATTTTTCAAAAATATTTTCATGGAACACATTTTTTTATAAAATTTAATCATGTTATGAAAACATTAAATGATTTTTATGATTTTTATTATGATATATAACATCTATGTACCTAATTCTTATTGTGTCTATTGGACATTATATATGACAGGTTTTCTACGATAGCATCGGGTGAGGATGATATAGCATATATGATGGTTGTTCCCGGATAGCACTCTAATGAATTGGATAATGATTATGTTCTATAGATAATAATATTATTTCTTATCCATATTTTTTTTTAAATTTTAATAGTTTTTACGGGTTATATAATGATGATGTTCCTAGACAACAAAATATTCTATGAATTATATCTATGGGTTTAAAATGATTACTTTGATAAAGATTAATATCGCATAGATCATGGTTATTGCTTCGGATGAATCATTCCTTTGTTAAAGACGTATGAAATTTTTTCCTATTTTATGATCTAGGAATTGATTGGTATGAATTGTCTTCTATTAGACACATGAACCTTGATTATTTCATCGTACTCTTATGCTGTTATTTTTTTTAATGATGAAATTCAATTTTTAATGATTAAGTTTACACTTATTTATAATTTGAGCTCACCCTAATTTTGTTTCCATTTATTTAGGTTATAAATAATTATTCTTATTGAATTCTGTCTATAAGTAATTTCATATGGATGATTATTTTGACATAATGGAAATAATAAATGCATGGGTAAGTGGGTGAAATTCACATTTAAGGACATGTGTATTGTTTATGCACGTTTTTCCCAAAATTGTTTAAAAAATAAGCAAAAAAGGCCCTTTCTAATGTATTTTATTCAATTTTTGTTTTGATATTTTATGTTTTGGATGGATAAAATTGGGTCACCTTCATCAATATCAAAACTAGAAATTTAATGTTCATATTTTTTTCACCAGATCCCATAGTACAGGTTCCAAGAAATTTTAGTTACTATTAGAGAATTGGTTTATATAACCTTTTTTATTAGGATGTTCACATGATAGGTTATCTTAAAAGTTATGGACACCATTTTAGGAATATAATATTAATGATGATCACAGGTTCAAATTCATAGACATATTTTTGAGGCTTTAAGTTATGAGATCTTAAAGTGATTAATTATATTTTAAAATACATTTTATTAGGTTGAAGTACATGTACTTATTTGTATTAATGTTAATTATTAATTTAAATTATGTGGACAATATTTTTATGTTATTTATAACCATTAGGGTTTATATGATATTATATTTTAGAACATATTTTTTCCCATATAGATATACGAGGGATTGAAATGTTATTTGTTGACTATGTGATAAATGTTACTTCAAAAAAATATCTACATGTTTATTGGATTGATATATGAAAGGTATAAGTTCACATTAAAAGTTAAAAAATCATTATTTTTTAGGATACAAAAATATGATTTAGTTTTAGCTTTCATTTTTATTGTTGAATTGTGGATATAAATGTATTATTTCATCATTTATAGGTTTACTAATTTTGGGAATAATCATACCATATCCTAACCATTTTAGTTTTGGTTAATGTATCTGGATAGTTATAATATATTAGTATACATTTAATGGTTATATAATCCTCTATGATTTGTTTTTTAGTGCTTCATCTATAAAAAAATCATCTTGAATATTCATTGATTGGAGAAAAAGATTAGATTATGGTTTATTTTTTTAAGAAGATAAAATAATAATCATCAACTATGTATATTTCTCTATAATCTTACTATATATATGAAATTAATTCCTCAACTCTATGAAAATGATCTGGAATAAAAAAAATTATATTACCATCGGTAATGATGATATCAATGACAATTTTCATACCTCATTTCTTAATGGTTTTGTGGTTGTTAACTTTCCCTTGATCATTAACTTTCTTATAAAGAATGATCTCTAAACTCTATATAATTATTTTGATAAAATAATTTTCCTAAATTTTCAAATATTCACTTATAAACTGTGTTCCCTTATTTGGAATCCCTGTATGTGTTTTTTAAGATGACCTTCATACGCCCTTTTTTCTCTAATCAAAAAGACATTTTGTTTTCATTTTTTCTGATGTGGGTTTCTAGAAAATAAATATTTTCAAATGTCTAACCATTGATTACCATGATAAAGATAATGTTTTTATTATTACACTTATTAATGGGGGATGTAATATCCTGATATTTTAGAGAATAAATGTATGTTTAATAGAATATTTGAAACATAACAATGAAACATAAAGAACCCATGATATTAATAACCTTTATAACATAACTGTTAAATGGGTGGGTATGAATTTTTTAAAATACATTATCATATATATATATATACATTAATGAATGAAAATTATTGATAAATTATTATTAAATAATCAATCAATTTTTATAAAAGTAATTTTTTCTTCAAAAATTAATTTCTTCAAAATGATTTTTATTTCATTTCATTGAAAAGTTTTATAATTAATTTTTAGAAGTTTTATAAAAAAATTAGGTAAAATTAAATTTGCTTTTTAAATAAATATATAAAAATGTACTTTGATTAAAATTATTATATATTTGATAATATATTCAATTTTTAGTGAATAGTTAAAAATAAAATTTTTTTCTATAATAACATTTATTTATTATAAATTATGAAATTTAAGATTCAGATTATTGTATGAAAATTATTTAAAGTAACATAAGTATATTTTTTTATATTTAGTATATTAATTTCTATTTAATTAACTTCATACTATATTATAGTGTAAGTTTGTCTATAACATTACAAACAAGATTTTTCTAAACAAAAATTTACTCTGAATAATGTTATTCCATTTTAATTAATTATAAACCCCTAACAGGGAATGATATAAAAGAAATTTTATAGATTTTATATCTATAAACATTAATTTATATTCATGAAATAATTATTGTCTGTTATAGAGTTAATATAAAATCATGATTTCCTAGAAAAAATACTGTTCTTCAAAACCTGTTTTTTATCACATTTTTTGTTAAATTTTAAATTAAACATTTACACTTATATGAATATAATTGGGGTTAATTTATTATATATTTAGAATAACATTAAATTATATTATATAACAATGTAAAATTAATTTTTACAGTAATAAGTAGAGAAAATTGTAAAACCAAATTTTCACAGTTATGGTAAAAATAGGATTACTAGAGGTTAGACTAAAATGATAAGGATTTAAATGACATAAACACATGTCTAAAAACTATTTTATGGAAATATTTAGACCTTATTATTTCCATGTATTGGTAATTATTCATTTTTTATCTTTTTTAATATAATGAACATCGGTACTATTACACATTGGTGTTCTAGACCCAACTTTTGATGTACTTTGATAGCCTCTACATGTATAAAGTTTGATATATATATATATATACACATGTGTCTAATTGACCATAATGGTGTCAATACATATGAATCAAATATATTTATGTTAATTTACATAGATTGTGTGTCGTATCAAAATTTAATATCATTTCCTAGGATATAATGAGAACCTATAGATAATGTGGTAGTAATATTAATCTAATGTCTAGTAGTCCAGATACATCATAATGACAAGAAAAAAATGATGCAAAAATATATGGGGTTGGGGAATATATGAATTTATACTTATCCTCATGAAGTTCACACATTTTTATCTCTAATAGTTGATATCATGAGTACATACCCACTAGTAAGAACACCACATGTTTCATGTGTTATTGGTAGTTCCTATCCACAAACATGTATATTGGTCTCCTGACTTGAAATTGTTATCAGTGAGTGTCATTTTATCACAAAATTTAATTAAGGGTGAACATAGGATAATTAATTCATGGAAATGATGTTTTTTGGGTGCATCATTGGTGTCATGGTATTGTGTGAATAATTATGAAATGATTTTCCTCTTCTATGTTGATGAAGAGATATCTCTAGATATATTAATTAGGATGGCAGTACCTTCATAAATCCATGTCCATGGTAGTTGAATAAAACTATTTCTTGTCAGATCAATGAATAATAAATCAACAAAGGATGATGAAATAGGTTTGTTTCATACATTATGATATATCCTATGAAAAATATATTATATTACACATTGTGTGTCTATAGGTTGGTTGTCGTTGTTATAACTTTTCTCTATCCCTTTAGGGGACTTGATGGGTTTCTATACTCCCCTCTTTATATAGGAATATTATTCACTTCTATTGAGATATGGTTCTAGAGGGTGATACACAAAAGTTCATTTGATAATTTTCTATATTCTTGGGAATACAATTATAGGACATAGTCAGACCAAACATGGGGTTCAAGTATTGGCCAAGTTTTATTGATCATAAATAAATAAATAAATTCAATATTATTATAAAAGTTTATAATAATTTGGATGAATGTATTTATTATATGTATTTACAAATGTTTATGTCAATTCAAGGATAAATATTATACAACAGAATATTATTATAATATTCTTGGTTCAATTAAAATCGACAAGAGTTATGTGCCGAATTAATGGATTGGGTTTATCACTTAATATATTTGATATATATTACTCTTACTTGATAAAATATAAATTATATTTATGTCCAAGTAATTTCATCATAAATAGTTATTTATATCACTTATTTAGTGGATGTTTAATGAATGTGGATCAAGGATCCCTAACTAGGAAATTTGGAATTCACCCAATAAGTAGAGAAAAGATCATTCCATTGTAAAATTCACTCAATCATAATTAAGTCATTTTATCTCATTCTTACTCTTATAAAGGGAATCAGTCAATTTGAGGATAAATTTAATGTTTATGATCATTTATTTAAGGAAGAGTGTTGTGGTGATTGTTGTGGCATCAAAGTTGTTGTCAGAGCACCACACTAGCATCCAGAATGTGATGAAAGATGTGCATGAAGATTCGAGCAAAATGTGTGGACGATCCTGGGGGATTCAATGTCAGATCCTTCAATAATTTTTTTCCCAATTACTAGTGATAGATTTTTGGACATAAAATCAGATAAAGGTTCTTATTTTTTAACTTTTCATGCTCTCATTAAACTATGCGAGATACTTTAACTATATCAGTGCCCAGAACATTGGAGAAGAACATTTTTTGTCACTTCAGTGAAACAATTTTGAAATTACTATCTAGATGGATTCTATTATGCAATCTGGAACCAATAATTGTAATCAGAGTGATTTTGTTATTTTTTATATCCAAAAAAATATTGTGTTTATTTAAATTAAGGTAGAGGGTATTAAGTCATTCCCAATGGATCTGACTACATATCGATCCGATCTTGGATGGCCATGTTATGGTCATCCAAAAATATTTTTATAGATCAAAAATTTGTTTCTATAATTTATGAATTTAAGATATGAAAATATTTTATGAATTCATTTTATATACATATTTTATCCCCTATATTAAAACAGATTCTGACCACAGACAACTATTTTGGCTGGGGTTTTATTTGGAATATTATTTTCTGGATTTAATAAATGAACAACCAAATATTAGGGTTGTGAATTATTGAGATGAAAATTTTCATTTTATTCTTCCCCTATTGGGGACAAATATACTAACCAACAAAATTTAAAAAATCGGGATCTATTTTTTTAAATTAATTATATTGCTAGTATTGTAATGGGGACTAAAAAAGGGGGACCTTGACTATGTGGGTCTCCCCTAGATGTGGCCCCCTCTTACCTCATCCAACCCTATTTTGAATAAAGATTCTTTCCCTCTCCCACTCTTCCTTGACAGGATCTCCCTATCCATTACCTAGTATAAACCTGTGATGACCCTCCTTCCTAAGCCCTCACACCACCCTCTTCCAGGATGTAGATCTGTTGCCTACTCCTAATTGCCAGTGCCGATAAAATAAAACCACTAGGAACCTCCAATAGATTATAAAACAACTACTACTATCTACCCTCGAAAGGTCCCCTCCACTAACAATTCGAGGTCCACCAACACTGTTCCCAGATCTCAGCCTCCATCACCCCAGCCACCCAGAGCCACTAGAAGTTGCGTCTCCTAAGGGACGAACCCCATAACAAGCTAGATCCCACTCCCTCGTGATCTATGACTATTGTCTACAATCTCTCATAAGGATTCCATCTACTAACGGATACATTTCATTAGATCCTTCCATAACTTGACCCCATCTGCCATGCCTCTTCCCGAAAGTTGATCCCTTACCACAACCACCTCACCTTCTTTGGACCACGTTTCACCACCGGTCATTTCCTATGAGGATCCATATCCATTAATTTTCTAGCCAGCCAATCCATGTGCAAAATGGAACCCCCACTATGGCTCAGTCCTTAGGTCCCAAGTCCCCTTTGTGATGCCTTTAGGTTGTGTGGTACAATATTGCAGTTACAACATGTCCTATCGAACACAATTTGTCTCCCCATGGGTTGGGAAACATCTGCCGAACACAGAATGGGATTGTGAATGCCAATTTGACTGATAATACCCCCATCATGGGGTTTTTATTCCCTAACAGGCTTGAGGGGCTACTGAATATCCCGCAATAGGGAGTGATGGGGCTTTCATGGCTGGATTTAATTAAAATAATAAAAATTAAATAAATTGGTTAATTTAATTTTATATTAAAATTAAATTAATTAATTTTAATATTTGGTTAAAATTAATGATATTTTAATATTCTTAAATTTCAATTTAATTTATTATTATATTAAGTTATTTAATTATTTTTTTGAATTAAAATTAAATTAGATATGGGGATTAATAAAATAAAATATTTGAAATTAATTAAATTAATTTAATTTAATTAAATACCCCTATAATAAATTTGTTATAATATAATTTTTATCACATGTTGTTTAATTTACTAGATGGTCTTGATAAATTTGGTTGAACATGGGATTGACTAGATGTTTTATTTAATTATATGTTGTGTGTGATTATTTCAATAGGTAGGTAATTAAATTATGGTCTATGCATCATATTATTTTCATTCTGATATGTTTAAGTTTATTTACCTTATATGTATCTATTGCGTTTTTTCCCTTAGACACCCTCTTATGCACATGATTGTATTTTTACATAGATGATGATGTTTTTAGACCTGGATGGCACAAAGTCGAGTAAAAAATCTATAAGATTTGCAAATACAGAGGACTGGGGTGATCCATTATATGAGTTTGGAGTTTGGACATATATGGAATCCCCAAGGGCATTGTTTTTCTGTTATTTTAATTGTTCAATCACAATTAGATAATCATGACTATTTGGGTAGTTTAATTTTATTTATGAGTTATTTTTCATTTTTGTGTTTTCATGTTTACTATAATATCACATAAAATAATTAACATGATAAAATTCCTAAGGATGAAACAAATGTTTTACTTTTAATGAATGTTCAGTTGTGAGAATTAAAACATGGATTGAACATATTTAAGAGAAATGGATTACATTCTTCATGAAAAAATAGAATTTCTCATAGTCATACTAGGTTTTAATGTTTGACAATTCTCACATTTTAACAATACCATGTGTTCAAGGTTCCTTTCAACCATGGTTGATATTTCATTCTACTATTGGGGACTTATCATGGTAATAATGGGGTGACTTTACTAAATTATATTATCCAATATTATCCCTAACTAACATTCAATCACATTATGTGGAATGTGTTGATGGAATCAAGGTTACAATTTCAATATATTGGGAAATTGATCAAAAAATCATGGAACTACCATTTAAAGAAGTTGTATAGACTAGATCCTGCCTTGAAACTATTTGAGTAGTGGTGTAGCTATAGCTTGTAGACATTGAGTGGAGGTTTCAAGGATCTTTACAACTATAATACTCATGTTATAGAGTATTCCAAATTTACGGTAGATGGATATCGAGGTTTGATAAAATAGTGGGTTACATTTAATGATTTAATAATGAATTATCAAAAAATTTAAAGTATAATCATGATAAATTATTTATAGCTAAAATTTAATTTTTTTTGTAGTTCCAGAAAGTAAATAACTAACTCCATTAGAACATAATCACTATGATCTATATTAGATAAATAAAATATATTGATCATGTATAACATCCAAAAGTGTTATAGGTGCTTGTGCATAAAACTATGACAAGAAAGGAAGCTATATTTACTAGAGACAATAGTTCATGTTGATCTTTATAATGGAATAAAATTCATGTAATGATAAGTATAAAAAGAATTTAAATTATGGAATAGATGTATATTGAATCATGTTGTCCTCTTTGTCCAATCAATTTCTGAAAAAGCATGAGGATAAAGATGAAAAAAATATTCATACCAATATCTAGTAGATATATCAGGAGAGACAAAGCCAAGAAAGTTTTGATATTTCTAGTTCACTATATTGGTGAAGGATAGCAGAAGGTAAACAAATAGGACCGCATGTACTCAATATGACCGATTAAATTGAGAGGCATTAATCCCTTGTGTTCAAAATGAACCTAGAACTAGTGAGATGTATCATTATTCTCTCCCCACAACATATATTTTTGATTTAAATATTTAATTAAATCATGAATAAAATGATAAAAGTCCCTCATATCTATTATTATATTAAATATTATTAAATAATGGTGGTTCACAATTAATTTTACCCTAGTTATATGCATAGGAATGCTTTGAAAAAAATACTAAATAACTTTAGGTGTAAAAAGGATTTGTTATTGGTGTATGGAGGAGATGAAAAACTAGTGGTGATAGGATACAATGATTCTAATTTCTAATTGGACCATGATGATATAAAATCATAGTTAGGATACATCGTTATCATGAATGGTGGAGTAATGAGCTGTAAAATCTCGAAGAAACATATGGTCACCAATTCTACAACAGAATCAATGTATATAGCGGCTTCCAATGTAATAAATGAAGCAGTCTGGATACATAGCCTTGTCTAACGCTTTAGTTTTGTTCTTAATAGTGCATACCTTGTTCAAGTTTATTTTTCTAATACTATAGAAATGATGGTTTCCATGTATCCTAGAACACACTTGAGGAAAAAACATATACTTTATAAGATTCATATCTTGATAAATTTTACTGAGAGAGGTGAAGATATAGTTATCAATGTATCCATGGACGATAATGTGGTACACACCCTTTATAAATCCATATCTTAGTAGAAGAATGAGTTTCATTTGAGAGCTAGAATTCTGAGACTTGTTAGTAATTGTCTATAGTCTATGAGGGAGTTTTGAAATTCAGTTCCCTAGACCCAATTTTTGGTATAAATTGATAACCACTACATATAAATAGTTTGATATATATATATATATATATATATTTGTGTGTGTGTGTTTATCATAGCATAATAATGTCTATACTTCCAGTATATTTATGGTAATTTTATAATCTAAAATTTCATATAAAAGGGTTATAATATATATTAGCCTATAACGATAACCTAGAGATATTATGGTAGTAATAATTGTGTAAGGTCATACGGTACAGATACATCATTAAAACAAGATGAAGATGATATACGACTATCAAGTATTGGGGGTTCATGATCATTGAGACTTATTCTCATGAATTTCATACCTGGTGAACTCTAGTTGTTGAGATCATGAGGATAGACCTGCCAGAAGTAATAACGCATATTTCAAGTGTCAGTGGTTATTCTAATATACAAACAAGTGTATTGGTCTCCTTACTTGGTATCATTGTTAATGTGTTCCCTTTGATCACATACATTGATGAAAGTTGAATACCATGAAAATGAATTCATGGGGAGGTAGTTTATGTTGGGCATGACATTACTTGAATGAAATTGGTTGATTTATAACACCCAATGTTTTTTCGATATTTTTCATTACCTACAGCTCTGAATATAGACTGTGTTATATGAATGCACCAAGTTATTCATGATTTTTAAAAAACCCCATATCGATATTATGCTACATGGAACACATATATTAGCTTTAGATACATGAAGCACTATTTTTATCTTGTATTACACACAAATCCATGATCATTCGATATCTTTCATGACATGTAAGACATAGTTTTACCAAATTACAATTTGTTATTAATATTATTATAAAAATCACATTTTTATTGTTTTCTCCTTGATATTTGAATAGTGGTTATGAATATTATTAATTAAATTATGAAAATTTGGTTTACACATGTATATAAGAAGAATTATTTTGTGAAAAATTAACTAGAAATTAGAAAGACCCTTTTTAAAAAATTTGAAATCTGTTGCTGGAAAATGAAAATTTTAAAATCAAACATGGTTAAACATATTAAATTAATTAAACCACATTTAATGAACAATTTTAATATATTTTATGTATTATATAATCAATAAACTATTAAACATTCATATTTTTTGTTTTATAGATAATATATAATAATAAAACCAGTTTTATGTGTAAAGATATATATTTTTCTTAATGTTAAATTTACTGATTTTCAATATAAAAATTGTTTTACATATAATTTCTTAAACTTTTTTAAATTATATTGTTAAAAAAAACTTTAACATATAATTATTAATGTCAAAATTATATTAGGGTAATGTTTTTTATAAGTCTCATTATTATATGAGTAGGGGAAAATACTTAATTTTAATACAAAAGTATATTTATATCAAATTTATATATGTATTAAACTTATATTTTAAATTGGTTTTAAAGTATATTTAGATAATTTATACATATATTAAAAAAAATTAGGTCTTTGAATCAATTTAACATTGAAATTGGGAATAAAAACTTTTCCAAATTTTGATCATTTTTATTTTTAAATATTTTTGTCGCATCCAGACCATGCATTTAATTTTAAATCAATTCTTATCACTTCTGTGATTAGTTTTTGGGAATATGGATTCAAAAATTTTAATCAGAATAATTTATATTTTCTAGTATGTTCAACTTATTTTTTGATCAAAAATATCAGATAATTTAATTAAAATTGATTAGAGCGATTAAGGTAAAAAAGAAATTACTTAGTGGTTAAAAAAAAGTTAAGGGACCAAAAGACCTATAAACATGTAAAAAATCCATTTTATGACAATATTTCGACCATATAGCCCATTTTTTTAAAACTATACTATTATTGGAGACACAAGTTGTAATGGAGATCTCTCAATAGTGTATACCTTTTTAAATTTACAAGAATGTCACTTCCCTCCACAAAAAAGAGAATTAACCCCCTATCTTATACCAACCTATAAAGAACATTTTATTGTCAAAAACCTATAAAAATATACTCCAAGAATACCTTCATTAATTATATATTCATCACTTTGGTAATAAATACATCTTCAGAAGAAATTTGGTGAAAACCAAAAGAAGTTTTCCAAAGAAGAGGTAACATCCTTCAACAAGCACTTTTGTTTTGTTTCATTATACACCCCTCAACACTTATTATTACAATATTATGCAATAAAATAAGTATAATAAATACACTTATATGTTTTTATGTTATTTTTATGAACTAAACTCACACACACTTCCATTAAATGAGATACACGGTCTTAATTTATTTGCACAACTAACTACTACCTTTCGTACCGATGTCGTTCATTCTTCCATTACCAACATTCAAGGTTGGGAATAATGATGAAATTACTATATTAATATGATATTTACGATAATTATGATTTATTTATTCTTATTTAATTATTATATTACACATACTATATTTCATTCAATTTTTAGGGAATACATTAACTTCGATTGTTGACGTGTGAACAATCACCTCAACCAATAGATGTGAATCATTCACGCATTAAATGGAATTTATTTAGTAAATGTTAAAAAAATTATATAAATTAAATTATAATTATAAATTAATGATTTATATATTTCTTCTTTTTTTATCCTTCCTTTTAAAATAAATCCTGAAAACGGAAACATTGTTCATGCGTACTTACGGTCTACCATCTCCATGATTGAGATATTTCAGTTCATATTTATATAATTTATATATAATTTTAAAAATATATTCAAAGAAATTATACTATATTTCTATAATTTCATAAGTTCTTGAAATATTTAAATCAATATTTACGTAATAGGATTATGAATAAAAAGTTAAAACACATATGAAAAATAAAGAGCTTATTACCCAAAACGTAACTTTAACATGAAATTTTTAATAATTAGGTAATATAAAGTCTTAATAAAATGAGATATGGTTTATATGTATGAATATTTTTCTTTTGTTGTTTTATAATAAAATTATAATTATTATACTGGAGGATTGAACGTGTGTGATGAAATTCAAAATGTATGGCATGGGTTATATCATCTCACATTTATTTCAGTGAGATATATGCTATATTCAACAATTAATTTTTTTATGTGGTTTATATACTGAAATATGACATGTTATATCATGAATATAAATTATTTAATTATATTAATAGTTTTAATTTATGTTATTATTTCATGAAATTCACCACTCAAATGTTACTCAAGAAGCAAGGGGATTTCTCGCCTCACTTTTATTTCTGTGAGACTTGTTCCTTATTCACTACTCGTTTATTTTATGTGTTGTATAAACTATAAATGAATGTATTATATGAATATTATCCTTAAATTTACAGGTATTCACAAATATTTTTGATTATCTCTCTTTCATGTAGTATATAGTTCAGAAGTTACCAAATCAGTAAAGTAATTTTGTCTCAAGGTACTTCCTTTAAGAAACATGTTATGTTTTGCACCTATTTTATTTTAGAATGTGTTTATATTTCCAATTTAAATATTTTGTTCTTTTATATAAATATTTTCATGATATTTAATCCTTAATTTAGTGTTATTATGTCATGGGGATTATGATTCAATGATACTAAATTGGTAAGATTTTATTAATGAAATCTCATCATTTATCAGGATTGTTTATCATTATGATTACATTGACGAAATATTATGATCAAAATATCAATAATTATCATGAATATTTTTATCCTATTTTTATTCATGATATATCCTTGTAATTGTACCATTTTTACACTCTTTGTTACTTATAATAATTATGAAACTATTTTTAAGGGAGTACTACTTTATTTTTTGTTTCGATCTGAAATATGTGTTCTTCCAACAATATGTTTTCTAAAAAAACTAAAAAAAATATAATATTATTCTATGATCATTAAAATAATTTTTACCAATTTTTTACCTTTTTAAAAAATTGGTTTCTATAAATTAATCTTCTTATCATTTTTCGATTGAAGGACTTCTCTAAAATATTTACAGCAAAAAAGGAATGTTCGAAATGTTCTGATTTATCCACTTCAATAAATGTAATTTATCTATATATTACATCAAACTTTCAAATATTAATTTATTTAAGAAGATAGGTTTGCCAAATACTCTGTATATTCATGTTTTCAAACCGATCCTCAAATAAAAGTGTTTTAAAAAATATTTTATGATCAAGAGGTGATCTAAAATAATTTTAGGGCTACATTTATTTGTTTTAAAAATTATTTTTTGAACAAAAATTATTTCAATGATTTAAGTTATTCTTTTTTGTGATTACAAATATATTTAAAAATGAAAAGATTTTCAAAAAACATTTCTACTCAAGAAGTGTTTTATATTATTTTCAATGATTCCTTATGTGTTTTCCATTATATTTTAAATGAAAAAAATTTCTAGAATGTTTTATGTTTAATATGCATTTTAAATTATTTTTAAATCTTAATTATAATGTTTTCAAAATGTTTTCCAAAGAAAATATTATTTGAAATATTTTATTTTAAAAAATGGTTTTCAAAGAAAGGGTATTTTCCTTAATAAATCCCCCAAGTGAACATTAAAAATACTTCTACTACTAAGATGATATGATTTGATATATTTTATTATATCACCCTAAGATTCCATGGTATGTTTTCCTTTGAATAATGTCATAGCTTGTATTGTACGCAACTTCGAGATTCAAACACACCGCGACTAATCAAACTAGCTATTATGAATAGTAATAACCACTTCTTGAAAGTATATAAATTTTAACATTCAAAATGGACTGCATTTTTTGATTCGGAATATCTAAATTAGCTTAGGGTGATTTTTTAGTATTTTTCTGAAAACTATCAACATTTGATGAATAGTGAAAAACACTACGTTATTGGTTAAAGCAGACTTTTTATATAAATAATTAGTTATTTTATTTTAATTTATTTTAGGTCCAAATATATACATAATGTCTATATATGTTCAATTTAATTCGTTGGAGTCATTTCATAATAATATTGAATAAAAAAAATTGAAGATGTAATTAAAATTTCTTATTGAATAAACTATTGATTAATGGAAATCTGTTTATAATTCAAAACATGGAAATTCAAAGGTAGTAGATTTCCAATATTAATATGTCTAAATATTTTGGGATGTTCCCAAACATAGAATATAAAAATATAATATAAACTATAAAATAGAAGAATATAAATTAGAATAATGTAAAAAAATTTGGAGATGAATCCAATAATTTATGAAATGTACTATAGGGGAAGGGAATCAAGGGTTTGTGGCCTGGGTGTGATTTTGGGAGGTCTTTTTATTCCACCCAAATAAATTATATATTCCCTTCTTGGATGTATACATTAAAGGTCATGTTAGGAAGTAGAACAATCTTGGTTTATAATTCTCCAGTTTTTAAATGATATTACTGCATTGTGTTATAGAAAATCATTTTTATTTAAATCCAAAATTAAATAAAAAATGGATATCTGAAGAAATATAAAAAATAATAATTTAAAAAAACACTACCATATTACAATTAGATGTGGTGAGTTATGTTGTGATAACTGATGAGATGTGGAGTAGTGCCTAGAATTTGGGAAGAATATAGAGACATCATTAATTGATTTAAGGAGTTAGGTAACCAGAATATGGAGGTGGTGTTAGAGGAAATAGTGATCGAAAAGGAGAAGGATAACGTAAAGGATATAAAAAAGGTGATAGTGTAGGTGAAGGAAATGGAAAAGCTTAAGGCGGCGGCAATTATGATGTTGAAGTTGAATGAGAATGTGGAGACAGTAGCAGATCCACAATGGATTCCACGTTAGAGACATATTGGAAAATCTTCAAAGTTATTTCATAGTTGTATTTGAGGAGGATGATCATGGGGATATGGGGTTCAATGTTGGAGATGTGCTACAGGATGATGTGGGGAGGGCACCTCAGAGAAGCATTGGTGGGAGGTAGGGTGGCTGTATTGATGGGGAGGTGAGGTGACCATGTTGTAATCGTAGGATTGTGAGAGATTGGGTGGCATTGTGAGGGGAGGAGGGTCACATGTAAGGGAAATCATGAGGGTTGTAATGGGTACGATCATACTACCATGGTTATTTTATGATCCATGGATATGTATTCACATACACCCATAGTTGTTGTAACAACATGGCCCTGCCCACCAATTGCCTTCCAGACACGTTGTCCCCACCATAGGGCCCACCCATGTGTTTGAACGGGTTATCTGACTAATGATAGTCCCCACAAGACAACACATGTCTTTTCTGCTGTGCTTTTTTCTCATTTAGCCATTTAACCTTTTATAATTATGGGGTGTCACAATCACCCCCCCCCCCCACTTTAGAGCACAATGTCCTCGTTGTGGGCCCTATATCTCAACCCAGGCAGCACTATACTTAAGGCTGGGTACCTCACTTGATACCAAGTGTAACAATTAGGCCGTGAGGAGGTGTATTGAACCAGATAGGGTGGTTTATCTGCACCGCTAACATCGAAGACCTTGAGGTAGGTGGTTCCATTTTGATTAGAAAAATTGATTATTCTTGTATGGATTGATTTATTTCAATTATTGATTTAAATTCAATTGATAAAATCATCTTTCAATTAAACTGATAAAAACATGATTCCATTGAATCGAGATATTTGAAATGGTTTTGGCATGGAAATTTTTAAAACCCCTGATTCCTTTGAATTGTTTGTGTTTATGGAAATTTTATGTTTTAAAATATTTAGATTAAATTGTGGATTTGATGGAAATGATTTCAATTAAATTGTTGAATTTAATTGTGTAAATAAATTGTGTAATGATGGAATTGGTTTTGAACGGATTTCAAGTATGTGAAAATGGAATAAATTATTTGATAGAAATACAATGGTTTTATCTTGTGAAAAAGGAATGTTTTTGAATAAAACCAATTTGGTTTTAAATAAAAATAAATTGGCACTTGAAATGGAAGAATGATGTTGATCGTATTTTAGCAGTCTTAAAATAGTTCTCCGACCATGTCAGAGTGCATGCAAGCCTTAGTTAGTTAGTGAGTTTTTTGGATACAATCTAAGCTACGACAACATTTTAAAACATACATGAGGCAGATCACATACACAGTGGGTTGGTGACGAGTCTCCTTTGGATAGTGTCATAGGGGCTTTTTTTATACACATTTTTGTTGAGTTCACATAGAGAGTGCGGAATCCTATAGCTAGTTAATACTATCATACTTTTTGGAAGTTGACAGTGTTTCTTGCTTGTTTATTTAAATTTGAGATATAAATGTATGCCAATTATTTTGAACTACTTTACATGCTTAATGAATTTATATAAACTGTTTTATATAAATGTTTTATATAATCCATTGTTTTTGAAATATTCCATTATTTGTAAAATTCTTTCTTAAAATATTTATTTTCATCATTTGAAAATGTATAGAATTTTTTGATTATATATGCTTTTGAATTTCCAAACCGGTTTACTTTAGAAATAAAATATTCTTTTTGGATAATCTATTATGAAATATTTGGTGGTATCCCACTGGGAATAGGCTCACACCCTACTTTTTCTTTCGGGTGTTTGTAGACATTCCTCTTCCAGGTCCAAGCAAGCGGAAAGGATCTCTTGGAGGTGGATCCAGTTGTTGAGCATTGGGCTTGGTGAGTTGTGTTACTCATGACCTTGGGCTACTTTCCCCATTTTAATTATTTGGTTGAAGCCCTTTGGGCTGGGTTATGCCTTGTTGTATTCTGGTAAATCATGATCAGTAGAGTTTCTTTTGTAATGCAAACTTCTTTGTTTTAACATTCTTCCGCATTCTTGTGGAAAAAATTGTTCCCACTTTTATGTTGTACGATGCATTATTTGAGAAATCCGAGATCACTGTTATATCTGAAAATATAGTTTTTACCCTAGCAGGGGTATAACATTTGATAGCACTGGACATTTGGATGTCTCTCTCTTGAGATAAAGTTATTAAATAATATTTAATATATTATTTATTTAAAATAATTAAATATCTAACGGTGTGTCGTATGGGGAATCTGAGACCACCGATGGGTCTGGAATGAGGGGTTTACCTTAGTCGAGGTATAATGCTTGTCAGCGTCAGATGTTTGGATTCCTCTCTCGCAAAAATAACACTTTTTATTTTAATTAAATATTTATTAGGATTTTTAATTAATAAATCCTTAATATATTTTAAACAGTGTGTCATATGGGAAATCTAAGGCCACCGATGTGTCTGAAACGTGGTGTCTAACCAAGAGAAGGTATAACATTTGTTCACGACAGGTGTTTGGGTACCTCGCTCGCAAGAATAACTATTTCTATTTTTATTAATTAATTGTTCCGGTTTTTAATTAATAAATCATTAATATATCTCAAACGGTGCGTCCTATGAAAAATATTAGAATATCGTTGTGTTTGGAATTGAGTGTTTACCCTAGTTAGGTTATAACATTCATTATAAATGGATGCTTGGCCTTTCTGCTAGCTAAATTAAGTTATTTAATAATTTAATGATTAAATTAATTAATAAAAAATATGTGTCAATTTCCATTGACACTGCTTCATCTTCCCCGAACGTAAAAACTCTATTGTTGACAGTTTTAACATCCAAAACCATCATTTTTCATCTATTTTCATCTGTTTCAGTCACCAACACATTGATTAGGTGAAATTAATACCCCCATCACTGATTTTATGTTAAATAATGGGTTAAATCAGATGATTTTAAAATGAGGTTTTAAATGATCTGTCCTTTGGACTCTTAAGTCACAGAACACCTTGATCCTCCCATTTTTTGTTCATGTAAAGTCTGATAGGTTCCATAAGTCCTCTAGGAATGATCAATAAAACCCCTTTTTGTTGTCATCAAATTTAGGCGCACCATTCCACGAAAAACCTTGCTTCACGTGGTTATTGGAAAATAGGATAAGAAAGGTTAGTTTCTTTTATCTTTTATATTCTTCCTTTTATTCTCATATATAATAAATCTAAATAAAATAATGGTGGATTTTAAATAAAATTATGAAGAATTAAATTATTAAATTAAAATCCAAAAATTATCAAGTTATAATTTAATTATGTTTTGTATTGTCAAAAGATAATTAATAAATAAATTAACTAAGAATAATTTTGTGAAATTATCTTTGATAATTATATAGGATTATATAACGACAATTTCTCTGAAATTATAATAGTGAAGTTATTGAAAAAAAAAATTACTAGTTAAATGAAAAGTTTAAATAAATGATAAATTCATTTGAATTATCAATAGAAAATGATGCAAATTATAATAAAATATAAAAACATGGTTTTATCTAACGATAATTTGTAAAATGGTCATGTGAAAATTGATTTGAATTATTAAAGGACCATTGCACCAAATTTAGTAAAAGACAATTGTGAGGTATTATTAAAGATAATTATAAGCTTAATAAAGTTATATTTTCTAGAAATTTTCTTGGATAATTTGTAAAGATTAATCAAATGTCAATTTCATTAAATTATCATGGGTAATTTATAAAAATATTCAAAGGATAATTATAAATAATTATAAAGTGAAAATTACAATGAATAATCGTGAGATTACCAAATGATAATTATTAAAAGAATCTATCGAAGGATAATTATTTAAATTATATATGAATAACTATAAAGTCCACCACATGTTTTATCATTTTATTTTATAGATTTTATAATATCAAATGTGGTTTATAATTATTCTAAGGAAAATATCGTGAACATATTCATTGACATAAAATGATAATTTTGAATTTTATCAAGAAGGTTGGAACTATTATCACATGTGATAATAAAAATGATAATTTTCAAATTATCCAAGAGAGATAAAATATTATCGCATTTAATATTTTAATCAATAATTTGTAATTATTCAGGAGAGAGAAAATGTAATCTCATGTAACATTTTACTTGTGAAATAAAATTAATGTTTCTGTCCCAGGACCCCTTGACGAACAACGAACATGGGCATATCTAAGTTTTTATTATTAGGTCATGATAAGGTGTATTGAACCACACATAATGGTTTATCTTTGTCACTGACATTAACGACCTTGAGGTAGGTGGTTCTGTCCTGACTTCCCAAATCGATTATCATTGTATTGCTTGATTTATTCCAATGGTTGATTTAAATCCAATTTCTCAAATCTGCATTCAATTAAATTGATATAAAATTGATTCTAGTGAATAGAGATATTTGAAATGGTTTTGGCATGAAAATTTGGAAAACCACCAATTCTATGGAATTGGGTGTGTTTATGGAAATTGGGGGATTTAAATTGTTTAATTTAAATTATGGATTTGATGGAAATGAGTTTAATTAAATTGTTGAATTTAATTGTGGAAAAAAATTGTGTAATGATGGAATTGTTTTTGAATAGATTTTAAACTCATGAAAATGGCTTAAAATGATTTGATAGAAACCCAATGGTTTTATCTTGTGGAAAGACATGTTTTTGAATAAAACCTAATTTGGTTTTTAATGGAAAGGAAATGATATTTTTGAAATGAAAGAATGGGATTGATAGTATTTTAAGCAGTTTTAAAATAGTTCTCCCATCGTGTAAGAGCACATGGAAGCCTTAGGTAGTTAGTGAGTTATTTGTATACACTCTACGCCATGAAAGTGTTCTAAAACATACTTGTAGCGGGTCACATCCGCAATGGGTTGGTGATGAGTATCCTTTGGCCAGTGTCATAGGGATGTGGGTATACACATTTGTTGAGTTCACATATAGAGTGCAGAATCATATAGCAGGTAAATACTATCTTACCTTTTGAAAGATGACCATGTGGCTCACTTTTTTATTTATTTTTGAGGTATAAATTTACTCAAATGATTTTGAACTACTTTACATGCCTATTGAATTTATATAAACTATTTTATATAAATATTTTATTTAAGACATTTTTTTAGAAATATTCCATCATTCTAAACCCATGCATAATGTATTTTCCAATATTTTGAAAATGTATAGCATGTTTTGTTTAAGTATTATTTTGAATCACCAAACCTGTATACTTTAAAATCGAAAAATTTTATTTGGATAATATATATTTGGAATCTGTTATGGAATCATTGGTGGTATCCTACTGGGCTTAGGCTCACACCCAACTTTTTTCATTGGGTGTTTGTAGACTTTTTTCTTCCAGGTTCGAGCAAATGGAAGAGATCTCTTGGATGTGGATCCAGCTATTGAGCATTGGTCTTGTTGAGTTGTGTTCTTAGGGACCTTGGAGTTGTTTTTTTCCATTTTATGTACTTGAGTTGTAGAACATTGGGCTTTTAATTCCATGTTGTATTCTGGTACATCACTCCCAGTGGAGTTTTTTTGTTATGCATATTTCTTTTTTTTCTTTTTTTATGCATTCTTATTTAAAAATCATCCCCACTTGTATGTTATACGATGCCAGGTGCTAGTATCTGACCCGTGGGGGTTGGGAACGCCCTTCGGGCTATGTCAGGTTTGGCTCATTTTTTGGGTTTCCAGGGTACTTGGGCTGGTTCGTGACAAAATGGTATCAGAGGGAGGTTAATCATCTTTCCTTGACGATGGAATGTATTTGGTTATTTTTGTCGAGATTTAAGAGGTAGTTGCGAATGAGTGCCTGGTCATATCTCACCGCAATGAACCTTAAGTCACCATGTGTGGTTAGGGAAAGGCATATTATGGATTAGTTCTAGTCTTTTCCCTATTTTGATTTGGATAGAGTGAAATCCAAATCATGTATGTTCTACCAGTTAGGATCATGTTTCCCTTGTTGCTATGTATGAGCACTATCTAATGTATTTCTTATTCTATGGTGATGTTTTGTTACATCAGGCCTCTAAGAAGCAGTGTGAACTAGATTTAGGAAAGGGGTACTATTGAACCTTAGCGAGCGAATCCTCTTATGGACTTGACCCTAATTTAGAAGATCATGTGTACTGTCCAAGCATTCGGGCAGGCACTACTACGAGTCTCCATTCCTGCTCCAGTTTTGAAACCTAGGGGGGAATTCTCTTTAAAAATATTCTCAATAGTTATTTCATCAGAAACCACCTGTTTTTAAAGGCTCCACTAATCCTAAACATGCCGAAGAATGGTTGGGTAGGATTGAGCATCAGTTTGAGTTCTTGGAGACACTAGAAGAGATCATAGTGTAGCGTGTCACCTTCCTATTAGAGGGACCAAGCAGGAGATGGTGGGATATGATAGTGACAGAAGAGAAACATGAAGGCTTAGAGTAGAAGGACTTTAATGTTCTTTTCACTGTACAATTCTATCTAGAGTCAACTGTGTTGTCCAAGGCTGTAGTTTTTTTCAATCTTGAGAAGGCTGACAGAACTGTGGCTACTGCAGATGTTTTGGGCACTTGTAGATGTTCTTCCACAACTTCTCCACTCCACGTAATGGCAAGAGATCATCAGAACATTCAAAAACTACGGGGCAATATAATTCTTCGTGTACAAAACAGTTCCATCCATAGGCATCCGGAATAAAGATTATTCACGCAGTGAAAGAGTCTCTAGGGAAATCTAATACATGTCCAATGGCCATAATAGGTTTCATTTCTATAGATTCATCTTTAGTGACAACACTTTATGATACCATTGAATCATACTTGTTTATTTCAATATGTGTCCTTAATCTGTATAATCTTCCAATGGAACATTTATCTTGTGCAATTGATATTACAATACCTCTCATTTTGAAGAGAGAGAAGGGTCATCATAATCCCTCTTGTGTCTTCTTTCTATCATTTCTCAAACATGTTTGGAGTTTTTTTGGTACTCAACATAAAATCTCTTAATTTCATATACAGTATGGATTGGATCATTACCAATAAAGGCCGGTTTGATAGTTATATTTTATGGGTCTAAATTCCTAAACCCAGTGGTGTGCCTCTTTTCCTTCAAGAAGAATGTTACCTAAGGTCTAGTAGAGTAGGAACTTCTTATACGGAGTAGGGGAAAGTGATATCAGTGTTTAATTTTGATCTCGAGTGAGATTATTTGGGTTCTGATCTCCCTCTAGTTGGCTTTGACATTCACTCTATTTTTCCTTCTGATTTTTTTGGTTTACCACCATAAGATAGGTTGAGTTTTCCATTGACTTGATGTCATTACCCAACTAGTTTCTTTTCCCTATTAAAAAATGGCTCCAACTAAACCAAAAGAACTAATGTCCTAGATGTACGATCTTCTTAAGAAAGACTTTATTCACCCAAGTGTGTCACCTTTGGCGATTCTAGTTCTCTCCACCATTAAAGATGATGGTTCTCTAAAATCTTCCCGTCTCGAGAGGATTCTTTAAGAATAGATGGTAGTTGACGAATTCTATAAGTATTAGAGACTCTCTTTATGGTGGGGAGACTAATGACCAGTGGTTGTTCTCCAAATAGGGTGTTCTATGTTGTTAGAATCATTATGTTTCACCATTTAAGACAAGAAAGGATATAATGGTGGATTTCCATTTTTTCAAATGGGTTGTGCACCCAGGAATCACTAAGACGTTCAAAAAATTTAAGCAACATTTTTGGTGACCATGTATTCATGAAGGTTTCACCCCAGTTAGGTAATCGACGGCTTGTAAGGCAAGGGAAGCTTGCACCTAGTTTTGTGGGATCTATTGAGGTTTTTTATTATGTGGGGAAAGTTTTATACCATTTATCATTACCACTGCAACAAACTTCGATACATAACGTGTTTTATGTATCACAACTTCGAAAGAATTTATCTGACACATCTCTTATTCTGAGTTGGTGTGATCTTGAAGTGGAACCTGTTTTATCTGTAATTGAATGACCAATCATGGTTGTTGATTCTGAGACCATGGTACTTAATGGGAGGACAATACCTCATGTCTGTATGATATAGAAGCATGGTTCTAATTCTCATGAGAAGTGAGATAGGGAGGCACTGACGCCAGAACAGTGGCCTTGTCTTTTGACATGGTTCTTCGTAGGCTTTTTGGGGATAGAAAGTTCCTATGGTGGGGAGGTTGTAACATCCCATTACTATTTCAGGTATTCCAAAACCATATTGTGTAAAATTATTATTACATTAAATGGGGAAAATGATTTATCAGTGAAAAGTTGTGTTTTGGTTGAACAAGTCACGAAATGGTAAAAATACTAATTAACACTCCATAATTTTCAATTAAATATTTTCTGAGTTAAACACTGATTATGTATGAGTTTTGAAGGCCCGCAAAAGATCAGTGAAGTCAGAATAAATTTATTAAATAGAATATCTTTAGTGTGCACTTTTTATTCAAAATATTTTAATAACTCCAAAATGATGTGTCGTCTGAGAAATCTGGGACCACTGTTATATCCGAAAATATGGTGTTTACACTAAGAGGGGTATACCATTAGATGGCTCTGGACATTTGGATGTCTCTCTTATAATATAAATTTATTAAATAGTATTAAATATATTATTTATTACAAATAATTAAATATCTCTCAAACACTGTGTCATATGTTGAATCTGAGACAACCGATGGGTATGAAATGAAGGGTTTACCCAAGGCGAGGTATAAAGTTTGTCAGCATCAAACGTTTGGATGTCTCACTCACAAAAATAACACTTTTTATTTTAATTAAACATTTATTACGATTTTTAATTAATAAATATTTAATATCATTTAAATTGTGCGTCTTATGGGAACTTCGAGACAACTTATTGGTCCAGAAGGTGGTGTTTAGCCTAGAAAAGGTATAACATTTGTTCGCGTCAGGAGTTTGGGTACCTCGATCACAATAATAAACATTTTTATTTTAGTTAATTATTTGTTCTGATTTTAAATTAATAAATCATTAATATCTCTCAAATGGTGTGTCCTATGAGAAATCTGAGACTACTGTTATGTCTATAATAGAGTGTTTACCTTAGTCGAGTCATAACATTCATTAGAAACGGATGTTTGGTCTATCTGTTTGTTAAATTATGTTATTTAATAATTTAATGATAAAAATAATTAATTAAAAAATATAATATAATTACCTTTGACATTGCTTTATCTTCCCCGAACATAAAAAATCCTTTCTAGAAGGTTTTAACTTCCAAAACATTCATTTTTCAACCATTTTCATTCGTTTCAGTCAGAAACACATTGATGAGGTGAAATTAATAACACCATAACTGATTTTATGTTAATTAATGGGTTAAATCAGATGTTTTAAAATGAGTTTTTAAATGATCTGTCCTTAGGAATCTTAAGTCGCAGAACACCTTGATCATCCTGTTGGTTGTTCATGTCAATTCTGATAGGTTTCTGAAGTCCTCTAGGCATGATTCATGAACCCCCTTTTTTGACATCATATTTAGGAACACCATTCCATGAAAAATCTTAATGTGCGTGGTGCTTGGAAAAAAAGGAGAAGAAAGTTTAGTTTGTTTTATCTTTTATATTCTTCCATTTATTCTCATATATAATAAATCTAAAGAAAATATTATTGGAATTTAAATAAAATTATAAAGACCTAAATTATCAAATGATAATCCAAAAATTATCAATTTATATTTTAAATTTGTTTTATATTATCAAAATATATTTAATAAATAAATTAACTAAGAATATTTTTGAGAATTTATTTTTGATAATTATATTGGATTATATAACAATAATTCATGTGAAATTATTATAGTGTAGTTATTGAAAAATTATCACTAGTTAAATGAAAATTTTAAATAAATGATACATTGATTTGAATTATCAATAGAAAATGATATAAATTATCAGAATTAATTATAAAATATAATAAAATGGTTTTATCAAACGATAATTTGTAAAATTGTAATGTGATAATTGTTTTCAATTATTAAAGGACCATTGCACAAAATTTAGTATAGAACCATTTTGAGGTACTATTAAAGATAATTTTAAGCTTAATAAAGTCAAATATTATAGAAATTTTTATGGATAATTGTGAAGAAAAATTAAATGAATATTTAATTAAATTATCATGGGTAATTAATAAAAATTATCAAAGGATAATTATAAATAATTATCAAGTGATAAATGAAATGAATAATCGTGAGATTAGCAAAAGATAATTATTAAAAGAATCTATCAAAGGATAATTATTTAAATTATATATAAATAATTATAAAGGCTAACACATGTGTTATCGTTTTATTTTAAAGATATTATAATATCGAATGTGGTTTATAATTATTCCGAGGAAAATATTGTGAACATATTCATTGACATAAAATGATTATTTGGAATTTAATCAAATAGGTAGGAACTATTATCACATGTGATAATCAAAATGTTAATTTGGAAATTATCCAATAGAGAAAAAATATTATCGCATTTAATATTTTAATCAATAATTTATTATTATCCAGAAGAGATAAAATGTAATCGCATGTAATATTTTAATTCCTTGTGAAATAAAATGTATGTTTTGGTCCAAGGATCCCTTGATGAACATCAAATTTTGGCATGTCAATGTTTTTATTATTAGGTCATGAGAAGGTGTATTGAACCACGCATAATTGTTTTTCTTTGTTACTGATATCAACAACCTTGAGGTAGGTGGTTCCATCCTGACCAAGAAAATTGATTGTCCGTGTATTACTTGATTTATTTCAATGGTTGATTTAAATTCTATTTCTCAAATATTCTATCAATTAAATTGATAAAAACATGATTCTAGTGAATCGAGATATTTGAAATGGTTTTGGCATGAAATTTTGGAAAACCCCCATTGTAATGAATTGGGTGTGTTTATGGAAATTTGGTGATTTAAACTATTTAATTTAAATTGTGGATTTGATGGAAATGATTTCAATTAATTTATTGAATTTAATTGTGGAAATAAATTGTGTAATAATGTAATTGGTTTTGAATGGATTTCAAACTCACGAAAACGGCTTAAAATGATTTGATAGAAACCCAAATGTTTTATCTTGTTGAAAGGCATGTTTTTGAATAAAACATATTTTGGTTTTAAATGGAAATGGATTGAATTTTTTAAATAGGATAATGGGATTGGTAATATTTTTTTTAGTCTTAAAAAAGTTCACCCATCGTGTAAGAGAACATGCAAGCCTCGGGTAGTGAGTGAGTTATTTGGATACACTCTATGCTATGAAAACATTCTAAAACATACATGCGGGCGTCACATCCCAGATGGGTTGGTGACGAGTCTCCTTTGGATAGTGTCATAGGGACCTGTGTATACACATTTTTATGAGTTCACATAGAGAGTGTGGAATCCTATAGCTGGTAAATACTATCGTACCTTTTGGAAGATGACCATGTTTCTCTCTTGTTTATTTATATTTTAGATATAAATTTATTCCAATGATTTTGAACTGCTTTACATGCCTACTTGATTTATATAAACTATTTTATATAAATATTTTATCTAATCCATTGTTTTATATGTATTCCATCATTTTAAACCCTTGCTTAATGTATTTTCCAATATTTTGAAAATGTATTGGATGTTTTTTTTAAATATGCATTTGAATTGCCAAACCTGTATACAATAAAATTGAAAGATTTTATTTGGATAATATATATTTGGCATATTTTTTAGAATATTTGGTGGTATCCCACTGGGCTTAGGCTCACACCCTACTTTTCCTTTGGGTGATTGTAGACTTTCTTCTTCCAGGTTCAAAAAAATGGAAGGGATCTTTTGGATGTGGAACAAGTTATTGAGCTTTGGTCATGGTGAGTTGTGTCTTTAAAGACCTTGGAGTTGTTTGTTTCTCTTTTTAGTACTTGACTTGTAGTACTTTTGGATTTTTAGGCCTTTTGGTATTCTGGTACATCACTCCCAGTGGAGTTTATTTTGTTATGCATACTGCTTTGTTTTCTTTTACTTCCAAATTCTTATGGAAAAATCATTCCCACTTGTATGTTATATGATGCCAGGTGGTAGTTGTCAACCCGTGGGGCTTGGGAATGCCCTTCAGGTTATGTCAGGGGCGGCTCGGTTATCAGGTTACTAGGGTAACTGGTCTGGTTTGTGATAGTTTTATAAATCGTGGCTATATATTTGTGGATATCAACTCATTTTCTTGTCTTATGGAACTCGACGGGTGAGTTCAAATCCCGACAAAATATGGACACTAAAATCATTAATGTGAGGGGTTTAGTGTTAAAATATTTATGATAAAACATTTCATTCAATTGAAGTGGATAATAATCGATGTGTTTTAGGTTTAACTCTTAAACTCAATGGTTTTAAAATATTTTGAGGACCACATAGTTTCAAAATTTATAATCAATCTCAATATAACCCTGGAAGAAAAAAACTTCTAAATACAATAAACATTCATGTTTGATTAAATATAATATTCCTTGAACTAATCATATAAAAAGCTGATGAAAAAATCAAATACTTAAAGTCCCTAAGGAATAAAAACCACCTCTACCATTCTACCCCATGTTTCATCATAACAACAAAAGAATTAGATCACTTTATTAGCATAGAAAAAAAAGAAAAAAATGACACTACCTAGAACCAGTCCTCATAATACAGATCCAAAATAAAGACCTACTATTTTATAGACCCTAATGATAAATATCATGGAGTATACCATATAATTATCATCATCAACAACCAATCTATATAGAATTTCGAGAATACCGTGAAGAGAATCTTCAGTGTGAAATATAACTACCAAAACTCTATAAAACCTAGAGTCAGTCATTATATTACATTATGTTTATAAAGTACAAGAGATTCTTTAGGATTCAATATCTTTTTAATATTTAATGACTAGATATATACATACATTACTTATGAGAACATGAGATACAACATGAAAACATTACATGTAAATTATTATCACTTCCATCGCATCCCTGAAAGTTACCCATATTTCTCCTCTAGGATTCCCAGGGAATGAGAAAAAATTAAGTTTAATCTCAAATACACATAAAAGAGTATCATAAAATATAAAATATCATAACATAAACACAGAAAAAGTGATGTTGTAGGAATAAACAACAAGAAGCCTTAATACAGTCTAATTGATTGATTGATATATCCATGAATAGTAGTGAAAATAAATAGATCACATACACAAAAATAATTTAGTCCTTAGCGATGAAACACAAAATTCTGATTATCTAATTAAATACCATAAGAAAATAATTCATGATCATGGATATCATGTTCATACCATCATAGAAAAAACTTTTCATCAGTAGTCATACAATGAAATACTAAAACATGCTTGAATGATGAGACCTAATGATGAAAATATGGATTATATAACATCAAACCCCACCCAAAACATGGTAATGTTTAATGAATTCGTCATTTGTCAAAATTAATCATCTTTTTGAATAATCATCCATATTATAACAACAACGTGAGAATCACCAATATTATTCCCCATTCTAATAATAAGGACAAAAAGATCATAAACCTTTGGGAAATAGAAGTTCTATGGCTAGACAATACGTAGTCAAATATCCATTAATCATTAATATTGGAATAATGAAATGAGTAATGTGAATAATTTCCCCCATGTCAATAGAATAGAAATCATGATTATAACCAATTTAGAAAAAAATTATGAATGGTCAAACTATAAATAGTCAACATTACTATAAAAAAATTATTGGAATAATGATATATGGAATGACAATAATTTTCCCCATTTCAAGAATGATAACCCATTCAGAGTAAAACTTTAGATAGGTAAACAATACATAGTCCACATTCAAATAGTAATCTATATTATAATATAAATATATGTAATACCAATACTTTTCCCCATGTCAATAAAATGGATAACATGATCATAACCCATCGTCAAAAATAAGGTGGATGGTTCACAATACATATTAATCATTCAAATAATCATATAAAATAGTATAATAATATAAACAAGACTGATAAAAATCCCTATTTTAAAAACATGTATAGCATGAAAATAATACATTTGAGAAAATTGTATTGTTAAATAATACATTGTTAACTTTCCATTAATCAACCATATTAGAATTACAACATATTGAATACCAATACCTTTCCTCGTATCAATAAAAGGGATAACACGATCTTAACATATCTAGATAATGAAGGTGGGTAGATAAAAATAAAAAATTAACATAGAACCATGGGGTAGTTTTAATGTAAAATAAAGTTCCCTTATCATGAAATAAACATAAGGAAGTTGTGAGGAGTACATTAAATGTGTTGGGATATCAATTAAGGATGGTAATTGAGTTTAATTTCTTTCAGTAGTATGTTACCATAGAAATGGTAAAAAAATCATCCAGTAAGGTAAATCATGACTGTGTGAATATTAAAAATCATATCCCTTAGTAATTTATATTTTTTTAGTCTTAGGAATAATCATCACACATCAAGTTGATGATTTAGTCAATAAACCTGCCAACACTTTTCATGATGATTACACACAGGGGAATCAATGTCATAGACACATAAAAATTATATTATCCTAACTTGGATTTACTATTTAGGAAATTGATACACTCTTTAATTTACCAAAATAATGTATTATTTACATTATGAGTTTATGGTAATTCTATTTTGATAACCTAATGCACTATCTATATTTATGGATCTAATGAATACAGTATCAAAGGATTATATTTATAATATTTTTTTGGTATTTATTAATGATATCATGATATAATCTAAGATCTATGAATAACATTATAGTTATTTTTAAATAATTCTAGAGAATCTAAAAAAGAATTATATGTGAAATAAAATAAATCAAAATTTTGGTTGAATGTTAATTTTTTTCTTTTCCAAATTTTCTCCAAGGACAAAAATATTTATTGACCCATTAACACCAAAGATAGCAAAAAATGACCTAAAATGAAAATAATAATTGACATAATTAGTTTCATGGGTTTATCAAGTTACTATAAATACCTTTTTCTGATTTTCCCCAATTGAATAATAGACTAACTTGTTTGAAACATATAGGGTTAAATTCACATAGTTAAGGGAATACAAGGAATGCTTTGAAGAGCTTATGGGGAGGATGAATATTGAATTAGTATTAACATTACCATCAGGTTAAGAAATGGATTTTAAAATATAGTTATGAATTAATTAAATGAAATGGTTTTTTCCTTCTATAAAATGATAGACTGGTTTACTATTCATAAAAAAATTGAAAATCCATGAACATAACAATATGATTCATGAACTTGAGTTGATAGTATTAATCATTACATTGAAATTGTAATCAGACTACCAAAATGTTGAAATATGTTATGTATATATATGGATTATTGTTGTTTTTTATCTTCTCTCCGATGGAATTAAAAACAAGGCCAAGATGTAGGTTAGAATTACTCAATTACTAATATTACTTTGTACACTACCATACATAGATAGAAAACAATGTAGTTGATGCATTAGGTATGAGGTACCTTAAAGATATGACCATGATGGGGATTCTTGAGGATCTTATATAAAGAGATATAGTAAGGTTTGATTTTTTTGTTAATACAAATTTGGATCCGTTATTCATTTTCTGAAAATTATTAATCAATAATTACTATAAATGATAGAGAACTACTAGTATAATTATGAGGACTTAAAAAGGAATATTGAATTAGAACAAAATGGGAAACAAATTTTATTCATAAATAAAGATGGTGTTTTAATTTTTTGGAATAGGTAATATGTTCTATATGTATATGAGTTGAATATAGAACCTCTAGTTGAAGCATGAAGATAAAATTTATCTATACAGCCAGGTAGTATAAAGATGTATATAGATATAAGAGAATATTTATGGGGAAATAGCATGAAGTTGGATATTGTAGACTATTTCTCTAAATACTAATTATTCCATAAAGTAGAGGCTGAAGGAAAAACTTATAATGGAGTCTTGAAAGATCTTCCTTTATTATAATTAACCAACCCATGTAAACCATTCAAGCCACATAAGTTTTCATGTCATGATGGTGAGAAGAAACAATATAACGTATAGAAGTCTCATATGAAACAAAAGATGAAATACAACTAGTGTATAAGTAAAAAAAATGAGATACGTCCATGTCCTTAAAATCCATCCAAAATAAGATAAACATAAAATTATGATAATACAATACAAATATGTCTCTATATTAACAACCATTACCACCAATCAATCATGTTAAGAAGGAAATGACAAAAAGAGCATCAGATGTGCTACATGATTCCATTACCCATACCTGATTCCCACAAAACAACATCACAAACCACTAAATAGAAGAATTAGTTTTTGGGAAAAAAATCCAGTAGGATACCACCATAGAGTCTATACATGGTCTACTAACAAGAATATAACAATTAAATTTTTTTAAAAAAAATGGTTTGAAGAATAATTTTCATAAATCTAATCCCATTTATAAATCAATGCCATAGATTTTCCTAAAATCATTTCATATTCAAAAATCTTGGCATTTAAAATTATAAGTGATAAAATAGAAAACAATATCCACATAACAATGATAAAAATGTAAACACATACGCAAGTAATATTCTATCATTAAAAACCTTGTGATACAACCTCATTTTATAAACATGTGATCTATAGTCCATCAAAAAATCAGGCATGTGATAAACAATATATAAATGATCAATCACTCTATATTAGGCCCCATATTATGGGAATATATACTAGAAATTAGGAAATCCTAAAGTAGGAATATTTTTGTACAAACCGACATTATTTCCTTCGAAATTATATCAATATTTAAAAATTAACTCCTTATGGTGCCACAAACACCACAGTTACCAATTTCTATTTCCTGACACACCTAATGTTCCTAAAGTTAAAATTTTGGAAAAAAGAACTTTGGAACCCATGATAAAATTTTATAAAATATTTTAAAATCCATTCTAATGCATTTATTTTTTTAAGACCCATTTTCACACCAAACCCACCATTTGAGAATTTAATCAAACACTTTGTGTGCACACACCATTTTTAAAGAAATACCCATTTTAAAAATATGATTTACTTAAACTAATACATTTTAATTATAGTTCCCTACAATTGAATTAATTACCTAATGGAATTTACAATAATAATATGAAATTTATAGAATTTTCCCTTTATATAGAAACTCATACCACAAGAATTGAGGTAGATCAATTCTCCTTTAATAGTGACCACTGAGAAAGAGTATATATGGTCCCAACAATCATAGATCCACAATAAATAGATCAATTTACTATAATAATCCTTATATATAGAATATAAATCCCCTTAAAGTTCCATGAAATCATATGAGAAGATATCCAATGAGGATATAAGAAGAAAAGGTAAAACCAGATAAGAAACCTAACATTCCTTGATTTGATCAATCAAGAAATAAATAAATCTTCCTATAATCCAAAAGAAAGGCCCATATACTACATGGAAGGATTACATTAATTCATATTGATAGTAGGGGGTTATTAGGTGTTAAATTGGGGTCCATATAATTTTTAATACAAATTTTTGTGATATAATTTTTAATACAAATTTTTGTGATATTAAAAACTGCACGCATGGTTTTTTGGGTTGGGCTTCATGACTAAAATAAACCATGCACTTTAACGATTTTTCTCCATTTTACTTCTATTTAGGGTTCCTGGATTTTCTAAATTATTTTTTTTTCATTAAAAATCCTTGAAAAACCTTTCTTTATAGGGCTGAATTATTTTTACATGGAGGTCACACAGTTTTGAAAATTAGTTTTCCCCATTACTGTGGATCAACACAGGCTACAGGGTTTGATGGGAATCATTTTTCCATACTTTACCTGGACTAATGGAATCAATTTTATTTATATTACCTTATCCTGGAGATCAATGATATAAATTATTTTCTAAACAATGCTGGTATTTGGTTCATGATAAATATCCTCTTATTCAATCACATGGGAATGAGCTAGGAGCTACCTTCTTAGAGAAGAGACATAAAATAAATATTTGATCAAATTAAAATGAGATGGAATGTGAAATTTATATTCCTCATTTTTTGAGTTGCACTAGCATCTCAATGGGGTGAAAAAACCATAAACACAACATACCATTCTTTCCAAATAGATGATTTCCCACGTGAGGTGAAAATTTTATAAAAAACTTATTACCAACATCAAACACTATAGCATAATAATAAAGGTAATCATATTATTTATTACAGCTCTGTGTTGAGACAAACAACTTCTAGATCAACTGCATGTTTTTCTTCATCTCACGAATGTGCTTTATCCCAAATAAGGACATCTCCCCCAAATATTTCCAATATAAGGTATATCTTCATGGTTTACCATACAATGGTTAAATGGGAACCTTATTTATCAAAGAATGATAACTATTTTTAGAGGAGAATTCAATCAGAGGAAAATTATTTTAGCAAGATCCACCAAAATCATGAACAAAATCCTGGATCATAACCTTAATAACATGGATAACTCTCTCTATATATGCATCAATTTGAGAGTGATATATTATGTCCAATTTCAATGAGGAACCTAGTGCCTGTAGATAACCTATCTAGAACCAAAATGTAAGCCTCAGGTCCCTATTAGAAACAACCGTAGAGGGAACCCCATAAACTATCCAAATATCTTGAAAATATAAGTCTCCAAGCAGTCCCACTTTCTTCATCTCCTTGAGAGGTAAGAAAATTACTATGTTCATAAGTTAAACAATGGACATCAAAATCACTTCCTTCCCACTATGTGTTTTCAAAAAAATCTGTGATTATGCCCATAGAAATCTCATCCCACTACCATATCAGAATGAGTAATGGCTGTAACAAACCAACATTTCTCTAGTGCATGACTTTAAATCTCAAACAGGTGCGACACCATAATACAAATGCTGCGACTGGACACCTCACCTATGTCCACCATTACCAATATTTAAATTCATTATACATCTTGGTATCTCAAGAGTGTAAGAACCAACCAAACATGTTCCCATTATCAATCAAATCCCACATTATAGAAAATGAAACAACCAAATTGTTATAGAATCAAAAATATACATTGTCAAACCATGTCAACTCATTCAAGGTATCCCAATTTTAAAGGTTTTTAATAAAGAATTATCACTCATGTTTGATCACCTATTTTACATAAAATCACATATCAAATGATGATTTCCCTTTAATAAAGGCCATAAACTCATATCCACCATCATCTCCCACTCCTATACTCATCTCAACAAACATTCTCATCATATACCACTCCTTACATGATTCTCTCATAGAATGCATCTGTAATTTTTTTCTCAACACATTGGCAACCACATTCCCTTTTCTAAGAGTGTATGAAGTGTAAAAATCAAAAGTCTTAAGACACTCAACCCATTATCTCTTGCTCAAATTCAAATCACTCTAAGTAAAAATATATTTCCAGCTCTTATGATCAGAATACATTGTAACCCACTACCAAAGAGATTGTGAGGCTAGGTTTTAATCCCTTGAATAAATTTTGAAAACTCGAGATTGTGGGTAGGGTAAGTCATCTCATGAGGGAGTATCTGGTAAGATCCATAGGCCACCTCCCATTTACCCTATATTAAAACACATTCCAAACCCATATTAGATGCATAAAAAACATTATAACCTAATCTTGGTCCAATTAGAAAAAAAACTAGTGCTGATGTCAACCTCACCTTCAACTCCACAAATTACCTCTAATATTGTTCATTACATTCAAATTTTACACCAGTATATTTTAAAGCAGTCATTGAATATATAATCTTGCACAAATCCTAATCAAATTGTCTATAGTAACTAGCTAAACATAAGAATCTCAAAATCTCAAACACATTTATTGGTCACTCCTAGGTTATAATAACAATTATTTTAGTTGGATCCATTGAGATACCCCTTCTCAAATATGAAATTCTCTAGTAATTTAACTTCTTCGATCCAAAACATACATTTATAAAGATAACCATATAGATTATTTTATTTAATGGTTTGGAGAATGATATCTAAATGGTCTATGGGAATCTCCTATGTCCTGGAGTACACCAAAATATCATCAATTAACTCAAAGAGAAAATATTCCAAAAACTAATGAAATATTTAGTTAATCTATGAAATAAATACCACAAAGAATTAGTGATACAAAATGGAATAAAAAACTAAAAATTCACATACCATATTATAAAAAGTGTATGTGGTAGATCCACATCTCAAACTCTCAACTGCTGGTACCTTGAACGAAGGTCAATAATTAAAAACCAACATTCCCATCTAAGATAAATAAAAAGATAATAAACCCTAGTTAAAGGATATTTATTCTTAACAGTCAAATGATTTAACATCAGATAATCCACACAATGTCAGAACCACTTGTCTACCTTCTAAGAAAAGAGGATAGGTGAATCACATGGTGTCATTATAGGAATAATAAACCTTGTATCCTCTTGATCCTAAATCTATACATTATATTCCAATAACTTCATACGTTTTATTTGATCATATGACAATAAAAAGGGTATCATACCATGGAGAAGGCCAACAGTAAACTTAACTTTTATCTATAGTGGTAACCCATAAAAATAAACTAGAAATACCTCATGGAATGGACATACCACTATAAGAAGAATTATTCCCAAACTAGGGCTAATGAAATCAAGAAATATATATAACATTTCCCATGATACTACCCCATAATAAGAGACACTGTATGTTTCCCTTATAGGTCCATCATCATACTCACCCTGGAAAAAATGAGTGACATAATTAGAAGTTTAAAACTATACTTGATGATGATAACTATTTATGTCATCATGAAATCTGATTATCTAATCCATACCTTTATCGTCGTGAAGATGTTAATATCAAGAACTATAATTTTTCACACAACAAAGAAGTCAACTCTCATCACCCAACTTGAAGGACACTTGAATCCTTATTCAATGATATTTCCCAAAGGTGGGGAAATATCCATCAATAATGGAATATGTTTCGATCATAAGTCCAACATGTCAAATAGAATTGATGATATAGTGGAATGAGTAGCACTCATATAAAACAAATCATGCACCATAGAAGATGAAAGGAGCATCATACCTATCATAAGAGTTTTCCATAGATTATATTCCTTTATAGAATAATCTTATCCATAGATCCATCTAGACATAGCCACATAAACAATCATATTCACTTGTGTATTTTACAAAACATATTTTTAAGAATCATTACAAACCTTTGAACACTTGGTTAAAGTAGATCCTTCCATCATACCCGAGGATATCCTTTAAAAACATAAATTTCATGAAAAGACTATCCAAAATGATGAAAAGTGTTATTATCCTCTGCATAATTAGGCTTGGTATAACAAAACATTCCCCACTGGTAGAATATTTCTTTTTTCTACCCAGAAGAAGCCCATGAAACTGGTCCTAAAAGAATATTACCACCCTTTCACTTTCTATTCTGGGTTGAAACCTTGGCTAACATCATCACAAACCAAATCTCTACCCAAACTGATATTACTAGTTATGTCTACCTCATCCAAAGATACTTTGTGGACTACCTCCATAATATTCTGAATAAGAATTATAATCAACATCTTCCACACATCTACACATAATCTATACTCAAAAAATTGAGACGTTTGGTTCTCATTAGTGACTATCTTTATCTCTAGATGAATCATCTTAAAAAAGGTGGAATAATCTATAACTATATGCTCCCATTCCTCTAGGGTAATAAACTCCAGGGTATATACTACACATGAAGTCTTAGGGTAAAAATAATTATTGATTAATTTCTTGAAATATCTCTAGGTATGTTCCTCATGGAAATTAGCTAGTATGATAGAGTCCCACCATTTCCATACTGGCTCCCTCGAGCATGTACATGTATAAAACCACCTTAGAGATTTCAAGATTCTTCCAAAAGTTTAATATCCACTCAATTATGTAAATACACTCAAATTCACAGGTTCCCTTATTACCACAAAATATGGATAGATGTTTCTTAATAAATTCCAATCCATTATCTATTTCTCTTCTTGGGTTACCAACACCAACTTAACCAAGAGTCTGAATTGTATGGATTAGAGATTCAACCAAAGAATGGTCCACTGGTGTATTTACCTACATACCCAACCACATAGCTTTCTCTCTAAGATTTGGATGATCTCTTATTTGTGGTTTTGTTTGTTATGAATAAAATAATGAAGAATCATATTTAGATCATGTTTTAAAGACATAGAAAAAACATCAAGAATTCAAGTCCATGATTTAGAACATCAAGCAATTAAAGATATCATTAATTATACAAATGAATGAAGAATCATTATGAAGGAAAATGTTCAGTTAAATAAACATCTCATTTAGTTCATTCAAATGACAACAATCACTATGTCTCAAATCAAGTACAACCTTTCTAACCACAAATGGTAACTCATCTTCAATCATAGAAGTATAATATCTAGGAAGCCTCGCACACATACTACCAGAATTATTATGTCATAACTCTTGTCTACCTAATACACAGAACCACACTCATTTATTGCTAACAAACATAATTCTGAACATCCCTTTGATACCATTCTGTAACAAAACAACTCTCTTAAATAATACACACCACCTGAACCAACCCATCATAGTGGGGCGGTGCAAAAAAATAAGGGAAACTAGTCAGATACAAATTAAAAAAATACATAAAAGTTATATAAAAAGAGGAATAAATAGATATTTCCAAGATCCATGGAATCCATTCCAAATTTGATAAACTAGATATTATGATAAGATACAACCAATAGGTCTCTGTAGACCAATCATCACCTCCAAACAATCCCTCTATGAAGGAAATGATGAAAAGAGAAGTCAGAATGATACAATATTCCCTTCCCTTTACCTGGGTCTTGAAAATTAACGACTAAAACAACAAAATGGGAAAATTAGGGTGTCATCACAATGCCCATTAAGACACCACGACATAATCTATAGAAGTTATAATTACAAGAATTATGGAATTCTATATTTTAAAATAAAAACAGTTTTACAAATCATTTTAATATATTTAATCCCACTTATATATTTATTACATTGGTTTTCATAAAATCCTTCTATATTCAAAAATCCAGTAATATGAAATGTACAAGTGATAAAATTAGAAATCACATCCACAAACCATAAGGTGTGAAAGAATACCCATATCCATAAAGGAACACATTTTATGAAATAGTGTGGTATAATCCCATGTGAAAAAACATGTGAGAAACAATCCCTGAAAAAATCCATCATACGATAAACAAAATATAAATGACCAGGCAATACAGGTTACTTCGTAGCCTACAAGAATAAATATTATAAATAATATAATCCTATACTAGGAATATATTGGTAACAACTGATATTGAGTCCATCCGCATTCTATCAACATCAACAAATTAACACTTAGTGGTACCACACACACACTAGGGTTACATATGTTCATTTCCCGATACACCCACAGTTCCTAATATTCCATGTTCATAAAAAAAATTCAAAACCATGAAAAATGTTTTTTTTAAATGAAATAAATTATAATATACATTGGTTTTAGAAAACGAATTTTCAAACCAAGACCTCCATTCAAAAATTTCCTCAATCACTTTGTGTGCTCAAACTCATTTAAAATCAAAACCCATTTTAAAAAATGATTTATTTCAGAAAAACCCAATATAAAAATGATTTAATTAAAATCATGTTATATTGAACACAAATTTACATGGGAAATAATAAATTCCTTGAATTATCTATTTATATATAAACAAAAACTTCAAGAATTGATGTAGAACTAAAAGATTTCTATAATGGTGGATATGGAAGAGTAGAACATGTCCTCATGATCCTAGATTCATAAGAAATACATCAATATTCTGATAATAATTATAGATTTGGAAGAAACATCCACTTATAATTCCACAAGATGATAGGAGATGAGATCCAATGGGGGTTTAAGAAGAAGTGGAAAAATCAAATAAAAATAGAACATACCTTGAGTGGATCAATCAATAATGAGGAAAATCCACCTAAAATACTACTATAGAAGTATATAGACTACCAAGGAAGGACTACATGGATCCAAAATTAAATTAAGGGGTTCTTAGGGGTTAAACCGGGGTCCTGAGGATTTTTAAATGAAATTTTAGTGGTATTAAAAATTGTGCACACGGTTTTCTATGCTAGGATGCATGATTAAAAAACTATGAATCATAAACATTTCCTGCAAATTCCTATCTATTTAGGGTTCAAATTTTTGTCATATAGTTTTCTTAACTACCCACAGACCTTATAAACTACATCTGTCCAAGGGCCTTTGATTTTCACTAGGTGGATGTCCATTTTGGACATACTCTACGGACCTTACAATGGATCAACACAGGCCACACAATTTTTTGTCCCTAACCTCATGGTTTTCTTTAACCGTTCTCCAATTATGAACTACCCCATGGGCCTCCATTATTAAAAAAATACTCTTTAAATGAGCCTAAAGCAATACCCAAGTAAATAATGGTCAAAAAGTTGTTCAAGAAGTAACTAAATAAAGTTAAAAAAATGTTTCATATACCTATATGGATAAGGTTCAATATTACTATGGAATTTTTCATTTTAATTTTGATGACTCTACAGAAGAACTATGATATATGTGTTTATTTCAATCTTATTACTAATTATGGTCATTTTCTAGTGATTAGAGAATATATAACCCCTGAGAACCTTTTTTTAGAAAAGAAAGCTGAAATACGTCATGTAATGAAAAATAAATTGGGATATAATAGTCCAAAGGAAGTAATTTACACTTATCACTTTAAAGAATATGAATAATCTCATAGGGTATGTTGGAAGGATAAGTGAAAGTATCACCAGAGGCACCAATATTTTCATGGAAATCAGCATGTTGGTTGGCTTCGTGATAGATGTGTGTTATAATATATTGCATTAAATCAAGAGTATCTAGACAATTTATCAACATAGATGTGAGTTTCCATGAAAGATGAATCTGACCCATTCTAACCGCTTAGAAGATGGTGAATGAGTCACTTTCAAACCAGACTTTATTCTAGTTTCTTTGATGTTAAAATTACACTTCTTTGATAAAACCCACCATTTTTTCCTCTAGAGTAGTTGTCCATCCACATGAGCCATAGACCCCAATAAGGAAATCACCATTGTGATGTCTGAAGGCTATTCCATAGCCAATAGGTCCTGGATTTTAACTTGAGGAACCCTGAGAATTACATTTGATCCAGCCTACTAACGGAGGATGCCAGAAGACATCAATGATGCCTAGTGGTTTAGTATAATTACCAGGATAATGCAGTTTTCTCATAACTATAATGTTTTGATCGAGTTATAAAAATTACCATTTTTTCAATTGTTAGCATGTTGAGTCTCTGTCAGACTCTCTGATAGTGAAACTTTTTTTGAAGGAAGAATTTTCATGTAGAGATTTGTTCCTTATCCCCCATATAATATAGATAACTTCATCTCATGAAACCAAAAATAGGATAAAGACCTAGTTCGAGAGGTGAACAACTGATATTTGAAGTAGAGAATCTATGATGTTGGATTCTTATAGAGGATAAAGTTCAAACATATCAAAAATTGAATGCTAGAGAGAGACAGTGGTCTTGTAGGACAAAAATATGTTATTTATGTCATCATGATGCTGATGGAAAAGGGCGCACCTATTGTAGAGGGAGATTCCCATACATTGCAGGTTTTCTTCCACTGGAATCTTATTTAGATGGAGGTGCAAAATCAGTGTGAAATGAGATAGTTGCAACCATTTTTTATTAAACATCACAATTCCAGTGCATTTGACTTACAAAAAGTTATTCTAAAATATCTTGGAATCTAGAAAACCAGTTTCAATTGGTTACCATATGAGAAAGTATTATATGTTCATAAAATCATAGGAAGAATCCTTGAAGAAAATATGAGGTCGTAGCATGTTAGTCCATTCAATCTGTTCCTTGATGGTGGAATTGTAGTTTGTATCCGAGTCTTGATTGTTAATACTATCAATCAAGGGGGATCCTATCTATTTTTCCTTCCATAATTTAAAGGAAGAATGAAAACTTACCAACTAGTGAGATTTCATGTGAATTTTCTAAAAAAACCTTTTGAGACCTGGTGAAACTGGGGATTGCATGTAAGTCATCCTCCCTTCAATCAGTATGCTAGGGAATTTGGTTCTGAGGAAATCAAGTCAGTGTGATTTTTCACTAATAATCCTGAAAATAAAATGGTCCTCAAGGGATTGGTTAAAGAGTTCAATGTTTTTAATGCCATGTCCTCTCATTGTGTATGGAAGGCAGCATTTCTTCTAGGGGATGTAATAATTTTGCATTCAAGAATAATTAAACTCCACACAAAATTCTTTATAAGAGAGTTGATGATTTTAATGGTGGAGGCAATCCAGGATCACACCATGAAAGATTAAACATGTTTTGAGAAAATCAAATGTTTAGCTAATAAAATCCTCCCCATTGTTGAGAGAGACTTTCCTTTCCATTTTGAGAGGGTTCTTTCAAATTTGGCTCATGACATCGATAAAATAAGAGGAACACAGTCTTCCAAGAAACATGGGGACCCCAGGATAGTTGAATGGTATAGATCCCTCTGTTATGCCAATATCAAGTATCATGCGATGTTTCCTGGAGGCAGAGATTTTTTTTCCAATGAAAATTAACAACTTTATCTAGTTGACCTCATATCCATAAACTCTTCCATCATGAAAAAGGGTTTTCTTAATATCCTGGATGTTCTTTTTGTACCCCTATGTAAAGAGGACATTTTCATCAAAAAAAAGGAGGTGATAGGGGCAGAGATACCTCTAGTTGCTCGAATTGTTCTGATTTCACCATTTTGGCCTTGTGAAGTATCAATCTACTAATATTGTCTTCAGTGATTGAAAACATGATACCAAAGAGGGGGTATCCTTTCCTAACCCCTATAGTGAATTCGATGTAGCAGTCTGAAGATCCATATACACAGATGGATATGTGAGAAGAGCGGATCAGAGTGTTAGTCCAATGAATGAATCTCATATGAAATACAAATTCATGCAGGATACGTCCAATAAATCCCCAATAAATAGATTATATGTCCTTCATGATATCAAATTTAATATCAATGTTTCATCCTCTTCTATACTTTTGAAAAATATTGATACATTCATAGGCAATAAGAAGACATTCCTTGATCCTACTTCCTTTTACATAACCGAACTGATTCCAAGAGATGATTCTCTAAGTAACAGGATCAAGATGATTGGATAGAATTTTTGTGATAATCTTGCGTATATATTAATTAAAATCCAATGGCTATAATTGACCAATATCACTTGAATTTTCCAACCTTAGGAATTAAAGAAATAAATTGAGCATTTAGGTCTTGAGTATTAGATCCATCAGTGAAGATATTCCTAACTAGTTTACAAACATCATTGGGGATGACATCCCAATAGAATTGCAAGAAATGGTTAGTGAAACCATATGGTCCTAGTGAAAATTCATTTTGATCCCAATAATAGCCTCCATAATTTCAATATATGTTGGAGTTGAGGTGAGAAGCATGTTATCGTCTTCAGTAACTAGATTTGAGATAATTCCCTCAATCAATTCCTCATTTATTTCGAGACCATTGATGAAATCCATTTAGAAAGAAAAAATATGACTGAAAGGCTTTGTCTATCATCAAGGATAGTGTCCTCATACTTTAATAAAGAAAGGGGTCTATTGATTTTTTTGGATCTTTGAAGTGCAATGAATAATTTGTTATTTCTTCCTCAATCAGTAAGCCACATAACTTTGAAAATTTCTTTTTGGATGTTCTCCGTTAGAACAATGTGGGTCTTAAGTTCAAAGGAGACCCTCACCTCCTTCTCAACATTATCAGAGAAGTTACCAGTGGTAATTGATTCATGAATCCCATCAAGTGTATTTTCTAGAGACTCAATTTCATGATCAAGAAGGATAAAATTTCACTTGCTCCATTGTTTCAATTACATCTTGAGAATTCTAAGCATTATAAAAAAATCTAATGGATTGAGGTTATGATCTTCAATGGCACACATATCTTTGAGAAGTTGAGTGAATTATGAAAGGAAGGTCCAAGAACTGTTAAACCTAAAAGGGAGAAATTTTATTTCACCTTTATCAACAAAAATAATCATAATTGGATGATGATATTAATTATTTCTCGCAAGAGTGACACATGATATGGTTTTTCAAATCTCAATCATGTGATCATTGAAAAGGCTTGGTTAATTATGCTTTCCCTCATTCTTTTCTGATGTTTTTGATATGAAGTGTACCTAGACCCAAATAAGTTGATCTCAGTTAGATTGGAATCTTCAATGAAATATCTGATATCTTTCATGGAAATGGAACAAGAGGCATGTTTAAGCTTGTTTTATGTATAGAGAATAACATTGAAGTCCCCCATAATAAACCATGGTTTATATATGTAAATGTATAGGTTTTCAATATATATCCATAGAGCTCTTCAGATAGTATAGTTATTGGTGGAATCAACAATCGAGCAGTAAATATTATAACCCTCATTGGAAAACATGCAATTAATGGCATGCTCATCCACAGAAATCAAAATAGGATTAACAACACTATTGTGAACAAGAATCCATAATCATGTCCCAAAAAGAATATAAGACATAACGAAGGGGTGAATATCCATTACCCTCCAAAGTAGATCAATTATTAGTGGCCTTGGTTTTTGGATCAGAAATCCCAATAATGTCAGGTTTTTATTTTCCCACAAGTAGCCTGAGGGTACATAAAGTACCAGGATTGTATAGTCCCTAAAAGTTCCACAATAAAATCCTCATTTTTATTTGGGTTTGGGGGTATGGGACCCTTTTTATCTTTTCTCATGAACTTTATTTCTTCCATACCTCCTCAGAGCTGGTTTAGTAGAAGTAAGAATGGGCAGTGTCTGTATCAGGGTAGCTTCAGCATAGTCCTGGGAAGCATCCCCATTATTGTTCCTAGCCTCTATTTTTGAAGGAGTAGCCTTAACCAACTGGTGAGTCGTGTGTTGGATCAGGGTGGTGTCATGCACTTTCATGGGAGGGAGAATGATGGCCTCTATAGATGTATTATCATTGTCTAAGAACTCATTTATGTATGAACTGATTAATTCAAAGTTGAGGACCTAATATTGCATACTGAGCGCAAGAGTAAAAATTTTCTTTGAAAATTCTTCAACACATTGATCTCACATTTCATGTCACCTGGTAGCACCCCTGTTTGATTGAAAGCAACATAATTTTTATGAACTCAATTTTTCTCCTCTTCTTCTTCAATATCAGCCTTGTTATTTTCTAGTTTCAGCTGGGTGGTCACATGCATCATCCTTTTAAGTCCTAGTATCACTTTTCATAACATATTTAATTTTGGTAATAGTCTTTCTTTGTTTGTACTCTATCTAGAAGGCATTGTTTGATGTCGGGTGGACTATTTTCTGAATAATGAATCATTTATCAATGATATGTACAACCATCCAACAATGCTCACAATATTTAGGTACATTATCAAATTCGAATCTAACTTCAATAAGATGTATATTTTCATCCAAGTACAAACATTAATGAGGTGATTTATCCTTATAAATATCAATAAGAACACTATAATAGAGTCCAAGGTCACCACTAATTGTTTTCTGACCAATCCTTAAAGGTGTGCCAATGCTAGAAGCTAAATCATTAAGAATTTAAGGATGACAATATATCTATGGAAGTCCATGGTTTCTTTCCCATACTTGATAAATGGATTGCTTATGTGGGAACAAGTTTAGGTTCACATCCCACTCCAAGAGGTGAAATACTCATGGTTTCAAGTTGAGAGTTCTGAGTCTCCATATCACATTCAAATCTTCATATTTCTACCAAATAACTTACAAGTATCCCTTTAAAAGAGGAATTAAATGCCAGTTTATGAAATGTCAGAACTGTGAGATATGTTTTTTGAGATATGTGAATGACCAGGGCTTCCCACATCTTTCATAAGAGATGTGAAAAAGTACTGAGTATTTTCAAACCTTCATCCTTTGATTAATCGCATCAGAGTCAGCAAAAACCATGCTGGAACCCCCTCTATAGCATCTTATAATGTGTGATTTTCATTGGGTTATCGAAATGGAAAAAGATCATGTAAGGTCTTACAAAAAGGAAATTGACTTGTAGGGAAGAACATCCTAGTAAAATCCAACATCAGATTCATTAAAACGATTAGGGGATAATCTCTCCCATTATAGATTAATCAAAAACATTGATTCAAAAATGTAGGCCAAGATTTTATCTTTATAAGTACGGTAGATTCAAAATGATTAGGATCCCACACGAGCTCCCATTCTACAAAACCCCTTCCAATTAGGTCATTAATTACCCTGAGAACCATTTCTGGATCCATATCAATGAAATAATAGGGTTTTATGGGGAACCTATATTTTTCATATAAGATCATAAACCTCAATACACATTAATATTTTGGATGAGTCTTTAAAGGTCTCCCAACATTGATATAATTTTAATAAGAACCTCTCAAACTAAAACTTATGGGAAGACAAAGAAGGACTATCCAATCATTAGAAAACATGTTCAGATCATGTTATCTAGACTTATATGGTATGTGGAAAAATTATCCACTTTTGGTATAATTTATATACAAATATATATTCGATTTGAGAATCCACATGGAACCATATAAAGCATTATATGGGAAGAGGCTTCCTAAAAAACCATTTGGGAAGATGTTATATAAATATATCAAGATAAACCATATCATGTAGAGGAGTATATAGTGAATGTATGTAATATTCAAGATCATATTAAAGAATAAAATTATAGGCCAAATAACTATGCAAATAAATTATGGAAGGACATGGAATTTCAAGTAGGGGATCATGTATTATTGATTATTTTCTAATTTTTTGGGTAGTAATATTGGATAAAATTTTAATTAAATCCCAAAGAACATTAGTAATTTTGAAAATCATAGAAGATATTTTTCTTATAAGACATGTTAGGTTCCAACTCGATTCCCATAGATGTAATCACGTGTATTAGATCTGTCATGAATATCATTAGTAGTAAAACATGGAAAACAAACATGGTATCTTGAAGAAGATTTTAAGATGGAATATAAAAACTTTTTCAAAAGATAATATATACCCAAAACTAGTGTATGATATTATTTTGGTGGGAGAATGTAAATACTGAGACCCTATTATAGAATATAAACACTATATCTTGAGCGTTTATACAATACACAATCTAATAGGATTTTATTCACATATATAATTAAAAGCATAAATATTAAATGAGGGGAGTTTATTTTATGAAAATAAACTTTATAGTTAAACTCCATAATAATATATTACAATTTTATTAAGTTTTTTTATTTTTATAAAACTCTTCTTTGTATGTAAATAGTGAAAAATACAGTTTTTATCCAAAACTGAAAATTTCATTTTAATGAGAAAGACCTATATGTTTATAAATACTCCTAAATAGTAAAATTTGTGTTTAATGAGTAAATATGTTCTTATATTAAATAATGATCTTAAATTATAATACTTTTTATATCATTTTATGACCATATGAAATATATTTTAATAAAATATAATGCTTCTGGTCATTTAATTTAATTAAATATTATCAGGGTATAATTTAGCTATGGATTAATTTTTAAGTAAAATTAAATATATTTCTTCTATAATATACCTATTAATATAATGAAAATAAAAATAATTGATTATTTTATCCTAATTATTTTTTTAATACTTAAAAATAATCATTTTTTAAAAATGGGTTTGATATGTGCTATTTGATACATTAATTTTAATTCTACTTACAAATAATAGTTTTATTTGATAAAGTGTAATTAATAATTAGTTTGTTTTTTTATAAATAATTTAACAAGGGAAATATTTTTTTAGTAATTGGATACAAATTAATTATATTAGAGATTCTGTAACATGATAGATGTAAAATAAATGTCTTCAAAAAGTCATTTTAATAAGAGTTATATAAATTTCTTCTAAATAAATTATATTAATTTAATATAAATTATAACTATAATATGATTTATAAAGAGTAATAAAGAATAAATAATTTAATAATTATTAGAAAATCAGAATAAAAATAGTGGATTTATAAATGAAATTTATTTATAAAAAATAGGTTTTCATATTTATTATATTAAATTTAAATGTTTTTTCTCACATTTAAATGATGTATTAGATTAAATTGAGTGAAAATTAATTTTTTAATTTAAAAATTTGTTAATTGGGACATGTTATATATTTTTAAATAAATTAATTAATATCATTATTTTTTAATAAGAATTAATAATGTTTAAAATGAATAAATGATGTCTCACAAATTTTAAATAGTTAAAATGCTATTTTCCCCACAAGAAATCCTTGTTTGGTTCAAAATTGATACCCTAATATATCAAATACTATTTTTCATTGAACTCACCGAACCCCCTTAACACACATACGATTTCATTCATAAAACATACCTAACTTTAGTTTCCATTATTAAACTCCCCTTTTTTAAATATAACATTAGTTCACCATGTATGAACCTAGTTTTTACTATTAGGTAAGAACAATTTGGTTTTCAATTTAAATCCTTTTTTAACCTAATATGAGTTCTTGGTGGGAATATAGATGGAACAAGGGTTTATAAGGCTTGTTCAGAGCCTGTAACCCTGACTAATGGACTAAATAGAAAGACCACACTATTAGTAGAAACCATTCTTCCCAATCCACATGGTTTCTCCTAATAATGAAGGTGGTTAGTGAGTGTAAGAGGATGTATAGGTTTCCCTAATAATGAAAAAAATTCTACATGACCATGCTAAAACTCTACGGTATTCTGTAGAGTAAAAAAAATGGTTTTCACATGGTTTCTGAAATACTGTGCTTAGACCCTTCTCCCTCCATCCTTAGATAGAGATGGAAAAACGGTTGGTGCATAGTTTGGCCAATAGTGTGACCAAATTTTTTACCCTAGTAAATTGGGTTAAATTAAAATTTTGACTTTAATTTATTATAATATAACTTAACTACTTATTTTATCCTATAGTTGGTAGGAGGCTAACTTTTCTATCATTGATGATCCTCCTCCACCTATAATCAACCATCATGGTATTCTTTTCTATCTAAAATCTGAATCATGATATTATCAACTCATTTGATTCATCTAGATATGTAGCCAAATACTTATACTACATTATTCATTATTTTTCATATAAATGATGTTGTTTTTATGAAGTCTATTTTCACTATTTTTGTGTAGTTCACACATTCTTCAATTTTCATCCGATCCAATCCTAAATAAGGACTGATACTATATAATACATATTCTTCATGCATAAGGTATGTTGTTAATAGATAATCCATTAATGTATCACCATATATATAACATTTTAGTTATGATAACATTGGTTTCACCTGACATTTCCCATAAATAAGTTTTTATTAATTTTTTTGAATTGTATGCTAGGGAACTAATAACACCTATTGATACCTTCAAAGGTTGAGACCTCAATACAGACTACCAATTTATGGTGTATTATTCATTTGTTCCTTGATAATTCATATTGGGATTATTTGGGACACCATTTGGGTATTTTTTTAATTGGAATTTAACAAGGTAAGTGATTCTATTCGTTGAATGGATTTTAAATTGTTAATTCTAATCTATATAAATATTAATATCACATAGAATTGGATAATATAATTGAATTCATGTTGGTTTCATGTCTCAAATTCACCCTATCATGTTAATTAAGGGTAATGGAATGAAGATATTGAGTGATTATTTGTCATGAGCATTACATCGCCTGTTAATAAATATGTTATTGATGGAATGAGTATAAGTTTCCTACTACTTTTGACCTTTTTCATCTATGAAGAAGTGGTAATACTTGATCCAAACTTGGATTCGTGAAGGAATTATTTGAGAACATAAATGATACCACTCTGATTCATTTTTCAGATTTATATGGGTGATTATCACCACAGAATATGGTCATTATATTATTAGTTTAATTCCTCAACATTTTATTGAAAATTCACTTTAAATATTTACTAGATATTATAATGATGTGGATAGACTCCTTGTATTTATCTTGATGTATTTGGACACATTCCCTATGGATTCACCCCATTGGGCCTAATCTTTCTTATCCTGATTTTAATATGAATGAGATACATAGACATGGTTAGACACTTTTATAGTGGAATGACATGGGTGTACCCCATTTATTATAATCAGACACTTATTTCTTGATTTCATGAGTTACTACTATGTGTTATTCCCACCCCTGAGGTCAATGATGTCATAGATTCTCCTTGGATCCCCACTTATTATTATTATGATCTAATTCAGTGATTTTGACACATTTAAGTGTTCTATCAATATAAAATGAATATTAAATAAAATAATTTAATGGTTACATGATCGGACACCAGATTATGCTAAAGTAGGTATGGATTTTTTATTTTAAATTATTTAAATATATATACCTACACATTGTACGTTTTATATTCATAGACATGTTGAGTTTAGATGAATTTCATGGTGACCTACTAAGATTTATCTCACACCTTATTTGGGATTTCATTAGTACCTAAAAAGATAATATGATCAGAATTATGGAAAAGGGGAAGAATCCCTCTTTGGAAACCTGGCTTTCATTCTTTCAATATGATGGGATCTTGGTAGTGGATTACCAATATAGTTATCGTGATGCAGGCATAGAATTTTATTCTTTTTTATTATTTGGAACATCGTGTATTTTTTATCTATTTAATGGTATATATATATATGTGTGTGTGAATTTTCATCCTTTTTTGCATATATGGAATAATCTTTTGTATATGATACTGATTATAGCTCTTGAGTTCTTTATTTATTCCATATATGTTTATTCTTACATCTATTACCAGGTTTATTATTACAGTTCCACTATTTAGTAATCTATTATCAATGTTCTTCCCCAATATTCCTTGAGGGAATAGATTCCCCACAAACACACCCTATTCTCACACTACTAGTTAATAGCCTCTTGTATACGGGGATGGGTGGTTGAGACTATGTGGTCAACTAAGTTTGATTACTCATGATTGAACAAGGTCCGGGACATCACAAAGTTATATCAGAGAATTTTTTGTTTTTATGTCTTATTATTTTTTATATTTATATAGTATATTATGAATGTATTGGAATATTTTTATGAATTGTTCTATGGAGTAGTTAACCCATGTTTGGGGTAAAAAACATGTTTCTCATAATGGGAAATTGTTGTTACATTTTTTCTTATTATAGTTAAAATTCCTTCACCAATGGGTGATGTACACAACTTTTTAGGAATTTTATACTCTATTGGTATTTCACCTTGGTATGGTATGGAAATGATAATTGTTATATTCATCTTTATAGTTACTTAAGTGTAAAATTACAGTCATATTCTAGGGAATATATGATAATTGTTTGATTGCATTTCATGTGTTTCCTGTGATTATTGAGTGTACCACGGTTGTTATATTTTCATGTTCCACTAATGTAATCTTGATGTAAAGGGGATTGGTTGTTGAAGATGTTATAATTAACATTAATTTAATTTTCCTAAATAGATTGACAATTGTATTTTATATATTCCATTTTGAACCATCTAAGCCATGTAACCCATGATTCAATATTTTGGATTTAGCTATGATTACATGATGACTGATTTCAATTTATAAGTTGTTTGGTCCCTTTTGAATTCTAATGGGTAATCCATAAAATCAAGTCTTCGTGTATTAACAATTTCATTCTAAGATAGTCTATAAGGTGGTATGGCTGTAATTAAATGGGTTTTTATTTCAATTTAGAAAGTGTATGTTACATTGTAAACATGGAATGAATATCAATTTAATAGAATATGGTGATAGTTATAAAATTATTTATGAAATTAAAATATATAAAAATCATGACTTATAAATGAAAAGTATGTCAAAAAAATATATAGCTCAAGTGTAACTAAAAGAGTGTTAACCTCCATCACCTGAAACATTCCCTTCATTTAACGGAACCCCTGAAAAATAAAATCTTGAACAAAAACTAATACCCAATCCTTCCAAGAAGGTAGTTGGGGTATTATTATGGGTTGTGATCTCTTTTCCTTATGTTAATATTACATTAGTGATTATATTATTTTTCAAATATTTTTTTAAGGCATGCGCTTGGAATTTGTTGATTTATGACACCAAAATTATCACTATTTGTGCACCAGAAGGGTGGATATGATCACGCTCTAGAGGTGGTGTGTAAGATCCCAGCCGTTTCAGGACAAATATTAGGATTTTTCAGGTAATTTTTTTATTAAGTACCTTTAGGTGGAGTTATGACTTAGGGTGTGTTTGGGTATGTTTTAATGAACTTGGGATGGCATAAGGTTATACATGTTTTGTGCACAGTTTGGACAAACCATGCACAAGCTAACCATGTGGATAGTGGATGTTGGTATGTTTGGTGCACAGTTTTCCTAACTTTGATCTATCAAGATGTGAAGGTAGTGAAATACTACAAGGTTGGCGAACAGTTTGGCCTAACCGTGTATCCTTCCAGTTGAAACCATACGCACATAGTAGTTTATTTTGAAAATTGGTTTTAAAACCACTCAAACCCCCAAAACCTCTCAAATTCAACCTAGGACCAGTCTTGACAATTTCTGGGTGATATTAGAGTCTTCTTAAGAGATTCAAAGTAAATCCAAATAGCGTACATCGAGGTTTAAATCCTGGATCAAAGATCTGTTCTGGTTTTTGTATGTAGATTTCATCTCGATGTTTCTCTCTTTCATTCATTTATCTTTCCTTGATCTTTTCATGGAATATCTCCACCATTTTTATGTATCTAAACATATAATTTGAGATTGTGATCTAGTATTGTGGGTCAATATCTATTTTTTGAAGATCTTAATGCCTTTGATCTTAATTTTTATTTAGGGTTTCAGATCTAGAGCTTGATTGATGATTTTGTACCGCTCAGATTTGGGGATTTCGGTTTGGGTAACATTCATCATTAAATTGAGGTAGGTGGTCAAAATCAAACTCCCATGGTCGTGGTTTTGATATGTGTATATTATTTTATGAATTTACTATATTCCCTTGAAGATTGTTTTTTCTAAATTGGAGTAACAAGGAATATGGGATTGGATTGAATTTTACTTCTTGATTAATTGGTAATTGATTCAAAAAAAATTCCCAAATAGATATTTTGTAGATTTTTTATGTGTTGAGATAATGTAATTGAGATATTGAATATATTGTGTTATGATAATTAGTTGAGGGTAATTAATTTTGAAATGATGTTTGGTTGTGTATGATAATTAATTGGAAGAATTAATTATGTGCGCTAATTTGGACCAAAGATAATTAATTGTGAGAATTAATTTTGTTTCATGGTGATGATCAAAGATAATTAATTGTGAGAATAAATTATTAATTTTTGAGATTTTATGTAGATAATTAATTGTGAATAATTAATAATAATAACATAATTGTGTTGATTGATTAATTAATTGATAAATTAATTAATTAGTTATGTGCTTAGTTAATTTATGAATTTTCAAATGGCCTTTGAAATGTTTAACTAATAATTTTATTATTAATGGAATTATGTGGATTTTTTTTTGAATTAGTGAATGATTAAATGGATAATATTTTTGTGGTTCTAGACATGTAATTCTAGACAAATTACATGTTGGGACATAGACACGGCGTTTCTCCCCAATAGTTATCCAAGCTTGAGATTATGGAGTGCCAGGAATGACGACCTACACCGAATGAGGAAAGGGGTGTTAATCATGATGACATACACTCATTAGATTTTAGGGTGTTAAGAATGGTGACCTACACCAAATGAATGATAATAATGAATGATGATTCAAATTAGATTATGGTTCTTGACATGACGGTCAACACCAAATGAATTATTATAATGAATGATGAATAAAATGGGAAACATGAATTGAAACTGGGCTTAATGTGGTGATTAAAGATTAAATAAAAATGTGAAAACTATTTAATAATGCATTCAATTTATTTCTTCATCTAAATTCATGCATTATCTTTTGACTGAACTCATTTTAAACACCGTTTGTGGTGGCCTATTTAGTAATCCTCACACCCTATTTGGGCCACCTGATCAGCACCCAAGTAGACTTTGTTGTTTCAGGACAGGATAATGGAAAGTCCCTCGGATAGGTTGTAGTTTGGGATTCGAGCATGGGATATGGAATAAGGCATGGTTCAAAACCATTTTGGGAGTCGTTGTGTCTTTTCTTTCAGTTACATAATAGACAGTTGACACTTGCATTGTCATAGCATGTTTTATGTTTTAGTTGAGTATTGTATTTTCAATTTTTTACTATCATATAAAATGGATTTGTTCTGGTTATTCATATGCTTCCATATTTGGTTATTGTTTTTTTCTTCTATTGGTATTTGGTTTTTGATAAAAGAGGGTATAGTCTCCCTGAGACTGACTTACGAGACCCTCATTTCTAGTCGGCAGCCTCTAGCGTATGGGGATGTATGCTTGAGAGCATTTGGCCAACTAGCTCGGGGCACTGTTCAGTGGAACCTGGGTCAGGACCTCACAATGTGGAATCAAAGGAGTTTTCATTTATTTCTTATTGTTTTGTCTTACTATTTTGGGAAAGGTAGACACGAGACAAGGAAGATTCAAGGCTTGGTAATGATCTCATTGTTGGGAGTTTCAAACCAATGTACATGGGAAAAACTTGAGTACTTAGGGTGGGGTTTTTGTCATTGTTCTTTTTTGTTACAGTTGGATATTATTTCCCCTTGGGTGACACACTAGTAGTGTTATATGATATTTGTTTTGAAAATTGTTTAACTTTGATATGTGTCCTAAAGGGGAGCAATATTTACGTCTGCATGCATCTTTATAGGCACTTAAGATTTTTGTGACATGTATAATTTTAGTCACTCATGGGAAAAAGGGTTATGGATAATTTGTTGAATGTGAACTATTTTTCCATGTTGCTAGATTGAAATAATGATGAAAAATGAGAATAAATGGGTGTCTAATGAGAACCTTGATTGATTAAATGTGCATGATAAATTAATTAACTTTTGAATTAATTAATTTGAGAAAATTTGACATAATGGTTAGATTAATTAATGAGAAAGAATGTACCCTTGTTAACTGAGACTCGAGAGTTGGATGGTTAAGGGTAGTGATAAGGCCTTGGTGTTGACCGTGTGGTGAGAAAAAAGGGGAAAATGACATGATGAATCTTATTGTGATAGTTTCTCTTATTATGTAAATTTTATAAGTTTGCATTATGAGACCTAAGACATGTGTTTAGATTATTCATGATATGCCTCCACGATGCTTGTTGAGGTAGAGACCGAGGGTTATGGACCATAAAGAACATCCAGATAGGGAACATGGTGAACCATTGGTGAAAGCTGAGGAGGAAGGGGAACATTTTCGATAGAATTTTTCCTGTTTCATGATATTAATGGAGAGAGACCCATGGTTAGTTCAAAAAATAATGTCGGAGTTGGCCAAGGAGTTTCAGCTACTGCACCCTCTTACTTTTACTGGAGAGTGTGGACCTAAGAGACATGAATTCTAGATTGAGTCCATAGAGATGATACTTGACCATTTGGTGACTCTATCTTGGAGGAGGGTCAAGTTGTCTGCTTGTATGCTATGGGGGTCCATGAAGTGCTTGTGGGAAATTCAGGTAAAATCTAGATAGACTGATGATATGTTATGGAAGGGCTTTCTAGAGAAGTTCTTGGAGTAAATCTATCCAAAAAACGCTGAGACAAGAGAAGGATTTAGATTTTATTCATCTGATCCATGGAATCATGTTCATAATAGAATATGCTGAACGTTTAACATATTTATAACATTTTTTCCATCTTTGGTTATGGATGAGGCTTCTTCGGAAAAACGATTTCAAGATGTACTTAAATGTGAATATAAGTCCCAAGAGAATATTTTTAGGCTGAAGAAATTATCAGAAGTGGTTAATCAGGTCTCATTTCTGAGGGGAACCTGATAGAGTCTTCCAGTACTAGACAGATAGTTGTCACTGGATGATCCAAAATTGTGCCTTCCGAGAGCAAGAGGCACTGTAACAAGAATATTAGTTAGGACAGTGGAAAGAAAGGTGTACATTCAGGAAGAATAGTTTGATCGGATCTCACTCATGTGCTTTCACACTTGTGTAGTAGGCAATGACACTATCGTACACATTATCCTGAACCACCAGTGGAGTGTTGGTTTTATGACAATGTAGGATACCTTCAAAATTTCTTCATGAAGCAGTGGTAGGCTAGTGATGAGGGAGCAGCTGGTCAGAGTAAGATTTGGGAAGGTTATTTTCTACACCATATAGGTTTGGTAAATAAGGTTCTACTAGAAGAGGTGGTAAAGGTAGTAGACATGGTGCTTTAGGGTATGATCTCCCATGTTAGTAGAGTTGTGCTACATATGGGAGTTAGACGACACTACAGGGAAGAGGGGACGGATAGTTACATGATGTACAACCTACACTTATGGAGATCAAGGCTGGTCCATCGACAATGAGTGGTACTATTCTAGTTGATTCTAATTTATCTAGTGACTTGTTTGATAATGGTTCCTCTCAATCCTTTATATCTATAAATATGGTTAATGTCTTGAACCTGGTGGTCAAGTCAATAAGGGGGTTATGCATATTGATACACCATTGGGAACATGTTGTAGGGATATCTATTAATGAAAGGTATTTTAGCTAGAGATCCTAGAGTATCATTTACTTTGGGATATCTATGTTTTTTATATAAAAATCATCGACCTGATTATGGGTATGGACTGGCTAGTCGCATACCAAGCCCACATTGACTGTTACCATAGGAGAGTGACCATTGTATCTCTTGAGGGTGACCAGTATGTTCTTCATGGAGAACGGGATATCCATGCAGGCCGAGCTGGGACAATTACTTAGAAACTTGGAGAGCTCACAACTCAATTTGATAGTCTTTTTCTAGATGATGGGAGTGGTTGGAAAGACATCCTTCCACTAATAGTATAATTGTTTTAGTATGTCTTTCCTGAAGCCTTTTCAGGATTTCTAGCTGAGAGGGATGTGGAATTTACCATTGAGCTCATGCTAGGGGCTAAGATGATATCTATTCCACCTTACAGAATGGAACCGACTGAGCTTCAAGAGCTCAAAACACAGTTGGTGGAGTTGGAAGATAAATGGCTTATCCATCCAAGTACGTCACCTTGGGGATCACCTGTTTTGTTTGCAGTGATGGTCAACGGGAGTCTGGGCTTGTGTTTTGATTACCAGATGTTGAATAAAATTACTATGAAGAAATGATATCATCTTCCACATATCAATGATCTATTTGACCAGCTGAATGGGGCTTTTGTGTTCTCAAAGATCGATATGAGATCAGAGTATCATCGGGTGAGTATTTGGACCTCTGATATACAATGATCTTCTTTTAGAAGCTGGTATGTCCTTTATAAGTTTGTCGTAAATCGTTTTAGGCTGACAAAAACTTCAATAGTATTTATGGCCTTGATGAAAAGGATCTTTCATCTATACATAGATTAGTTTTTTCTAGTGTTTTTCGACGACATATTTGTCTAGTCTAAGACTCGTGACGATCCTGTCCAACATCTTGACATCATATTGGGTACACTGAGAGAGCATCAGCTATACCCCAAGATATCTAAATGTCAGTTTGGGATTGACAAGGTACACATTATGTAGCACATAATCTTAAAAGAAGGTGTGGTAGTAGATCTAGAAAAAGTGCATGTATTGATTTCTTGGAAGCATCCCAAGAATGTTTTTTGATATCTAAAGATTTTTGGGGTTAGTTGGTTATTACAAGTGGTCCATCCAATAATTTTCCTAATTGGAAGCACTAATTATTAGTTTAACAAATAATGGGATAATGTTTTATTGGAAAAAATAATCAGAGAATTATTTATAGTAGTTGAATAAGTGCTTGAAATCATCGCCAATTTTGATCATACCAGAGTCTGGTGATGAGTGCACAGTGTATTGAGATGCTTATGGGATCAGACATAGAGTTGTGTTGATTCAAGGGGATCTATTTGTTGTTTATAGGTCTTGGTAGTTGATGCCACATGAATGGGATTACCCTACACATGACCTATTGTTGGAAATAGTGGTTTATGCTCTTAACTATTGGTGACACAATCTTTTTAGTGAAAAGTTTACAGTTTTTACAGATCACAAAAGCTTTATGTATATCTTTTCACAACCTACCATGAATCTTCGGCAGTGAATACGGCTAATATATATAATGTCCTTTGATTTTGAATTGGAATATACACTCAAGGTGGGGAATAGCGTGGATGATTCATTGACTAGGAAAACTCATTCTCATTTGGTACATGAGTAGAGTGCAGAGTGGAAGTTGATGACTTTTCTAGTGGAAATTCATGTGATAGTTCTAGGGAATCATGAGAGGATGATGTTGGATTATGTAGTAGTGGAGTCTATAATCTTGTTACGGATCAAAGAAATGTAGTATGATGATTTGGAATGTTTATCCTTGAGTTAAATCCTTGATGGTGGGGAGACACCTTCATACTAGTTAATAGATGATGATGAGATCATCTATATAAAAAATCGGGTTGTTTTGCCTATGAGTATGTGCGAGGAACATATGTGAGAATTTCATGCTTTGTGGTGGCTGGTACATCCTAGGGTGAAAAAAAATGTACCATGACCTATAACGATAGTTTTGGTTTCCAGGAATAAAAAAGGAGATAACAGGGTTAGGAAAACATTGTTTCATCTTTCAGTAGGTAAATGTAGAGCACCAATGGCCTGGAGGCCTATTGCAGCCGTTACCTACATCGGAATGGCTTTGGTAAGACATGACTAGGGATTATGTGGTAGGACATAAAAATAATCATATGAAGAATGATGTTATTTGGGTCATTGTGGATCGACTAATGAAGGTAGAACATTTCTTTCCTATTAGAGAAACCATTACCATAGAACAGTTGGGAGAACTATATGTGATAGAGATAGTTCATTTTCATGGAGTGCCACAAATTATAGTTTCAGATCACAATTAATGATTTACATCATGGTTTGGAAGGGATTACAAAAGGCAATTGTTACAAAGGTCCTACTAAATATGACCTTCATCCCACAAAAGGTTGGACAGTTAGATTGTACCATAAATTTGTTAGAGGATATGTTGCGAGCATGTGTACATGAATTTGGTAGTTCTTGGGAGAGGCACTTTGGTTTAGTGGAGTTTTCCTATAAAAACAGTTATTAGGTATCTATATAGAGTTAACCATATGAGTCACATTATGGTAGACCGTGTAGATCACCACTATGCAGGTTATAGGTGGGTGAGTCAGAGCTGTTGGGACCGAGTCTCGTTCAACAGACATCAGAGCCGGTAATGTTGATTCAGAAACATATGGCTATGGATCAGAGTATTCAAAAGTCATATGTTAATAGACGGATATGACCCTAATAGTTTACATAGGATGATCATGTATTGTTTCAGTTTCTCCTAGTTTGGGTCACCACAGGAAACAGAGGTAGGCAAAGTTAGCGTCCATGTTTGTAGAACCATTTAAGGTGCTTCAAAGAATCGGGCTGGTGGCTTATCGATTAGCACATCCATAGAAATTCCGATCTATGTATGATGCTTTCCATGTGTCACAGATATGTTAATATCTCCCTGACCCTAATCCTGTGATTTATGTGGAATAGGATGACCTCGAAATAGATGTTTCCTTTTAGGAGCATCAGATACGGGTGCAGGGTCGTAGTGAGAAAGTGTTACATGGAAATACCATGCCATTAGTTCATGTGTTATTGAAACAAGGATGTGTTTAAGAGGAAACCATGGAAAGGGAAGAAGACATGAGGTATCACTGGCCTAATATTTTTGGCTTATAATCATAGAGAAGTTTGGGAGTGTAGATTAAGGATGGACTATTATAAGGTGGACATATTTTAAGATCCCAACATTTTCTAGAGTAATCTCTTACATGTTTCCAAGCACATTTTGTTGTTATTATGTACCTTTGAGTATGATTATGATGTAGTTTGTGTTTGTGTGAAGTTTTATGTAACTTGGGAAGGGAGGGGTTTTCACATTGTTTGTACACTGTTTTGCCAAACCTTACGCAAGCTAACCATGCAGATAGTGGTGGTTGGCATAGTTGGTGCACAGTTTTCGTAAGAGTATCCCTCGATCGATGCGGTCAGTGAAATCCCTCAAATTTGGTGCATAGTTTGGCCTAACTGTGCATCCTCCCATGTGAAACAGTGTGTACGGAGCAATTTAATTTGTAAATTGGTTTTAAAGCCACCTGAACCCTCGAAGCCTCTCTAATTTGACCAAGGCTAAAGATAGAATTTTTTTTGTTATATCAGAACCTTACAGAAGGATTCCAAGGAAATGATAACATCGTTCATGGATATTGAATGATTTAATTGAAGATCTGTTCTTGTTCAATTATGTATATTTCATTCTGATGCTTCTCTCGTTCATTCTTATATCGTTCCTTGATCTTTTTAGGGATGATCTCCACTGTTTTCATGGATCTAAACCTATTTATTGAGATCAAGATATAAGACTGTGGATATATATCTAGTTTTTAAGATCTTTATTCCATTGATCTTATTTATGATTTAGGGATTTAGATCTAGAGATTGATCGATGACATTTTTCTGCTCAAATTTGGGGATTTCCGTTGAGCTAACATCCATCAATAAAACGAGGAAGGTGGTCTAAATTAAATTCCCATAATTGTGGTTTTGATATGTGTGTGTGAGTTTTTGAATTTTCTAGATTCCATTGATGATTTTTTTTCTAAATTGGAGTAATTAAGAATGTGAATTTGAATTGATTTTTCCTTGCTGATTAATTGGCAATGGATTCATGGATGTTTCCAAAATAGATATTTTGGAGATTTGTTATGGGTTGAGATATTTTAATATATATATTGAATTGATTTTGTTAATATAATTAATTTGTGGGAATTAATTATGAAATGATGTGTGGCTGTGTAAGATAATTAATTGTGAGAATTTATTATGTGCCATGATTTTGACCAAAGATGATTAATTGTGAGAATTAATTATGTTCCATGATGATGATCAAACATAATTAATTATGATAATTAATTATGAAAATTTGGGATTGGATATGGACAATTAATTGTGAAGAATTAATTTTGGAAATATAATTATGTTGAATTATTAAATAATTGATGAATTAATTAATGGGTCATGAGCTTAGTTAATGGTTGAATTAACTAATGGCCGTTGAAAAATTTAACTAACCATTAAATTATTAATGAAATGATGTGGAATGTTCTTGTTAATTAATTAATGATTAAATGGATGATATTTTTGTGGTGTTATATATGGCGTTCTAGACCAATTAGATGTTTTGAATTTTACATTGCGTTCCTCCCCAATAGATGTCCAATCTTGAAATTATGGGGTGTTAGGCATGACACCCTACACCAAATCAGAAATGGGTTGTTAGGAATGAAGACCTACAGTCACATGATTTTATTATGTTAGGCATAGAAACATACACCAAATTAATGATAATAATGAATGATGATTCAAATGGGAATTTTGAATTTAAACTGGGCATAATTTGATGATTAATGATTAACTGACAATGTGATAACTATTTAATTATGCATTGTATTTATTGCTTCATAGAACTACATGCAAAAGCTTTTAACAGGACTCCTTGTAGACACTATTGATGGTGGCCCACTTAGTTGTAATCACACCCTATATGGGCCGCTTGATCGGCACCCGAGTATACTTTGTTTTTGTAGGAAAGGATAAGGGAAATCCCCTGGGATAGGTTCCTGTTTGGTATTAGAGCATGGGAGAGCGAATCATATGGGGTTCGGGACCCACCTGGGATTCATTGTGTCTTTACTTTGAGTTAAATTATAGACACATGAAACTTACATTGTCATGGTATTTTTTTAATTTTAGTTGAGTATTTTATCTTATTGTTTTGACTACTATATAACATGTATTTGTTCTGTTTATTCATATTCTTTCGTATTTGGTTTTTTTGTTTGCTTCTGATGGTGTTGTGATTTTGATGAAAGAGGGTATAGTCTCCCAAAGACTGACTTACCAGACCATTTCTTCTAGTTGGAACCCTTTTTAATATAGGAAGGTACTCTTTAGAGAATGTGTCCAACTGGATCGGGGCACCATTCAATGGCACCCGAGTTGAGATGTCACATTGTGTGCCTTAAGCCACCGGTGAAACATAAAGTAGTTCCCCCTACGGAACCCCCTTCAATTCCTGAACTAGGAAATGACAATCATATTTGAGATTGTTTTGTGTGTTTGATGTTGTCTATATAGGGTTCTCTATGATCTATACCTATGATGTTTGATCTGAATCTAGAATTCTAGTAGCGCCATCATTATACCTTCTCAGGGAATGGAGGTCCTTAGGAAGTTGAGTCAGGGATAAAATCCATTTTATCTATTTTAGATCATTTGGAAAATCATATTTGGAGGAGGTTCAATGTAACTACATACATGTTTCTTGATTCCATGATAATCTAATGGATGTGATTACCCAAGATGTTCTTTATCAATGCATGGTTTGGGAATTATTTCTGATTAACATCTACAATTACATTTTTTCTGATATGATGATAAATGATAGAGCCTGGGAGTTTTTGAACCTAGAGTAGATTTATATATCTTTGATGGACTATTCATTTCATTTCATAGAGTTTCAATAATTTAAACTACATATGTCCACTGATGAGTTATTGCGAGTGAGACACTATGAGGAAGGGATCAAGTATGCCATCTGCTTATAGGTGATTTATTTTTCCTATATATCTTTCCTAATATCGTGAACCAAGATCTTATCATTGAGTAAAACCAAAGAAAATTTTATATTACTAGGAATAGATTTTTAATTCCAAGATAGGTAAGTAGTTCCACTTGAAGCTAGAATAAGAGCCATGAGGTTTTTCATTAGAGTATTGGCAACCAGAGTATCTACATTGGAAACTTTGTTGTATGCCATCAATATGGAGGGCAGGGGAATGTCAAGATGATGTATGGTAGATACTCTCTTGAGATCAATGTTTTTGGATATATGGTTCTTCTTTAAAGGTTATTTGTACCTTTATACATGTTTTTTTCAGAATAGGGAATGCACCATCTATATTTTTAGGACAGAGATTAGTTATGTTGTATCAAGCAGGAAGTTGGAGTAGTATTAGCCAAATAGGTTGAGGAGAAGGTCAAGGTTTGGGCAGCTAGAAATAGGATAATTAGTACCGGTAGAGCAGGACTACTAAGGTTATTCCAACTATAGATTAGGTCAGTTTATCATGATAGATCCATGAATTATATCTAATACCTAAGGAACAAAGTGAAAGACAGTTTACATTATGGGGTACCACTCTAGTAGCCTCAACTACAATATCTTTTTCATTTGATATAGATGAATCTCGCTCCATTATCTCTTTATCAATTAGGTAAATTCTTGGGCCATAAGTTCAGTAATCTAATGTGGTGATGACCCTTGACAAATTTTTGGATATAAATTTAATAGGAATATGCTAATGTAGGGACTATCCTCTTGTGGAAGGATTTTATCATTTCTTATGGGACCCATTCTTCATCATGATTTTGGGATTTAATTTCATTCTCCTGAAATATTGTTTAGTTATCTATCATTGTTATGTGGACTTCAATCACTACTGGGTATTATTTACAACAACATAGGGAGATAATTATCTTCCCAAGGGTGAGTGGGATGTTTAGACTAGTAGATCTTGAATAGGGAATCATTGGTTGGGTGGAGTGGTAACCCAGATTGCAAGTATTTTCATTGATGATTCAATGATACATCTAATAGATTTTCCTTCTATAGTAGATCATTTATGTGATATCGCTATCAAAAAAATTATGTCTTAACAACTTAGAGATAGGTAGTTTATTATTGTAATAGTGTGTTCCCTCGACCCAGCATGAAAAATTATTTTGATTATCAATACATATATATATATATCTTGATATATACATATTCTAATCATTACATTAATAGTGTTTATGTTTCTAAATCCACTATTTACATGGTAGTGTCCTTATATTTTGTATCATATCAAAATGTTATAATGGTTTCCTTGTATAATGATAACCTTTAGAAACTCTCATGGTAATATTAAATTCATATATATATCCTATGGTTAAGATACATCATACTGACAATACATAAATGATGTAAAACTATTATGTGTTGGGGGAACATATGCATTGAGACTTCTTTCAAAGAAGTTATTACCTAGTGATATTGAGTAGTTGAGTTCAAGAGGACCAGCCTACAAATAAGAACACCACATGTTTCAGGTTTCCTTGGATCTTCCTATCTATAGACATGTGAATTGGTATCTTGACTTGAGATAATTATTAATGTGTTAAATTTGATAACATAATTATATTTAAAGAAAACCCCATGATAATTATATCATTTATAGGTATCTTTTCATAGGTGCGACATTGTTGGTATGGAATAAGTATAATGGTCATGAATGAATTTGTCACATCTGAGTTGAGGAAGAAATGTCTCATAGGATTAGGTTGATCAGGATTGTCATACCTTCAAAGATCAATGGCCATTGTAGATGAATCTATTTTCATATAGTAAGGTCCTAAAATATATAATTCAAAATAATTATTATGACACATGTGTTCATCCTACTTTATGAGATATCATGAGAAAAATAGATTATATTACAAAAAATGTGTTCAGAGTTGGAAGTTATAGCTATGACATTACTTATCACCTTAGAGGCCATTATAGGTTGCTATAATCCACTATTGTTCAATGAGATAAACTCACTTCTATTGTGATAAGGACCTAGAGGGTCACACATTATGTTTATCGAGAAGTTCCACAAATTATAATGAATAGATGTTATGATGAAGTGGTCCCTATGTGCGGGGGATGATGAATGTCTGAGTATGACTGATTCTATGTAAAACTAATTCAATTATATTATTAATTTATAAAAAAATGATTATTGAATTTATTTCCCATGGTATTCACACATTTTTTAATCACAAAATAAAATAATAGAAAATAAAATTTTATGAATAAACCTCGGATGCTCAAGTTTCATTAAATTATTTGGGAATCTTACCAGCCAATTAAATGGATTGTATTTTCACAAATTATATTTTATCATGTTATATGTGGGTGAAAAAATATTAGTGACATTTATGAAAAATTTATTTAGTCATACATGTGAACAAAAGTCTAAAATGAAGGTTTTTTACTTTGATGGAACCAAAGATAAATTTTGTAAAGTATAACCTATGTATAAAATCATTTTTTTCTCATGAATACGATATACACCATTTTAAGTAATTTAGTGAGATAATTTCTCCACTACTCTCCTATAATTTATTAGAGATAGATTATGATGGAAAAATAAGGTCAATTCGATCTCACTTTCTCGATTGAGTCTCTGTTCTCCAGGAGATCGAAGTGTTATTGTAAATATAATTGATTTCTTATTGTATCACCCATGAAATGTATATAGATGGTCCATAAATTGACTATAATGTGTATATGAACTAAAGGATTCATAGTTTGGCACCTTTCAGCCAAGAAAAATCAAGGGTGGATGAATCAAACTAGTGACTTCAATCGAACAGGGTACCATTTTTGCTTTCATTTTATTTTTCATTTCATGATTAAATTGAATTTATAATGATACTTTTTTAAAACATGCAGGGTGATTTTTTATATTCAACATTTTTTACATGAATCTAAAAATAAAACTAAAATTTTAAATTCCATGTATTTCATGATTCCACTATGACCTGAGTTTGTTTAATTTTTATTAGAGATATTGTGAAATTATTCATGTCAAAAAATATGAAATTAAAATTAAATTTTATAGGATTTAGAAATAGAGTTTTAATATAGTCCCAACTCAATTAACAGTGCATCAATATGAGTTTGTATCACCAAGATATGGGCAAATGAAGATAGATGGGTTTTGCATAAAACATTCTACAAAATTTAAATTTTTATTTTTTACATCAATTTAATGGATACTATACTGATTGATTTTTAGTTGATATGTGACATGAGTATGTTGATTGATGACCACATATACTAGAATTTGGTTTGGGTGTTCCATTTGAAAGAAAATATGTCCTTTGAATCTTGATTTATTAAAAGGATAAATCTTCCCATGGAAGCTATTTAATGCTTCTCAAGGATTAATTTTTTCTCGACAAGGATAATTCTTCCCATAAAATAAATTTTAATGCTTCAATTGGTAGATTGTTTAATTAAAAGGATAAATAATCCCATGGATATTATTTTAATAAATCCCTTATAAAAAATTTTAATTAAGTGAATAAGGATTTCCATGGAATATATTTTATGTATAATCCTTTAATATTGATTAATTTAATGGATAAATATTCCCTTAGTAGTTATTCTAAAGCTTCCATGGTAATATTGTTTAATTAAATGGGAATATCTCCCCTTGGATGATTATTCAAATCTTCTCATGGAATCTTGTTTAAAATATATATATAATGGGGGAAAATCTTCTTTTTCAATATTTTTATCATTTTATAATATTATTATATATGTATTTTAAATGTATACCCCATCTCGGGTCAGAACAATTCTCTATGAGTCTGATCAGCGAGACCCATTTAACCTACCACTAATCCTAAATTAATTTTTTCATATCCACTTTAGGTCCAAATAGACCCAAAAAATTATATTTTTTTCAAAAATTAAATTTAATTGTTTTTTTTTAACAAAATTATTTCAGATTTTGATGAATGTATCGATAATTAATTAAAATTATGTTAATGCAAGTTAACACATTGAAAATAACCAGAAGTTTAATTTTAGAAAATGTAACTTCTCTTATGAAATATAATTGCTTGTTTACTGATCAAGAGCTGAGAAGGACCAAATCAAGTTGGTATTATTATTTATTTAATTTAATTATTTTATTTCTTTTTTATAAAATTTAATAATAATTTTATTTTGAGTATTTGTACATCGTCCCTCCATATTTAATTTTAATAAAGGCTTGTGTGTCTAAATTTAAGTGATAAGATGTAATTTCACACCCTATGTGAGATCCCAACATTTTATGGAGTCATCTCGAGCACATATCCTGGTACATTTTGTAGATTTTATGTACCTTTCATTTGTAGTAGTGTATTGGGGAGAATTTGGGTGAACTTTTAATGAAAAAAATGATAGGGGGGTTGTACGTGGTTTGCGCACGGTTTGAAAAACTATGTGACTAAACCATGCCACGCGTGCGAAACTAGATAGATAGCTCCACACGGTTGGTGAATGTTTTGACAAACCCCGAAACCTAACCATACCAACCGTGAAGATAGAGGGTTTTAAATGGTTGGTGCATGGTTTTCCATAACTGTCCGCTTCTGCCCAGGAAACCATGCACGCAATATTTATATCCAAAACCCCGTTTTAAAACCACCTCAACCCCCCCCCCCCCCGAGACATCAATATTTTGACCGTGGCTCAATATTGACAAATTCTAGGTCTTCCCATATCATTCCATGAGGCTTCCAAGTCAATCTAAACCCCTTTATTCGAGATCAAAATCCTAGATTGAAGATCCACTCTCTTCCCGATAAGTGTATTTCATCCCATTGCTTCTCCCATTCATTCCTCTATCATTCCTTGATCTTTCCATCGAATATTTACACCTTTTTCATGGATCTAAACCTATGAGTTTATATTTAGATCTAGGATTGTGGATTTAGACCTATATTTTCAAGATCTTGATGCCTTTGAACTTAAATTTGGTCTATGAATTCAGATCTGAAACTTGATTGATGATGTTGCACCACTTGGATTTTGGGGATTTCTATTGGGATAACCTCCATTAATAACGCAACGTAGGTGGTATAAATCAAATTCCTATAGTCTTTTTTGATATGTTTATGTGATTTTATGATTTTCTAGCTTCCCTTGATAATTGATTTTATATATTGGAGTAATTAGGAATGTGGAACTGAATTGAGTTGTCCATAGTGATTAATTGATAATTGAATCATGGAACACAAAATGGTGGGATGCCCAAATATATAGTTTCAAAATTCGATTTGGGTTGTGATATTTTAATGAAGATATTTAATTTTTTCCCATAAGATAATAAATTGGGGGAAATTAAATATGAAATGATATTTGGATATGTAAGATAATTAATTATGAGAATTAATTATGTCCCATAATGTTAATCAAAAATAATTAACTGGGGGAATTAATTAAGAAATGTTGATATTTGACATGGATAAATAATTTTGAAAAATTAAATATGGAAATATAATTGTGTTGATTGATAAATTAATTGATTAATTTTTTAATTGGTTATGTGCTTAGTTAATTGTTGAGTTAATTAATTCCCTTTAAAATGTTTAACTACTCATTGGATTAGTAATGAAATATTGTGGCTAATTCTCATGAATTAGAGAATGATTAAAAGGATGATATTTTTTTGGTGCAATACATGGCGTTCTAGACTGTTTAGATGCTAGGAATTAGATATGGTGTTCCTCCGCAATAGTCATCCAATCTTGAGATTAAGTGGTGCTAGGCATGATGACCTACACTAAATGATATATGGAATTCTAGTCATGAAGGCCTACACTCTATGATATTTTATGGCATTAGGATTGACGATCTACACCAAATGAATGATAATAATTAATGATGATTAAAATGGGAAACATGAATTAAACTGGTCCTAATGTGATTATTTACAAATTAAATGAAAATGTGATAACTGTTTAATTATGCATTGTATTTATTTCTTCGTAAAACTGCATGAACTATCTTTTGACATGACTTATTTTAGACATCGTTGGTGGTTTCCTATTGAGTTTTACACACACCATATTCAGGCCACTTGATTGGCACTTGAGCATACTTTGTTGTTGATGGAAAGGAAAAGGGTATTTCCCTGGGATAGGTTTTTGTTTGGGGATAGATCCTGAGAGAGGGAACCTGATGTCTTTCAGGACCTACATGGTAGTCATTGTGTCTTTATATTTAGTTTCATTGTAGACACTTGAATGTTGCATTTTCATAGAATGTTTTTCCTTTCAGTTGAGTATTGTATTTTCTGGTTTTGACTATCACATATCATGGTTTTGTTCTGGTTATTTATACGCTTCCGTACTTGGTTATTATTGTTTTATTTTGTTGTATTTTTTATTCTGGTTTAAGAGGGTATAGTCTCCCCATGAATGACTTACAAGATCCTCACTACTAGTCGGCTCCCTCAGGCATACATGGAGGAACACTTGAGGGCATGTGTCAAACTGGCGTGGGATACCGTTTAGTGGCACTCGGGTTTGGATGTCACAAAGTTGTATCAGAGGGGTTATCTTTTATTTCTTCTTATTTTATCTTACTATTTTAGGAAAGGTAGAAATGATACTAGGAAGATTCAAGGCTTGGTAATGATCATGTGAATTGGAGTTGCAAATCCATGTAAAGGGAAAAATCTGAGTACTCAGGGTGGGATTGGTGTTATTTTTGTTTGTTGTTACAATTGGATATTATTTCACTATGGGTGATGCACCTGTGTGATGATGTGATATTTGTTTTGAAAAATTGTAGAACTTTAATTTGTGGCCCAAAGAGGCATGATACTTGAGTCTTCATGCATTATTCCAGGCACTTGGTGTGGTTGTGACATACACCATTCAAGGAACTCATGCGAAAATGGGTTATGGGTATGTTGTTGAACTTGAACTATTTCTCCTTGTTTTGAGAATAAAATAATGATGAAAAATGAGAATAAATGGGTGTCTAATGAGAACCTTGATTTATGAAATGAGTATGATTAATTAATTAATAGTTGAATTAATTAATTGTAGATAATGTGATTAATTAATGGTTGGATTAATATATGGAAATGAATGTATCCTTGTTAACCAATACCTAGGAGTATGATTGTTAAGGGTAGGGATAAGGCCTCGGTGTTGACTGTGTGGAGAGAAAAGGAGGAAAATGACATGTTGAAACTTGTTATGTTAGTCTACTCTTATGTAAATTTTATAAGGTTGTGTTATAATACCTAAGACTTGTGTTTGGCTTGTAGAGATATTCCTCCCCGACTCTTGTTGAGGGAGAGACCGAGGGGTATGGCCTATAACAAACATTCAAATAGGGAGATTGAGGCACCATTGGTACAAGCTGAGGAGGAAGGAGAACAATTCTGAGAGAACATTTTTTTTCATAGAATTCATGGAGAGAGACCTAGGGTGGGTTCATAAAATCATGTAATAGTTGACCAGGGATTTTCAGCTACAGCACCCTCCAACATTTACTAGAGAGGGTGGACCCAATGGAGCTGAATTCTAGATTGAATCCATAGAGCTGATACTTGACCATTTGGGGACATCTACTGGGATGAGGGTCAACTTGACTGGTTATATGCTATGATGATCAGCTAATTGTTGGTGGGAAATTAATCTATGACCTTTTCAGACTGATGATATGTTATGGAAGGACTTTTTAAATACGGTTTTCGAGAACTTTTATCCAGAGATACTAAGAGAAGATAAGGATTTATAATTTATGCATATAACCCAAGTATGAATGTCTATACTGGATTATGCTAAACAGTTCATATATTTATAGAATGTTTCTCTAACTTTGGTAGAATATGAGGCTTCTTCGGCAAAAAGATTTTAGGATGGAATTAAGTGTGAAATTATGTCCCATGTAAATATATTTAGGGCGAATAAATTATCAAAAGTTGTTAATCAAGCTATCATTTTAGAGGGAACCAGAAGGAGGATATTAGTACAAGATAGGTAGTTGTCACTGGATGATCTGGGAGCGTGAATTCTGAGAGAAGGAAGCGTCGTTACGAGAACCTTAGGCAGGATAGTGGAAAGCAAGGTGAACAATTAGAAGAAAAATATTCACCAAATCCTTCTCATGTGCTTTTCTACTAATGCGGTAGATAGGAAAACTATCGTACATATTATCATCGACCACTACTGGAATGATGGTTTTTTGGAATGATGGGAAACCTCTAGATGTTATGTAGGAACTAGTGACAAACTGGTGCTAAGGGAGCATTTTCTCAGAGTCAGAGTATGGTAAGGGAGTCTTCTACACCATATTGGTCTGGCAGCGGGAGTTCTACTAGAAGATGCTATTGAGGAATTGGAAGTGCGGCTTTTGGGTGTAAGAACCTATAACAACGGAGTGTTTCTACTCAGGGGAGTCAAACGACACTATAGGGAAGAGGGGTATGACAGTTGCATGCAGTGAAACCTACGCTTTTGGAGAGTGAGGCCGGTCTATTGATAGTGAGAGTTACTATTCAATTTGCTTCTACATTATCTACTACCTTGATTGATATTGGTTCCTCTCATTCCATTATATCTGTAAATATTTTTAAAGTCATGAGCCTAGAGGTGGAGTTTGTGAGTGGGGTGATGAATATCGATACACTGTTGGGTACATAGACTAGAGACATTTGTTTATGCAAGTGATGTTCACTATAGATCGAGGAGTACCATTTTATTTTGTATGTCTATGTCCTTGATGTAATGGGATTCGACAAGATTATGGGTATGGACGGGATAATCACATACTGAGCTCACATAGATTATTACCATAGGTGAGTGACCATTGTATCTCCTAACGGTGACCAGTATATTATTTCTAGAGAATGGGATATCCATGTATGATGAGCTGGGCCAATTACATTGTAACTCGGAGAGCTTACAACCCAAGTTGATATTATTTTGTTGGATGATGGGAGTGGTAGGAAATAAATCCTTCCACCAGTAGTAGAACTGATTCCAGATGTTTTTCCTGATGACATGTCAGGGTTACCACTATAGTGAAACTTGGAATTCATTATTGAGCTCAAATGGGGGTTGAGCTGGTATCTATTCCACCTAATAAAATGGCACCGACTGGGATTCAAGATCTCAAAACATAGTTGGAGGAGTTGAAGGATAAAGGTTTTATCCATCCATGTATTTCACCTTGGGGATCACCTCTTTTGTTTTAATAGAAGGCCGATGGAACTTTATCCTTGTGTGTCAATTACATGATGTTGAATAAAATTATAGTGAAGAACCGATATCCTCTTCTGTATATCGATGATCTATTTGACTAGTTTAAGGGAGCTTTGTGTTATCAATGATTGATTTGAGATCATGGTATCATCAGGTGAGATTTCGGACCTCTGATATACAAAGAACTGCTTTCAAGAGTAGGTATGATCATTATGTGTTTGTCGTAATGCCTTTCAGGTTGAAAAAAACTCCAGGAGTGTTTATGGCCTTGATGAACAAAATTGTTCATCCATATTTATATCTCTTTGTGGTGGTGTCTGTGGAAGAAATCTTGGTGAACTCTAAGACTCATGAACATTGTTCCCAACATCTTGAAATAATCCAGGGTAAACTGAGAGAGCCTCAGTTATACGGCATGTTATCTAAATGATAGTTTTGGATTGACATGGTACACCTTTTGGGGCATACCATCTTGGAGGAAGGTGTGGACATGGACCCAGAAAAATGCAGGCAGTAGTTTCTTGGGAGGATCACAAAAAAAAAATTGATATTCGAAGCATTTTGGGATTACCTGGTTATTAATGGATATTTAACTATGACTTTTCCCGATTGGCAACACCACCTTCATGTTTGACCAATAAAGTCATAATGATTTATTGGAAAAAATCATAAAATAATTCATTCCAAGAGTTAAAGAATCTCTTGAAGTCCCCACCAATATATATCTTCCCTAAGTTGAGTGATGAGTACATTGTGTATTTTGACGCTTCTTGGATAAGACTTGTAGCTGGGTTGATGAAAGGAGATCAAGTCGTTAGTTATGGGTCTCATCAGTTGAGGCCACGTGACCTAAATTACCCTATGCATGAAATCAAGTTGGAATCAGTGTTTTATGCTCCAAAGTGTTGAAGACACTATCTTTTGGGTAAAAAGATTATTGTTTTTATAGATCACAAAATCCTGAAGCATATATTTTCATAAAGTGACTTGAATCTTCGGTAGTGAAGATGGGTAGAGTATATGCAGTCCTTTGATTTTGAACTGGAATATACACCCAGAAAGGGGAATATTTTGGCTGGTGCCCTAAGTAGGAAAACATATACTCAATTGGTACATGAGTTGAGTGAATAGTGGGTGATGATGAATTTGGTGGTAGAAATGAATGTGGTAGTTTAGGAGAGTCAAGAAAGGATGACTCTAGTTTCTGTAGCAGTGGAGTCTACACTCTTGAGATAGATCAGGGATAGGTAGTATGAGGATCCAGATTGTTTATCCTTAAAGAAAAGCCTTAATGATGGGGATACATCTTCATATTGGATAATAGATGAGAATGAGATCATCTATGTGAAAAATTAGGTTGTTGTTCCTATAATTATATGACAGGAACTCAGACGAGAATTCCATATCTCAAAATGGGTGGTATATCCTGGGGTGAAAAAAATGTACCATGACCTATGATGATAGTTTTTGTGTCCAGGAATAAAAAAGGAGAAAGTTGGGTTCGTAATAATATTTTTCCCCTATCATCATGTGAAGGTAGAGCATCAATGACCTGGAGGCCTATTGCCGCCGTTAAGTATTATTGAATGGATGTGACATGAAGTGACTATGGATTTCGTGGTAATACTTTCGAAGACTATTAGGAATAATGATGTGATTTGGGTCATTGTAGATCAACTAAAAAAGATAGCACATTTCCTACCTATCAGGGAAACCTTTACAGTAGAACAGTTGGGAGAACTTTTTGTGGGAGAGATAGTTCATTTGGATTGGGTGCTACAGAATATAGTTTCATATCATGATTAACTCTTTACATCACACTTATGGTAGATTTTATAGAAGGTTCTTTGTATACATTTTTTGTAAATGAAGATTTCGGGCGTAGTGGAAGCGTGGTTGGGCCGACAGCCAACATTTATTTTTATCATGATCAATGATTATTCTGGGATCAATACAAAGATGAATGCCAGTCTCTATAGAATAGAATCAATGATTTATATAAATAATGAAGAGGCCCTAAAACATTAGATAGGATCTTTTACATTATGTTTATTATTAATTTAATTAATTTTATAAAGAAAAGAATACATGGATCTTCAGTATTTTATTCATTGATGATGTTGATCTCCCAGAATGACCCATACAGATTATCTCATTCTATTTGTGAGGATCCAAAATAGATTCCCTCTAGATGTGATCCACGTATTCTCCGATAGACTTTGATCGACACCACTCATTATCTGAGTGCTATCGTGGTGAATCAAGTGTCTTGTGCTGGTCGTTCCTGATCGTTTGTTCTTCAGGCTTGAATAACATCTCTCGTTATTGAAAGGTGTGACAAGAGGATTAGAAAGAGAAATTATTTAGGTCAAAAATTATCAATTCACTGGCCATGAAGTTTGGTTGATGGAACAATAGACGTACGTGCTATTTATTGATGTGGGGATTTGATTACAATATTTAATTGTGTAACATCAATTGAATACATTCATGACCTTATAGAAAAACCATGATTTTAATAATAATACCACGTATTTATTTATGGTGTTCCAACATGAACATAAAATAATTACATATAAAATTCCACATCACAAAATAATCGTCACATTATTAATATTTTATAATTTGTGCCGACTAGTTAAAAAATTATTTACCATATTGTAACTAATTATTTTACTATCGGACTAGCCTTGGTCTTCTCAAACTCCACTTTCTTTTATTGATCACCCGAATAAATAAATAAATAATTTATTCTCCTAAATAAATATTTTTTTACAAACTTGTAAATAAATATTTATTAAATGATCAATAAAATAAATAAATATATTTTACCCACAATCTTGAAAATAAATATTTATTTATTTTATGCATTTATTTTAACTTCGGTAAAATTATTCCACTATCTTGAGAATAATATTTATTAATTATATTCAAATTGAAGTTAACCAAAACCACCAGAAACACTTAGTGTGTTACCCTCTAAGATTCTTTCTCATTGGTATTTGGTGGGTTTGCCTAAGGTTCAAGAGTATTGTCTACAAAGAGGTAATGGAACCCAAGAGGAAGAACATAAATTCACAACAACGACATCCACATAAAAACACTCACTGTGTAATATAATCCATTTGTCTCAATATCTCATCACGCAGTTTTCATGATAGTTTCATCAACCTTTGTGCTTGATACTATGTTATTTGACTACCTTAAATAGAATTTTCATTACACCATGGCTATGGAATTTTGTACGATGGTTCTATTTCAATCAAAATGTCAAGATATAAAATTCCATAAATGGAAGGGAAAAAATCCTTCCTCAACATATCCATTAATAACATGTCACTCATGATTCTTCCAACATACCCTACTTCCCACCAACTGACTGTGTGACCGTTTTTATCAGTAAATCAAAGTGTGTGATTAATGAAATGTAATAATTATAATCTTAATGTCTAAGTATCATTACACATGCTTGTTTATAGGAATATATGATGACACTAAAACATGATGAATTCCTACTAGAGGGTCTTTTCTCATAATCTTCCTTCATGGAGATTACCAAGTATGAAATTAATGAGAGGAATTATCTTCTTCTTATGAGTACTTACACCTGATGTTATGTGTACTATGGGTTCCATTATAGTATTTCATCCAGCTGCAGAACTATATTTATGAATATCATCCTATAAATTCAAGGTTCTTATCATAGGTGGGAACAACTATGACTTTATCAATGTGACAAATACTCCATGACATTATTACACTATAATCATGCAGAACAACGAACAACATGTTATAAGATGTTTAATATTTAAAAATAATAAATATTCATGAAATCAAAGTACAACTAGTCGGTTCTAGGGAACCAACTCTTACAAAGTCCAACTTGGACTAAAGGCAACTGCCTATGAATTTCAGTCTGCTAGACCTCACATGATGAGCAAATTTCTGTTTAGTTATGGCTTTAGTCAAGGGGTCCTCCATGTTTTCATCCATGGAAATATTGGTCACTGTGACTTGGCCTCTCTGAGAAAACATCCTCAAGAGATGATACTTCCAAAGTATGTTCTACGTCTGTTGATGTGATCTTGTATATTTTTCAAGATCCACCAATGTAGTATTATCACACTACAGTATGATGGGATATTTACTTCTAGGTATCACATCCTACTCCTGGATAAAGCATCACATCCAAATTGCTTCTTCATCTACCTCAAAAGCATTGATATACTCATACTCGGCTTTAGAATCTATGGCCACACTCTACTTTGATATCTTCCATCTCAGTGCACCACCATTAAAAATGAAGATGTATCATATTTGCAACTTCATGTCATTTGAGAAGTTTTGAAACTAGAATATTCGTATCCTTTAATGACTAGTTCCTCATATCCTCTATAAACCAAGAACATATCCATTGTACACCTAAGATACTTTAGTATAGTCTTTACTACCATCCAATGGCGGTCACCTGGGTCATCTTGATATCTTCCTTCTGCACCCAAAGCATAGGAAACATCCACCCTAGTACATAGCATTTCATACATGACTGACCCAATCAATGATTTGTATAGATTCCTTGACATTGTCGTTCTTTCCTCATGTGTCTAAGGACACAATTTCTTGGAATGATGAATTCCATGCGATGCTGGAAACAATCCCCTCTTGGTTTGTTCCATACTAAATCTATTTAGTATCTTATCAGTGTATGTAATTTTACTTAGGCCAAGTAAATTATTGGCTCTATCACGACGGATCTTGATCACAAGAGTATATGCTACCTCACCCAAGTCCTTTATGGAGAAGCGTTGATTCAACCATGCCTTATGTGACTATAAGACTGGTATCTCATTTTCAATAAGTAAAATGTCATCAACATATACTATTATGAAAATGATTTCACTCCCACTAAACTATTTTTAGACACAAGGATCACACTCATTCTTGATAAAACCAAATTGTGTTATGGATCCATCAAAACAAATGTTCCATGACCTGGAAGCCTTCTTTAATCCATAAATCAATTTTTGCAACTTGCATACCATATTGGTATCCTTTGGATTCATAAACCCTTCAGGTTGTTTTATGTATACATCTTCTAGAAGGTTCTCGTTAAACAAGGATTTTTTTACATTAATTTTTAAAATATCATAGTCATCATAAGTGGAAATATCGAATATAATTATATTGGATTTCTGCATTGTAACTGGTGAAAAGGTTTTGACGTAGTCAGTTTTATGATGCTGCTTGAACCTTTTTACATCTATTCATGCCTTATAGGTACTAACTTGTCCTTATATGTCTAGTTTATTTTTGAATAACTATTTTTAACCAACAGGATTTACATCAAATCGAGGACCACAAAAATCTAGACTTGGTTTTGGTACATGAAATCCATTTCAGAATTCATGGCTTCTTTCATCTTAGCAACATCTGTTCCACTTACTGCCTATTTGTAGGTTAGAGGATCATTATTATCATCTAATAACGAGTTACAATCCTTGGTAATAAGAAAAATGTATTGTTCCAGTCCTCTAACCTCTATTGTACTCTTACTTAGTTCTTGTTTCCCTGGAATAGTTCATTTTTCCATGGGGCTTTGTCGAATCTATTACTATACCATCATTTGTGTACCTTGAGCCTCAACTTCATCAAATCCTATCTTACTCCCACCATGTTTTTAGATATTTTCTCCCTATCAAGGAATATGGTGTGTCTTTCCACTATAACCTTTTTTTCCGAGGTGTTTATAGGTAATATCCCTTTGTTTCCTTGGGGTATGCTATAAAGGTACACTTTGTGCCTTGGGGTGCATCTTTGTTACCTTAAGAGGCCTTAACAAAGGCATCGCTTCCCCAAACATGTAAATTTGATAACATAGATTTCATTCCACTTCAGAACTCGTATGGAATACCATTTATCAATTTAGTTGGTACTTGGTTTAGTATCATCACCATTTTTTGTAATGCATATCCCAAAAAGGATAATGGAAGACTCACATCACTCATCATTGATCTCACCATCTCTAGAATGGTGAGGTTCTTCCATTTGCGCACACCTTTCCATTGGGTAATGTAAGGATGAGTGAGTAGGGATAGGATCCCAAAATATAGTAAGTAATCAATGAAGTCTTTATTCAGATATTCTCCACATCAGTTTCAGCGAATTTTCTTAATCTTCTTACCAAGATTTTTCTCAACTTCATTCATGTATTCTTTGAACATATCAAAAGAATATGAATTATACAACATTATGTAGATATATCCATATGTAAAAAAATAATTAGTAAAAGTTATGAAGTATTAGTACCCTCATCTTGCTTCAACTAGAAATGGTCTACAAACATCGTTATGAACCAATTAAAGAAGCTCTTTATCCCTCTCACCTTTCCCACTAATTGGGGATTTGGTCATTTTGCCTTGTTAGCATGCATGGAATACACCAAGTGGTATTATATTAAAAGAATCTAAATATCCATCTTGATGTAACTTTGTCAAGTGTTCCTCGTCTACATGACCTTTCCAGTGAAGCTAAAGTTGGGTGTGGTATGAGTCATGGGAAGTATCTTTATTATCGATTTCCATTACTTGGTTTCTTTAATCCAACATATAAAGACCATTGTATAAATGTTCCCTATCAAAACTAATGATATCTTTGTAAAATAAGGAACAATCATTTCCAAACTTGTAAAAAAATCCATCTCTATCTAATTTGGATACAGAAATAATGTTTTTAGTAACATAAAACACATAATAACAACCCTTTAACACCAATATCATCCTAGTTGGCAACATGAAGTGGTAGTCCCTGACATCTACAAAAACGAGTCTGGCTCTATTGTCTACTTGTAGATCTACCTCCCCTCAGTCAATCTTCCTATATCTACTTGGTTATTGTATTTGGATACATATGTGATCACCTAAAGATGTATCAAATATAAAATTTTTAGAAATAGATAAATTACATTTGATAGTAAATTCACCTAAAGCTTCCACTTTCTTCGTAGGATCAATAAAATTCTTCTTCCAGTTGACCTTCTTTCCACATGCGAAACAAACAGCAACCTATTCTCTTTCCTCCATATGTGCTTCCATTTCATGGAAGGGCATGAAGAATCTTTGGGCTTAAATCTCTTCGCCTTCCCATTTTTCTTATTCATAATATGTAAATATGTATTTTCACGCTTCATATCCTTGTCCATGTGGAGAATCATGATAAGATGATCAGATAGAGACTTCTCAATGATGTTCATATTGAAATTAACAACAAGGATAGAGAAGATATAAGGGAGTGATGAAAGAATGAGATTGGTACCCAGATATTTGGGGAGTTTAAACCCTATAACCTCCATGTACTCAATGTATCCAATGATATTGACTACGTGAGGACCATTTGGGGAACCTTCTCTAAGCTTACTCAGAAAGAGTGACATGGAGATCTCAAACTGTTTATGTCTTTCTCTCTATTGGTAAAGACCACAGAGGTTCTTATACATGCTATAGGCATCCATGTTTTCATGAGACTTCATGAGATCAATATAAATTAATTATAACATCAAACATTGAATGTTGAACACGTCATTCATATGTTTTTCATAGAACAATAACTCTTCATCACTCACCTCTTGGGTAGGTGGATTAGGTAAGTCTGACTCCAGCACGTAAGACTTCCATTCATGGTGTAGAATAACCTAAAGGAGACTAAACCATTCTTGGATGTTACTGTCGGTGATGATGTTGACTTTATCCATAATTAATCATAGTGATAGTGTGGTTGAAGAGTTTTTCATTTTATTCAACAATTAAAATATAATATCATTAGTACCTTCATCATTGCATTTTATGAGAAATAATAAATTAATTTTATTATGTCTCCCACTATTTTATAAAGTCCCAATGGCCCCCAACATTGATCTCAGAATATCTAGTTTCCATGAAATTCTAGTGGAAATGATCCATATTATGATTCACATAACCCCAACATGGCTTGGTAAAGCTATTTGAAGTGATTTTTGGTGGAAGGTCCTTCCTAATTGTAGGATTCCAGCTCCTTGACCTATTGGGTCAAATCCACAATCCTAAAATCTGGACTTTGTATTTCCTCAACTCTTACCTCTAATTATACACCAAGTCAAGAAAGGGATACTCCTCTTGAGGTAATATGGTTAATTCAAACCGAAACCTTACATAAGGACTTCAATTATAAAATTAAGTTTCCCTAAAAGGGTTAGTTAAACACATAGTTTTATTGAGTTTTTTCATTAATCAAGAAATAGAAGGTGTGGTCTGACTTTATATTTTAGTTGAGGGATTTTTATCTCTTATGCATGAATTTATTATTATCATTATCTAATGATTTTTAATATTAAGCAGAACTTACTGAAGTGATTAACCATGTGATGATAATATTTATTCATAGGCCTAGTTTATTTTAGTTCCATATTGCATGATTTTTTAATTCCTTAATTATGTGATCGTGACAACTGTCTCGCGGCGCACGACGGTATAGTGGGGAAGAAACATGCGCTACCTGACGATTGATTAGAGAATATTGGGTTCTACTTAATCATTCATATCAGGTGCATCATTTTCTCCTCGAAACGCCCAACGCTTCCATATCTAGCAATACGTGGACCTGCATTCCAAAGGCAGGCGTTCGCTGGGTGGTTTGACCAGTGATGCTTAAGAACTAACATTAGTCGAGAGGATGGGAAGTTGGGCTCATCACACCCTTTTAGGGGGAATTATTTCTTGTTCTAGGACTCTCTTATATATTTAAGACGAATTCATATGTTCGCAAATCTTTGGTTTATACCCAAGAGAAGTATCCACGGGTTATTCCTAGTTGGCAATGGTCAGCTAAACCCCGGGATTCGGAATCATTTAGGCCTGAGGTTTACCATCCCTCATTGGATTAATGACTCCGAGGAGTTGAGACTCGTTGGGACGATGCTGATTTAAATCCTTGTAACTAGGTGCTCTGGAGTTTATTGTCATATAGGGGGGACAGATTAATGACTTGATTGTTTGGATTGAACTCGTGATACAGGCTTCCTACGTATACTTGTGAAGGGAATTAGAGTCCTCGTAGTTCGGAAGTACAGTTTAACATCATGCGGGACGAAGGATGAACCAACGTGAAGGGGGTCAGAATGGCCGATTGTTGGGCATGAACCTCGTGGAGGCTTCCTAAGTACCATGACTTGGCATGGGTCAAAGTCCTTATATGCTCACATGGGGGTCGCATCGGAGGACCGACATGAAGATGGACCAGGAGTTCGATGGGTAATGGGCATGAACCTCTTGGAGGCTTCTTTCGTATCCCTGTGGTGGGGAATCAATGTCCACATAGTTCGAATTGGGATGGGGATTAAACTCTGAGGAGGACCAGGGTAATGGATTGGGGATTATACTCTAAGGAGGCCCAGGAAATGGATTAGGGCTTACACTCTGAGGAGGACCAGGAGCGGATGTCATGGTCGATGCTTACTCTAAGCCCACGCGACTCATGCTCAGTGTGAGAAACAAGAGGCAGCAGGGACCGTATGATCACGTCGCAAAAGGTGGGTCCATGGGAAATGCGATGGGGATTACACGCGGGGGCATCCCAAAAAGTTGGGGCTTACTCCGACATGGATGCCCAGGGTAATAAATCCCAGTGGGAAAGGGACTTGGCCCCGAATAAGAACGGAGAAGCACTCTTCCCCACCACGCCCTTCCTTAACCATGGTCGTGGGAAAGTACGGAGGATCATGGGTGCTTCCTTCTAATGGGTATTCTTCCACTCCCCGTGGAGGGAAGAAGTGCCCCAGTCCTAACAAGTGGAGGGGAAGAAAGGGGACTCCCAGGCCTGGAATATGCATTACCATGGGAATGTGAACCCAGAAATGCTTTGGGAATCTGCTCAAGGGCCGTAGAAACCCCTTCTCCCTCACTAACCATCGGTATTTTAACTTCCAAAGGTGTGATGATGTGCCTGAAGGTTACATCACACGGGTCTGGTGGCTCTGGTGGAGGCCTCAGCTCAGGGCCGATGAATGGTCAAATTAGGGGGTTGCGAAGGATCAGTCCGGATTGGAAAGATTTTATATGTCTTGGGGAATGGTAACTCTGAAGGATTTGGCTGGCCAAATGGGTGTATGTGGGGTGGACCCCTTTGCGTAGGGAGGTGCTACGCGGTTGGAGGGGCCATCCGCAAACCAGGGTGGTCTGCGGACTGATGGACATCCCGTGAACCAGCGTGGTTCGCAGCTTCGGGTTTAGCCCGCATACCAGGTTGGTACGCGGAGGGGTCCATGCGAGCAATGGTGACCGAGGGCGACGCCGGTCGGAGGTTCGTCAGTTGGGGATTTTCCCACATAGGAGGGTGCTACACGGTGCAACAGATCAGAAAAGGGGAATAAACTCCATGGTCCATGGGGAATGCATCAGTGGAGGGGCTATGGTTCACGATCTTCTTTTCTTTGTTATTTTAAGTTCGTGGTTCACCAAGTTTTTATGCATTTTTGATTCCTTATTAATTCATTTCTAGCTTCATACCTATTCTGGATCGCGAACTGGAACTTTGTTATTTGCGAAATCCTAAGATCCTTCCTTCGAAATCATTCCACCCAAATCTGATCGATCTCTTCTCCTCCATTTTCCCTTTTTTTTATTTTTTCTCTCCCTCGATATGATTTTATAGAGGGATAAAGAGGTATATCTGTGGTCATACGGCACATTTTGCAGAGACCCATGATCGGAAACCCAGTTTACAGATGACTCAGTCAATCCGAAACTCGCGGGGGGCATTGAACGCACCACCTCCGTGAACCAAACTAGCTCGGGGAGTCCTTCGCAAATGTGCAGGGTTCCACCTACATTCCGCAAATGACAGCGGATGTGCCACGGGCTGGTTGATGCGGTTCACAGCTGCAGTGGTTCGTGATGGTGAACTGATTTGGTGCTCTCCTTGCTCCGCGCCCGTAGAGGATCCCCGCCTCTATTCTACAAATGACAGCGGTCCATGGAAGGGGGTGCTTTGTGGAACCGGCCGCGTACCATTAGTATTGGACCGGTCCGCAGACCGGTTTTCCTTGTACCAACTTCTTTAAATTTTTTCCCAATTCCTCATAAGAAATTTGGTAGAATCCTCTCTTGAATTAAGGGGATTTTCATTCTCCATTATGGACTTTTCAGGACCCTAAAAATTCCCCCCATCAGAATGGGGTCCGATCAGAACAAAGATGAGTCTATTATGATGTAGAGTGGTCCTGAAAATCAATGAGTGTTAGGACAATGCTCTAAATTTTTCCTGAGGAAAGGGACTCAGCGAGCACAGTTCTACTATTTCTAGGATTTTGTAGAAAACCCCAAAAAAAATTGACTTTTCTGTTAATACCATAATTTTTCCTGGGCCCATTTGGTGTGGACCCAGTGGGTATGGCTCGGCTTTTTCATAGGTTTCCCTTTTCGGGTTTTCGGCCTAATAGGATGTGTGCCTATTTCACTTTTTTTGATAACGGTTTAAAGTCACACCGACAAGACTATGATTACTGATGTTTTAGGTCAAATGGTTTTGACAAGATATAGTGGGGTGAGGGCCCCGACGAGGTTTGGTTGATTAAAATATTTCTCAATACCCTTCAGATGCACGTGGGGGGAACATGTTTTGATTTGAACAACATGCATGGAATGTATCAAAGCATGGGATCTGTATCAGCATACAGAAGTAGGAAAGAATTACCTAAGGAAGACTTTCCTTTGGTAGACGGGACATGGGCGATCAATATACATAGACTCTGAGGGCTTGGTATGCATAGTTGTGAAAAGGTGTCCTTAAGTTAATGACTGCCCATTTCTGATAGCCTGAGGACTACATGGAATTCCGTCTTATGGAAACCACCATGGGAGGATTGGAGAATTATGAATACTTCCAGGGGTGGTTTGGAAAGGGTGTGTGATGTCTGAAAGAGTTTGGGAACTTTTTTACTAATTAGGCTACACATTTAGTTAGCGTGAAGGACAGTTGGTGCTTGACATATTATAAAGTCATGTAGCTGGGACATTCTTCAAAATGGAATGGATTCCCCTGGTTCTCGGTAATCTTGTCAGAGACATTCCATCATATTCAGGCAAGGTCATGAAAGAGGCTGGTAAATTGTAGCTTAGTGGGTTTCCGAATCCCGGGATGGACATGGGGGCTCTGGGGCCAAGAGGCTTAAGGATAGAAGCATTGCCTAAAGAAATCATTCCTTTGGTAGACGAGACATGGGCAATCAATATGCAGAGCTTCTGAGGGCATGATATGCATAGTGATGAAAATGTGTCCTTAGGTGAATTATTGCATCCTCCTGATAACCGAGAAACATCAGGGAAGTCAAGATCCAGGACCACCAGTGGTGGTTTATTAGAGTTCAGCTTTTTCTGAGTACAGAGTATGGTTTATGAGAAGAGGGTACATGGATACGGGAGAAACATCTAGGCTAAATTTCCCGGGAATGGGTGAAGTCATCCCTTCTCACACTGGTGTGAGACTGTGGTTTGTGCAAGCCTGACCTGTGCACTGAGGGACATAGAAAAGACTGTGTTCCTTACTGAACCCATGACATGTTTGACCTAGTAGTTTAACGTCATGTGTAAGGGATGACTTTCGTGTAGTTTAACGTCATGCGGTAAAGACTAGGAGCATTATTAAAGTATGTTGTGCAGTTTAACATCATGTAGCGAGAACGGGGGGAGTTTTTTCTGATGTTGTGTAGTTTTAACATCATGCAGTGAGGACGGGGGGCATTTTTAAACCAGGTAAAATGCTTGTAGTTGGAGGCATTTCCACGGATGTTTAATGCTTGGACATTTAAACTTTATGCCAAGTGGCCAAGATGTTTCGTGAAGTTTAACGTCATGCGGTAAAGACGTAGTTGCAAAGGCCGCTCTTGATCAGAATGTAATTGGGCTTGAACATATCGGCCTGCCCAAGACGTGGAGAAGGGTTTATTGGTGTAAATCATGGTTCTGGGGATTCTTGGATCAGGAGAAACGATATGGGGGCTCTGAGGCCGGTAAGTTTACGAAGCTATGAAGAGTATCGCCTAAGAAAAACTTTCCTTTGGTAGACGGGCCAGGGGATATCAATATGCAGAGCCGCTGAGGGCATGATATTCATAGTCATGAAAAGGTGTACACGAGTTTATAACTTTCCACTTCAGATGTCCATGAATGTTTATGAGGATACGTACTTTTCCGGGCCATGAAGTATGTCATTTAGTAAGAAAATATCTGGACATGACAGGCATATTCGGCCCTAGTTTTTGTTAAAGCTTAGAGAGCTCCCTGCGCTGATTTATCTTTCACACGGTGGGTACCATCACTCCATGTAGTAAGGATGAAGTACTCATATTTTATCAGTCATATAACTCAGACCATTGGGTGACCATTGCTGCAGACACTCGAAGGATAACTGAGTTAACATGATCTGATATACCCTAAACAGGGTGGGGGATGGAGGTTGTAAACTGTAACTCTGAGGTTTCTCGGATCAGGAGATGTGGTGTGGGGGCTCTGAGGCCAATAAGTGTACGGAACTAGGAAGAGTACCGTCTGAGGAAATCATTCCATTGGTAGATGGGCAAGGGGCTGTCAATATGCTGATCCGCTGAGGGCATGGTATGCATAATCATGCAAAGGTGTCCCTGGGTCGATGACTTTCCAAATCCGGTGGCCATGAATGATTATGAAAATCTAATAATTCTCATAGTATAGAGTTCGACATGCAGGGATAATGTTGTCTGATCATACATGAAACATCTTCACTGCAATTGTCCATTGAGTCAATGTAGCCTAGCCCTGGCTTGATGTTCGTAGATGTAGGTCGTCATGTGAACCACAGGCGGATACATAGGATAACCGGGTAGGGATACCCAGACAATGTTTGGATGTGAAAAGGGGGACGAACTTTTAAACCACTACGCCATAAATTTCTTGATTGCGAGATATGATATGGGGGCTCTGAGGCCGGTAAGCGTACGGAGCTAGGAAGAGTATCGCCTGAGGAAATCATGCCTTTGGTAGATGGACTAGGGGCCATCAATAGGCAGAGCCACTGAGGTAATGGTATTCATATTCATGCAAAGGTGTCCATGGGTCGATAACATTCCACTTCCAATGGCCATGAATGGTTATGAAGATCCATAATTATCCGGGTTGTGGAGTTTTATGTATGGAGAGGATGCATCCAAATGCGCAAGGATTAATTCCATCTCATTTCGCCATATATCTTGGGTGGGTCGCGACAAAGTTCGTAAATTTTTAACGTCGTGTGGTGAGGATGATGTTCGTGTAGTTTTAACGTCGTGCGGTGAGGACGAGGAATACACCTTGTGCAGGTCTGGTCCGTACACGGGGGAAGAAGGCATTTTTTTTAAATCTTCATTCTTGAATGGCTAGACTAGGATGGAAAACCCTAACTTCACTATGAATCCTGTGAGGCCAGGAATCAAGCTGCACGTAATTCCATGAAGGAGGTACACCCCGCGCAGGGTTAGTACGTACACGGGGGAAAAGGGAATTGTTGACTTTCAATTGGGGATGGTTGGGCTAGGGTGAGGGACCCTGACGTCACTACGTATCCCGCGAGGGTAGGAATCAAGGCTCATGTAGTTCTCTAATGTCTGTACAGTTTAACGTCATGCAGTGAGGACGTGGAATACACCTCATGCAGTTCTGATCCATACATGGGGGGAGAGAGCATTTTTTAATGGATTGGCTAGGATGGGGAACCCTGTCGTCACTACGTATCCCGCGGGGGTAGGAATCAAGCTCTACATAGTTCTTTTGGGGAATACACCCTGTGAAGGTCTGGTGTGTATGGGGGAAGGGGGTATTTTTGGCTTCATTTGAGGTGGATGGGCTAGGGTGTGGAATTCGGGCATCACTACGTATCCTGCAAGGGCAGGAATCAAGCCTCACATAGTTCTCTGGAAGACAATACACCCCGTGTAGGTCTGGTCCATACACGGGGGAGAAGGGGCGTTTTTTCTTTATCCTTATTCATTCAGTCTAACATCATGCGGTAAGGATTAGGAATACACCTCGTTCAGGGCTGGTCCATACACAGGGGGAGAAGACATTTTTAACTTTTATTCAGGGGTGGTTGGGCCAGGATGGGGAATTCTGGCATCACAACGTATCCTAAGAGGGCAAGAATCAAGCCATACGTAGTTCTCTGAAAGAAGTACACCCCGTGCAAGGCTAGTCCGTAGATAAAGGAAGGGGACATTTTTTTAATTTTATTCCATTTGGGAGGGGATGGGCTAGGATAGGGGATCCCGACGTTGCTACATTTCCTAAGAGGGAAGGAATCAAGATGTATATATTTCTTTGAAATCTGTGCAGTTTAACGTCGTGCGGTGAGGAAGAAATACTCTTGGTTTAGGGTCATAGATTTTGGACCGTTGGGTGCTTGGCAGTTTAACGTCCTGCAGCTCGGATGATAAATGCTTTTAGTTATGCCAGTGAGGATGAAATACTTTTAGTTTAGGGTCGTAGAGTTTTCACTATTTGGTGCTTGGTAGTTTAAAGTCCTATAGCTCGTATGATAACTACTTTTGATTTCTATGCGAAATACTACTTCATGAATCTCGCATTTTTAGGAGCGGTAGTGAACTGCCCATCCATGGAGATCAGGTCATATGCTCCATTGGAGTAGACCTTGTGTATAACATATGGTCCCTCCCACATGGGCTCCAGCTTTGGAGGTTTCATTCCGTGTATCATTGGGGTCTGGAGGACCAATACCAATTATTCTTCCAAGAAATACCAATGACAAACTTTTTTATTGAAGGCTCGTGCAATCCAGTTCTAATATACTTCTAGATGGTGAAAAGTGTGCAACCGCTTCTCGTCTAGATGTTCCAATTCACCTAGCCTCTTTTCTTATTTCTCATTGTTGGATAATTGATCACAAATGGAAACTCGGAGCGAGGGTAATTGGATCTAAATGGGTAGGACCACTTCTGTACCGTATACTAATGAGTACGGAGTAGCCCGAGTAGTGGTGCTAATCGTGGTTCGATAAGCCCACAATGCATGAAATATTTTATCCAGCCACAATTTCTTGTCTTTTTCCAGCATTTTATAGAGAATGGTGGACAGGGTCTTGTTGAAAGACTCTATCTGTCTGTTGGCCGCTGCGTGGTAGCCGGTTGAGTGGTTAGCCTTGATACCATATTCTTTGTATAGTTTCTCCAATTCAGAAGAACAAAATTTGGTGCCGTTATCTGTCAGTATGGTATGAGTGACGTCAAATCTGGTGATGATATTGGCTTTCACAAAGCAGACAATGTTTCATTCCCCGACTTCCTTGAGGGGTACACATTCTGCCCATTTGGAAAAGAAGTCTGTTACTATCAGGATATACTTCAATTGTTTAGGTGGTGGCGGGAGGATATGGTCCCATGACGTCCATTCCCCAGACGGAAAATGGCCAGGAGTACTTGGCCTGATGAAGTAACTCCAGGGTTTGGTGTATGAATTTGGCATGAGTGGAATTCTACGGTAAAGTGCATGTAATCTCGTGCCATGGTGGGCCAATAGTATCCAAGCCTTCGAACGTAATGGGAAAGATTAGAGCTCAGCTGATGCGCCCCACATACACTGATATGTACTTCAGTCATGACGGTAGTGGTTTCTTCTCCATCATTGCATCTGAGGAGGATTTTGTTGAGGCCTCATTTTTAGAGGACCTCTTGCTAACCTGCGCCGCCATATATGACAAAGTTGATTTCCTTTCTCCGTATTTGTTCTTGTTCAGCCCTACCTCATAGAAGTTCTCCCCATTGAAGGTAGTTTTCAATGGGTTTCATCCAGTCAGTGGCAGGGGCATATGGCTCAGGGGAAAGACTGGCTTCATTGATATCTTCTGTCTTTGCCTGAACAAACGGTAGGACCATTCGACGATGAGCAATACTGATAGTTGTTTCATCTCGGTCTGGGTCATCTAGGGCTATGGCCGCATTAGCTAATGCGTCAGCCTGGGCATTCTCAGACCAGGGAATATAGGTCAACGTTGGTTCTATGGAGAATTCTGTCATTATCCCTTAGACATGGTCAAATATGGTAATCATATCCTCCTTTTTGATAGCATAGTCATCGTTGACTTTCTTTATGACCAACTCTGAGTCACCTTTTACCTTAAGGTGTCGTACTTGTGCCTGGAGTGTGAGCTCTAGGCCTGCAATGAGGGGTTGATACTCCGCTTCATTGTTTATACATCCTTCTGACAAGAGGAAGGAATATGGAAAGACTGCCTTTTCTGGGGACATGAGTATTATCCCCAAACCCACTTTGTTAAATTTGGGAACCTCCATCATTTTCCCCTTCGGGCTTCGGGATGCGCAGTCAAAGTACATTTCCCATGTCGGGAACTCCTCTTGAACCCAGAAGATTTCTTCATCAGGTAGCTCAGCGTCTAGTGTGGTGGCCCCCATTGAAGGGTGTTTCACCATAAAATCTGCTAATTCCTGGCTCTTGATGGCTTTTTAAGGCAAAAACTGGATGTCAAACTATTATAGGATGACTGCCCATCGGGATAGGCGCCCGGTCAGCATTGGTTGGCTAAGAATGTACTTGAATGGGTTAATACGCGAGACCAAATGGACTTCATGATGTTGTAGATAATGTTTCAAAATTTGAACTGTGAATATCAAGGCCAAACAACTCTTCTCGATGTTCTAGTATTGAGTTTCAGCATCGATCATGGTTCGGCTGAGGTAATAGAGACTGTTTTAACTGCATGTGTCATTTTTATGCACAAAAAAGGCTCCCAGGGACCGCTCTAGTGCCATCACGTATAGGATGAGAGTTCTTCCTTCAACCAGGGGCATTTACATTGGTGGGATTAAGAGGTACTTCTTTAGGCTGTTGAACGCCTCTTGGCAGTCATCTGTCCATTGGTACGTGACTCTCTTCTTCATTAACCTGGTAAAGGGAAAACATTTGCCTGTCAGGTTGGCTATGAACCGTTTGATATAGGCTAGGTGCCCTTGGAATCCTCTCAACTTAGTGAGATTGTGGGGAGGTGGAAGGAAAATTATAGTCGTTGTATTTTCGGGGTCGACTTCGATGCTACGATGTCATACGAAGAATCCATGGAATTTCCCTGAGGTAACCCCGAAGGCGCATTTCAAGGAATTCATATTCAGGCTATGTTGTTGAAGTTTGTTGAAGACGGTTTTAAGGTCTGACAGGTGATCTGAGCACTGTCTTGATTTGACCACCAAGTCATCCACATAGCATTCGACGAATCTCCCCAGGAATGGTTTAAAGATACAATGCATAGCGCGTTGATATGTGGAGCCAGCATTCTGGAGACCAAAGGGAATGACCCTGTAACAAAATATTCCTTGAGGAGATCTGAAGGAAGTGGCCTCTTCGTCTTCTAATTCCATCCAGATTTGATTATACCCAGAATAACCATGCATGAAGTAAAGAGCCTCATACCCGGCCGTTGCGTCGATTAATAACTCAGTAATCTAGACTAGGAAATCATCTTTCATGCAGTGCCGATTGAGATCTCTGAAATCGATACAGACACAAATTTGTCTGTTCTTTTTCTTGACGGGGAAAATGTTGGCTAACCAGATGGGGTACTAGACCTCCCTAATGAAGCCTGCTTTAATAATATTATAGACATCAGCCTATATTTTGGCAGCATCTGTGGGGTGTATTCTTCTGGAGGCTTGTTTATAGCCCTGGTGGTCTTCTGGAAGACCTAAGTGGTGGGTCACCACTTCGGGATTGAGTCCCAGAATTTCTGTGTAATTCCAGGGAAAAACATCTCGGTTTTGCTTTAGGATGGAGGTATATACCTCGTGCTCCTCGGGAGACATGGTTTCACTTAGGAGATTGGGCCTCGGGTCTTCCTCGGTTCCCAGGTTTATTTTCCCGATATCGTCCACAGTGGTGGAGATACCTTCCCCAAATGAGGGAGGTGCATCCCTGAGATATTCCTCATCCTCTTCCTCCAAAACCTCATCCTCTTGATCCAACGGGGGGAGCGTTCTCAGCGCGGGCTCTTGGGAGTCCGGAGGCGAGGCATTGTGGGAATCCTCACTCAAGTATTCACCCACAATTTGAGGTTCAATGGTCATTTCCGCACTGCTATGCTCGGGCGTCATGGCTGAAGTCATTAAGAAAATACAGTGTGTGTCCAGGCTTGAATCCCTGCTCTCAACATGGTTGATGGGCAGTACGTAGTCTCCACCAAACCTCCTGAGGGGGTCATCATGAACCATTTCCAAACCATTTAGAGTGGGGATTCAGTCAATACCATCAAGCGAAGGATTCCTTTTCTTTTTCTCATAAAACCCGGTGTCAATGTAATGTGACTCAAAGAGCTCGAAAGGGGCCTTGTCAGCGTGAAATGTCGCACTTTTTCCATTGACGCGATATTTGATACACTGGTGGTAGGATGAAGGAACGACCATGTGCTTATGGAGCCATGGCCTTCCAAGAAGGGCATTGAATGCTGTGTTCTGCCAGACCACCAGGAATTCCGAGTAGGCCACAAGGTACCCAAAATGGGTTTTCAACTTGATTTGTCCCATTGGCATCTGTTCACTCTTGTCATAACTCAACAGGGTTGTGGCTGAGGGGATTATCTCATCCTCACTGTATCCCAACATGCAGAGTATTCGTAGGTGATTGATGTTAACTCTGGAGCCATTGTCAATAATGACTTTGTGGATCCCAACATCATTTAGTGTGTTGGACAGATATAGTGGTTTCATATGTCCTTATATGATGGAATCATCATCTTGATCGGTGAAGTAAATCACCGCATTGCATTCAGCCCGGCCATTTTCCGTCTCGTAAATCTCGGCAACATCTACCTTGTCTTGGAACATTTGGGGTATGAGCAAGGCTTCAATAACCGCCTCCCTAATATCTTCTGACAAACTCAGGGCATCCAAGATTGACATCTTGGCTGGTACTGACGCCAGCTGCTTAAGGATATAATATTTTTTTCTCCAACGACCTACGCTTCTTCATTGGTGGGAGAGTTTTAGAAGGCACTTTAGGAGTTGGAGCACGTGATGAGGAAGGACCGTCCGTAGGGTTGGAGGATGACGATGTTCCCACGTCTTGGGGACTTTTCCCGGACAATCTGTTTGTGTGCACTAGGCGGAAAGACATCTATTCCTCCTCTGATGGGTACTGCAGAATGACAGGGCCAGATTGTCCACTTTTGGAGGTGGAGGGATATTCTTTCTCTTTTTGAGTTCATTGAAGGGCACACCAATGGGTTTCAGCGATATTAACAGTTTGGGCCAGGGTAAAACCATAGGGTTGGTTTTGGCCGCGACTGCGCCTTCCCAGGTATCCCCTACCTCTGTGATTCCTCCTCTCTATCCCTTGCGTGGAGAACTTAGGGTCATAACCATACCCATCATCAGGGAACAATTCCATTAGATGGATGACGTTGATGGAACCAAATATTATCTCCTAATCTTGGGACAATTGAACATTGTCTGTTGTCCCTGATGGTGCTGTTTGGTGGGTCGGTGCCCATGGTGCCAAGTTTGAGGGCATAAAATCCGACAGTGTCGGGGAAATCTTTGACCTCGTTGCAGACTGATCATCTTGTGCTTTTTCCTCCCTTTTCGATTACTCCTGGATGAATGGCTCATGTACGGTTGTGAGGTTGATATTGTTGGTTGTGCGGAATTAGGGGCTATTGGTGGCAACATCGGCTGCTGTAATTGAGCTTGGAGTATGCCCTGAGCTCGCTTGACAGTCATCTAAGTCATCTTGTCATCAAAATTCTGCCCCTTCTTGCTGGTGACTTCCTTCCACCCCTCCCCTTTGTCAGAGTCAGTGGTAGAAATATATGTCACATGTGCTGGGGGTGGTCCCAGTTCGACCTGCCCAGAGTCTACCATCCTTTTCATGAGGTCTTTGAAGATGAAGCATTCCTATATATTGTGCCCTAAAATTCGATGGTAGGGATAGTAATCTGGCTTGTCATCGCGGCCGACTTCTTTGGGCTTCCTTGGCTCCGGAAGGCGGAGAAAGTTTCCATTCATGGTGGCGATGAAATAGCCGCAGACTTGGTCCACTTAGAATGAGTATTCCTTTTGTCTTTGTTCCTCAAACTAGTTCTGCTTCGATCCTCTCTGATCGTCCCGCTTGGGTGGAGGCGGCTGCTGAAATATAGGTGGCCCTTGATGATTCGGTGGAGTCCTAGGCAGTAGAGCAGGTGCCGAGGATGGCTTGAGCATGACAGAGGACACTTCAGCTCTAACTTCTCACTTTGCAAGAGCCTGTGAGGCTTTTCGGGAGTACATATTGGTCCTCTACTGAGAGTCTTCAATTCTATAGGCGATGTCTGAGAGATGGCGGAAGCTAGTGGTGCACTCCACTGGTATGCGCGGTGTTCGCATCTCGTCTTGAAGGTTATCGATGCATATGGAAAGCATCTCATCTTGAGGCACTGGCTTATTCAGAGATTAGGTTAGACCTTTCCATCTGGTGATGAAATCTGAGACCATCTCGTTCTCCCACTATTTTCAATTCATGAGGTCATTGACTGTTGTTTTAGGAAACATTGAGCTGAAGAGGAACATGAACTATTTCTGAAGGTCTTCCTTTCTTTTTATTGACTAAGCAGGCAGACTCGTATACCAGTCGAAGGTAGATCCTTGAAAGGTTTATACGAAGCATCTGAGTTTCACTGTTTTTTGTTGTTCCAGAGTTCCCATCATAGGGTCACAATAAGATGAGTAGTGCATCAAGTGTTGTTCCGGATCGCCTGAACCATTGAAAATAAAGAATACATGGCTCCCAAAATTTGGTGTAGGAGGCGTGTTGCTCACCAAATTTTGGTAGGGCTTCTGCTCAGGTTGCATCGAAGCACATTATCCTTCCATTACATCCAATTGAGCTATCAGTGCGTCGATGGTGCTGGTGAGTCCCTAGTTTACATCCTGTTGGGCCTGGTCTTGGTCGGGTGTAACCCGAGGCATTACCTAAGTATCTGGATTTTCCAGAACCAAGGGTGCATATGCGGTTTGTGAATTTTTCGGAGGGTTCAGACGTACTCACTCCAGTTTCTTCCGGAGTTGAGGGAAGTCTTTGTATTCACCCGAATCCATGTTCAGGTAGTTAGACGGACCGGGCACCTCATTGTTCGTGGGCCCTGACCGTGCTTCTTTTTTCGGGGAAATCCTTGGTCCTTGAGGTGCACCTGCTGGGAGTGCAAGGTGTGGGTATTCTTGGGAAGTGCTTTCAATAATACGGTTCCTCCGGATTATCTCAGCGTTAATTCATCTCAATTATTTTATTTCCTCCTCCCGTCAAGCGAATATCTCTTCGAGTGTAAGTGGATCATTTTTATCAAGAGAAGGAGGTGGGTTATGAGTATCGGGTCCTTTATACTTATCCTTTTTGGAAGCTCGTAGGGTAAGATGAGGAGGTTTAGCTTAAGGGGAGGCCATATTTAGGGTGGCCCTCTAGTTCCGGGTGTGCACACCTGGTGGTTCGTTGTGAATCACAACCTTACTAGAACCATCATCTCCCAATCCATCCAGATTTTCATAGTCTCTGGTGTCACCCATGGGGTTAGCCTCTATGTCATTTTTGGATGCATATCATGGGGTGGAGGAGACGTCATCTTCCAAATAGGAATAGTATCTCCCATGCGTTTTTCTGGTACTTCCCCTCCTATCTTGGGATTGCTTTTGGACTCATTGACAAAGGGTGACGCGGAGAGTCCTTTGATGCATCCTTACGATACGCCTCCCTCTTGAAGGGGATGGTGACTCAAAAGATGGGATAGGGAAGGAACCTCCTCTTTTAACTGTCCTCCCTAGATGAGAGAATATTGATTCTCGTTGGGGAGATTGTTGTTGAGGAGGTAAAAATGCCCCCAAATCTGAGGGCTATGGCTTGATCTTTTCCCTAGACATTGAGTCTTTTCCCATTTTTATTGGTCTTACAGGGGAATTTGTTGTTAAAAATTTCCCCAGCCCTGTAGGCTGGGGTTGGCCCTGGATTGCGGTAGTGGCTTCTACTATCTATACTTGCCTGATCTTACGAGCCCCCATTCGAGGGTGAACTGGATCTGATGCCGAGTTCACCCACGACTCAATCCTCTCTGGGGAGGCTGGCAATGACTGGTGATTGGCCTCTCTTAAGCGAGATGATTGTTGTATGATTTCAGTGGCCTGATTTAAGAGTTCGTGAATGTCTTGTTCTTACCAGGCATGATGCTTCTGGGACTTACTCAAGGCCTATCTCTGCTGGGTGTGTCTCCTTTCCTGAACAAGGGGACCACTCGATCTCTTTCTTGTCGTGATGGCGTTGCAAGACACCACACCGAACGGGTTCTTCTGGGCTGGGAACAAAGTGAAATACAGATCCCCATGTTCTCCCAATCCACTAATATGGACTCTCATCAGAGCGTCTCCAATGAGGCAGCACAGCTGGTGCAGTGCATGTATGCAAGCTAACCAAATGTTTCCTTTACACCTCTCTGGTCGGGGTTGTCGCGCCGAAGGAAGAGCTTCTAGGTCGATGTGACGCAGGAGGTCTCCTATTGTCTTGACATGGTCTACATACCCGTCATAGGGCAGAAAGCTAGATTTCAGCTGGCATAGGGTTGTCCATATATTGTAGCAGATTTCGTGCACGCATTCTTCTGACAACATTCTTGGTATGTTTAATTGAGAGGTGGTCGTGGGCCAAAACATAACTGGGATATCATCTCTGGAAAGTCATTTCCTTAGGTCCAACATGTCAGCATACTCCTATGCTAGTGATTCTTTTACCTAGTCGGCCCAACTAAGGTGTTGAACGATAGTGTGGCTGGTGGCAATGGGGCCGGTAGGTGTTGAATTATCATATGGGAGATTTCGGGTGGTTTAAAAGATCAACGTGGCCCTGGACCTTCTTCTGATCGAAGAAGGGTGTTTTCAGTGACTAACATGGATTCTTCCATGATCGATCCCATCCTTCTGAGTGCCTCGGCATATGATGGATTTTCTGTGATTGATTCAGAAGGGGTAGGACCTTCCTATCGATATGACAAGTCACTGCGGGGAGGACCTTCGCAATGACAGCCACAAGGGTGAGGACTACCATCATAGTTTCCGCAGGGAGATAACCTGTGGGGTACACCCTGGGGAGGGCCTTCAGAATAAACCGCAATGAGGGGAGGGCCTTCTCATTGAACAAAGTCTAGGCAGGGAGGCCCTCCACTATCTGTGTCATAACGGAGAGGGCTACCCTTACTGCTTGATGACTCACTGCATGGAGGAATTTTGCAGTGCATACCCTGGGGAGGACCGCCAAGGTGTATCACAGCGAGGGGAGGACCTTCTGGGTGCATAGCATTGTTATGGGGAGGGCCTTTGCAACAACTTCCATCATGGTGAGGATGACCATCATGGTTTGACTTTCGATGTGAATCCTAGGGAGGACCTTCAAGACACACTATGAAAAGGGGAGGACATTCTTGTTGCTTGGGGCCACTGTAGGGAGGACCTTCTCAATGGTGGTCGTAGTGGTGAGGACTACCATCACAGTTGCTGAAATGGAAAGGACTACCATTACAGCTACCACAGGGAGAATATTTTTGGGGTACACCCTGGGGAGGTACTTCAGAATGTACCGCAATGAGGGGAGGGCCTTCTTGTTGCTTGACATCTTTACAGGGAGGACCTCTATTATCAGAGTGGCGAGGACTACCACTGTGATCTGAAGTCTGGCTGGGTGGAGTGTCGTTGTAACGTAACCCCTGGGGACAACCTTCAGTGCAAGCCATGACATGGGGAGGACCTTCTAGTTGTGATGATATGTCACTGCGGGGAGGGCCTCCACAATTGTGACTATGATAGAGAGGACTACTATCATAATTTGTGGTCCCACTGCACGGAGATTGTTTACAGTGTATACCCCAGGGAGGACCTTCAGGGTGGACCGCAGCAAGTGGAGGTAATTCTTGATGCTCGATCTTCTGGCCATGAGGAGGGTTTCAATTACTCTCATCAAAAGAGAAAATCTCGTGATCGATCATTAAATGCCCATGGGGGAGGCCCCCATGGGTGCTTTGGGGAGGACCTTCAGAGCTGTGGGTAGCAACATTATGAGGAGGACCTTTGCAACTGCTACTGCCACTCCCATAATATGGTAATGTGTGGTCAAGGTTCTAAGCCATAGATATGTGCCTAACGGCATCAGGAACGCCAGATTCTAGCATAGCGGAGTAATTAACCAGCTCTTTATTTTCTGGCTGCTTTAGGTGCGTTCGAGGCGCTTTCTTGTGGGAAGCGGGGATAGTCTTCTGTTGAAAATGAACTTCACCTTTGGGTCCCTATCTAATTGGGTCACGTGATGTTGTCAGGATATGCCGACAAACATCTTGGATTTTATCAGGGATATATGCCTACTCTGGAGAATCCACAATGATGGACGGGTGTCCCCAGTTGGAATGAGTGAAGTTGCTCGATCCGGTTGCCTTTGTGTCGCGGAATATGGCCGACGACCCCCCTGGGTGGAAGCAGGGATTCAGATCTGCTTCAAAATGGCTATCTCGTCTCTTAGATGAGTCACCTCAATTTGGGAGATGGGCTCACGGGCCCGAGTCCTTGTTGTTTCCGTTGATGCAATTACATTCAAAAAAATTGTAAGATATGATCTGGGATCAATACCTTCTACTCCATCATTGACAGGATATGGAGAGAGACATCTTTGTCTAGAATGGGTATGAAGTCCCATTCCAGTATTGGAGTAGAAATATCCTACTCTGGTCCTCTTGTGGTAAGTGGGTACTGACAATTCTCCTTTTTCGGGGCAGGTGAATGAATCTTCCCTTGTGCCGGGATACGTCGTCCTATCTCTCCATTTTTTGAATCATCAGGATGGCATAATTTACTTGAATTCACAGGGAGTTGGCCCTGCATATATTGTTTTCCCACCGTATCGAGTCGGTGGCCTTTGTTGGCAGGGAGAGGTGATCGCCTCTTAATTGCTTCCACATATGGATGGTGGTCTTTGTTGATCGCCACCATGCCAGGATGGTAGGCATCAAGAGAATCGGCTAGGAGCTGGTCATGCAGGCGCAGGGTCGCCACCATGTCAGGTTGGTGGGCTTCACGACCCTAGGCAGGGAGAGGTTCCTGCCGGGTAGGTTCCATCCTGTGTGAGCTACGGGCTTGATAAAGCCCGGTGCGGATGCGCGTCTGCTCGTATAATAACGCCATGTCTGGATGGCGGGCTTTGGAGGAGCGAACATGTGTATGTGCCTATTCATAATATGTCTATTTGACAGGGTAGCAGAGCTCCTCCTCAGAAAAAAGGGTGATGACCGGTCCCTGGTTGTACATTTTCTGCCCTTGTCGGGCGGTCTGAGGGGCTGCAGCTTGGGGAGCATGGTCCTGGATCCTCGGGGCGAAATCCTCCTAAGCATGAGGATATTGAGTCGCGGCGTGACCGCGATGATGTCTTCCAGCGGGGTCTTAGAGCGGAACCCCCGTTCAGTGGGGATGAAGTTCTCGATGTTGACCTCATCTGCCTCCCTATGATATGGGAGGTACGCGTTGTCTCGCTCCGGGGATAGAACCCCAAAACAGTTTGAAACGACAGTAGGGGCCATCCGGATCTGCTTTTGTGGCAGCAACTGGGCAGGTGACCAGCGAGTCCTGGTGGATTGGAGGGCATGCATGGAAACCTCCACCATTTGGAGAGTACCGTTCAAGTGGTACTCTCAGATCAATGCATCTGAGACCCAACGTTGAAGAATCTAGGTAGGTGACGGGGTCCTCCATTGGTGAGGAATTCCGGTCATTGAATTTTTGGAAGCACGCGCATGTGAGTTCCTTCGTGACGCCATTGGATCGAAGGGAGTTTTGAGTGGTACCTGTAAAATATTTTAACAAATACAGACAGCAAACCTGTCAAAGTAGCATCTCATGATCCCATGAATAATTAATGATCTTCCTTATCCCTCCTCGTGAGTAAAAGGGGGCACATAGAGATATTAGGTTAAATATATCATGCTTGGTTAAATATTCACGTCGGGTTCACCATTTTTTGTCTCGCGACACACAACGGGATCGTGGGGGAGAAACGTGCGCTACCCAACAATTGATTAGAGATGATTGTGTTCTTCTTAATCACTCATATCAGGTGCACCGTTTTCACCTCGAAATGTCCAACAGTTCCATATCTAATAATATGTGGACATGTATTCCAAAGGGAGGTGTTCACTGGGTGGTTTGACCAATGATGTTTAAGAACTCACATTGGCCGAGAGGATGGGAAGTCGGGCTCATCGCACCCTTTTGGGGGGAGTTATTTCCGGTTCCATGACTCTCTTATATATTTAAGATGTATTCATATGTTTGCAAATCTTCGGTTTATACCCAAGCATAGTATCCACGAGTTATTCCTGGTTGGAAATGGTCAGTTAAACGTAGGGATTCAGAATCATTTAGGCATGAGGTTTACCATCCCTCATTGGTTTAATGACTCCGAGGAGTTGAGACTCGTTGGGACGACGCTAATTTAAAGCCTCATAACTGGGCGCTCTAAAGTTTATTGTCTTCCAGGGGGGATAGATTAATTACTTGAGCATTTGGATCGAACACATGATACGGGATTCTTACGTATCCTTGTGAGGGGAATTAGAGTCCTCGTACTTCGGATGTACAATTTAACATCATGTGGGATGAAGGATGAACCGATGTGAAGGTGGTCGGAATGGCCGATTGTTGGGCTTGAACCTCTTGGAGGCTTCCTATGTACCATTCCTTGGCATGGATCAAAGTCCTCATAGTTCACATGGGGGTGGTGTCGGAGGACCGACGTGAAGATGGACCGGGAGTCCGATGGGTAATGGGCTTGAACCTCTTTGAGGCTTCCTACGTATCCCTATGGTGGGGAATCAAAGTCCATGTTGTTTGAATTGGGATGGGTCTTACACTCTGAGGAGGCCCAGGGTAAAGGATTGGGGCTTACACTCTGAATAGGCATAGGAGATGGATTGGGGCTTACACTCTGATGAGGCCCAGGAGAGGATGTCATGGTGGATGCTTACTATAATCCCATGTGAGTCATGATCATTGTGAGAAACAAGAGGCAGTAGGGACCATACAATCACGTCGTGAAATGTGCGTCCGTGGGAAATGTGATGGGGCTTACGCGTGGGGCGGCCTAAAAAGTTGGGTCTTACTCCAATATGGATGCCCAGGGTAATAAAGCCCAATGGGAAAGGAACTTGGCCCCGAAGAAGAATGGAGAAACACCCTTCCCCACCACACCCTTCCTTGGCCATGGTCATGGGAAAGTACGGAGGTGCATGGGTGATTCCTTCTGATGGGTAGTATGCCACTCCCCGTGGAGGGAAGAAGTACCCCAATCCTAATAAGTGGTGGGGCAGAATGGGGACTCCCGGGCTTGGACTCTGCATTACCGTTGGAATGTGAACCTAAGAATGATTCGGGAATCTACTCAAGGGCTGGAGCAACCCATTATCCCTCACTTACCATGGGTATGTGAACTCAAAATAGCATGCTAATGCGCCTTAAAGTTACATCACACGGGTCCGGTGGCTCTAGTGGAGGCCTCAGCTCGGGACTGATGAATGGGCCAATGAGGGGGTTGCGAAGGATCTGACCGGATTGGAAGGATTTTATCTAACTCGGGGAATGGGAACTCCGAAGTATTTGGTGGGACACACTGATGTATGAGGGATGGCTCCCTTCTCATAAGGAGGTGTTACGTGGTTGGAGGGGCCGTCTGCGAACTAGTGTGATCCATGGACTGATGGGCATCCTACAAACCAGGGTGGTTCGTAGCTTCAGGTTTGGCCTGGGTACCAGGTTGGTACGCAGAGGGGTCCACGCAAGCAGCAACGACCGAGGGTGACGACAGTTGGAGGTTCATCGGTCGGGGCTTTTCCCGCATAGGAGGGTGCTACGCGGTGCGATAGATATAAAAAGTGTCATAAACACCCTGGTCCACGTGGAATGCATCTACGGAGGGGCCATGCTTCCCGGTCTTATTTTCTTTGTTACATTAAGTTCACGGTTCACCATGTTGTTATACATTTTCAGTTCCTTATTAATTCGTTTCCAGCATCATACTTGTTCTGGTTCGTGAATAGTATCTTTGCTGTTTGCGAAATCCTAAGCTCCTTCCTTCAAATTCCTTCCACCCAAATCTGATCAATCTCCTCTCCTCCTTTTTCCACTTTTTTTCTTTTTTTTTCTTTCCCTCGATCTACTATTTTAGAGGGGGGGAAAGAGGTGTATCTGTGGTCATGCGGCACCTTTTGCGGAGGCCCATGACCAGAAATATGGTTTACAGTTGACTCGGTCAATCCATAACTCGTGGGGGTCATTGAACGCACCTCCCCCACAAACCAAACTAGCTCGGGGAGTGCTTCATGGCCGCGCAGGGTTATGCCTCCATTCCGCAAATGAAATCGAATGCGGCCCGGGCCCGTTGACGTGGTTCACATTTGGGGCGGTTCATGACAGTGGACCGAGTTGGCGCCCGTCCTACTCCGCTCCCACGGAGGATCCCCGCCTCTGTTCCGCGAACGACAACTATCTGTGGAGGGGGGTACTTTGTGGAACCGGTCGTGTACCATTAGTATTCGACTGGTCCGCGGACCGGTTTTCCTTGTACCAACTTCTTCACATTTTTTCCCAATTCCTCGAAGGAAATTAGGTAGAATCCTCTCTTGAATTAAGGGAATTATCATTCTCCTTTGTGGACAATTCAGGACCCTACAACAACACATCTATAATTATAAACCATAAAACTAAAAGAAATAAAATAATGAAAAGGGATTGATCATGAGATTTTATAATGGTTGGTTTATCTAGAAGATGATAAACTAACCCGGTCCTAGGGGAGAAACACATTGAACCTTTTGGGTTTGTGGTCACAATTTTCTATGTATCCACCTCTATATCTCCTAGAATTGGTTTTGTCTCAGCTTCTACTTGAACCTCCTCCTTTAACTTGGGAGTTCCATCCATTAAATATACTTTTTATCTCACACTTAGGTGAGGGGTACAAGGGGGGTTTACATAAAATAACCCGTGTGTTGGCATGACATACATAATAATGAGGAGAGATGGATTGCATGCCAAAAAATAATTTAACAATTAAATTAAAAGTAAAACAATCACATAGAAAGGTCCTGGTCTGTCTCATGATCACCCACATACATGAAAAAAGAGACATATTTAATAAAAATAGTATTCAATTATTTAATCATTCTTGTTTAAGGTAAATCACACTTGAATCAATTAATTATATCTTCAATTAATCATTCATTTTATCTTAAACCCTTTTTCTAAATTTCCTTAAGATTCTTATCCATAATAATTTTAGGAAAAAAAATCATTTAAAATTATATTTTTATGTATCTTGTACCTTGGAGGAAACCTGGGGAATTGTTGTTGATAAATACCCAATCAGTAGGAATGAAAATTTCACAGATGTTAAAGTAAATACATATATATATATATATATATATAACAACTATCATGTGTTGTGTCCCAGATTTATGCCTGCACCGTGGTACACGTCTCAAGGTTTTGTATAATATAATAATAAATTTTAATAAATCTTTGTAATTTGGATGAGTACATGGTGTTTAGATCCTACTACATGGCTTGTACAATCATTCACTGTCCATCTGAAGTATGCTCTAGGGGATACGTCATGTATATGTACTTCATAAATCCTAAGAGTACATGGTGCGTCCAGTGGGACACACGCTGTGTAGTATTTTCATTACATTGTGTCCTGTAAGGCAAGCCGTGTAAATGGTACACGATCCAAACCTAACCCGAAAAAAACAACACACCATGTCTAAAAGGCCACATGATGTGTAATTGGGAAACCATGTGACACCTTTTTCTGGTCAGCAAACAGAGTCTTTAAGACTTACAAAAACTCTAATGACACGACTTGGTTTGGAAGACCAGTCCCGATGCATTCAACCTTGATACACGGTGTGTGAATCCAACTACATGCCATTTATTCTAGTGTTTTACATCCAAGAACCATTGGCACATCCAGAGTAGATACTTTATTTTATTTTAATCAAAATTAAAAGAAACAATCATTTGTATTTGGTGAAAGAGAAACGAATGAGGTTGAAAATATCCTAAGATTTAGATTTCAAGAAATATTAACAAGAATTGAAAAACAAAACTATTAAACCATAAATAATCAATAAATTATTTAAATAAATATAAAAACTGATTTAACCTTCCTCAGATACCACATGACGGTTCCATGCGCAGCAGAAACATGGTTGGGCTGGTACCGAAAATTAATTTTTACCATTATCTATGTTTATTCTGGGATCAATACAACGATGAATTCCAATCTCCATAGAAATGAATCAAAGAATTATATGAAGAATGAAGATGCCCAAAACCTTTATATAGGATCTTTCACAACATGTTTATAATTAATTTAATTAATTTCTTAATGAAAAAAAATACTGGGATCTATGGTATTTTCTTCATTAATGATGTTGATCATTAAGAATGATTGTTCCAGATTATCTCATTGAAACTGTGAGGATCCAAAATAGAATTCATTTAGTCGTGATCCATATGTGCTCTGATGGATTTCGATTGACACCACTACTTCTCTGGGTTCTTTCATTGTGAAGAGAGTGTCTTGTGTTAGTCGTTCTTGATCATTTGTTTTTTAGCCTTGAAGAAAGTCTCTCATTCTTGAGAGGGGTGGGAAGAGGACTAAATAGATAATTTTTTTAGCTCAACAATTTTCAATTCACCAGGGGTGAAGTTAGGTACATGGAACAATATACGTACATGTCTATTTATCGACATGGGGATTCAGTTACAATATTTAATTGCATAACAACAATTAAATACATTCATGAACTTAGATAAAACCCATGATTTTAATAATAATATTGCCTAACTATTTATGGTGTGCCAACCTATGAAAAATGGAATCATTAATAAGATTCCATGTCACAAAATAATAGCATGGTTATTATTATTTTATAATTTGTTCCATCTAGTTGAATAATTATTGACCATCTTGAAAATAATTATTTTACTAGCACCAAATTTGGTCCGCTCAAACTCTGCTTCCATTTATTGAACATCGAAAAATAAATAAATTATTCTATTAAATAAAAATTTTATTTACAAACTTGTAAATAAATATTTATTAAATGTTCAATAAAATAAATATTTATATTTTACCCACAATCCAGTAAATAAATATTTATTTAATTTATTCAATAATTTTAACTTGAATAAAATTGTCCCTTTATCATGAGAATAATATTTATTAATTAAATTTTAATAGAATTTAATTGAGACCATAAGACACACATAGTGTGTGACACTCTAGGATTATTTCTCCATGGAATTAGGTGGTCATTCCTAATGTCCAAGAGTATTATCTAGAAACTAGTTGAGAAACCCAAGGGAACGAACTTATAGTCAGCACAATGCCATTCACATATGAAAGCTCACTATGTAATATAATCCTTTTGTCTCAATATATCATCTAGAATATTTCATTATAGTATCATTTACTTTTTTTCTTGATACATCATTCTTTGACTACCTGAAATAAACTCATCGTTACACTATATCCATGTAATTTCGCATGATGATTCTTTTTCAATAAAAGAGCCAATATATCAACTTCCATAAATAAAAGGGAAAAATCCTTCATCAACTTATACATTAATGTCATGCCACACATTATGCACCCAACATATCCTACTTCTTTCCAACTATATTTGTGTTATTTTTTGTTAGTAAATCAAATTTCACGTGTCATGACACGTACTAATGATAATCCTAAAATCTAAGGATCATTACACATGCTCGCAGATAGGAATATACAATGACAGTAAAAGACACAGAATTCCAACTAGAGGGTCTATTATCATAATCTTTCGTATTGTAGATTACCAAGTATGAACTTCCTGAGAGGAAGTCTCATATGCATATGAGTACTCACAGCTGAAGGTATGTATACTATGTGTCCCATGATAGTATTTCATCCAACCACAAAACTATATTTAAGTATATTTTTATATAACATCAAGGTTCACATCATAGTGGAGAACTACTATAACCTTGTCAATGCGACAAATAATCCAGGTTATTATTACACTATAGTCATGAAAAAAAATGAATGGTATGTAATTTGATGTTTAATATATAAATATATTAAATATTCATATAATCAGAGTACAACTAGTCATTTCTAGGACACCAAATATTATGGTTAAGTGAGAAATTCCACCCATAGATGGATTGGAAGTTGGGGTGTACCGTACTGGTGGTAGAGGATATGTTGAGAACATGTGTTATTGACATTGTTAGTTCTTGAGAGAATCACTTGGCTTCAGTGGAGTTCTCCTATAACAACAGTTATCAAAAAGATATATAGATGGAACCATATGAGGCACTTTATTGAAGACCTTTTAGATCACTTTTATGTTTGATAGCGGTGGGTGAGTCAGAGTTATTAGGACAGATACTCATTTAGGAGACATCAGAGTAGGTATAGTTGATTCAGAAATGTATGGCTATGGCTTAGAGTAGGCAGATGTCATATGCTGGTAGACAGAGATGACCCCTGAAGTTTACTGAGGGTGATTGTGTATTCCATCTGGTGTCTCCTTGATTGGGTCACCACAGGATATAGAGGTAGGGATAGTTGGCACCCAAGTTTGTGGGACACTTTGAGGATCTAGAGAGAGTTGGGACAGTGGAATACCAGTTAGAACATCCATAGAAATTTAGCTCTATGAATGGTTTTTTCCATGTGTCACAACAACAGTTTTATCACCACAACCCTTCTCATGATATTGATATAGAATTGGTTGGACTCAAGATAGATGTGTCCTTTGAGGAACATCTGATACATTTGTTGTGTCACAGTGAGAATGTGTTATGGGGAATGATCATGACTTTAGTTCATGTGTTATGGAAACATGGAAGTGTTCATCAGGAAATGTGGGAACGTAAAGAAGACAAGAGATCACAATAGACAAACCTTTTTGTCTCAAAATATTAGATATGTTCGGGAGTCAAACTCGAGGATGAGATGTTATAAGGTGGGGATATTGTAAGATCCCATCCATTTCTGGATTCATCTCTGGTGCGTTTTCAGGTACTTATTTATTCTTTTAAGTACATTTTATTTGGTTATGTTTCTTGGGGTATATTTGGGTGAACTTTTATGGAAAACTAAAGAATAGTGGTTGTGCACAGTTTGCGCAAGGTTTTAAAAACCGTGCGACCAAACTGTGTCAAGCATGAAAAACATAAAAGAGTGGTCCCCATGGTTGGTGAATGGTTTGAAAAACCATGTGACCAAACCATTATAGCCTTGAAATCGTAGATAGATGGGTCTACTACATTACAATATGGTTTTCCCTAACTGTGTGCCTCCACCCAGGAAATAGTGTACACTAAATTTAATATCCAAAAATCATTTTGAAAACCATCTGACCCCCCCCCCCCAAGACTTCTATATTTAGACCTTGGAAAGGGATAAAAAAAATTTATAGGTTTCCTTAGAGGATTCTAGAGAGATTCCTATGCGATTTAAAACCCATTCTTCGAGATCGAATGCCCGGATTGAAGATACACTCTCTTCCCAGTAAGTGGATTTCATCATGTTGCTTATCTCATTCATTATCTATCATTCCTTGATATTTTCATGGAATATTTCCACCATATCCATGGATCTAATCCTATGGGTTGAGATATAGTTCTAGGACTGTGGATATAGATCTATATTTTCATTATCATGATGCCCTTGATCTTAATTCTGTTTTAGGGATTTAGATCAAAAGCCTGATTGATGAAGCTGTGCCGGTCGGATTTTTTGGGAATTACACAGGGCTAAATTCCATAAATAACCCATTTTAGGTGGTCTAAATTGAACTCATATAGTTGTGATTTTGATATGTGTATGTGAGTTTATGATTTTCTAGCTTCCCTTGAAAATTGATTTCTTAAATTGGAGTAATTAGGAATGTGGAATTTAATTGAGTTTGCCTTTGTGATTAATTGATAATTAAATCATGGATAAAACAATGGGGGTTTCCCAAATTGATATTTTGGAGATTTTTTTGGGTTGTGATATTGTCATTGATATATTGAATAGATTTTGATAACATAATTAATTGTGGGAAATTAATTACGAAATGATATTTGTCTATGTAATATCATTACTTATGAGAATTAATTATGTGCCATGATGTTGATCAAATTTAATTAATTGTGTCACTTAATTATGAGATGTTGAGATTTGATGTGGCTAATTAATTTTGAGGAATTAATTATGGAATGAGAATTGAGTTGATTGATTAATTAATTGATGAATTAATTTGTGGGTTATGTGATTAGTTAATTGTTGAGTTAACTAATGGCCTTTGAAATGTTTAAATAATTGTTGGATTAGTAATGGAATGATATGGATAATTATTTTGAATTAAATAATGATTAAATGGATGAGATTTATTGTGTTTCTAGACATCTAATTCAAGACCTATTAGAATTTGGGACTTAGACATGGTATTCCTCCCCAATAGTTATCCCAGATTGAGATTATGGAGTTCTAGGCATGACGACCTACACCAAATGAGATAAGGAGTGCCAGGCAGTATGACTTAAATTCAATGATATTTTAGGGTGTTAGGCAGGGTGAACTAAACCAAATGAAGGTTAATAATTAATGATGATTCATATGGGAAACATGAATTGAAACAGGGCATAATATGATGTTTCAATGATTAAATTAAAATGTGATAATTGTTTAATTATGCACTATTTTTATTGATTTATAAAACTACATGAACTATCTTGGACTGTACATGTTTTAGGAACCTTTGGTGGTGGCCTAATGAGTCATAATCACACCCTATTTGGGCCACCAGATTAGAACTCGAGCTGACTTTGTTGTTGTGGGACAGGATAAGGGCACGACCCTATGATAGGTTTTTGTTTGGGATAGGATCATAGGAGAGGGAACCATATGTGGTTCAGGACCCTCCTGGTAGTTGATGTGTCTTTAATTTTAGTTTCATTGTAGACACTCAACACTTTCATTTTCATATCATGTTTTACCTTTAATTTGAGTATCATATTTATTGGTTTTGACTATCATATGCTATGGTATTATTTTGTTTATTTATTCGCTTCTGCACTGGGTTATTATTTTTTTCTTCTGTTGGTGTTCTAATTCTAATAATAGAGGGTATAGTCTCCCCAAGACTGACTTACCCGACCCTCACTACTATTCAGCACCCTCTGGCATATAGGGAGGCACACTTTAGGGCATGTGGAAAATCTGATCAGGGCACCCTTAATGGCACCCAGGTCAGGATGTCACACCCTGAGACCCTCTCACATGCGTCTGAGTATACATTGAAAAAATCATAGGAGTTTTTGGAGTATTGGATTGATTTTAAATCCAGTGAAGGAAAAATAAGTGAACTATATGAGAGTTATGAGAACTTTAATTCAAGTTAGGTATTGACTTAAGGAATTAACTTAGGGACTTAGTTGATCCATTATTTTCTATATGGATTAACTAATAGTTGAAGTATCACTGTCAACTATTTAATTATTCATTTTATCATTTCCATGGATTATTATTTTATTAATTTGTATTTATTTTGTGGGATCACATAATATAATATTAAAAATCATTGAAAATATAAAATGGCCATGTGAGGTGAATGTTTTCTATTTAGAATCATGGTTTTGTTGTGAGTGTGGTCACATAGAATAAGAATGTTGATTCTAAAATTATTAAATTCTTTAATATTAAATTTCTAAATCCATCAACGAAAATATTAAGACATTAAACACATTCCATCACTCAAATTTTGGAAAAAATATGTGTTTGGGGTTCTCATCGGCCATAGATGAGGGTACTTATTATTACTAGTGAATATTATGAGAGTGTTTGGTTAAATTCAATAATTTGGGAAACAATGGTGTATCTATATCTTTATTTTTGAAACATTAGTGGAAAATAATTGAGTAATGAAAGGAATTTTTTTGCAGGAGATGAGACTCCCCTCAACATATCAAGGATCTAGAAGTTAATGCAATTGGCAGGATTAGTTCCTACCTTGGACACTTCGAGTAGTGGAATAAAAATATCATGAAGAATATAAGGATAGATTTCTAGGATACTTTCCACTAGAATAATCAAGTGAATAGTTATTCTGAGCCTATTAGTTAGGGGATACAAGGATTTGACAAAATAGAGGGATACATTTAAAATTAAAAAATTTAGAATGTAAAATAATTATAAAGATAAAGTACTAATCTTAAAGATATTATTTCTTAATATAATTTATAGTAATATCACAAGTACATAGTTAAAATATTAAACAAATAAAAGTTCTATACTGGTATGATTTTCAAAATAGTAGTACAAGAACATTTTCAATGTATTACGACAATGGAAATTCAAGGTGTTCGTGTTCCCAATACCTATTAATCCACCTCCTAAAGTAAGGCTGTAAAAATTCTTATAGTAAAATCATGTATGATACATAAAATGGTTATGTAATGATTCTATCATCAACGGCTGATGTGAGATTTGAATAGAACATCGGTGCATGGTTTATTTTACTTGTTTTCTCATCTCCAAGAATCACGGGATTAGAAACTGTAGTCAAATATGATTGGATAATGATTAAAATTTATATAAAATTTGAAGTAAGGATATGATATTTAAATTCATCCCTTTATCATATAATTTTTAACCTATTTAATCTAGTAGTTTTGATATTAAAAATTTAATAATAAATAGAGAAAAATAATTTGTTACCTTTTGGGTAACGTTCATCAAGAAAAGAAGAACATAATTATAGTGTAATATTTAGTTCATATGAATAAAAATAAATGCAATGTGAAAAGTCCATTGGAAATTGTCACACCAAATGAACCTTTATGACATCCATCAAAGAACAATGTATTAAACATGAGGTAATTTCCTTTTCATATCATTAAATAATTCATTGGAAGATATATGCAATGAATAGAATTGATGAAGCAAGATGACTCTTCTTCTTCATGTATATTCATCATTACTTTTTATGTTTTAGAAATAATTACTGGGAATTAAAAAAATTCCTATCACTTATGTGTATCAAAAGTTACTAAACAAATATGTAAAGAAACATTTCTAGAAGAAATGTGTGTTCTCCAAGTATTTGGGACATGGTGGTTCCTAAGTCAATAGTGAGCAGCAAACAACTTAACATTTATAAATAAATGTCTCTAGTTGAACCTCCACATGTCCATTGGAAATAAGGGGACATTATTTATGTTATGTAATGAATGTTTTTATGTTATTGGATTGATTAGAAATACATCCTTAATATAATGTAAGACATATATAGCCTGTTGTGGAAAGATAATAATTTTTCAAGAAAAACTATGTAATGTTAAAGGATACAAAAAATATGGTATTAGAATCCTTGGGGTTAATTAACATAGTTATTCTCGACACACTAATTTACATAGTTTTGGATGAAGAAAAATTTATAAATAATGATAATCCATAATGATTTTAGAATTAGTTCAACTATATTGAATTAACTATTCCATGGGTATGCTAGTGGTATGTATACTTCATAATATTCCTTTACTTATTTATGGAATGTGAAGATGAAGTATGGTATACCGATAGTAAGAATATATAAGATTCTTTGGGCTTGTCTTCGGAATAATATCTTGACTAAGAAATCATCGATCAATTTAATTTTGAATGTAGTAAATCACAAAATCACAAAACATTATACACATCAAAGCTATTTTGCGAATAAAGACGATTTATCACTAGTCTTATTATTAACATTAATCAATGAAATATAGTGTGTAGAAATTCATAAAATTCATTTTTCATTATACATATCAGATTCATGATGTAATTAAAAGGGAATCAATGTTAACACTCATGCTTTGTATTTACTTCAATTTTTTGAGACATGCTTAACAAATAGTAAAAATATCCCATAATCATATGGAAACAAGTACCAATAATGGATATCATATGAGTATTAGTTAGATATAAAGTCATTTTCATAATAACATGTGTTTATAATCCAATTTTTTTTAGGATATAAAGAAACATTCATCACCCTAATGCATAATGTGCATAATCATCCTAATGTTTTCATAGGATATTATAAAAATACCTATGATAGAAAAGATGTATTCATGTTATAGACTACATTTCTATAAAAGGGATCATATATATATATTAGATAGTGTGATTAGTAATGAATTGGTTTTATTTAATGATATAGATTCAAAAATAGTATACATAAGAAAAAGTTGCATGAGACCTTATGGAAATCAAATAATCAGGATACACATAATGTGTAGAATGCATAAAACCATGGTGATGGTATTAAATTCACCATAGCAACTGAAACAATATTCATTGAGAATAATAAATCCTACAACTATAGAGTATATGAAAATTATCCATAGTTTATAATTAATTTTAAATTTCAAAAATTTATTCCATGAAAAAAAGTAAATCAAGCTTCTTATTTTTAATACTACAGTGGTTATAGAAGTGAGAGTATACATTGGTGGTGAAAGCATTGTACAAATAAGGATTGATTGGTAGTACCATGTTTTAACACCATATTCATTATAATTTTACTTGTTATATCAACATTCTATGATTAATAAATTGAGCATTGATATTAGGACCATTGATCATGGATGATATCAATATGATGTAACCCAAAATGGATAGATACATATTATAATGTGAATAAGGGTGAAAGTTACAAAAATATAGTTCAGGATTTAATTATATGGTTCATAAAATATTCATTCATAATGAATCATTTATATGTGTCCACCAGAGGTTAATGGGATCACCATTGTTTTTTAATAAAAATATGTTTGATAACATATGGTAAACAACTATTGTGCTTAAATTTAGTTAAGAATATGATAATAGTAACTCCACATAGGTTGAATTAATGTATAAAACAAAGATATGTAAAATGAGATGTAATTAGTTGGATCAAAGGGTTTCTTAGACCCAGTCAATAGTATGTATACTAAGAACATATTAATAAAATATAAATTGAAACAATTTCAGAGATAATTGTTTCATGTGTCACATGGTATACATATCTCTGAGAATACATTAATGTTTATAGGAGGTGATTAGTGTGGTGAGTTTAACTTCATGAACTTCTATGTTGAATCAATAAAAAAATTCCCTGATATTTAAAACACATGATATTGACAACAAAACCATTCTGGTAGGAAAATATGATTAATATCTAGGTTAAATTCAAGGGATGAAGTCATAATTATCCAATTGTATTTATAGAATCTAAAAAGGATATTTACCTAGTATGTGTAGAGGAAGGGATACTAGTTACAGTGGGATATAAACTAGCCTTCCTATAATGTCAATACAGTCTAATATCATAGTTATGTTGAGGTAATTAACAAGAAAATCTCATTCAAGAATGTGGTATCCATATCTACAAATACCGAGTTCATTTAAGATTCTAACATAACTATAATAGAATCATAAAATATGAAATTATTTGTTCCAACTCATGGAATCACACCAATTAAGTAATGTATTATCATTTTGATAATTATTTTACTATTACTAGTTATTATTTCATGTTTAGACAATGGAAAAAATTGATATACTCTGGGATATTATCTCTTAATAATTCATACACAAATTGATAATGTTTCATATATAGAAATAACTAGTTATTGGAAATGTGGAAGGCCCATGAATAAAGCCATAACTCTGAAGAAACATGATATTTTAATGTAATATAAAAGAAGGAAGGTTAAGAAGTTTTCTCTAGTGCAAGTGGGAGTGTTGTAATTGTGGGTACCCTAAACCCAAAATGATTTGTAATTTTGATTACCATTGTATTTATATAGTGTCATATAAACATGTTCTTATACATACCATAATAGTGTTTATATTTCAATATCCATTATTTTCATGGTAATTTCCTTATATTAGGTTTCATATCTAAAGGTTATATAAATTCCCATAAATAATGAGAACCACATGATATTATGATAGTAATATTAAATTTTTATGTTTTTTAGTGTAGATACATCATACTTACAAGACACATATGATGTCTGAATGTTTGGTGTTGATGTATAATAATCATTGAGTCTTTTTGACATGATGTTTTCACTTGGTGATATCGAGTATATGAGATCATGGTTATATACCCATCAATTTAAACACCACATGTTTCATGTGTCATTGTATGTTCCTATATATGAACGTGTGTATTGGATTCCAGAATTGACATCATTATCAATGTTTTCCATTTTATTATGTACAGTGAATCATGGAAAAATCCATGATAATGAAATTGTGGAGAGGTAGATTGTATTGGGTGTGTCATTGGTGGTATGGAATTGGTTGAATGATCAAGATATCAATATTTTCTTCCAAGTTGAAGAATATACATCAAATGGGCCCTAGTCGACTAAGATGGTTGTACATTGATAAATCCACGAACATGTTATATGAAGGTATTTCTATCCAGAAAGGTATATAAATATATAATTCAAGAAAAGGATGATGAAACATGTGTGTATCTTGATTTATGAGATATCAAGTGAAAATGAGGTAATATTACAAAAAATGTGATCATAAGAGGTAGTTGCAGCTATGACATTCCTTATCCCCTTTGGGTCCATGTGGGGTTGCTAAAATCTACTCATTGTTTCTAGGATGGACTCATTGATATTTAGATATGGACCTTGAGGTTCACACACTATGTTTATCCCTAATTTCAACCTATTATAATGAATATAAGTTTGGAAAAAGTGGGGAACGTGTGTGGGTTCTAGTGAATATCCATGTATAACTACTCACATTTAAAACTAATTAAATTATATTATTCGATTTAGGAATGATGATGATTGAATTTATATCTTATGGTATTCACAAGTTGTTTGATCATTAACTTGAATATGAGAAAATACAATTTTCTTAATGAACAAATGATGTTCAATGTTCAATAAATTTTTTTGGGGTGATAACAATACAAGTAAAAGGTTCATATTTTAAAATTTAACATTTTATAGAGTTACATTTGGGTGATAAAATTCTTGGCATATTTAAGACATTTTTATTAAGTCATTCATGTGTGAAAAATTCTAAAATTAATGTTATTACATTGCATAGAGAAAAATGAAATGTTTTAAAGTGTAATAAAAGTATAAAGCTCGTGTTGGACTCTTTAATAGGAGATCTATAGTTTTACCTCATTATGTGCGAGAATTTATCCTCCCCACTCATATCTTGTTCACAGAGATAGATTCCGAAGGAAGAACAAGTTCGAATTAATCCTGCTTTCTCGATCGAGTCTCCATTTTTCAGGAGATCGAAGGAATACCATAAACCAATTTTATTTCCTCCACTATAACCAATGAAACAAAAATATATAATATATGAATTGGGGATATAATTTTTAAAATCAAGAGGGTGTCTATTTTTTTTCCTTTTAGCCAAGAAAAATCAATGGTGTGTGAATAAAACCATTTAATTCAATCGAACAAGGAACAATTTATGTTTTCATTAGATATTTTTAAAACTCAAATTGAATTACACACAATAGTTTTAGAAATATGGGTAATTGGATTTTGATTTTTTTTAATTACATGAATCCTAACCCAAAAATTTATATTGTGAATTTGTCACTCTTCCACTGCGCCCCAGGTCCCTTTAGCGTTTATGATTGTGTTTGTGCCCGGAGAATCTTCAATATTTATTCCACTATACTAGATGAATCCTACTAGGATCTAGGGTCTCAAGTCGTAGTTGGAGTATTTAGAGTTTGTGTTTTTTATATTACCCATCATCTTATCATTGAGTTTATCAATGATGTCCTCCAAGCATGAAGATGAGAACCTTAAACTATTCATGGATCATTGATAGCTGAACGAGATTACGATTAACAACAGATGTCCATTTCCATGAGTATATGATATATCTGACCATATTTTTGTATCTATGATGTTTTTTATGATAAAAATAAAATCATGATATTGTTAGGATTGTTCCAGTCCTTTAGATATACCATTTACCCCATTCCAAATATGCTATGGTCTATAAGAGTATTATGTTATGTCATTCGATCATATGAACGAACCCAATATTTTCACACCGTTAATGAATAAGGTTGTAAAACCAAAACTAGGTTTCTTTATCAGGGTTTTTTTAAATTCAGCTTGGTTTATTTTCAAAATCTTTATGACCATTCCATAAATCATTAGAAATTTTTTAATACACTTAAACAAAATCAGTTATATTTTAAACTTGAAAAGTTAAACATTTGGATCAATAAATTTCATATATTGGTTCATATTATCTCTGAATGAAGAGTATAAATTATCCTCAAAAAGGTGAGTGTTTTTGTTTCCTAGGATTATATCAAGAACATGGTTGATATATGGTGTTTCTTTGGGATGGATGGATATTACATGAATTTCATATAAGACTTCATATCCCTTTCTGAACCACATACCAGTATGAATAAGAAAGTGGTAAATTAATTGTTTGTATGAATTATGTTAGAAGGCCCTAAAATGGAGGATTAAATCCATATCTATTAAAACTATTCCATTTCTTATAAGATCTTATACAGTTTTCTATGATGAATAAGGCATCATACTGGGTGCAAAAATAATGAAAAGGGATAGATTCGTTGCATACAGGTCTCACCAGTTGAGACCTCACGATCACAATTATATAACACACAAAATCAATCTTGTTTTGTTCATTCATTCTCTACACTGGTAGTGATACAATATAATGTAATATACATTTTTGGTTTATATGGACCACAAGTGCTTTATATATATCTTTCTATAGTGTTACTAAAATCTCTAATTAAAAATATGGTTCGAATAACATCTCTCCTTCAGCTTTAAGCATGCCTATATTTTTGGATATAGAAATGTGGTAGCTGATTCATAGAGCTATAAAATGTTGGAATAATATTCTCATGAATCCATTGGTGATTTTAAATTGACATAACTTCATTCTAATATGCATCTAGAGTTTCATGATAGTCACAAAAATAATTTTTAAAGCATTAGAAGTTACATCTCCACTTCTGGGTAGGGTAAAGGGTCTTTTATTCTTATCCAACGATGGTTTGGTCCTATGGGTGAGTATCACTAGTGAGGACACCCCTATATATTGGTCTATTGAGGGGTATTACATTATATGTATACATGGGTGTATCTGTGAACCTGTAGAAATGGAAGAGGAGCTGACACGAGAATCCCACGCATCATTGCGGGTAGTTCACCCATGAATCTCCATGATGTAACATGATTTGTGTTCCGGTGTTGGTTTCTTGGGATGTAATATCATATATCATGTTTTATTACTAGTTGATCCACCGTTTAACTGATGAAGGTGTAACACTAATGACCTATTGGCTTGTTATAATTTTTTTTAGTCCCGGAATGGAAATGCTATAACCTCGTGATGGATTTTTTGGTTTTTATACCATGATCACCTCAAGGGAGAAACTTGGTTTTATAGTCATGGATATACGGAGAAAACTATCCAACATCCTTCCAATTATGGAAACTTTATCATTTTATGTGTTAATAAGACTATATGTTTAACGCCCTGACCCTAGATGCCTAGATTCGGTGCATTATTACATATAATTGGCATGATCACAAAAGATCATGTCTTGAAAGACCGATTAGTTTAGTATCCCTATAAGTACTAGATACATTCATAAGTTTTACATTACATCATAAAATGGAAAACTAAAACAATATTATTTCCATAGTAAGTACTAAGATCCCATAGACTATCCTTACAGGTCAATCATAATATACTTCTTCACATATTGGAAAAAATAAAACATAGAAAGGGATGAGCCTAGATGCTCAGTAAGGATAACAATAAAGTGGAAACTTTCATAAATAAGAATAAACATTTAAGGCAATTTATAAGATTAAAACAAAAGAATTTTAAACTTTAACTTCAGCATAATATGGAAAAGAAAAAATCAAAAAATTCCATTTACTTATTCACATAGATATTCTACTAGTTGAATAATCACATGCAATATCAATAGCAACTTTCATAATGATGGAATGCATAATTCCAGACTTCATAAACACATAGTCAAGGCCTTATACCAATACTAAAAATAAGATTTTTTCAAGGCCTTTTTCCAAGACACTAGTTTGTCTCATGAGACCTACCGATTCTTCGAGGAGCTATAGCAGCCTCCACACGTCACTTACTATGTCCAACACATACATCATATGAAAAATGTTTAAACATAACATAAACATTCGTATTAAAACTAGCATAAAAAATTTCAATACTTTATCCATAAACCATGAATGGTGTAAAAATAAAACATCCATAGTAAAAATTTCCCAAAACCGTCAATAAAATATGGATGTTTGTTATCATAATAAATCAACTTCAAATAAGCTTAAAATCCATCAAAGGATGTTGACATAGATGAAATGAAAACCTTTTTTTAGAGAAATATATCTTTCTATTTAGAAATCATTTAAAAATAATATAATTATAAAATAAAACATTTATTTTGAAAATATTCTTATAAGCTTATTAGGGATGCTTCGATGATGTTATAATGGCAGAAAATAGTTTCACCCGCCGTATAAGTTAAAACAAACATTCTTACCTTAATTTTGTTGAAAAGGTCATAAAGTACCTTGTTTAGAAAACGACGGAAAGATTCCTTTCAATTTTTTTATAAAAAGACAAATAAGGGTATAAATGACTTTAAACCATATTCTAGTAAATAGTAAAAATGTTTTGAAATACATTTTTAAGAAACATGGATGTGGATGATAAAGATGTCCCAGTATATAATTACGTAAAAACAACCTCGGATAATAAATAGATTGTGAAATAAACCCTTACATTGAACTTTTAATTTGTCGAGGGTAGGTTAAATTCATGTATAATGGTTAAATAATTGTTTTTTATTCACAAATAATATACATTAAAATGATATCATATATGATCTTTTAACATTTATTTGTTAATAATATCTTAGTATTATTGTCGTTTCGGGTGTTAACTGATTCATTTTTCTTTATATGATTTTTTATGTAAGTAATGTTTGTTATGGATAGGATGTATCTTATTCATATTCGGAATTATATTAAGTCTTTAAATATTATTTTTAATCATCTAATGAAAATTAGTCTTGAATGGGTACGATGGGGAATGAATCTCATTGTGCTTGTGGAGACAGTAATCCGTACGTACGCATGAGAGACAATATCATTATTTAGATATTAAAATAATATATAATTGGGTGTTATATCATATATAAAATATAATTATCATTTTATAATTATTATTTACATCAATTACACATCATTATTATACCCATCCAAATAATAATGTATTGAATAACAATTACACCATGACGTGGAGACGGTAAGTCGTACGTATGCACGTATGGTGACATGTCATTCAAAGGATGAATAAAATAATGAATATTGTTGTACCATATTTATAATAACATTATAGTATATAGAATATACTAGAGTAATTATTTTAGAATGTAAATAACAAAGAGAGAGAAAGTGGAAGAAGAAAAGAACTTGAAAGAGGTGATGAAATATTTATCTCTTCTTCGGGTTCTTCCTTTTGATTTGATCAAAATGGCTCCTTAGGTTGTCTTTATGACTAAAGGAAGGCCTCTAGGATTAATGTAGAATATTTGAGAGGGTATTTGGGTAGGGGTTGGCCAAGCCAAACAGATTTGAAGGTGTGAATTAGAGAGAAGGGGGGATGCCCTTTTATAAGAGGGGTGAGGGGCACCTTAAGAAAAGCTAGAAATATTATTTTATAATAAAATCATTTTAGGTTGATAATGGATAAAAAATTAATTTTTAAAGGCCATGGTAGGGATTGGTATAAAACCACTCAACCAATAGGTTTCATATAGGTTTGGGTCACTATATTAACTTTATCTTTTATATTTAACTCTTAGTTAAATAGTTTGACATTTACCATGTCTCTTTGTATTTTTATATTATATGGTAAATAAACATACTATAAACTTTCAAGATAACATCAAGTGGTTAATTAATGACATATATAATATTATTTAATACCTTTGGCCTAACCATAGATTTTTAGGAATAGAATATCAATTAATAATATAATATTTGTTTTCAAAACTCTTTTATGTCAATTTTGACACTATTTGGTATTTTGTTTTTTATAAATTCATAACAACATTATTACTTCGAAAATAATTCATCTAACCAACCCTAATATGTCATATTAACCTAGAAAATTATTCTAATTTATAAAAAGTCTCAAATTACATTTATTTGGGTATTTATAATGTCAATTATTTTAACCATTCATTAGTAAGGTAATTACTCCATCATCATTATGTCACAAATAAATTTAATTATATAATGTCTAAAAATTATAAATAAAATACAATTATGGATGAAATCTTTTTATATTTCTAATGAATATTTATAGTCTAATTTATCTTATCTATAACCCTATATTAAAAATGTTTTAGTTATTAAACTTTGATTTTAACTCTTTTAACTCCACTTGAAATAAAATAATAATAAATGTCCTTATATAATCCAAGTAGGCCAAATAGGTTCATATTTTATTCCTAAGGTTTATTTTGGTCGAATTATACTTATCCAATATAATTAAGACATGTTTTTGGGTAATAATAATATCAATTTTTACCCTTAATTACCCTATTTACTTTTAACCGTGGTAAATAAAATTAAAAAGATACTACTCACCAAAAATTATTTTCATCTTATTGAATCACATTTTACATAATGATATCAATCGTGTCACTCAGTTTTTTTAAATTCAACTCGCAAAAGCGGTAAAATTATGTTTTATGTAAATTTGAAAATGCTCCTGGGAGGTGGGTAAAAGATGGTGAAAAGATCAATAAAATTTTATATATCTAATATTGTTACAAAATGACTCCAATGAATTACATTGAAAATATATAAGTATTATGTATCTATTTTTACCAAAAATAAATTTAAATAAAATAATTAATTATCTAAATAAGAATTCATTTTTAAACTATAACTCAGTGTTTTTCATTATTCATCCAAAATTGAATGTTTTCAGAAAAATACCAAAAATTCACCCTAAGTTAATTTCAATATTCAGAATCCAAAAATGAAGTCCATTTTGAAAGATAAAATTTATAAAATTTCAAAAATTTGGTATTACTATTCATAACGGAAAGTTTGATTGGGTGATGTGTGTTAGAACTCGAAGTTGCGTACAACACACGCTATTGTATTATTCAAAGAGAAGAATACCTTGGAAGTTTGGGGTGTTATAATATGTCCATTGTAGTATAGATTTACAAGGGGTATTATTATTATCATTTCGATAAAGATTCTTGTTTCACAAAAAGGTTCATAGAAATGTTTATATAGAGCTTTGGGTGGACATGGGCTTCTGAGAAAGAATTTACACCCATCGACTAATAGCCATTCAAAATTGTCTATACATGTTTTGGAGTACATTATATAAGAATGTTTCCTTGATTTCAGAAGGTCTTGGGATAATAATATCCCTCATGTATAGTAATCCTCCAATAATTGATTTTATGAAGTGACTGGGATCGATCTTTATTAGGTATTATATGATAGGCCATGTTTTTCACCTTTTCGCTGGAAAGAGGAATTATAGAAAGTGATTCTAAGTCCTTTTCTCATGAGGAAGACATAGGAGAAGGTGCGATGCATCAATACGCCTATGTATACTACTTAGTAATGATATAAATATTACTTCGATAACTAATTAATACATTCAGAGTTTGATGTTGGGGGTCTTGTTTTCTTGCGGGTATCACCCAAACATGGGAATATGTAGATAAAAAGGAATGATCAGTTTTCATATCTCTTTCTTTATCCTTCTTAGATATTGTATAGAGTTGCGTAGGAATTTTATCTATTGTTATTACATCATAGGTATCATGCCATGCACGATAGATTCTATGTTTCATAGCTTCATTATTACCATGCTGAATCACCTCATACTTTTGATCCTAAGGATGTGGAGTTGGACACCAATTCTTCTTTTAAAAAGTATCCCACACACATTGTCGATAAAATCATGAAATGTCTATAAGGATAGTCTATACCATCAATATGGGTGATAAGGAATCGTGGATGAGTGTGTGATGAAACATGTGAGGGGGAGGCCGAAATATATGCTCAATGGTCTAAGTTGTTCTCGGATAGTGTTTTACCACCATTCTAAGGGAACGTCGGGGAAGAGTTCTTTTAAAGGGGGAAGACATTAAGAAACTATTTTTTATTATGTGGAACGTACCCTATATCATTTCAGTTAAAATCCTTGATTTTTACATAATTTTAATTCCTAGTGAGACTTTGGAGGAAACAAAGTTCTCTGAGGATTATTAAGAACCCAAAACATTGACAAATACAAGAAATATCTAGGTCGCATAGTTAGTAGAAACCACTCAACCCAGGCTATATGGATTCCCCAACCCTTTTTTGTAGTTTTTTATTTATAAGAAAATGCCACACATGTTTTTCTATCCATGTGACTGAGGCTACATGATAATTCCAAAATGGTTTAGTTTTTTGAAGAGGAAAACACACAATATTTTCACGGTTTCCCTAATTATATTCATGAACTAGGAGAGATCCATCCTTCAATAGATCTATGTTCATAGGTGGTGTACGGTTTGGCCAACCATGTGGTAAAACCATGAAACCCATGTATGTAGGGTAAAATTACTATTATCCCTTATTTTATTATAATATAACATACCTATATTATATTCTCCTCTAACAGCTAGGATGATCACTTTTCTCCAATAGAATATCCTCCCCCCCAAGATAGGTTCTTAGATTTTTTTTCTCAATCTAAACTCTAAATCAACATATGATCATCTCTTTGGATTCCTCTATATAAGTGATTCAATCCTTAAGCTCCATTCATCATTATTCTTCATATCAATGATTCTATTTTGATACAGGTTCTTATTCCATATTTACATGGAATTAAACTATTCTTCCATTCTCATTCTATCAAGGAAATACTATGTGTCGAAACTAGATGAGGAATCTACTAAAGGCAAAATTTAGGTGGTCTATGACTCATACCTCAATGTCTCACCATCAATAAAATTCATACATTTTGTACACACTGGTTTCAACAATTATTTTTAATTAAATACTTATTCACTAATTAAATTTGAATAAATTTCATTCTAAGTCTCCAATTTCACCTCTTGACACTGTTGGAGTTTGATGCCTTAATGTAACCCCCCATTTAGTGTTTGTTCATAATTTATTTATTATTAACCCATATTGGGATTATTTTGTACACCATTAGTGTTTTTTCTAATTGAACTTTAATAAGGATGGTTCTTAAATTTAATCAATAAATCATAAAGTGTAAACTATAAAGTGTATAAATATAGATATCACTTGTCCTTAGATGATATAATTGAGTTGATATTGGTTGCATGTTCCAAATTCACAACGTCATGTTAATGAAATGTATTGGAATGAACCAATTGAATGATTATTTGGAATTGATTATTTAATATACTATGATTAGATATGTTATAAATGGAGTGAGTATAGGGTTACTGTTTCTTTGAAAAAAATTCATCTTAATAAGAATGTTCAGACTTGATCTAGTTTTTGATTCCCAAGGGAATACCTTAAGAACTGTGTGTAAACCATTCTAATTCATTGTTTTTATTTATGTGGGAGATACCCACCAAATAATTTAGTCTTTTTCTTATTATGTTAATGCCTCAAATTTTCACCAATGATTCAAATTAATTTTTTTTTCAAATATTATAACTCAATGCATGAACTCCTTGGACACAGCTTGATGTATTCAGACACAAGACGCCATAGATTTACCCCATTGGGCCCAATCATTATTAGCCTAGGATTACTATGGGCAGACCTATGTGGACTCATTTTGACTCATTTATCATGGAATGCATTTTGTTTACCCATTAGATTTCACTCATACCCTTATTTCTCGACTTTATGAGTAACTATTATGAGTTGGACTGACCCCTGAGGTTAAGGGTGCATAGGTTTCACCTTGGATCCTCACTTATTAATATTATGATATTATTAAGTGTAATTGACACCTTCATGTGTTATAACTATATAATATGAATCATAAATTAATTAATTTAATGGTTATGTGATCAGACACTAGATGAGGTAGAATTAGGTTGGGTTTGTTTATGTTTATTACATTACTTTTATATACCTATACACTATATAGTTTATATTCATAGATGGGATGTGTATAGGAATCATTTGTGTTGTTATAATAAGAATTATTTCACACCCCATACAAGTAACAATTTTTACCTACTAATATTAAACAATATTAGGTGTGGGAAATGGGATGCATTCCTATTTTTACACATGGCTTTCTTTCTTTCCTTATGATGTGTGTTGGGTATAAGATTATTGATCTAGTGTTTAGGATGATTGGATATATTTTTCTACTTTTTTATTCTATTGTATATCATGTATTGTGTTTTTTATTGCTTCTGTATATTTATTATTTCCCCTTTTTAGAGATATGACATCATCTTTTTAATATGATACACTATATATCTCTTGATATGTTTATTTATTTAATAGGTGTTTATGCTTACATACACTACCATGTTTATTATTATGCTTATTATTTTTTGTATTATATTATAAATGTTGTTCTCCAAACTAACTTGAGGTCATATTCTCCCCACAGATGCACTATAGGCCCTCATTTCTAGTCGATAGCCTCTCGAGTATGATGAGGTTCTCTTGAGGCCATGTGGCCAACTGGGTTTGGCTACTCAGGAGTGATCCCAAATGAGATTTCACACACTCCCACCAGTTTTATCATTACACTACACCCCAAAAGAAGTTATCATGATTTTTCCTTCCTTTTACAAATCAAATACATCCTAATTAATTCCAATGGTTATAAGGAGTCCTCGCAAGTTTTATTAAGCTGCCTAAATAGGTTAGGGTTTTCAATTATTCTCATTCCATTTTAATTGATTTTTTTGTTATAATATCACTTACATGTTTTACCATGATTATAATTACATCTTATATTATCCCATTATATTTTTTTAATGATAGAAAAATTGTACCCTCCAATAACATCCTTTTTTCCTTTGATGTTATTATATCAACATAAGGCCTCTCAATCCATCCCATCAATTTTGAATTAGAAAACATCATTGCAATGTGATCATGCTTGTATTTTTATGGGATTATAATAAATTTTAAATATCATAAATGAAATTTACATTCCTTAAATCCTTTTACAATACTGGTATGATACCCAAAAATACTAAAAAAATTAAATTAAAGAGTGTATGATTTTCTTGATTTGACATCCACGTTTGGATACTAGCATATGGTTGTGATGGTGGAACAAATTCACATAGGTGAATTTATCTTTAAAATGATTGGTTGAGGAATTGAATAAAAAATATCCTTAATACTTGGTGACTTTTATTTATATTATACACCATTATAGACACTCCTGAGGGATATTTTTTGTGATATTCACATTCTATTTATAAACCATATTGATGAATTTTTCGTACAATTATTATGGTCTCCTCCTAGTGAAAAATATTGAACTCAATTATCATTTTCTATTTATAACACAATTAATTAAATATACCATTCAATGATAACAAATCATTTTTTATTTGAAAATCATACTTCCTTTTACATTGAGGATATACTTTTTATTTTAATTTGATTATGTATTGTTTAACCATCCATATTTTTTCTCATGGTATATTATAAAAATGTTGTCCTCATTTTTAACATGGGGGAAATTATTAGTGTTCCTTTTGTCATTATTCCAATAAAAATGATTATTTCAACGTAGAATCTATATTATTTAACCATATACCGTAATTCTAAGTATAATTTATGATCATGTAGTCCCTTTTATTATTAGGGTAGAGTTATTTGTGTTCAAAAGTTTTATCATTCAAATGAAAGAGATTATTGGAAAATTTGATTATTAGTTGACTATTATTTTTCACCAATGATGAATTCATTGGACATAAACAAGCAGTTGGTTGGCCATGATATTATATATCACCTTGACGCATCGATGGGTCCCAGGAGACATACTTGTTTGGGTATTTTGTTGTATACCTATAAAAAACAAGATGTTTCCCTGATAGTAAGATCATAATACCTAAGATAATGATATCTTAGCTTATGATATGGAATTATGTATGTAGCATTATTTATTTCATCACTAAGTTACCAAATATTTTTATACATATGATCAATGTATTTTCATTTCAACCCATTGATATATTATTGTCTCAGTTTTAGTTAATTATGGATTCATGTAATTTTTTTTATTCCTTTCATATCACTGGTAAAAAATTTATCTTATAACAAAATCCTTTATATGCTACTACACAATCTAAATTTTACCTCACCCTTGTTTGTTTCCCGTTATCTAAGAAATGTAGTGGAGGACCATGTGTAATATTAATAGATATGATTGATGGGAAAATAATGTTCTCAGAATGTGTTCATGTTGTGTATTATGTTTTCAATTGTAATATATGTATATATCTTATCTTCCAACCCTATTTATTTTTTATCCTACTAAAACACATTTATATTTTAAAAATAATGTAGTATGACTATTGGATTTGGTTTTTTGAGGTCAGGGTTATTATAGTTATCCATATAAGTAAAAAACCTAGAATATTAAACAGTACATAGTAAACATAAAAAAAAATTCATATAATAACTACAACATAAAGAATGCCCATTGTTTTACCCATGTAAATAAATGGGATTACATGATAAAATATAATATGTAGAAAGATGTTGGATTGTTTAAAACTAAATAATCAATATATATAAAATAAGATATAATCAATGTACAAGAAGTTCAGTTATCGAATGAATAAAGATATGGTAGTGGAAAAGGGTACCCTAAATGTTTTGGGTTATCAATAGAAAATAATAATTGAGTTCATTAGTTTTCAATCGTATGAATGATAGGATAAATCCTTCATCATGGATCATAAAGAGTGTGCGATTATAAAAAATCATATCCCTATATAATTTCAAGCATGGTGTGCAGTCGTAGGACCTCTCTTCGTGCATTAGGGTGATTTTTTATTGGAAATTTTAACCATCCATTTTGATGTGATTACACCAAGGTGGATTTATTCCATAGCCATATATGACTTCTAGAATCTAGACTGGGATTTCACTACTATGAAAACTATTACCTCTTTACAATCCAAAAAAATTGGATATTTTGGAATTTTTAAGGCTTAGGAAATTTATTTAATGATAGGAAATACCATTTTTATATATGTAATGTTAGTAATAACTTCATATAATTACAAGAATTATAATAATAGAATACAATGTTGTAATTTAAAATAGAATGGTTATTAAAATTACCCTTCTCGCAGTATGATAACAATAAAGAAAAAATGATATAACGAAAGGGGATAAGTAGTCTCTCATTAAAAACATATCACATGGGAGATAATACTTTGAAATTACAATCAATAAATTTTTTTAAATTTATTTCTAATAATATAATTTCAATTGAAAATTAATGAAAACGATTAGGTATCCTTACCTTTATAAGTGGCTTCATAAAGAATGTGAGGAATCCTTTTAACCATAGAAACTTCTTGGGGGGCCATATATAGGTAAATAAAAGGATAATACATTATTATTTAATTTTGGTGGAGTGGTATGGTTTGATGGGTGGGAGTGATATTCTTTAATTTGTGAAAAGATTTTTTTTCTCATTGAAACTAATGTTCGGTTATAGGTAAAAATGGAATCACACGGGGTTTAGGTGGGGTAGGAGAGTGAGGTGATTTTTGGGGGAAAATTTTTTTTGAGACCTATAGTTATGAAATAATTATATTAAAATAATTTCTATAAGGTTTAGGTGGTTGTTGTATTATTAAGAATTTGAGATACTAAATTTACCAATTTTTACCCAAATAAATTTTTTTAAAGGTTGGGGCCTAGCATCATTTTATTACAAAAGCAAAGAAAATACCTATTTAACTAGGTAGACAGAGACCCATTACATAGCCTAAAGGCCCAGTGGGAATTTATCCCATTACATGGCCCATTGCCCATTTTTTGGCCCAAGGTCCATTATGCGAATATTACTACAATAGTACACTTCTGTTACAGTACCGCACAATACCCACCGCTACTACAGTCCCCTACTGCCGCTATAGTGACCTCTCACCGCTAAAGTACTCACGATTGATACATTGACTCCACAGCTGTAGTATGCTATAGTACTGCTACAATACCTACTCCCAATAGTTTTTGAACCCCCATTTTTCATGTTGGATTATGGGGTGCTTACCACTAATCCAAACCCCAACTACACCCAAATAAATGATTCTTAAAAATATATAATTATTATTATTTTCTTTTAATAAATATAATTTTCCATTACTACCAAATTTTTACAATATAAATCCAAATTTGGAGTCCATTTAATCCTATTAAACTTATAAATATTATAAAATAAACATTTATCTTAAAACCTCAGATATAAAAAATCTATTTTTCTAGAAATTGTTTTTTACAATTTATGTGTTTTTTATTATTATCTCCTATTAATTATTAACATAATGATAATTTAAATACAATTTTTATTTATTTAATCATAATATTTGATTTATAATTTAAAATATATTAACATTATTATATTTAGATTAAATTCATACAACTCCTATAAAATTATATCTTTTTAAACTTCCATTTTACTTTTATCACGGTAATTAATCACTAATCTATGCAATTTATTTCAAATTACAAAAAATATATTGGACATGTTATAGAATTTGGACCTAATATTTCTAAATAAAACTTAAATTTTATATAATATATTTAATATGTGTAGATATGATTAAAAATAATTTTATCATTAGCATATATAAAACCCATTTTCAGAAAAGTGTATATTTAGACATTAAAATAATTTTAAGAATAAATGTATGAATGAATTAGAATTTGACAACATAAATTGGTTTACTGTTAAAAAATAAATTTATTGTTGTTTCCATATAAGTTCAGAACCAAATTTTACTAAATTAATATTTAATTAAAAAAGAAAAAAACAAATTTCTTTTATTGGAAAATATTACTATGGATTATATATTATTAAATATAAGTTGTATAATTTACTAATGGTATATATAAATACATATTTTTACTCTATAAACACATTTTATAATATTTAAAATGTTTTATAAACTTCTAGGACTTTATTATTTAATGATAAATTCTTTAAAGATGTAATATTGGTAAAAACTCTAGTTTCCAGTATTCACATAAAAGTAATATCATTTGAAAAACTCAAAAAGTTAATCTTAATATAATTTCATTATAAAGAGTTATAATATGGATTTTATTTTGAAATATAGTTCTAACTATCAGAAATTATTCTTTTAAATTTAATCTAGAATAATGTCTCTTTAGTGTACACATAGTTTGATTATGTAGGATATTGAATTTGTGTGAAATAGTAGGGTCATGGGTATTACATGAACCAAATGAAGAAATTAACCATGAGACATTACTATAAAATAAATTAATTATGAAATCATTACCATAAACCTAAATTATTTAAAAATTTACTAACTAATTAAATTTAATAAAATACTGATTTTTTATCATATCTAAACACAAGTTTAGACAAAAAATATCCATGGCCCTTCCCTATGTCAATTACCTAATAGTAGAATCACATTACCTTGTATATTAGGTAAAGATAAAGGCAGTTTATTATAATCATAAGGGGCCTTAAATTCCCATGTCCAAGCCAGTATTCATTATTTATATCATGTTCCGTGTTTATTTAAATTTATTTCTCTACTAACACCTACAATCCTCCATAGTGACAATCTCCATACTCAATATTTTCTCTCGGCCATCATCTCTAATAACCATTTTTCAAACTCCCTCCCCCATTGGTACACTTCAAATGTTGGAAATAAATATATAAGGATAATTATACGCGATTTCCCCCACCGATACGGAATGGGTAGAAAACTATCACCAACTGTATAAACATAAAAAACAGGTGGAATTTCCATCAATATTAATCTTATTCTTATCATAATGAAGAAAATACACCATGAAACACTATATCACAAACGAAACATCCATGTACATTAGGTGATAAGCCCAATAAATGAATTTTATTCCATAAAAAATATGACTAAAATAATAAAACAAATCATTAGTACTGACCATGATGTTCCAACAACTCCTAAGAAATTCCCAATGAAAATAATTCCTAACTAAATCACTAATCATCTCATGAGACCTTAAAACGATTTTTATATACATAGGGTGAGTATAAAATGTAAAATTAGTTGGATCAAACACAAAACCTCTTGTGAAAAATATGAATAAACCATTCTAAATCTGTAGGAATAAGTAAATGTGACCAAATAATCTACTTAGCAGGTAATATTTAACACCCTTATATTTTATATGTATTCTATTTGATATAAAAATCATGACTTTGATATGATTAATTACATGAAACCTTGAGTCCAAAATGAACCCATGATATTTTAAACATGTAAAACCTAGTCATTGAATTAGGGTGAATGAATAATATTTACCACATTATAACATATATATAGAATTTTTTTTCCAAAATTAATTTTTTTGATTGTTTTTTGAAATAATATTTAAATTTTTTATATAATTATTCCATGATTTGAAAACTATTTTTCTACAGAAATTTATTTTCTTATTGTTATAAATTTTTTACCAAAAAACATATTGAACAATATGAAAAAATTATTTTCATGAAATTTATTTTTAATGTTTGAATAACCATTTATACATTAGTTATATAAAGGTTATCATTGAAGTTAAAAACATTTATAGGTAAAAAGAGTAATTTTTTATAATTTTTTTATGAGAAATGTCTTTATATCTTAATAAATAAAAAAATAAATATTAATTAATGATTTTAAATAAATATATATGATTTTTATTCAATAAAATTCTTTAACATTTGTTTTATAATTTTTACAAAGAATAGAAGGAATGTAAATTCACTTTGATGTTTAAAAATAAATTTCTCTAAAAAATGTATAAATTGAATTATGTGTTATTATTTGTATAATAAATTAATTAACTTATAGAAATTGATTCAAATAAAATATAATCCATATATCGAATTGGTATGTCTAGTTTTCGTAATTGGGCCACATAAATTTTTTCTCATAACGGATAGTAAAAAAACAAATTTATTACCTTGGTTTGGGAAAAAATGGGTTTACGATGGGTGTTAAACTAAGATGAAAGGGTAATAATGCCACATATATGTGACATCTTAAACCTAAACTTCCTGATATGGTCCCATAAACACATACATCACATACTATATTTGATTCCAAATATATATTCTCAAACATAATTATCCCTTAATTACATGACATAAATGAAATATTTCAGTATATAAATTCCCTAAAAATTTTAGTTTTAGAGATTTAGAGAGAAAGAAATAATAATTACCATTTATCACTCAATTAATGGGCATTTTAACACTATATAGAAAACTATATAGTCCATAGTGAGTCTATAATATTACCCACGAATTTTCTCCAACATGCTGTCAATATAAACATTTCTCTTGTACTACATGTCATCATTATTAGGGGAATGAAAAAAATAATGGGGTCTTTCCAAATTCATATTAAGATATACATATAACTGATGTCATTAAAAACATAAGCACGACATACATAATATATAAAGTGTTAATAATCTAAAAAATTCCATGATAAACTAAAACTAGGAGAATGTTATATCCATGATATTAAATAAATACAAGGAAAACCGTAAGTACTGATCTCATATTGAAGGGATTTCTAACAAAGGACATCAAAACAAAAAATCAAGAAATTGTTCTATGATACTATACTAATATGGGGAGATGTATACACCAAAACTAAAGAAATATTTTCTCATGTGAAATTTATATGAATCGAGGGGATATATAATTTTTGTCCCATTATCAAAAGTTTAAGTCCAATACATTCACCATAAGAGTCAACATGACATTTCACGCCATTCTCTATGGAACCTCTGGATGAAATTTTTTTCTCCATATAAATATTAATATAAAATGTCAATAAATAATTATATTTCCTTATGAGTGAATAATCATCAAGAATATAAATATATCTACACATTTGAATAAAATGGATAACATTTTCATAACACATTCAAAGGAAGAAGGTGGATGGTCAAGCAATAAATAGTAAAATATCCAATAATCATCCTTATTGTAATAATAATACACAAAATGGAAATAATATTTAATATTTCAAAAAAATCGATAAAATAATCATAACCCATATAGAGTAAAAAGGTGGTTCATTAAACAATATATAGTTTACTTTCTTATAATCATATGTATTCGAATAAAAAAATATGGAACACCAATAATTTTCCCCATATAAATTAAAGGAATAACATGATCATAACACATCTAGAGAAAAAAAATTATGGTTGGATTATAACATAACCTAATTATATCATTGGAAACATTGAAGAACATTGACATAGATGAAAAAAATCATTGAAAAGTAATTTATAAACAATTCTTTCTAATAAGTGATAAATAATTGATATTTTTAGAACCGTGAGTTCATTCTATAAAAGGATAAATATCTAATAGAATTTAAATTGAAAAACATAAACACCATTAGGGTGAATCCTTTTAAAAATTAATACTGAAGTTGATGTGAACACTAAAAAGTGATTTTTGAAAACATATTTTATAGTGATGTAAAAGATGATGTTATAGGTCACATGAAAATGTATTTCTTTCAAAAGGAGAAGTAAAAATTATTAGAAAAAAATTATTATTTTTATAAAAAAAAATCATTAATAATCGGTTCATAATAATAAAAAAAGGTTTGTCTTAGATTAATGAGGATAGAAAGAAAAACCAATGAAACATAATTGAAAACCCATTTTATTATTTTCAAAACACATTTGTTCAAAACATATATTATAATAAGAGTTAAGAATCATTAATTTTTATTGAAATATAATTTTACCAAATATAATAATAAAATATCTTATAGAAAAATATTATTTTTTACAAAACCATGAATGGGAGAAAATACCATGATGAAAAATTATGACTGCAACAACATAGATTTGAGTTATCCATATTCCTTTCTAGAAACATCCTCCATAAAGAAAGAAAAATTTTAAAAGGGTTTTATATGGTAAAAATGTAAAAACATTATAATACCAAATAATAAAATAATTAGGAATAATTAACCCAAATTATATGATATATTTTTGTTTGAACGATCTTAACTCAACGAATGATATTTTTTACCAAAAAATCTTAAAAATGATATAACACTTATTTTAGAAGACATTATAAGATAAACATGATTTCTATAATTTAATTTCATAAATTAGAGAGAAATAAATTATAGGAATTCCATCATATTTTTTTAAATATAAAATCATACAAATAAATCATGGTGTATAGAATTTATCATGTCTCGAGTAATTAAAATTCATACCATGAAAACCCTTAGGGAAAGAGTAAATTTTAACCAAAACCCCTAGAAAGAGAGGTTTTGTAATTTAACCTAAAAAATCTTATTCAAATATAATTATATTTATTACATTTAAAATAGGTAATATATACACAGCATAAACGAAATAATGTTTATAATATGTAACTTGTCTCAAAGAGAGGAATTAGAGATGAAAATAGTTACCCTGATCCAGATTCATTATGCGCATGCAACTTTCTTTTTGAATAATTAAATTAATTTTATTTTATACCTTATTGGGAACCTAATTCATATATATTTAATTTAATATTAAATAGATATTATCATATTAAATTTATTTTTTATAAAGTTTGTTATTATGTTCGTATAAATGTTGAGTCAGTTACGACTTATTTCATTGATTTTAGAAAATAATGATGATATATCAATCATAAGTTAAATACATAATGAAACCATAACCAGAAATAAAATCCTATTATGGTTTTCTTTTTAACATATAATTAAATTTATCATTCATGTTCCCATAGTCACCCATTATAGTTTTTTATAACATTGCTCATATAGGTGGTAAAACCAACCCAAACATGAACACACTTTAACTCGATGGGTGAGTATAATTAATGAGGTGTTTCTATTCACATAATATCATTATAAAAAATGGATAAATATATTTTATTTACTAATTTTTTATTATTATGAAAAAAATTTGAATATTTTTAGATAAATAATGATATTTTAAATGAAAACTGAAAAACTGTTCATTATAGAGGTGGTAGTTCAAGAAAACAAATGATTGTTGGTCATTTAATTTCCTATGTTGATTTAATTTAAAAAAATATAATTTTACCAATAATATAGAATAGTATAATAATAAAAATTATTTAGATTTAATCATACATTTATGTTCATAAAATATATGGAAGATTAATGTTTTTAAGGAATACTTAAAAAGGGTATAATACTTATGTTGAATACTTGATCTATCCTAGGAATACTCTCCAGAATTAAACGTTATACGATATTTTAGTTTTAATAGGGGATTCATGAGGTGGGTTTGAGTAATTTTATGTGAAAATGGAATATTTACAAGGGGAATATATTGGTTAAGGGTTGCATTTAAAGGGTGGAATTACTAACATTTTAGATTTGAATAAAAGGGAACTTATGGAAAAACTCATAATTTTTAATAATATCATGAAACTATTAATGAAAAATTGGTAAAAATAGGAAAAATAAATGATTTTGGGAACTATATAGTCTAAACTGCTACCATTCATTCATTTTGAGACAAAGTAAGAGTAATTTAAGGCTATTACTTTTACTTTCAAACATTAACCAAAATTAACTTTTACAATGATAAGTAATTTTTATCTAAGTAATTTAATGTATTACTAAATATAAAAGATAACTGATATTAATTAATTTTTATTCATTAAATTAAAATTTAATCTCAATTTATTCCAATTAAATTTCCAAATGAGGGAAAATTGTATTTTATATTAAATATAATTATATATAAAAATATATTTTTTTAGGGAAATGTTGTTTTTACTAATAAGTGTTTATAATATTATTTAGTGTTGATTGACTATTAAATTGTCTTTAATATATTTATATATATAAATAAATAATGTTTAATATTTAATTTAAAATATATTAATATTATTTGTTAGATAAAAATTCTGCATCACCATTAAAACAATTCAAAAAGTAACATTTTCACTATTAACATGGAAATTAACATTAACCAATTTAATGCAATTTTTATCCCAAAAATTGAATTTGACATTATTAAATAATATTAAAATGATGATATCAACTATTAGACCCATTTTATGAAATTATATTACACTAATTAGGAAAATAATTTTTAATATTTGAGAATATAACTTTTAAAAACATGTTCTTTACAATTCAACTTTAAAAAAATGTTTATGTATAGGAAAAAATTTATACGTTATTTTTTATAATAAAACCAATAAGATTTTTATTTCTCAAAAAATATATATGTTCCATTAAAATATATTCAGAACTAAATTTCCCCATAGTGAAATTAAATTAAAGAAACCAATGAGGAATAATTATCATAAATTATAAGCTGATTTTATAAAAAGATATTCATGGGATTTATATATTTAACAAAGTATTTTCAAATGATTTATTTAAATATATATATATATATATATATATATTATTAAGAAATTCAATAACATATACGTGATAGAAAATATTTTGTATTCGAAAAATCAAAATTCTTCATGATCCATATAAAAATAATTTAATTTAAAAAAATACAAAAAATTATCTTAATATAATATTGTTATTATTAATCCCAAAATGTTAGTAATTTTTTAAAATTAAAGTCACAAAATATATAATTTTTTTAATAAAACAAAATAATATAATTAAAAAACATCTCTATTGGTAAATGAAATTTTCCAATATTAACTATTATTATTTATATTTCATGCATTTACCAACTAGATTAGAGTTAAGAAATTATTCATATAAAAAAATTATCATTAGTAATCTAATGATTCTATAAATTTAAATTCATATCGCATAGACTGCAATTTTTTAGAATAAATCTTTTTTAAACCATAAATTATCTTATTAGTCATTTTAGGTGAACTAAATCAATTTCTTTTATATTAAAAGTAACAATTAAATTCATTATTTATATATTTCATAAAATGGTTTCTACTATTAAATCCAAATAATTAAATGGATAGTTTTTTATATTCATAGTAAAATATTTATATTTTATATAAATTTATCAAAGATTCTATTAAGTTCAGTGTTGCGTGTGGTGAAATCTATCAAACA